>JBAIAA010000381.1:1200000-1808220 GCA_037893245.1 Crossaster papposus | reverse complement strand
GACTGTGTAACCTCCGCTGTCTTGTTTTGATCGAGGGTAAACTACTGAGAATCTTAGGTCGTCCTTTCTCGTTCTGGCTTGTCTTCGTCCTGCATTTTCATTGTAGTGTAGAGCTGCTAAGTAGATTCTATAAAAAAAAAATTAAAAAAAAACCAGTGCTGAAAAAGAACTGGTCTATTTTGACAAATTCAAATAAAGTAAACACTCTATGTGATTGGCTATCCCGAGCATATAAATAAAAATGATAGGACAAATTTCACACTAAACTTATCAGAAATTGGTAATGTACACTTTCAACATCATCCCACCCACTTTTCAACATAGATTTACACCACCATTTGCAAACCTGAATAACCATTAAAGGTTTTTATTGAGGGGAAGATCAGTCATTGAGAACCTGACCACAAGATAAATTAAATACTTATTACTAACCTACACAACATTCCCTCAAAGGAAAACACAAACATCTTTGGGGCAAAGTGGTTGATCACTGCATGGAATGACTCAACATTGGAGGTTTGCATTGATGTTGACAGCATCTTGATATCCTTGCGAAGATGGACCGAACCGAGGATTTTTCCTATCTCCTGTGCCGCTTTTGTTCCTAGCACATAAATGAAACAAATTCTACAGATTAGTTGGTCCAATTTTCTGTGGCACACAGCGTTGTGATACTTTTCAGGTTTTGCACCTGTAGATGTCACACAACAAAAATCACAGGGTGCTTGGTACATTATATTTGTCATCCAGAGATCAGCTTGAGATTTAAATTAAATTAACAGCAACAAATTGTTTTTAGCTCTATCACACAAGGAGCATATATTATGCTCATCTTCACAGAAAAAAACCTTCAATCTGTCTGGTTGAAAGACAGGTTTGTTCTAATCAAAGCAATATGAATGTTAATTAATTAACTAAAAGTCTTACCTGAAACTAACCACTGGCGTTCTTCCAAGGCCCCATGTGCGCATCTTGGGAACAGAGCATTGTCATGTGTGTGGGTGTTGAGTAAGTGGTTGTGGACGCTGTCAAATTTTGCCAACATCAGGTCTTGAACACCACCGAGAGTGGACGAGGCAACCCAGTATATGTTGTTAGTGATGGCATGAATCCAAGGTTGAATTACATCACATTCTTTGAGCTTACTTAGTTTAGTAAGTTTCTTCTTCAGTCCTATGGAAAAATGCAATCAGTCAAGACTATTCATACAAAATGTCCTGACAACAAATCCATGTGTGCATTATCTAAAGCCATGAAAACTGACTGAGGGATATGCAAAAATGCAAGCAAGGGAAAGCTAAAACCAACTTTATTTTGGGAGACAGAATACAGGTCAGTTTTAATTAGAAAAACGAGAAAAAAAAACACTGTCTGAAGATTTGTTGAATATTGTGGAGTATTTTGTTGTATTTGTTCTACTTTTACCTGGTACAAAGTTATTTGAATTAAAAAAAAGTATTAAACATTAAAAATATTTACTTACCCTTTGCAACATGCCAGACATCAAAATAATGTTTAACTCCTGAAGGCACCAGCTGCTCCCTCAGGTACTTCGCTATCTGACGGTGTCTATCGGTAACAATCGCTGATATCGTCAATAGCTGGTTGTCCACCCACATCAGCGTCCTAACAAGTCCCTCTTTTTCCATTAGATTGGCCTTATTGCCGCACTCATTTTTCTGTTAAAAAAGGGGAAAAACATTCTTTAAAAAGGTGAGGCTGTAAGTGGACACATTTAAATGAGGCAAACAAGCGGTCTAGTGTAACACAATCCAAAATGTTGGATAGTAACATAAGTAGCCTGGAACGATGATCCTGAGGTACTCTACTTGAAATCAAAATTACCTGTACAAGCTCTATGTGGAGGACTTTGTTGACATTCATCTCCAGCGTGCTATAGCAACCAAACTTGGCAGAGTGCCCCATACTATCAGCCCGCATGTCTGTACCCAGGAATATTCCCCCCTTCTTCCCACGTAGCTCCTTCACCAAGTCCTCCTGCTCGGTCATCCACACACCACTGATGGCTGGTTGATGGTACCTACAAGTAAATAAAAGCCATGAAAATGTATGTACAGTACTTCACTTCTTTTTTCAACTAGATAATCAAAATTCTGTTTGACTGTTTTAAGTGCTAAGATTTACACAAATTTATTGTGACATCTTTTTCGCAATTCGCATGCAACCACAGTTCTTCAAAAAAACAAGGGAAAGGCCATTAACAGCAAGAATTTGTAATTTTTTTTTAATTTAACAGCCAAAAAAAACACATACCAATTTTGATGGTTGAAGAATGTCGTGTACGAAATTGTTGCAACATTCATCAAAGTCAATGCCCGCAGGAATTTCTTCGGGCTACATCCTGATGTCAAGATTGCTGATGACAGAAGAAGATTTCCAGCAGCGGTGTTGCCGATCATGGGTTGGCTCCTCCATGTCATCATCTGGCCACAGCCACGTTTCCTACACGTCTGTCTGACCTCCACTAGTGTACCAGAGAATGGACGGCTGAATGTTACCTTGGCTGGTGTGTCACACTTGAAGCATTTCTCAAATAGCTTGAATAAGCTTGAACCAAAGACAATGTACTTGGTGTCCTCAAGAACATTCGGTTTAGTCTTTTGTTGATCACCGGAACTGTTAAAATACCAACATGAACATTGTAATCAAGATTTAAACTTTACTTCAAAAGCTACTCCCAGAGAAAATACTTGGGTCACATGATCCAGTAAACAAGGCCTGGCCGGGGGGCATAAAGGTTACATTGTGGGTTACAGTGCAAGCATTGTGAAAAGAAAGGTGCAACAATCTTAAAACAGCACTTTGCATAGCTATAAACAGTTTTGTCGGTTAAGTACTAACATCTAAAACCACTGTTTTGTTAGGGTTCCAACAAATTATTTACCTTGTACTGGTATCTGTACTGTCATGACTAGATGGAACATAATCACTTTCAGGTTCTGGTGGGCCAACATCGTCTGAAGCAGGTTCATCAGACAATACAGCAGGGTCTTCCGGTGGTTCATGTACTGTAACTGTTGGCTGTATATGTACTGTACCTGTTGGCTGTATGGCATCATGGAGTTTTGTCAAGGGCTTCCCTTGCAAAATTGAACATTCTGTAGATTTGTGGTGATGCTTGTGTAGTGGACGTGCTTGCACACCTTAAATATATGAAGAAGAAAAAAATTCAAATACGTGGTTATTACATACACAAAACCATTTTGTCACAGTTGTTTATGTTAAAAAACATTTAATAAACAGCCAGAAAGGAGACAATAAATTTGAGATGTCAGTCATGAAGCAAAGTTGTAGTATCTTAAGGTTCATTAGTCCTCATCCCTTAGCCCTAATGCCCCTCCTAAAATTTACCATAGTTCATGTTAATATGATGTATCTAAACACTTGGACTTCCATAACATTTAAAAGTCTTTCCCCATGCTGAGATTGGATGCTTTGGGTGTAATAGAGCTCTATAAGCACAGCGGTACAGCACCTAATGTATAGGAATAAGGCAAAACCATGGGGAGAATTATACAGGCCTTGGGATATTTAGGTTAAACTTTACCTTTGTTAACTGGATGAAACATCTTGCGCTTGGTCTGGGTCTTCTTGGACCGGATAAACTTTGAAGAGGCATTTTGGGGATGGTAGTTGGTTTTGGAGACATCAAGGTCTATTGCGCACCTATGTGTTGACACAGTTTGGGTTGTTTGATCCTGTGACACAGTTTGGGTTGTTTGATCCTGTAATGAAGAAACTGACTGGGTAAATCTTAGATACATTATGGGTGAACTAAGACAAATTTACTAGAGCGGGATGCGAACCTGCGACCTCCAGGTTGACGTGCCGGTGCTCTACCAACTGAGCTACCTATCCCTATGTTGGCCGGTCTCCATATTTACTGTCAATATCCTTTGTTGGGGGGTTCCAGTCAGAAGTCATGCAACCGTACACTGCCCTTTAGCAAAGGATCACACCCAAGTTCATGACGTTATGATACAACCTGGGAAGAGGCATGCACCAAAAGGGACGCAATAGATCACATGCTTTTTGGAAAATTGAGAACTGTCAGCTTGATGAAATAATATAGCCTAAATGGTTTTTTTTGTTATTGTTATTTCTATTTTTTTAGGGGGTACGGTTACATATGTACTTAGCCTGAATGATAATTAAGTTAGACTATTACCTCATTGGCTGATGAGCTTGAGCTGTCTGACTCTCATGGTAGTGGTGGATGCTGCGTTACTCCATGCTTACTCTCATAGTCAGCAAACGCTTCTTCCAAAACCTGTAAAAGAAATAAAAAACAGACATTTAGTATAGTATACAGAAGTTCTTTAATACATATTTGTTACAATAATAAACCCTTTCACAGTATTTAACCCTATGTTTATGTGATGTTTTATGTGCTTTCATCTCCGAGCATTTTACACTTACAGTAAACGGTATGTGAATCATGTTCTTCATGGAACCCAAACACTTCAAAAAACACTCACAATTGAATTGTTCATTTCACCAGTGTTAAAAGTGGAGGGAGGGAATTAAATGAGGGGTGTGACTGTGCCTTTTCTTTAACTAGATCGTTTAATACTTTTTTTCATTTATGAATTTACATCATGTTTGCAGTGAGTTCCTCACTTAATAAACCAATCTGAAGGACCAGGGATGGGAGCATGAACATATTTTGGAGCTGTGCCTTCAAAAAAAAGAGTGAACAATTTGTAGGCATAGGCCTACACTCAGAATTCTCAGACAGCTTTGACATAAACAATTGTCCAGCATGGACTAAGTTAAATACTTGTCAGCAAGACAAAGAAACTGGAACTGTATGGAACAGTCACATTTTAAAATGGATTAAAATAGGAATTCACACATGATTTAGCATGAATAATCAACATGCCAGAAAGTAAACCAGAGCATGATCATTTCTGAGGTTTTTTATTAACAAGAACTTACCCGGCTTCTCTCTCTCTTCTGGAATGCTGTCCGAGTGAAGCCCCCAACGTTACGTTTCAACTTCAAGAGCCCTTGCGACTCAGCACCTGCTGATGACTCTGCGGCCACGGCAGACCCGGCGGTTGCCGATGACTCGGCCGACGTAGAAGCAGTAGGCCTGGTGGTAGTACTAGTACGAATTCTCTCGATGTTTGGCGCTTTCAATGTGGGGATCGATCCAGGCTTGAAACGAAACTTTGTTGTCAATCCCAGTGATTTTTTCAAAGCACTTGAAGGTTCAACACAGTCCTCTGAAAAATGTGCTGAACAAATCAAAGGCCTACTTCTTGCCGAGAAGGTGAAATCCTTTCGTGTAATATTTACGAACTTCACCCATTTCTTTGATAACGCAGGATCCCGCGGAAATTCCACAAAATGAATCTCTGGATTCTTCGAACAATTTCTCGTGCATCCACCAACAACACATGAAGTTGGCATTTATATTGTAGCTGATAGTGATACACTATAAAAAAAAGATTCGTAAAAACTTCATGCCTCTGCATGAAAACGCATACATAATACACACGGAATAACATGGCGTCTTTTGTTTACTCTCGGTTGCTCATGGGTAGTACGTCATCACTTTTCGCTGGTTTACAAGTCCGCTGGTACTATATCGTGGATTTCATTGTGGTTTTCAGTGGATCTTTGTCGGGAACCAGTACAGGGCGGGAAATTTCAAAATCGAAGAATCGAGGTCTAATTTTTTCGGTCAAATTGCAACAAAATTATTTAGAGAAAAACATGACCGTAACAATAAAGCGTTACCTGAACACAACATAAACAAGGTCCGATAATAAATTTAATGTGTGAGTTTTCGTTGTAGTCCATCTTTAAAATAAACAATACAAGTATGTGTACATTTTGTTTGACAGAATTAAATTTTCATCTGATTTTGTTTTTAACTTGCATTGATCATCCGCAACATGAATATCATTGCTAAATGGTCAGTGCAGCACACATGTAAAATGTTATAAAAAACTTGCGCATCGACATTGAAAAAAAAAATGTTGAAAAGTACTACTTTGGGGGGAGGGGGGGGGGGGGTCTTGAAAAGTAGTACTCTCTGTACGACCATTAAAATGTTGATAACTTTGGACGGCCCCTAAATTAAATGCAATTCCTAAAATTTGAGCAGTGTTTGCAAAACGTTTTTATTTTTTAAGTCAAGTTAATTATGTGGGGAGCACTATGACAGCTTTAATTCTGTCAGTTGCTTTTTTAATTTGACTCTTCATACAATTAGTGTAGGCATATATTTGCAATTTCGTTTGTTTTTTTGTTAAAAGCAAAAACTCACTTGATTTTGTAAGAAGGTATCATAAGCTTTAAAACAAATTAGGGTGGCATTTTTTCTGAACATTCTAAGAGTATGAAATCCAAGATGGCGTCCAAAATCCCCGCCGAACACTTATTAATGCAATATCTTCGTGAATACATGCGATACAAAAACAAATAAAGTGTCTAAATATATGTTTTCTGAGACCAGGAATCTAATGGAATCATCAAATTTATGTTATGTATGATCTTTATAAAAGGGTAAGCACAAATTTAGATGGTAGGAAGTACCTGCGTTACATCCCGGCCCCTTAAATGTAGGATTAAACACACATTTACCAAAACTATCTAAATAACCAGGTACTAAACATCTAATATCATTAAGCACGTGAGCGCATGCTAATTTACAATGAATTAAGAAACTGTAGAGGTTTAAGTCCTAGGACTTGGAGACAACTACTCTAGGACGCCTTCCAGGAGGCACAGCTAAATGATAGGCCTCACAAGGCTACCATCAGCTGTCTTCAATTCGACAGAGCGGACAAGCCCATCTCCTCCCGGGAAAGTCTTGGTCACCCTTCCAAGCGGCCGTTGGTTTCGGTTCAGGTTGTCATCCCGCACCAGCACTATATCCCCCGTCTAGAAATTTATCTGAGGATCGATCCAACGTTCCCAGAACTGAAAGAACAAGTTCTGGACATGCTTCCAACGTTTGCCATACTTGTCAGTTCCCTTCATACTATGGAGTGGGACTGGGTCAGCTTCAGGAGATGATTTGATGTGAGAGCCTCCAAGTCCTTTGGATCATCAAAAACGGCTGTGACTGGTCTGTAGTTGACAATAGACTGAACCTCGCAGAACAGAGTGAGTAGTTTTTTGTCTTCCAGAACTTGGTCAGGCATTTAAGTTGAAAACCTTGCGGACTGTGCGTATCTGGCGCTCCAAAACCCCGCCCATGTGGGACGCTGCTGGTGGGTTGAACTCTCACTCTACCTCTGTGCTCAGGAGAAAACCCTGTGTCTGCTTATTTTCTGCAAGATGTTCCTTCATGTAGCTCTTTCTCTGGACATATCTCACCAAGGCTAGTTCCGCTTCTCGCAGCTCGACGACTGTCAGTCTTCTTGTGCCTTCATCACCACCCAGAGTCTGAGGCCTATGATCACGGAGCCATTGCCTGAACCGAAGGAGCCACGCCACAGCCTTTCTGAGACGGTACCAATTAGATGAGAATCTATTTATCAATCTGTCTATGATGTCATCTTGTTCAGCCGCATCAATTGCTCTGGATACTGCTTCCTTCTTCACCTCCTTGTTCCTCTCAAGTAGATTTGGAGCTTCCTGCCAAAGGAAGTTTAATTTGGACCCTTTCCCACCTATCTCTGTTAATCATGTTCTGAGCATCATGACCTATGGATGCGTCGTCAGCAGGATTTAGCTCGGATTGCAAGTACCTCCATTGACTTGCTGTTGAACCGTCATGGATCACAGCTACCCTGTTTGCCACAAAGGTCTGAAAACGCTTTATTTGGTTGTTGATGAACTGAAGCACCAACATGCTGTCAGTCCAAAACGTTGACTCCTGTACCTCCAGTCTTAATACTCAACCTCATAGCACCTGTCCATCCTAACTGCTACTACAGCTGCAGACAACTCCAGCCTGGAAATAGTCATGGTCTTTAAATGCGCTAAACGAGATTTGCCGATGAAGAAAATGCAGCAGACAACTACTTGGGTGTTGACGCTACCATATGCGTCTTGTAAGGCATCCGAGAAGTGATGGAGTTGACATCACGAATCTGCCTAAACCAGTATGGAACAAGACACCTCTCCATGATAAACCTATCCACCATGGAAAGATCTTCCAACCACCTGACCCAGTGCCTTTTGGTGTTAACCTCCAAGGGATTATCCCAGCCTATTTACCCATAATTCTGCACTCGTTCTGGAAGAGAATCTTGGCTTGAAGGATGTATTGACACAGAAACCCAAGGGGTCGAAGACAAAGCAGATGACACTAAGCAGACTTCTTTTGGTGTGACATCTGGACTTTGATTTTATCTTGATACTGAGCAGATCATTATCTGTGTCCCAAGGAACTCCTAAGGCTCTCTCCACCGGAAGACCGGCTCGGTCAAGGTCCAGGTCCTTGATTACTTTAGCCCTGTCAACTTGTGGTATAGATTCTAAGACCTTTCTGCTGCTAATAATCCACTTGGTCAAGCGGAAACCTCTCATTGCCAACAGGTCAGTCGTCAGCTGATTCGCCATCAGAACATCTTCATCTTCAGACTGCACAGACTTGAGGCAGTCATCAACATAGAAGTTTTCTGTTACCGTGACCACCACATCAGCACTGAATTTGTCTTCTGCTGTGCGTCTTAGTGCGAAGTTAACACAGCTCGGGCTCCAAACGCCCCCAAACAGTAGAACTGTCATTCAGAAAACATTTGGTGGTTGAGTTGTGTCTCCTTCCGGCCACCAATGAAACCTCAGGGCATCTCTGTGCTCTTTCTGAACTTGCACCTGGTGGAACATTTGTTCGACGTCACCCATCGATCCGACCTTGTGCACACAAAAGCGCATGATTACTCCCACAAGCTTATTCATCATATCCGGCCCCTGTATAACAGTGTCATTGAGAGACATCCCATGACTCTTGGCTGCACAGTCAAACACGACTCTCAGCTTATCTAGTTTATCTAGTTTGATAATGGTGTGGTGAGGCAGGTACTGTACCAGGTTGCGCCAGAATAATTGTTCGGCTCTTCGTCTGCCACCTTCTCGGCATAGCCCTTCTCAACCAGCTGGCTCATCTCTTTGGTATATATAATTTGCAGGATTCGGTTCTCTCTTGCCAAGAGATGAAAGACGCCTCTCTGTCATTATCTTGTTGTTAGGCAGGTCTGGAGGATCGCACTTGAAGGGAATGGCTAGCTGGTATTGGCCATTGACTATGCTTATTGACCCGTTCCATATTTGTACCGGCCTCATATCGTCAACTGACATAGTGGGCAAGTCACTTGCCAAAGATTGGCCGATATCCAACTTCCAAAACTTTTCTACCTGAGCCTCAAGGTTTCCTTGGACAAAGTTAGATACAGCACTACCTTTTGCCTTGTAACCCAACGGACCATTAATAGTCCACCCGAGTGATGTTTTGACAGCATAGGGATCCCCTCCTTGCCACGTCGTACCTCAAGAGGGACTAATATCTCGGGTACATCCTGACCAATCAACATCGTGACACCTTTCTTAGATATACGAGGAAACGGGATGTCCTCTAGGTGCTTGTAAGAGCTCAAATCTTTGTGAGTGGCACAGCTGTCTCGCAGGGTAGGAAAGTCCTTCAAGGCGTAGACTCGTGGCAGGTGGAACACTTTGCCCGTGTTGTTACCCGATATGTTTAAAGCTAGCGCCAGTTTCTCCAGCTGTGATCCCTTGTTCAGCGTGTCGAGGGACAGGGCTTGTGGACTACCCTGTATGTCAAGCATCTTCACCAGACTACGGAGCAGAAACTCTTGTTACTGCCGGGGTCGAGTAGCGTATGAGTCTTGATGCTGTCACTTCTGCCAACACCCTTCACGATTACCGCAACAATAGGCAAAGCCACCTTGTTAGTAACCTGGTCTACTCCGCATGCAAGACTGGTAGCTCTCATATTCTTGCTGTCAGTTGACCGTAGCTCTGTCGAGGTTTGAACATTGATACTGGAAGACTGGAATACATCATGCAGTAGTTTTGATTGTCTCACTTAGCAACCTCCAACTCTACATGCACCCTGATCACACCTTCTGGCAAAGTGGTGTTTAGCCGTCAGGCAATTGAAACATAACCTGTTCTTTCGGGCTACAGCGAGACGATCATGTGGACTCATCTTAGTGAACTGCCTACACTCAACTAATTGATGCCCTCCAGATCACAGGGGGACAAGACTGTTTCTGAGTATGCCGGTATCCATTTCCTTTGTTCGGTCGGGTTCTTTGAGCAGATGGCTGTGATGTACATAGTCTTGGCTTGAACGTTGAAGTTTGATCCCTTCTTGGATTCCCTGCTGCTCCTTTCCTCAAACTCATACACAGGATCGTTGGCCTCCCTGGCAGCCCCTCCAAGAAATCCAACAAGTTTCATGATGTTGAGACAGCGGCCTGTTTTGTCGAGATGATCTATAGCCGTTGAACGCCATTTTCCGGCCGCCATGTTGAAATAAAAAGGCAGCCTCTGTCTCAAATTGTGCCAAATAAAAATATTAGATTAAATAAAAAAGATTAGTAGTCAGGTGAAAGTTATTGTTGTTATAGTCACCTCTATATACAATTTCCAAGCTAAACTCATTCACAGTGATTATGTCATGATCTAACGATTAATTAATTAGGCTCCACCACATCCAAGCCTTTCCTGGACAATCCTCTATGTATTATCCTATTATACAGCGAGATAGTTTTTCTGGAAGATTTTGCGGTGATAGCAAAACAAAATGGTATGGGTCTTGTTGAGAGTAATTCCAAGCAGTTCATGCTAAAAAAATATATTTAAACCACATTAAGTTAATTTTAGTGTCAAATTTAGGGCGTTTTGCTAAGGTGGCGGCCATCTTGGATTTCAGGCCGATACAATGCTCAGAAAAAATGCCACCCTAATTTCGTTTCATGTTTATATTATCATCTAACAAAATCAAGTGAGTTTTTGCTTTTAACAAAAAAATACACGAATCCCTTTTGTCATGACAAATATGCCTACACTAAATAATGTAAATTCTTGTCAATATCAAACTACATGTATTGGGAAAGGAAACCAAGAAAAAGTAAATGCCTGACCGCCCTAAAAAAAAAAAATCAGATCTCATTCTTGAATCACAACATCTACAAAAAGGTCCTGTTCATTGAGGTAAGAAACAATTAATTTTGTTGATGATCTAAATAAATAACTTACAGGGATGCAAATCCTGTTTTAATTGCATAGCATCAGGTGTTTTTTTTATGGGTAGATTATTTGTTTCGTTTGAAGCAACAAATGTGCACAAAATCTATAAAGACAGGTAGGCGGTTAACAAATAAAGACTTAGCTCTGTCTGTGATGAATGCTCAACATATTGTGTGAACAATATTCTAGTATTTTAATTTCAAATATCTGCCAAGTTGTATTTCGAATTGCGCCCAAACCAGCATCAATTGGTTTCGGGCCAGGTTTGCACATTGCTTTACTGGAAGAGCTTTAATCGATTTTGACTCAACAATTTTGACTTACTGTTCAAACGTGCTTCATCTAAATTACAGCAAGAATGTCGTCCCCAACATTTGGGAAGCTATCTGAAGACAACTATGAGGTAGTCTTCAAGGAACTCAAAAATTTGACAATAAAGACACAGTTGTAAGTATTTTGATACTCAATTCAATAAAAAAAAAGTATTTCCTTATTTCATCAGGACAGTGAAAGAAATTGCTGAGAACAAAAATGTGTTTTCCTATTTTATTTAAAAATAATATTAGGGTAAGCACATTTGTATCTCTTTCTCGCAAACTCTGTATACCCCCCAAAACGAAAGAAATACCACATTATTGGGGGTAGGCAAGTTCTACGGCTTATATCTAGAGAACTATTGGTCCGAATTGGTTGTAACCTGGTACACGTACAGCTAGCCTCGTATGTGTTATAGATAAAAATGTCAAGGGAAAAAAATATGTGGGTGGCCAGTTTTAAACAGATATTTAAAACAAGGGGATGGACGTTTTAATGCTCAAGCAAAAAGGCGAGGGTCATTATAGGGGCATGAGCCAGTTTTAAACGTTCAATTCCAGACAACCACAATTTGTATTCCCATTTATGAATGGTCAAGTCAAACAAGTACTTTTTGTACATTTCTAACGATTTTGGACAAGAATTTTACTTCATGCATTGTTTTATTTCAAGTTTGGTGCAAATAATGCCTCCTGAGGTTTCAGCCAATACAATTGTAGAAGGGGCTGGATTTCAAAGAAATCATAATTTTATGCGACATTGAAAACAACCCATGTGATGTGCTCTCCACCAATTAGAGATGGCTCAGTAAACTGTCTTAGGTATTTACATGTATGAATAACGTTATATGACACCATATTCAATTGAATATATTCCAATATCTACAGAGGTACACATCCTTAATTTCGAGATGTTGTACCTGACGCATGTCAGGAAAACAATCGCCAAAACATGTATAAGTTTGTCCTTTTGAATAATCCAGTGCTGTTAATTAGACTAAAATTAACATATTTATGTACCAACCTTTTTCACCAAGGTACTTATTCCAGAGGCCATCATTATCATTGCAATGGAACACCTGGGAGTAGGACGTCCCATTGCTGATGAGAGGATTCTTGCAAAGTCTGTGTAGATCCCAGACCCTGCTTATTTGTTGGCAACTCATTTTGTAGTCCAGTCATAATACCAAATGCTGTATTGTTGACCACAAACAAATTGTAACAAATATTTTTTCACCACAGTGCACTTCTATAAGGTCCCTAGAATTACATACTAAAAATCTTTAAAAATCCAAGTGGTGGAAATTTGTCTAATTTGCATAAATCGTTAATCCCTGCCGTGTAATATGTTTATTCCCATATTTGGGTATATATTTTATTTTTATTTTTCGAAAAGTTTATTTTGGTGATTCTACTTACACATCCTTACTTAAATAACATTTTCTAAAGCATGTAAGTGACTGAATAATTTTGAAAATAGAGTAATGGTTCAAAATGACTATAACTTTAGCCTATAATTTGCACGCATTTACCTTGTCTCCAGATATCATCAAGTAGTCAGTATAATATGGACGAGCTTCAAATTCACGAAGTTGCTTACTGGCACAGTTATCCTATTAAAACCTTATGAAAATCATTATGAACAATGATAACATTGTGATTTTTAGCCCAGCAAACAACTGGGGGAATATCGTGTGTCCATAAATTGGGCTAAAAAGTAGGTGAAGAAGGGTTACCTAAGGTGAGAGACTTGAACAAGTTCAAGGAAACCCCCAAATTTAATGGTTTTTGTTGCTTACAATAATCATATCTACGTTATAATGTATTTTGAGGATTTTCTTGAACTTGTTCAAGTCTCCCATGTTAGGTAACCGTTTAACTTCTTTTTCGCCCAGTTTATGAACAAACCATTTCCCCCAGTTTTGGTTTGCTGGGCTAAATATCACAATGTTATACTTTTTTGAAACGTAATATCGATTAAATATTTTATTATAAAATAAAACATATCGCCATTCCCCAGAAATACCGAAATACCGAAATACCGAAATACCAGAGGCCATAAAACTGCCAGACTATCCCCCTATCAAGACCCTACTACCACCTCTGTCGACTCTAACTATCCACTACATCTTCAGTCTCCTTATACAACCTACACCACTTCCGTCAACTTCTACAACCCACTACCACTTCCACTTCCATTACCACTTCAGTCATCTCCCACTACTACTACTTCCACCAACTTCAACAACCAGTAATATCTACGTCTCCACCAACTAGTACATTCTAAATATTCGTTTTTACCCTGTTAATATCCTAGTTTATCTTCAGATTTTTTAAATACTTTTTCCGAAAAACATATTTTATCATATTCGTCGAACCCATAAAATTATTTTAATTTTACGAGATTCTTCAACATGCCATCCTCCTTTTCCAAAAAAGCTATTTTTATTAAAATAGACAAATCGAATTCCCTTAAGAAATTGCAAAGTGTACTGGATACATCCCCATTTCGCATATAATTACCATTTGTGAAACTATACAACAAACACTGCCTCATCCTCGACAAATACATTCCAAAACTACATAAATTACAAGAACAAGTCAACCAAGAAGTTCAAGTCAATAACAATGAAATATCAGAAAACAAATACACAAACACCCCAACACAAGCTCACATTGATAACCTAAATGAACTAATCCAACAAAGCATATTACACAAGTAGACTCACTCACTGCAGAACTCAACAAAACATACCAAACAGAAATGTGCGAGCTTAAATCAGCAAAACCCCCAAATTTCAAATCACGAACCAAACTACAACATAGCCATTGCACTAATCAACAAACGCCGAACAATTCACAAAAACTTCATCCGAAAACAACTTGCTACACAAAGACACAAACAAATGTATGGTATTCCAAAGACGACATATCGCCGTCGCCCCCGCCCGTCGCCCGTCGGCCTCGCCGTCGACGTCGCCCCCCGGCGACACGGTCCAAGTGTGGCTTTTGCTGCGTATACTCGCTCCCCTGGAACACCTTTGGGAATTGACATTTTTGGTTGAAGTGGGGTTTTGGTATGAATACCAATCAATTATCAGATGCGTTGCGACAGGTAGAAAAAGAAAAGGGTTAATACAATTGTTTTTCACGTTAATTCATTTAATTCCTTACATGATAATTAAATTGCGCCCTCTGTAACAATTTATACTTGTTATTAACATTAAATGTTGACAGGTAACGCGTTACGTACACATTCTTATCAGTCCACACCGTACACGTACGTACGTACGCGACTACGAGGCCTGCGATATAAATACGGTAAGTATATGGTAAGGCCTACAAGTACAATGTTTTTCTGCTTTGGTTGTTTATTTTGCCTGTAATGATTACGTTTGTCTTGGCCTGTGTCATTTCAGTGTATTTATTTTAAAACTATTTTCTGCCGTACACAATCTGGTGTGAGTAAAAATATCATTGATGTGTGCAGAACGTATTTTTGTTTTTGAACAGATGTGGCCAATTTCCGGACAACTTTTTCTCGTGTGATAGTACTAGTACTACTACTAGGCCGATGTTGAGTTCAAATAATTTTCCTCAACGTTTTTGCACAATCTGTTCTTGATGAGCTACGTTATGCTACAAGCTTAAAAGGTATGCCAACATGGCCAATGAATTTTATAAATCGATTAAAAGGTGGCGTCCGGAAATTGGGCACAATAACTGACTTTCCAAATTTTGCATGCTTACTGATTTTTCACATGCATCTCTTTTACTTAGTTGACAAATTACGATCAACCATTTTTATCATCGCTGAACGCAGTCAGTACAACAATTCTTGATCATCGACCGAATCCGCGGATCAATTTGATTATGTCTATAAATAATTCAAGCTTTGCTGATTTTCGAGGATTGAGAACTGTTGAACCAGTTCGCGCCGGAATTACTTTAACATCGCCGAGCCGACGGGCGGGATTATTTTTAACGAAACTCGATCCGAGCGGGTTCAGGCTGATAGTGCCGGGAAGCACACCCACGCAATTTCCGGCCTTGCGCGCTGCTGAAATACATTTCCGAACTTGAACTTGGCGTGTTTATGCGTCATCCTTTTTGAATTTGGGGAAATGTTTGCGTTAAATATACGTCATCCGGCGCGAACTGGTTAACACTAACACTAGTATCAGTCCTGAATTCTCCAATTTTAATAGGAATTTGCAGACACTCTAGGGATCATGTTTGTCAGATTTATTTGAGAAGGAAAAATGTCTTTCGAAAGCCATTTCAAGTTATATTTGTAATTGTCCTTTTGTTCTAGAATTGTGGACTTTGCATTCTTGAGGATCTACTACATAACGGTACATGCAATCATCTCTGTTTCTCCTTAGTGGTAGCCTGTGGTTTCCATCTCTTGATTCATTGCTGAAATGTCATGAATCATTGATGGATTCAGCTGGCTCCATGTTTATTCACCTCAAAAAATTGGGAGATGTATGGACCATGTAAGCTGTGGAAAAAGGTAGTGTTCTGCAAGTTACTTGTGACATTAAACCTTTGGCAGGTCAAAGGTTGCGATTAGTCTTTGTAATAGCCACTTGGACACATTTTGGGTGACCTTCGGCTGTCCTCCCTTTGTTTTAAATTATAATTCACAAAAGTACCAACAGAAGTCAATGCAGTGAGCTGTGACCACAATACTTGGGCAGGCAAAGGTTAGGTCTTGACCCAACTTACAAGTCACTAAAAACTGTGTAGCGGTTCTTGTATTTGTCAAGGCACTTACTTACCCTAACCCAGTTTTCCCATTCAACCTTGTTATGGTTAAAATAACCAAGAAGAAAATTTGTCGAAACAAATGTTAACGATAGTCAGATTCTAACCACAGACCTTTTGATCCATAGCTAACCTCTCTACCAACTAGGCTATTGGCGAGTTGGTCGAGGTCAGCTGTTCTTTACAGTTCTTTAATGTATATGAGTTGCCATTGTTCTTTCTCATGAATATACATTCCCGAACCACCTATCGCGGACCGATACACTGGTTAGTATCAAGTGTCTTCCAACTTTCAATATGCCGTATTTCTGGTCACATGAGGACGCTGTAAGATGCCATGTTCTTGTTACCAATACAGGCCAAATTGCGTTTGAACTTCCTTTATTAAAAAAAATTGCATAAATTGTTAATTTATAATATAATATATTTATTCCCATATTTGGGTATATAATAATTATATGTATTTGTTTTTGTTGAAAAGTTTATTTGGGTGATTCTACTTACATATCCCTACTTCGATAACATTTTCTAAAGCTATAAGTGACTGAATAATTATGAGAACATAGTAAGTATCCAAAATGGCAATTTCGTGACCCTATAAATGTGCGCACATTACACTGTCTCCAGATATCATCATGTAGTCAGTATTTCACAATGTTATCATTGTCCATATGATTTTTCAAAAGGTTTTAATAGGATAACTGTGCCAGTAAGCAACTTGGTGAATTTGAAGCTCGTCAATACTGACTACTTGATGATATCTGGAGACAATGTAAATACGTGCAAATTATAAAACAATAAAAATTATTTATGCAAATTCGATTTTTAAAGACTTTTAGTATGTAATTCTACGGACCTTATAGAAGTGCACTGTGGTGAAAATAAAATTGTTACCTCTTGTTTGAGGTCAACAGAACAAAATTAGGTATTTTGCTGGACTATCAGGTGAATGTGAGTAAATAAGTGTCGGGTAACCTCAGGTTGACCTCTTTGTTTTACAACTGAGGTAAAAACAAGTTGGGTTGGAAGGGCTTGACCTTAACTGCACAACTAACAGTACAAGACAACACCAGAAACAAGCAGAGTATGTTAAAATTACACACAATACAAGTACATGCCAAAATTAATGCAATTTATACAACATCAACTATGAACTGTGTACCCCCCAACTTTTTCTCCAACTAGGCAACATGTACTTCAAAAAATATACCCATTACAAGATGAGATGGAGGACTCCCCTTTCCAGACCATGTGCCCTCTGTTTACATCTGTATTCAAATGTACCCGGCAATACGCGCACGCATCATGTTTTACATAAATTTGGTTAAGAGATGACATCAGAGGTCACATAATTCAAAGGGATCCCACCTGCGACGTCACTTTAAGCAAATTTTATGTAAAACACGATGTGTGCGCATCACTGCCGGGCATATTTGAATACAGATGTAAACACGTGACGTCAGAGGGCGCATGGCCTATACACTCTCTAGTATACCCAGCACAATATGTGGCAGAGGGGTACCCCCCTCTTATCCCTATACTTTATACGCACTCAACACTATTGTAACCTAACCCATCCCCCCTTGAAACCTAAAAGGAATTCCTGAGATTCCGGGAACACAATGGTCAACACAAAAGAGGGGGGGGGGGGGGTTCTCTGCCACATATCGTGCTACATATGCTCTCTAGACTATTTCTTCATAACGCACCCCCTAAAAACCTAAAAAGAATTCCTTAGAAACCACAACATTCCGCAAGCACAATAACCAACTTAAAGAAGGGGGGGGGGGGGGGGGGGGTTTCCTTCGTCTCCTGTCTCATGTCTTGCTCCTTATGTTTTTTAATTCGGGACTTACAGGGAAAATCGGGCTATGGATACCTGTTGCAGAATAAAAAGGGGAACATTTTAGAGGATCCAGAATCGAAATTTGGGGGTAAAATTATTATGCGAGAAAATTTAGTTTGAGGCCGACAATTCTTAATTAACTACACGAATTCAAAGGCATGTCCACACAACTTGTACAGTATTTATGTGTGTGGACTGTTTACTCGGGTGTCAACACAAGATCGATAAATCCTCTCTCCTCTGGGCTCTTTATTCTGCGTGACACCATGCAGACGAAACACTAAACAGGACTTTTATCTGGAACATAATTGTTTTCGTTAATATTTTGTTCAACTCCCCACCCCAGCCCCACCCCCTTTTTTCTTTGGTGGGGGGGGGGGGGGGGG
The DNA here is from genome assembly GCA_037893245.1 of Crossaster papposus. Lineage (NCBI taxonomy): Eukaryota > Metazoa > Echinodermata > Asteroidea > Velatida > Solasteridae > Crossaster > Crossaster papposus. Next base: position 1,789,708 of record JBAIAA010000381.1, on the reverse strand, counting down.
GGGGGGGGGGGGGGTTCTAAAAAACAGCCGTGTGTGCGAAGCCCGCTGATATTTGCAGCATTTCTTTCATTTTTTTTCTTTTGCCAAATCTAACAAAAAATGCAATATCTACCGAATTCCTTGGCCGATTTCAGCCAAACAGGCAGGATCTTCCTTCACTGGAGTTCTATGTTAAGTGACCAGCATGTTAGATCAAAGGTCACCTAGTGGTCACCTAGTGGTTACTAGTGGTCATTTTCTTCTAACTACAAAATGATTCTTCCACAGTCTTGGTCACATTATTGTCAAATTTGGTCAGTAACATCTCTTGACCAAGCCTCATAAAAGTAGTTCACAGAATTTGGCCAGTGGTCAACTAATGGTCACTAGTGGTCATTTTCTTCAAAATTACAAAATGATTGTTCTCCCAAAGTCTTGATCCAAATCCAATTAATGTCAATCTGGGTCAGTTACATCACTGGACCTAAACGGTCAGACAATGACCACCTAGTCTCATTAGATGGCCAGAATTTGACCAATGGTCACCTTATGCCTGGGTCAGTAGGGGTCTTTTTGTCAAAAATTATGAAATACTTCTCCGACAGTCTTTATCAAATTAATTTGGCCAATGGTCACCTAATGGTCATTACGGGGTCAACATTTGACCAATGGTTGCCTTATGGTCAGTGTGAGTCGGTTCGAAGGCTATTTAGGCTGATATTGGTGCATCATTGAAGTGCATTAAGCTCTAGTTCAGATTATTTTTCTATACGGTTTGTACACGTTTTGTTTCATCAGCAGGGCACCACCATCTTAAACCATACTTTCTTAGACCACACATTTTCGAGAGCCTATATCTCAGCAAGTACTTGTCCGATTGGGTTCAAATTTAGTATGCAGGTATGGCGTGATGGGTTATTCTTACAAATTAAGGTTACGTCATGATGACGTCATCGTGTGCTGTATTTATATATGTTGTAGTTTTTAATCTTTTCAGCCACATCTAATCAATAGAACATACTCGAAATTATGTTTATAATAGGGTTATTGGAATATGGACATAATAAAAAAAAATAACGTTTGTGTATAATTCATGCAACACTTCTCTATTGTGTATTGACAATCAAAAACATTTCGGAAACAGCTCTGTTGATCCTCTATTTTTCATATTGGGGTTACATGTTGCATTAGGGGGTCAGGCTCAGGGTTAGGGTCAGGGTTAGGGTCAGGGTTAGGGTTAGGGTTAGGGTTAGGGTTAGGGTTCTATTGTGTATTGACAATCAAAAACATTTCGGAAATCACTTGTGTTGCATTCGTCAAAATATGTTTTCTTCCTATTTGGGGTAATTTTAATAAAATAAGTTTTATTTCATAGCAAATTTCATCCTGAACAGAATTCCAGACCTTTTAACCACTTACAACACGCTCAAAATATAGAAAAAAAATGTTTTTCGAGGTGTTCGATGACAATCGACATGGGCCCTTTTTTTGGTCCAAGCGGGGTTCCCACAACATTTTAAACCAATTTGTTCCTACTTCCAAGGACTTGACAGGTTATGCATTTTTTGAATGGAAAGCTGAGATAAATATTGATTAGTTTTTTATATTTCAAATTTGCTTTGTGGCCCAAAATATATATATTTTAACTTGTGAAGTGTTGAATTTGGTCCAAATGTGGCTGGATATATCGTGGGCAATTTGTAGTAAAGAGCTATTTTTCTATTGTTTTGGTCAATTAAGCCATTATATCTTGTAAATGTACGACAAAATAACCACGCACCTCGTTTCCCTTGCCCCACAACCCCATATATCTCCTTAAAATTGTATTTTTCTCATCACAGGTCGTTATTTCCCTCTGGGGAGACGAAGCTAGAACCTATTCAACATATCGGCACGAGAGGGCCCACTTTTGGTCCACGAGGGACAGCCCGATCGTTCCCAACCGTCGTTGCTAGGGTCTCACGTTCAATGTCGATAAAATATGAACACACAGACGGCAATTTAAAGGCGTTCCAGTACTTATTATTTTATATTAATCCCCCCAAATAACGAGGTATATTTTTTACAATACAATTTGTCTTTTTGTCCAATTTTGTGGATATTGTTTTCAGTGTCTTCGTTTCTCGACAAAAATCCCCTGCATGCGTTGTGCACTAAATTGTTGGTCCAAGGGGGACAAACCTTCAAGCATTACTCTCTCTGCTCTGTCATTGGTCCTTTATATTTAAAGTCCCATTTTTAAACATTCTTTCATTCAGAACCGGCCATCTGGTAAGAGTGCCTGGTGAGTATAATGCCTCAACCTTTTGGTTTGTCCCCCTTTAACGTACTGTACTTTTACCTTTAAGGTCACATTATTACCCATTTATATACAAAGTAGCAAAGTGATGACCTTTGTACGTGTTATTGCCCTTTTTTTCCGGATCCAGGTACGTACACGCAGCTGGGGGATTTTTTTAGGCCTAGGCTAGTGCTAAAAATAGTGTGTAGGGGGCCTAGGCCAGGCCTAACCGGTAATCTACTTTTAATCTACGCCCAGCCCAGCCGGGGAATTTTTTTTTAGGCCTAGGCTAGTGCTAAAAATAGTGTGTAGGGGGCATAGGCCAGGCCTAACCGTTACTCGTACTTTTTCCAACGTTAAACAGCAGTGGCTTCATCACACCCCCCCCCCCCCCCTCTCCCTCTGTCTGAAATTAAAGTTTCTAATTAAAAAAACAAAACTTGTTTAGCGTCCACTTCCGCTGCCTTTTTGCCTCGGTCCTGGGGTTTTATTTTAAGAAATAACAAATACCTCCTTTTACCGTTACACGGTAAAAGGTTTTATACACAGCGAAAGCTCATGCGGCCTCCCTACGCTCTCATGGCATTTCTTTGACATTCACACCCACACCTAATTTAGCACTAAGTGCAAGGTCAACAAACTGTTCATGTCACGCTATCGCCATACAAGAGTTAATTATGCAAAAGGTAAAAGGTCAGCAGTATGCAAATTTCTACAGTTAACTTTGGGCCAATGAGAGTCATGGGTTCCGCGTGGGGGAGCGGGGCTTTTGGCGGGTTCGAATTTTATAGCCACTCTGTCACAGCCGATTCCAGAGTCAACATCTCAATTTTTGTTAAGCAATTTTTATCTTCGTTCTCCGATTATTTCTCATCTAACATCGTTTCCGAACACATCCATTTTGTTCTGGTCATTTCTACAACTCTTTAGTTTACCTGTCGTCATTCTCCGCTTTATTGTTTTACGTGAACGTCAAAGTTACAAAAATTTCAAGTTAGTCGTCGTCTTCACTGCTCTTCGGCACGTAAGCATGAATCGCGGGGATTTACTCCGCACCCGTCGACGACCAGCTCGCTTTTCGGACACCGTCGTGCGGGCGTCAGCGAAGCAGCCCAGGCGCCAAAAGGCCACTCCTGCTGAGACTGCGGCGAGTCGCGGAAGACATCCCGGCAGGCCTCGGGGTAGGAGAGCCCGTGCTTCATATCCGTTGACAGACGGAGTTCCGCCTTCAAGTCCAGCCGAAGGTCTGGTTGTGCCGCCGATGGCTGGTCCAGCTGACGGGGCGGGGCCGTCCTTCTTTGTCCCGGCGAACCCAGTATTTTCGGCCTCCGGTGCTGTGCTGTCGCAGCCCCTTCGCCTGCCGCATTCAGCAAGCCCGACTTTTTCGACGAGCGGACTTTTTTCTCCGCCTCCGCCTCCCCTTGCTGCTACCATGACTACTGCTATCGACGTTCACACCTCTGCTGCTCCCAACACTTGCGGGAGTACTTTCAGCGTGTCCAACGGCAACGCGGGTCCACCCACCAGTGCGGCGCCTCCGGCTCCGGCTTTTGCTCAACCTGGCTGCTGCGGTTATTGCGGGTCATCGGCCTCCGTCGTCGTTCCACCGGCTCACGGACACGGGTCAGCTGGGTTTGGGACCCATTTTGCTGGAACCACCACAGCACCAGGACTGGCGCCCTCTGTTGTCGAGGGCACTGCGACGCCATCGTTTGCCGTTTCTACAGCACCGGTTCCGGGTGGTTTTCAGCAGCATGCTGCCGCTACGGCGCCATTTGCCGAAAGTCGCCAGGACTTTAACGTTGGCCCTTCCGGCCCTGGTAACACTGGTCACCCTCACCTCTACCCGGGAACATCGGGGCATCCATTTTTTCAGGTGGCACAGCCACAACAAGCTTACAACTACGGGGCACCGTCCGGGACCGGGGTGTTGTCTCCTCACCCGGTCGTCCCCTCGGCCTCCCCGCTGGCGCCGAGGTTTGCGGGTCCCGCTTCTATAAATAGCGGCACCTACATGGTGCCTGGGGGTGAGTTGATCAGGCCACATTTGTCATTTCCCACAACTACCCCTAGCGTAACTGGTTGCATCACTGGCCCTGTTAGTAGTGTAGGCATAGGCATAAATAATCATGCTACCAATAATGTTGTCTGGCCTACTGCAAGCGTAGGTGGGCCCACAGATTTATCAAGCTGCCCAGCTCTAGCAACATGCGCGACCTCCCCCCTAGGCATGCACGTACCACAGGCCGTGCGGGAAAAAATCTGGCAAGGGGCGTTTGTAGACTTTTCGCTTTTATACAATGATGCTGCCACTGCAGTGGTGGCGAAATCATTTGAGCAGGGCAGTGCCAATTTTTCCCTTTCTGTTGAAGGGGGAAAGTAGGGTTGCAGCGCAAGAGGGTTGACACGTTCGATATGTGGCAATCTGCTTTTAACGTATTTATGGCCATTTATACATTGAAGCATGCATCCCGGTTTTCTGAACTGCTAAAATATGCTGATATTATCCGCACGGCCTGTATTCAATTTCCTGGTCCAGGTTGGCGAGCGTACGACGAACAATTTCGTCTCCGGCAGGAAGCGAACCCAACACGGTCATGGGGGGAGATCGATTATGAGCTATGGCTTACGGTTGCAGCGGCCGGCACCACTTCCCCAGTAGTTCGGGGCGCCCTCTATGGTTCCCCGGCTAATTCTCGGTCCAAACCAAGTAGGTCAGGCGTATGTTTTGCTTTTAACGCTGCCACGGGTTGCTCTTTTGCGCATTGCAAATTCACACACTCGTGCCAAAAATGCATGCGATTTGGTCATGGGGCTACTCGCTGTCGAGCTTGGAGTGGTCAGGGGCGTGGGGCGCAATCCAATGCTACAGGCACAGTTCCTTTCGCTCGCATGCACCAATCCCGCAGCCCCGTAGCGATTGAAGCTCCTCGCAAAGCTGATCTCTCAGCCGGACCTAAGCGTGTGTTTGACAACTTAGGCACCAGACCTAAACAGGCCCCAGGACCTGCGGGTCCGCAGCATTCTTTTCGTTCTTCCAACCCCAATTAAGATTTCGGTTTTACAGGATTGGCTTGTCAGTTACCCTGTAGTTGCTGATGCAAATGTTTTGTTGAAAGGTTTTTCTGAGGGGTTTTCGTTGGGTTATTCCGGCCCCCGGTTACCACGCGACTCTCTTTGTTTGGCTTCAGCAGCAGAGCGTCCCGACATAGTCCACGACAAATTGTCATCTGAAATAGCCCTAGGTAGAATAGCTGGCCCATATACAGTCCGCCCGTTTTGCAATTTACAGTGTTCCCCTATAGGCTTAGTGCCGAAACGTGAGCCCAATTCATTTAGGCTAATACACCATTTATCCTTTCCATCTGGTCATTCCATTAATGATTTTATTGACAAAGATCTCTGCACAGTAACTTATGCCTTATTTGACAAGGCGGTGGCCTTAGCCAATTGCGCGGGGGCGGGGGCGTGGTTAGCCAAGGCTGATATCAAGTCGGCTTGAGCTGTTGGGTTTCACATTTCAAGGCATGTTTTATTTTGACAGATGTTTGCCGATGGGGTGCAGCATTTCCTGTTCTCTGTTCGAGAAGTTTAGTATTTTTCTCGAGCATCAAGTTAAATGTTTCAGTCATTCATCAGGTGTAACTCATTATCTCGATGATTTTTTGTTCGTGGGGTCCTCAGCAGAATGTTGTGCACAATTGTTGTCATGTTTTCAATCTGTTTGCGAAGTTTTGGCGGTACCACTGGCAGCTGAAAAGACAGCTGGCCCGTCTCAAGTTTTAACGTATTTGGGTTTGGACATTAACACGGTTGATAGAAAGGTTTATGTGCCGGCAGACAAAGTTTTAGCCACCTCACAGCTAATTAAACAAGCATTGACGAAACGGAAGATTTCCTTGAAGTCCATTCAATCTATAGTGGGATTACTCAATTTTCTATGCCGGGCTATCCCACCAGGGCGGGCTTTCCTGCGCCGCTTAATTGCGTTGACTTCGGGTCTCTCCCAGCCTTACCATCGGGTGCGCATCTCCAAAGGTGCAAGGCTCGATTTGCTCACGTGGCTTGATTTTCTTACCAACTTCAATGGGGTATCAGTATTTGCAGGTGCTGAGTGGGAGTCCGATGATAGCCTGGCCCTATTCACAGATTCTGCGGGTAGTATTGGCTATGGAGCTTATTTTCATGGCAAATGGGTGCAAGGCCGTTGGCCGGCGGAGTTCTTGCGTAACCCCCCCTCAATTGCATATTTGGAATTTTTTTCCACTGTACGTGGCTATGCTGTGTTGGGCTCCTTTGCTTGTCGGTCGTAAAGTCATGTTTCACACTGATAACACCGCGGTAGTACAGATAATTAATAAGAAATCTTCCCATTGTGCCCGCATTATGCAGCTGGTGAGACCTTTTGTGCTGCAATGTCTGCATTTTAATGTTTCTGTGAAAGCGGTTCATGTGCCGGGAAAGTCTAATGAAATTGCGGATGCTTTGTCCCGTTTTCAGATGGACCGTTTTCGCCTAGCAGCCCCCGAGGCAGATCAGGTTATGACTCCTCTCCCTCCTTTCCCCTCGGTGTGGTAGATAACGAAGTGGAACGCTTGCTAGCTGCAGCCATTTCCGCTAATTCACAAAAAACCTATGCTTCTGGCTGGAGAGCGTTCAGCCAATTTCGGCAGCATTCTTTTTCAAGCAATGTGCCGGCATCGGTTGAAGAAATGCATCATTTTATAGCATGGCTTTCACTTAGAGGCTTATCTATCCCCTTCCACAATTGCTACCTATACATAGCAGGTGTAAGTTATGTGCATAAATTATGTGGGTGGGTAGATCCCACCAAGGACTTTGTTGTCGCTAAATTACTAGAAGGTGCCCGACGGCTCTGTCCGTCTCAAGACAAGCGTTTGCCCATTTCCCTGCCTTTGCTGGGACACATTCTCAATGCTGTACCTGCCATTTGTTTTTCTAATTTTGAGGCTAGTCTTTTTCGGGCAGTATTTTTGAGTGCATTTTTCGGTTTTATGCGGGTCAGTGAATTTGCAGTCGGTTCAAAGTTACACCCTCATAACAGTGTTTTGAGTTGCCAGGATGTACAGTTTATTCCACCTTTACCCACTGCCGAGTCTGCTTCTGTTGTAATTCATTTTCGTAAATCCAAGAACAATCAGCGTGGCCTCCCCCAGAGTGTTCGCTTGGTGCAGTCCAGTGACAAATCCTTATGTCCGGTTACGGCCTTAGGGCAGTTTTTTGCCATGCGACCCAATTGCGCGGGCCCCTTTTTCTGTCACTTTGACGGGAGCCCGCTGACGCAATATCAGTTTAATGCGGTGCTACAAAAAGCTATCAAATTTTTGGGACTTGAGGGGGGCCGCATAAAGGGGCACTCGTTTCGCATTGGTGCTGCGTCCTCTGCATCACAGCTGGGTGTGGCCAGGGCTGATATTCAAATTATGGGGCGCTGGCGTTCTGATGCATTTTTGTCATATATACGCCCATTGCCTGTTTGTAGCTTACCACAGAAACAGGGTGATGACCCTGCGCCCCCCCCCCCCCCCCCCCCCCCCCACGTTAGCCCATACAGCACACTTTAGCTAGAGGTGTGGGTTGTCTAGTGACATAAAACTTCCTTTCATTTAATTGCTTCAGATACAGTCTGGATAGTGGGGGACTCTATCATCCGCCGGGCCGAATGTCAGTTAGAGCTACCGGTCAATGTCCACTGGAAAGGCAAAGGTGGAGCCGGCGTGGGGGACGCTTATGACCTTCGGGATGAGTTGGGTCGGGAACTATATGATTATCCGGCTTACATGATTATTCATCTAGGCACTAACGACCTCATTAGAGTTGACGAGTATGCCCTGCGCCAACAAATCGCAGTCATGCTTAGGGATTGTGTACAATGGTGTCCGACTATGACAATTGTCTGGTCTGACATTCTCCCGCGCGTTTTTTATGCTGGGGCTCACTCTCAACCTGCATTAGAGCGCAAACGCCGCACAATCAATAGGTGGGCGAGAGCACAATGTGCCAAGTTGGCTCAAGCCCCTTTTTATTCAACATCCTCAATTTGTTTGGTCGAATGGTTCTCTGTTCCGGGATGATGGGGTTCATTTGTCGCCTTTAGGCAACCATCTTTTTTCCAACAACTTGCTTCAATTTATCAAGTCCCACATTTCCCCATAGATCCCCGTTTTGGTTTTTATTTTGGAGGGTTCCTGTCTGTCTTCTCCTGGTGGGCGCGCAGGCGCCTTTGGCAATTTATGTCGGATTCAGACAACCAGTAACACAAGTCCTCACATTTAGCGGGCTAATAATCAAATCCGGCAGTAAATTATATTTTTGGCAAATTGCTTTGTTGTCACAGCGCTCGCGAATTTCCCGAGGCTAGATTTTCCTGACCGAATTTAACATCGGTAGATGGAAGCAACTTTGTGGTTGCATGTGGTTGCCTCTTTGGCAATGGGCATTTGGTTGCCCTGTATTGGTGGGCCTGGTGTTGCCCAGGGGATTGGTGTTCCCCTTGACCGGTCGGGCCTGGTGTTGCCCATTATAATGGTCGGGCCTGGTGTTGCCCGGGGGCCTGGGTGGCCCAAATTGTGGAATTGTTTATTTGTTGAATTGTTTCCTTTTTGCTACCGGTATGCCCTTTCACTGGTATCCGGAATAAAACATACTGCCATTTTTCGAGGCTGTGGCATCACTCAATAAATTGTCTCCTTTGTGGTTTATTTGAGTCGAAGTATAACTCCTTTTACCGTTACACGGTAAAAGGTTTTATACACAGCGAAAGCTCATGCGGCCTCCCTACGCTCTCATGGCATTTCTTTGACATTCACACCCACACCTAATTTAGCACTAAATGCAAGGTCAACAAACTGTTCATGTCACGCTATCGCCATACAAGAGTTAATTATGCAAAAGGTAAAAGGTCAGCAGTATGCAAATTTCTACAGTTAACTTTGGGCCAATGAGAGTCATGGGTTCCGCGTGGGGAAGCGGGGCTTTTGGCGGGTTCGAATTTTATAGCCACTCTGTCACAGCCGATTCCAGAGTCAACATCTCAATTTTTGTTAAGCAATTTTTATCCCACCACCACCCCAATGTCTCCACCAATTTTTAGTTGATTCTCAATATAGTAATCGCATGTGGCATGCGGTCATGTTGGTGTTGCATTATGATGTACATCTATTAATAAATTAGATTCTAGCAATTTTGTTTTTATCTTTTGTTCACAATATAGCGCTCGCATGTGTCATGAGGCTATGTTCAGGGTACTCACAGAATTCATCAATGCTAGGGTTTATGGTGACATTCCGATTTACACTGTAGCGCTCGAAAGTTTCCCGAGGCTAGTATAAGATGTATACTGTACTTATGGCTTTGATTGGCTTTGTATAGTTTATAATCCCGAATAGCGCTCGAACGTATCATGAGGCTATAATACGTTTACAATATGGCTGTACTCAGCATTTCACTGCTTCCAAGGTATTGTTTACTCATGGAATTCCCGATAGTGTTCGCACGTATCATGAAACTATTTCCATGGGCTGTACTAATAAATTTATCTTTGGCATTAAATATTATGTTTTTCCCCTGCCTGGCAATTTATGTCGGATTCAGACAACCAGTAACACAAGTCCTCACATTTAGCGGGCTAATAATCAAATCCGGCAGTAAATTATATTTTTGGCAAATTGCTTTGTTGTCATAGCGCTCGCGAATTTCCCGAGGCTAGATTTTCCTGACCGAATTTAACATCGGTAGATGGAAGCAACTTTGTGGTTGCATGTGGTTGCCTCTTTGGCAATGGGCATTTGGTTGCCCTGTATTGGTGGGCCTGGTGTTGCCCAGGGGATTGGTGTTCCCCTTGACCGGTCGGGCCTGGTGTTGCCCATTATAATGGTCGGGCCTGGTGTTGCCCGGGGGCCTGGGTGGCCCAAATTGTGGAATTGTTTATTTGTTGAATTGTTTCCTTTTTGCTACCGGTATGCCCTTTCACTGGTATCCGGAATAAAACATACTGCCATTTTTCGAGGCTGTGGCATCACTCAATAAATTGTCTCCTTTGTGGTTTATTTGAGTCGAAGTATAAATGTACCGGTATATGCCAACACATGTCAATTTATTCCATTTTAAATTTACCCCAACATATATAGATTAACAATTCACCTCCCATATCACGTAAACTTTCATGTTAAAATAATATTAATGGTTTGGCTGCATTGACTTGAACAATATATATATTTTTGGTCCTAATTGTCTCCCTTTGACATGTTTGGAAAATGAATTGTCGAAAATCTAAAAAGAATGGCAGCCATTTTGAAGTTATTTTTTAAAAACCTGTTACATTGATTTTTTTACTTTTTCTTACTTTACACACTATTATACTACCAATCAATACACTGATATAAATGTAATCTTACAAGCAGTATAATGTTTATTGAGAAAATTGTTCTCGTCTTTCTTCCTAGTCATTCCTATTGTCGAGAGCCCAACACATGGGTATATATGTTTAAATACGTCCAATAAAACATACGTTTTATTTGGCCATATTAAATTAAAAGTGAGAAAAAATATAGATTTTTGGATAAAAATTACCAACCGTTTATTACAAATTAATACCAGTCTTATCTGATGAATAATAAAACAAATTTGATTAACTAGTTTGCGCCGGAGGACAGGTATATATACACACAAAGTTTCCCCAAGATTCAAAATGGATGACGCATAATCACGTCACGAGCAAGGCCGGAAATGTGTGGGTGTGCTTCCCGGTACCATCGGCCTGAACCCGCCTCAGATCGAGTTTGGTCAAAAATAATCCTGCGCCTTGGCTCGGTGATGTTAAAATAATCCCGGCGCAAACTGGTTAAGCATACCTTAATGTTTTAATCCACATTTAAAGAAAATTGTCTGGCACCATCCTATTCAACAGTTCACAATTTATAAAATATATTGCAGGGAACACTACCAAAATGGCTTCCCATAAGGCCAATGGCTCAACTACCATTTTTGTTCATGCTTTTATGGTGTCCCATTAAATTTCGATTTCATAACCCTTTCATTGAATAAAACCTCCTACAGCATGCGCAATACAACCAATTAACCAGTTCGCTAAATTCTTGAATTTCATGAAAGGCCTATCCCGCCTGGGATTGGTTGCACTAAGATTCTTTTGATATTGATTTTACAAAACCGAGACCCGGTTCAGGCCAAAATCATTGGTAGAACACCCGCCTTTGTTGTGACGTGTTTATTCGTGATCTGTTCTGAATTCCAGAAAAAAAATTCGCATGTATAAAGTAAGATAAAGTTCATCCGACGCAAACTGGTTAAAATCGGCCAACCACATTTGTATTCCCTTACCGGTACTAGAAATACACTCAATGACACGAAATAAAATCTATCCATTCAATATAAAAATAAAAAAAATCATACATATATACCATAAATGATACATTTGACGTATACACATTTAACAAAATATACAATTTTTGAACGGGGTCAGAATTGTACAAATCTGTGCATTATATTTATACATGCATTTTTGAAGGGGCCATGGGGTTTACTTAAAAAGATGTACCATTTACAGACTTTATAGCAGCCGTCTCTTGTTAATATGAATGCACACCCCTGCAAAACCATTAAAAGGCATTGCCCTCTAAGATGGCTGATGTCTTTCTCAAATCAAGTAAAATCCAGGGCCCATCAAAAAGAAAAACAAAAACCCAGTAATTTTGCTCAGTCCATTTACGGACGAATCAGCTGAGAAACGGCCATCAGAGGCCATGCAATGTAAGCCGATAAACAAATTCTTGAAAAAAACACATTTATTATAATAATTTTAAGTTTAGTGAACATTGATCGCAGCTATACATTGTATGCAACCTATCTGTTGCATGCAATGTTTTGCCTGATAAGCAAGTGCTGTGGTTGAATTGTCTCACAACTCGCTTATCATTTCATCGCCACACCATTAATCTATATCAGCCATGGTGTCTTTGGTGAAAAGTAGTTTTGAATTGATATGGAATGACAACCCTCACAGAATAAAACAACAATATTTAGTGTTGTGATTGAACTAGTGCTACATGTACATGTACATTGGCAATTCCAAGGTTTAGTTATGTTACATTTTTAGCAAGTTACAATATCTTATTTGACTCTTGTATCAAAACGTAGGAGTTTCAAGTTCCAGTTTATCAAACAAAAAAGCGTTATTTAGCACAGAATTCGAACCTTTAGCTATGGCTTAAAAACAATAACTCACAATAACACTTACGTTTTACAAACTACATGTACCGATAGGTCCCACAATAAGTACCCAAAACCCATTATTAGAGAGGTTTCGCACACGAACGGATACGCGTACGCGTTTGTTTAGCTATCCGTACGCGTTTAGTTTACGTGTAGCGAGCGAGATATCCATGCCTTGTACACAGTTTAGCGCATAGTGAAGAACTGTGACGTCATAAGTTTGCAAAAATTGATGACGTAGCCGTTAAGCTAACCGTATATCCGTTCGCAGGCGAAACCTCTCTATTTTAGAAAAAGAAAAACGATTTTACCTTAAATCATGCTAAACTACATACGGTACAATGTGTACACGCCACAATCTCACTATCACAACACTCAAATGAAAAATCTTGTTTACGAATCTTGTTTACATAGATTTTACAAATTTCATTTTTTTCGAATTTATCCACTCCATCCTGGAATTGGCCACATGATAAACATTGAGAACCGATTGTTAAATTGTTATTTGGCTTGTGAGATATGGGTCAGCAAATTTGGAATAATTACAATTATTGCTACCATTAAACTTAAATTCCTAAATACCCAAGACAGTTTAGCTATTCCTATTTGGTCTTGAACCCGTCACATGGCCGTTATAAACAGATATTAAACCACTTAAACGGATGATAAAGACCGGCACGGTTCAAGTTTGGGTTTTTGACTCGGCCGGTCAAACTGTAGTTGTTGGTAAAAAAAGGACTCAGTCAGTCCGCAGTGCACGCGTTAATGAGGTCAAATCCCGAAGTTTCTTTGCACGGCCTACGTCACGAATCGGCCGCGAGATTTGCACGCGTTTTTGCGGGAGTTCGACTGATCTCATAAAACGAACTACACGTTCTAAAAGAAGCAGTGGGCTTCCAAGATGGCGTGGTAAGTAGACGGTGCATGTTTTTCCGAGTCGGATGATATACAATTTGTCAAGTTTTAGAAGGTTTTTTGCTGGTTTTTTTTACTTGTAAGTCAAGGTATGATTTTGTAGACGGTTTGAGTGGTGATTTTTTTTGCTGCGCCCTGACCCAGCTAGAAAATATTAGAGAAAAAGACCACTGCAAATCGATAGAAAAAGCGATGATCTTTCGTATGGTACAAAGTTTAGCTTGTGGCGACATCGAGATTGTTTTCCTGAGCCACTTATTCCGAGCGAGATTTCGCTTTTTTCGGCGGATTTTAAAGGGGGTTTCCACATTTGCGCATGCGCTATGCATATGTACGTGTACGTTTACACATGTACATATGTATGCCCCATAAATTTTAGTACATTTCATCATGAAAAAAATATTATTTGTCTGGAGTGGAAATGTAAATTTTGTGTTTTATTGTTCAGTCTTCAGATTTATTGGCTAGTTATGGCCATTTTTGTAGATTAGCGGGTACCGTGATTTATGAACATGCACAAGTACATGATCATGCATGCAAAATTTGAAAGACAGTTAATGAGTTATGGTTATACTAGGGTAGGCCTACTATTAATTACTATAAATTTATACACCATATAGGCCTAGGCCTTTATGTATTTATGAAACAGGCAGACATGACAAATTGTTGTGTACATGATTTATTTAAAGGTTAGGCCAATGCACTTACATGTACCTTCCTTTTTTTCTGTTATTGTTTCATACATGTACTAGGTCATGCCGTCCACCACCGTGGCCTATTCCACCATGGCCACCAACACCAATTGTTAAGCCCACTCGTGCAGTAAAGGCACTAATTATTGGAGATTCCTTGAGCAAATGTTTAGCCGAGAATGTCTCGTCACCATTGGTTGAGGTCGAAGTGATCACTCGTCGCGGAGCAACAATATCCAGTCTGAGGAAGTTTTTACAACAGCACCGAGACAACTTCAAAGATGCTCCTGATATTGTTGCTGTCCATGTTGGGACCAATGACCTCCCTTTTGGAATTTTGAACAGCAACATTCGACAGTTTCGTGACCTGATTGCTGCATTGCATGACGTTTTTCCAACATCGAAGTTGGCAGTCAGTGCAATACTTCCCCGCAAGTGCAATACTTCCCCGCAAGGACAATGACGGTCTTGATATTTCACGTTTTTACCACAACATCAAGTTTGGTAATGTCTGTGCCGAGCTGCACTGTCAATTCTTTGAGATTGGTGAAGAGCTACGGGACTGGCACTTTGCTAGAGATGGCCTGCACCTCAATTGGGATGGCAACTCTCTTTTTGGTGAAATATTTCAAGCCCATCTTGAGAGATTGTCCAGGAATCTGCTATCTTCATGTACGTCACGGAAGGCCGGGCCCGTTTCTACCCCTTCCTCTGCAACGTTTAATTTAAACTACTTCAATGTTGATGAGTTTTATGAATTCTTTCAGCTTGCATAACATAAAAAGAGTAAATAAAACATGTTTAAGTTTCTTGTATTCAGCGTCTGTTTGGAATGTTACTTTTTTGTTACTAGGGAAAGTATCGGAAAATAATTTCAATCACAAACTACCCTCCATTGCACAGTTCTAACCACCCAGTAAATCAAGTAATGGTGTATCATTTTCAATTGAATTCAATTCAAGAAAATTTATTTCCATTTGTCGCAAAATGCAGAAGAAAAAAAACATTCTGTGAAAATTTTTCATTTTCAATTTAATTCAATTCAAGAACATTTATTTCCATTTATAGCAAAGAAAATATAAAACAAAATCATTCTGTGAAAATGAATTGAAAAGCTCCATGTTAAAACTAATATTGTAACATTTTATTTGGATTGAAACCAACAAGAATATTAAAACGAAACTTATTGTACCATATAGCATAAAGCACAACAAAATCTGTGTCCGAAATCTGTGTCCGAAATCTGGGCCGCGCCGGCTTGTTTACAAGTACACGCATCCGGCGTTGTGCAATACTCGCCATCCACCAATCACAAGCCTAGAAATCCATGTGCAAAGATGGCGGTTGTACCGTTTCAGTCTGCCGGTAGTTTGTGGCGAAAACCTTGCGCCCTGACCCAGCTAGACAAAATTGTGAGTATAAAGGTATATTTTTATGTAGAATATGAAGTAACCTGTTTGTCTAGTGAAAATTTGGGCTGTGGGCACACACAAAAAAGAGAGATTTTAACGTATTTTCTATCGCGATTATTTTCTTTTTTGAACCAAAATTCGTCCCAAAATTTCTCATTTTAATCGATACAAAATCTTATTCAAACTTTAACAGTTTGAAAGATATACTCTTCATCTGTGATTTTATATCAACAAAGTGATCATACATGCCAAAAAAGCCGAGTATTTTCCCACATTCCACAGGCTATTCCAGCTCATTAAATATGCAAGGCGAGGTCACGCACGGGATCAATTTATGAATACGTTGCAAAGAAAAGGAAGCACTTTCGCGTGCACTGCGGATAGACTGGACTGTTGACCGAAATCGGCATCTGATAATTAAAAAAACATGCTTCTTACAAACAAAATATCATCACAGTCGTGCACATCACACGAAGGTCAATACAGTACACTTTGCAGTATTACAAAATGTATTGCACCTCATTTGTTTTACCCCTTTTTTTGTTGAGTTTTTCACAAAATTACCTGACCCGACCCAAAAATAAAAAGCGCAAAACCTAAACTGACCTGGGCTCAATTTCACGGCTCTGAATTTTGCGCTTACGATAACCATTTTGCGCTAACAGCACTAATAGAACATTTTGGCACTAACCCTCTAATAAAAAAAGGTAATACGGGATGTACAGTACATATGTACGCATGTGCAGAAGCCAAAATTACACGCTAAAAATGTTGTGAAATACGTTTATCGTAAGCACGGACTTTTCTGCTACAGTAAGCACGGATTTTTTGCTAACGGTAATCAGAGCCATGATGACCCAACTCGAAACCATTTTGGGTTGGGTTGGCATGTACGGTACATGTATCATAAGTTTCATCTGCAATGAAGTGCAATGAAAACGGTACTTTTTGGTGATAGACGAAATGTTTCAGATAGAACTTTCTATCTATCACCTCATGACATTATACTTTATCAAACTCACAAACATTCATTATTGATAATGCATAATAGCTTTCTTTTTTGTGCTTTTTTTTTTAAACTCGGTTGTTTTTTTCTTCTGCAATAATTAAATATTTATGTGAAATGGCCCTAAAAGTTATTAAATCATTAAAGATATTAATCTACTGGAGGGAATCGGTTGCGACTGTCTCAGTCTCAATAAATTCCGCAACTGTCAGGTTGACAGGAACCCCAGCTCTAGGTGCACCGCGAAAGTAAAGTTCTGCCATGAGGCAGTTTCGGTGGTGCCTTACATTATCCTAGGGTACAATGTATCTAATCTTTCTTTTTAGTTGATGCTTTTTCTGTTTGTGATGCTGCATTGTATTTGAGACAACTTTTTTTTTCTGGAAAAGACAAATGTTACAACTGTGATATTTGCATTTTTTATTATCAGATGCATCACTTTTGGGGTCAACTAAAACTTTTGTTGACAACTTTGTATTGGTTTCATTCTTTAGATACAGACAGTGTTATTTATAAACAATAATTTTGTTTGTCATTCACAGAAATCCATTCATAGTAAGATGGCACACAGGGAGCTGGTAAGATTGACGTAATACAGTTTATGTGATGTGGTTAATAATGTCTCATCAAAGTATTGCCATGATCACACTTGCCTCGGACATACAATGTAAAGGCCCAAAGAAATTAGATTACATGTACAGTGTACATGCCTTTCAAATTTTTTAATAGGGTGTATTATTCCAACACGATTCCTGACAAAATTCATGGCGTGTGCGAGCAGCACCCAATTACATTAAACTCATTACAACTTACATGTACGATAGGATGAATCACAGCACTGCGTTGCGTACTATCTACAATATACGATGCTTTGCAGCTGCGACGCTTTCTAAAATCCATTACACGATAATTGCAATTACTGCCCGTTTATCACCCAGTAGGCGTGTGTGATGCACTTTCTGTGGCAAACTTGTGTTGTGGCAGGAAATGTCAGGGAAACACGCTGCATTAGCACCGAGTACAAGTGGTACAAGCTAAAAATAAATTCACTAATACTGGAAATACAAACAGACTTGCAGAAGTCTTCTTTCTCATCAATGTTTACTTGGTATTTTTACGATGTGATTTTACGCTGTGTTGGTTGCGTCAGCCGTCAGCATGTGCAAAGACTGGCTGCCGTATTTCCCATCATGCCTTCTTTGGCACTTTTAGTGTGGCAGGATTTACTGTACTGGTTCTAACCAGTACATCATTGCTAAATTGAGCATGACGCTTACGTTTTCATCACCATGATTACGCTTTAAAAGAAACGTGAAAAGAGCAACGGCCGGTTTCTTCTGGAAAAAATTAATGCACGCAAGTAAGCAAACAAAATACAAGAGTTTTTGACCTAAATAGGTTGTCGAGAGGCGTTTTGTTAGGAAAAAACAGGAAATTTGTATTATTATTATAATTTTTTTGCAATTTGCCGATAACAAAGTTTCGGTCGGGGCGGTCAAATTACATGTATGGTAGGTCAGGTCACCGTAAGCAGATTAAAAAAAAAAATTGTTGGCCTAATAAAGTCATTGATGTTGATTTTTTTTTTTTTTTCGCAAACAAAGGCATCATGGATACTAGAAAATCTAAACAAAGGAGAAATACAAGTAGAGACGGCTGGACAGGAAAGTCAAGAGGATGTAGAAGAGGATGTTGGAGCGGAGGTGGATGGAGGGGATAGAGGGAACGGAGAGACAGAAAGGGAAGAGGATGGTGATACAGAAGAAATTGAAGAGGAAAAGAAACAGGAGGAACAGATGGGAGAGGAAGAGGAAGAGGAAGAAGATGAGAAAGAAGATGAGGAAGAAAAGACGAGAGAAGAGAAAGATGAAGAATGGGAAATAGGAGATGAAGATGAAGAGGAAGAAGATGATGAGAAAGAAGAAGACGAAGAAGACGAAGAAGAAGAAGAAGAAGACGAAGAAGACGAAGAAGGCAACTGAAAAGGTTGACACCTTCCAGTTCAGTGCTCGACGCTTTACACTGAATAAAAAGCGCAACCAAAAGGGGCCTAGAGATCCGGTGAGTTTCATTCAAATATAATGTACAGTGTACATAACAATTATTAATCACAACAGTCCTGAATCCTCAAAATGAGAATTTGCACACCCTAGGAAGTTTGAAACATTTATCCCTTGGAGACTTGGCTCAGCTCTTGTTGGGTAATATTAACAAGTTAACAAGTGTTTATCTGGAACACTTGTTAACAAGATTATCAATAGTTTATCTGAAAAATGGTTTCAGTTCAAATTGAGCAGCTCGTACAGTATGTATATGTACAGTAGTAACCGCCCATGTTCAATACTTTCTTTGTTCTTCCTTCAGGCAAAAACAAATTGTTTTTGCCAAAACCCATACCCTACTGTAAACTGTACCCATTTTAAAGGACTAGGGAACATAAAACTTAACAATTTCAAACCTCAACAAAATAGACAATGGAGAGAATTCTGTCACGAATTGCAAAGAATGGAATAATTGTGTCACGTGACACAAATTATGTTGCATCTCCCCCAAATATCCGCACACAGATAAACGATCAATGGACCTTGATCAGGGTATAGGCCATCTTTAAAATCACAAGAGGCAAATGTGACAAACAAACATGGCGGCCTAAATGGTCTGCGATGGACATGTGGCTCTCGCAGATATTTTAAACTATATCTATTTTTATTTGATTGTTAATCTAATGTATTTGCAAGTCCACAATGTTTGTTTGTCCCTTTTGCCTTGCTTTGATTAAACCCCCTAATATACTGGTTCCTGTTAGATGTTACTGTAAACGTATGTTACATTTGTTTTTCCCCTTTTTTCAGACAAACCGAGTAGCACGGAAGTGCACCTTGTGTGGCAAGGTCATCCTGTACCTTGCACACCACTTACGACGGTTTCACAACATCAGGGATAATCACAAGAGATTTTATCTCCTTTCACAAAGTCATAACTTGTAAGTCCCCCTTAACCCTTTTATTGAGACAGCACAATTATGCACCCCTTTACTTGTGGTTTTTATTAGGACTGTGCGACTTGTGATTTTTGATAGTCGCGGCGACTATTGAAAAAAAGTCGCGCCTATTTGTGGGGTACCATAATCGCGGCACAATCACAATTTGCGACAAGTTGAATACTAGTCGCCAAATAACGACTACTCGACTATCTGGAAATCGGTCGTCGTGACTACAAATGCATTTGAACATTGTAGACTAGTCGCAAAAGTCGCACAGGCCTACATGTAGTTCTTATGGGGGAACACAAGATCTGGTGGATTCAATTTGAAATATGTATGTAAAGCTGAAGGTTGTGGGTTCGAGTCCGGACTAGGATTATGGTGTGTGTGCCCTTGGGCAAGACACTTTTTCGCTGATTGCTTCTTTCCACCCAGGAGTAAATGGGTACCTGCGAGGGCAGATATGGTTATTTGTGGCTGATTTAGCTGCTTTGTGCCGAAATGGCAGCATCGAGCCGTCTACTCATCTGAGATGGTAATTGGATTGTTTCGTGGGCCCAATGACTAGGGTAATAATGTAAAGCGCTTTGAGACCGTTGGTGATGAAGCGCTACATGTATATGCACCGCACAATATTATTATTATTATTACAAATACTGTGTGTGCATTGGTGTGCTGTTGAACAATTGGCCTAAAAAATTACTTCCGCATAGGAGACATTCAGAGACATTCAGAGACATAGACAACGACAATTATTTTTCCAAATGTTTTAACGATGATGCGGAGGGAAACAATCGCAACTCAATCGGATCCCAGCATGCTTGTACAGTACAATTGTATGTACTTGCATGAACAAACATCTGAATTTATCAGTTAAAAAAAAACACCACCAAATGATGTACATTTACTCGAACCATATGACAAACAGACACGAGATTTGGCATAAAACAGCAGATGCACGAGAAAAAAAACATGAGCTCCGTGATGATTAATCTGATGATTGACGATAAATGGTGATACATACCAGGAATGAAGTGTGCACCACATATTCTAGCACTGCCGGGTTTAGGGTTCCTCTCATACTGAATGACCGTAACTAACCAAAGAGGTTCATTCTCACAATGTTCGCCAGGTTGGACCAATTGATCACATGCAGAGATAATTTGCTATATAAATGTAGAGCATTAAAAAACTTACTTTTTCCCACAGGCAACCCATCACAAAGCAAAAAAAATCTAACAATTCCTACGAGAGGTTGAGGAAGCAGTGCCCTGTGGAGAGTTGTTATATGTCAAAGAAGGGATACGCCCGTCTCGACCACCATTTATGGTATAAACATGGATAAGAGGCAAGTTTTGTACATACCGGTACTACATAATGTAGGTACCTGTAGCCAAGGGCCGTGACATCTGAAAAACATGTTTCACATCATGGCCGGGACATACGAGAAACATGTTTCAGGCCATGGCCGGGAATTACGAGAAACATGTTTCACGTCATGGCTGTAACATCCGAGAAACAGGTTTCACGTCATGGCCGTGACATCTGAGATACATGTTTTACATCATGGCCGGGACATACGAGAAACAGGTTTCAGGCCATGGCCGGGAAGTACGAGAAACATGTTTCTCGTCATGGCTGTGACATCTGAGATACATGTTTCACATCATGGCCGGGACATACGAGAAACAGGTTTCAGGCCATGGCCGGGAAGTACGAGAAACATGTTTCACGTCATGGCCGTGACATCTGAGAGACATGTTTCACGTCATGGCCGTGACATCTGAGAGACATGTTTCACGTCATGGCCATGACATCTGAGATACATTTGAGAAACATGTTTCACATCATGGCTGTGACATCCGAGAAACATGTTTCACGTCATGGCTGTGACATCTGAGATACATGTTTCACGTCATGGCTGTGACATCTGAAAGATATGTTTCAAGTCATGGCTGTGACATATGAGAGACATGTTACAGGTCAGGGGAATGACATGAGAAACATGACAAAAAGGTCATGGGTTGCCATGGAAGGGTTGTTCATTTACTGACATAAAATGTCAGTATGTGAACAAGTCGGATGACACTTCCAGAGCTTAGTACTATCGGGATTTATATGGAATTTTTGTGAGTACAAGTACATGTATGTTGCTTTAAGTTATAACTGTTCAATTTTATTTTGTTCGTGCAGAAGAGTAGTGCTGAATATCAGCACTATACCTAGCAGTAAGTAGGAGGACAAAAACTAAACAACCTCAACCTACACCACTAAGCCCTGAACCACAGATGGACACCAATGAAGAAGGTATACTTTTTACACAGTTGAAAAATGATTACTGTTTCAAGTTTACACGTTGAAGGTTAAGGTTAATAATTCTCTGCGAATGCCTGCGATCCATTTATACGCAACAGGGCCGCAACAAATACACTACGCACGCAACACGATCACCACACGATCACAACACGATCGCAACAGGTACGCAACTCAAAAGTTATGAACGCAGGTCCAAATTTGAGGTATCTGGCCAGGTTTTGCGAATGTGTTACGTAATGTACATGTATGTACCTGTTGCGATCATGTTGCGGTCATGTTACGATTGTGTTGCGTGCCTGTTGCAATCCTGTTGCGTGTGTTGCGTATCCCCAACCTTTTGTGCGTATTCCCAGCATATCTCCAACCTATTAGTTGCATGTGAGTTGCCTGTTAGTTGAGAACTAATGCGTGTTGAGAAATGGTATCAATAGTGGGCCTTTTCTAGATCGGTGTCAGTTGTTGGTGGACCTTCAAAGTGACAACATGGAGCGACCTCTTGCTGTTATTGGACATCCGTTTAATCTGGTCAATTTAGCACTCCAACACATACGTGACCGATATTCGCAACTTGTAAGTTTTGAACGCAACTCAAAAGCAAATCGTACGCAGGTGATCACAGATATTGGGGGATCATTAGTTTAGTTCGTAACCCACACGCAACCCATAGGTTGAACAGGTTTGAAATTCACAAAATTGTTAATTTGGGTTGCGTTTGGTGCGTACGCAACTCGTACATGTATGTTTCAGCATACGCTATATGGTGTGAGGGCACCTTTACAAGTGACCAAATTAATTGTTTTAAAGAATGTACAAATGATACATTTTTCATCACAGGGGAACAGGGTTGGCATGTTTGTCCTTTCCTCGCCATCCACTGCTGTGACCCAGGTTCGAATCCCACCTAGAATAATGTGTGGATTAGGTTTTTAGGTCCTTCTTCGCTCTTAATTCTTTTTTGATGGCTGACCTGTAATTCTTAACTGTCCATACAGCTAAATTGGCGTGATATCACGCAGCAGGTATTAAGGATTTAAACAAATTATGGCGACCTCAGGGGGCGCTCATCTTGGTGCCCGTTAAAAATCTAAAAATATGGCATACATGTACATGTAGGTACCATCTTGTTCAAATTTTGTGCTTTTGGAACAATCTTAACCAAACGGCCCCTCTAAAGCCCTAACGTCCCTGACTATCAGTAACTAAAATGTAATGTAGGACAGGCTACAGTACAATGTACATGAATGCAAAAATTGCGAATTCAAGAACCTCCAAGCCAAGCTATCAACTTCATCATAGCTATCACATTTTGGTCTTGTCGTAGGGTCATGAAAATTGAACCACTGGGTTTCAGTAAATTTGTGGCTTTTGCGATTATCCGGTAACTGTGAATTTGTTTTTAGATGAGGATGAGCCACTGCTCTCTAGTTGGGAAGAATATGAAAATATGAAGTTTGGAAGCAACCCATCTGCCCACAAGTCCGCTACCCAACATAGAAGGCGGATGGAAAAGGCTGTTCAGCTTCTCAAGCTAAAGCATGCTGCCGAACTTATACAACCACGAGTTCCCCAAAAGTATGTTGTGTTGCAGGGAGTAGATCACACCCTCTAAAAAGAGAATTTTCCCCTTTACAAAGATTTTTTTTTTTTTTGCGAGGTGAGGCGAGGATCTCGCCTTGCACCTCACCAACAAAAACCACTCTTTTTGAAGAGTGTTTTTTTTAAACACCATACTTAAAGGTAGGTACACCATTGGTAATTGCTTGAATTATCAGAATGGATGCATTTGAGGGTTGCATTTTCTAGTAAATATCGTTTAACTGGCCTGTCTGAAGTTTTACAATCATGAATGCTGAGAAAAACAAAAAAAACAATGTTCAATTTTAACTGGAGTTGGGCAGTGGTTCTTATGTTGTTCTTGGTTTTTTTCGCAATCGCCGTCCGACGATCGTGAATTCGTGTGTATAAAATTCAGTGTTGTTGACTCAAGTCGCCAATTTTTGTGACTTGTGACTTGACGAAAAATGACTTGTGGCATGACTTTACGAAAAATGACTTGTGACTTGACTTGGGTAAATTTGACTTGTGACTTGACTTGGGTAAATTTGACTTGACGACGTGTACGCACATGCTATTTATTACATTGCAAAGTCGAAGTGTGGGCTACATCGTCTACATGTCTAGTCTTCAAATCCGTCGTAGTGGAAGCTGTGTGAGCGATTACTGTTAAAATAAAAGCTGTGCTTTAACATTAAGAAAATGTATACAGACAGCTGGAAACGAGGTTATAGTGACATTGTTAATTGTTTTAAGAATTTGAAAAGTGTTGAACAACGCAAATTTACCTTAAACAAAACAGAATAACTATTTTGATTTAAACTGTATTGATTATTAGTGTAAACATTATAGGGTACATATATATTTTTTAATGGTTCAATTGAATATTACTTGGCTGTTAACAGATTGTGAATATTTACTTCAAGTTTGTCAAAATATTTCTTGAAAGTTGACTTTCATTCGGGACTATAAATGACTTGTGACTTGACAAAAAGTAACTTGTGACTTGACTTGACAAAAAATGACTTGGTCACAACTCTGATAAAATTCAATTTTTCAGAACAAATTTAGGACATCTAGCACAATCTTTTTGCTAGATGCCTACAATCATTATTTACTATCAAATGAGTAAGATATTTCTTATTAATTCGTTAGGAAATTGTCTTGTAAAAGTACACTGCACATTGGCCGACCATTACCGTATCAAACTGTATGTATACTTGTTCATGTACCTTTTAATTCCCAATTGAATGTTTCACACTTTCTGTACATCTACAGAATGCTGAAGCTGCTGCGGCAGGACAGCAAGCAGGCGAAAACCCAAGAGGGCTACCTGCTGTCACTGACAAAACTCTGTCACTATTTGGCGCTTAGACCATCTGAGCAGAAACGCTTCGGGATATCTGCTAAGCTAATATCACAAGCAAAGGCAGCAGCAGATGATCTGAAAATGTCCCTCCGCCGCCCAATAAATGTTCGGCAGGCAGAAATCAGATCAAAAATCCCTGGTAGGAGGAAAAGAAAACAGAAAGTACATTTTCTCTTTTCATCTTAAATTCCTTTCAGTCCTTCAAAAACATGAGAAGTTCATGCATCTGTTGAAAGACTTAATGAGCTCATGGATGTATAATGAATGACGACATCCTGAAATGACAATTCCGAAACTGAGATGTCATCCTGAGATAATTTATCACGGCACAATGACATCCTAGGATGTTGTCATCTAGAGGTAACTTATCATGGAATGATTACATCCTGAAATAAGGATTTAGTCACAACGAGATAATTTATCATAACATAAGTAGTTTGCGGTAACACCACGTGGTTACTCTTTTAGTGAGATGTGTGGTTCTGAAAAGAACTGGAGAGAACTCAACGTTTCGAACAGTATGCTTATCTTATTGCCTTTTCGCCATGCAAAGCGTCAAATCTCATAAATGAATATGGAATGACGACATCCAGGAACTAGGATGTTGTCATCTGGATGTCGCGAGATAACAACCTGAAAGTAAGATGACGACATCCTCAGATGTTGACAACCTACATGTACAATGTACATGTACTTTCAGGATCATCATCATTTCACATCATCTCCCCTCTTCCAGTTTTCATCGCAAGATGTAAACTTTCTTCACTGACTGGGCACCCGGTCCAATAAATAGGGTACGGCTCCTGTCTTTCAGTTGTTTGGCAGTGCAGCGAGGCGTACACTTCCGACCATGAATTGCATAGATGTACATCCATTTGAAGAGGGCCCTGCCTACAGCAATGCGTTGTGGGCCGTAAGTTCCCTTGTCTTATGGTCATGGTCAATTTTCCTTGTCACACAAAAGGCTGTATTAAAATGTATTTAATTCCCATTCAATCCACCACTGCATAATTTACTATTCTCTAAAATGTTCTATATTTGGTCATATACATCTATCTTTGTTCTGAAACTCCTAGACCTGATCTTAGACAAGGCAGATATCCATGCTTTTCGTAAAGCCATTAGAGCCGACATCGTCAGAATCCTTGGTAAGTATAAAAATCACAAAATTGATAGGATTCAATTTAAAATTCATAAATTTAGCGAAGGACAGGGTGTGCCCATTATACCCTGTAAAATGAAAAATTGAGAAATCTGATTGGTCAATAACTGGTATCATGGTTTATTACAAAATGTATGTGTTACTCCAAAATTGATGTACCTGGGGTACATCACTCTGAAAAAGTGATGTACATGTACCCTGTGAAGTACATCATCTTGATCGTTCTCAGCGTTTGACCCCTTCTCAACTGAAATAAGGAGTTTAATTAAACAAATACAAAAACAATAACAAATAAAAAACAAAGAGAAAAATAAATGTCGACTGTGAAATGATTGTTGGAAAGCGTGCTAAAAGTGTCACTGTGTATGAAGTACGCAAAAACCCAATCGCCTGATTATGTTGGTCGGTTTGTTGAAGTTTACCTACACTTTTTCGAATATTTGCAGCTTCACTTCACTCTCAAACTGCTTTGGTCATATTGCAATCATTAAGTGGTCACTGAGAAATCACATACAGGCAGGGAAGAGACTACACCAGCATCCCAATGATTTTCACAGGTGCTACAGTAGTTAAAGTAATTTAAGGCAAGTAATTAGAATAATTTACATTTTCTTTCATGTAGCTTTGCTTCAAGAGGAGACTCCCATTCCCTGGGAAAATGTGAGGCACCTCCGCAACTGCCTCATGGCAGAACTTTACTTCCGCGGTGCACCTAGAGCTGGGGTTCCTGTCAACCTGACAGTTGCGGAATTTATGGACACTGAAACAGTCACAACCGATTCCCTCCAGGAGATTAACATCTTCAAAGTTTGTAGCCATTAACGTGCTTTCATGTGCTTTATATTGACCATAACGTACCTCAATCCATTAAAATCCATGCCCTGTTTTGGAGGAGTTCGGCGAATTCAGGATACCTCCTTATTTTAAAAAATAGTCGAATCTTACGGATTCAGGATTTCAAGCCTAGCAGTACTGCAGTACTGTGATATGCCAGCATGTTACTTTGTTTCCTGCATGATTTCATCATAATCAATCATACTTATGCTGGCAATTGTTGATGGATTCACAATTTTTCAAGAAAGTACTCTTGTGAATAATTATGATAGACGCGGGACAACCGATGGTGTCCCGAGTCTATCAAAATTATTCACCATTTCATGACAAACTTGATGGACTTTGGCAGATTCAGGACACTTTCTACACATAGTAAAAGCGCTCGATGAACTAGATTCATTGATAATTATAGTGCCTTTAACTGTTCTTAACCAGTTCGTGCCAGAGGATATTAGGCCTGTGCGACTAGTGTAAAAAAAAAAGAGTTGCGACTAGTGAACTAGTTGCAACTATTTATTCACCTATCAATCCCGCAATACAATGACCGTACACAAGCGGTATCCACTTAATCCACCTTTGTGTTGGTGGAGTTTATACATTTAAAAAAAATAAACAACGAACATTCAAGAAAACTTCATGTATTCATACATGTACTCTTCCCAACTAAAGAGCAGTACAGTAAATCATCCTCATCTAAAAAAAAATTCTGAGTTACCGGTAATCGCAAAAGCCACGAATTCACTGAAACCCAGTTGTTCAATTTTCAGGTCAGGTCTAAAGTTAATAAAATAATTTGTAGGTTCCTGAATTTGCATTCATACATATGTAATCAGGCCAATCAAAATATTACTCTTGCTTCAGGTCACTTGACTGACCCTATTTTTAAAAGCAATAAAATAAAATGAAACACGTACCGGTACTTGTAGCACAACCAGTATTGTGAATACTTCAAAATAAATTTTTGGGTGATGGATTTTAATAATACAAATAATGTTAGTTCTTATATAGCACTTTAGACTTCCACAATGAAACATTCCAAATACCATCTCAGCTCCCTGGGGAGTATACAGCTGGATGCTGCCATTTCGGCACAAAGCAGCTAAATCAAGCACAATAACCATCTCTGCCCTTACAGGTACCCATTTACTCCTGGGTGGAGAGAAGCAATGAGTGACAAAGTGCCTTGCCCAGGGCACACGTACCATAGTCCGTGAAGACTGTGGAGAAACCCTGCAAAATAGACTCTAAACACCAACAGTTTGTCCGTGACAAACTTGATTGGCTTTGGCAGAATCAGGACATTTTCTACACATAGTAAAAACACTCAATGAACTAAATCCATCAATATTTATTGTGCCGTCAACTGTACTTAACCAGTTCGGGCCGGACGACATATATTAGGCCTGTGCGACTAGTGTATAAACAAAAAGTTGCGACTAGTGAACTAGTTGCAACTATTCGTTCACCTATCAATTCCCGCAATAGCACGGTGTCAACAACAATGACCGTACACACGCGGTATCCACTTAATCCACCTTTGTGTGGGTGGAGTTTAGTGCTGGGCAAGTGAATCGAGTACTCGTGACTATTTTTGTTATACTCGTAGCACAACTCGCATGTATTCATATTCTTCCCAACTAAAGAGCAGTGGCTCATCCTCATCTAAATTTGTTTAGAGTTACCGGTAATCGCAAAAGCCACAAAATTACTCAAACCCAGCGGTTCAGGTCAGGCTAAAGTTGATACGGTAGCTTAACTTCCTGAATGTGCAATTTTTGCATTCTTATGTAATTATGGCAAACAAAATAATTACTCTTGAATCAGGTCACTCGACCAACCCTATTTTGGAAAGCAATCAAATTGAATGACACACATAACATAACCATACTTTCTTTTTCTTTTTACTAACATGCCATACTTCGACTTATCTTTCACATTTTGTATCAGAATGAACAATTTTATTTTTATAAAAGTTGTTATCTACTTTTCAGTAGAAGAACAACATAAAAACAAAATATTTCAAAAAAACTACTTGCTTAACATTACATGTTGAAGCTTCTATTTTGTTTAAGTTTCATACATTCTCAAAATTAATTTACACGCTCTATTTATGATGCATAAACATGTCGCGAACAAGGCCGGAAATGTCTGTCAGCAGTGAGCAAGGCCGGAAATGTGTGGGTGGATTCCCGGTACCATCGCCTGAACCCACCTCAGACAGAGTTTTGTTAAAAATAATCCCGCGTCTCGACTCGGTGATGTTAAAATAATCCTGGTGCGAACTTGTTAAAGATAAAACTTTTGTTGTAATTTCAAGACGGCCTTTCTTGTCCGACAGGTACATGACCATAAGACAAGGGGAACGTATGGCCCACAGCGTATTGCTGTAGACGGGGCCCTCTACAGATGGATGTACATCTATGCCATTCATGGTCGGAAGTGTACGCCTCACTGCACTGCCAAACAACTAAAAGACAGGAGCCGTACCCTTTTCATTGGACCGGGTGCCCAGTCAGTGAAGAAAGTCTCCCGAGTTATGACCAGGTATGTTTTTGGTTTTTTTAATGTAGTAAGCTTTAAAAAAAGAGAGCTTCAACATGTTTAGCAAGTAGTTTTCTTTGTTCCGGGAGTTACAGTAGGAATCACAAATCTTGTTGTCGTTCGAGGCAAAAACAAACTGTCGTTTTTGTTTACGATCTTCACATTTTAATTTTTTTTGGGGGGGGGATAAATGTGACCCAGCGCGAGTAAATGATACACTTTCAAGGCAAAAAAATATATTGAGATTTTGATTTTATCATTTAAAGCTTGTTTAGCTTTAAATGATGAAATCAAAATCTCAATTTTCATTTTTGCCTCAAAGTCTTAGTGTCTCATTTACTCACGCTGGGTCACAAATGAGAATAATGTTTATGTAACTCCAGCTTACAATGCTCATGACAGGCTCCACATGGCTATACAGTACCACGGAACTGTTTTAGGCAATCTCTAAGAATAAAACATTTGCAAATTTGTCATTCCTGCTATGGTACTTGTACTTTCACATTACACAGACAAATGTATGTACCGGTATTTGGATCTCCCACAGGGAAGCTTCAGCTCAGTAGTTGAAATTTGAAATTGACTGGGCATTATGGTTGTGATTTTTCTAAGTGGATGAACTTTGTGCATATTCAAGCCGAATGAATGCATAACATTGAAGTCCAAAGTTGTGAAATAGTCCAATAGGTCCCCTTTTCCCATACTAAAAACTGTACAAATGTGACTATTGTTTAGTTTTCAAAAGGTGTTTTATCATCTTCGTGTCCCACATTGTTCACAGACTGTGGGAGGAAAAAGGCATGAAGGGTGCAGCAGGACCAACTATCATTCGGAAAACAGTAGCTACGCAGGTAAGATATTGTGAAAAAAAATCCATCTGAAAATAATACTGGGCACGAAATGACCCCTAATGATCAACTGTGTGTATCATTAGGCCAAAGACGACTATTTGACAGGGCACCCACTAATAGTGCTGAGCCAGTAGTAAATTTTCCTATTTAAGTACTCGAAAAGAAATTACTCTCGAGTAGTTCCCCACAAGGTGTAAAATGACGATCACACACGTGTTTATCACTATGTGTTTTCATTTAAAGCAGAACGATACTTTCGTAGCGACTTCTGCAGCAATTTGGTTATCGCTGAAGTTCTGAATTAGAATGTTTTGATTTCTCAATGGTATTATTGAAAATAAATACAAATCGTTATCATATCGTAAAACCATCGCAATTGTCATAGTTATAGTAGTAGTCGAGTCCGACCCGACCCCGTTTTTAATAAAATCATTTTTTTGCTAGCAGAATTTTAGAAGTTACATGTACTTTGACTGCTATTTCGACGCTTCAAAAGTCATCAAAGTAAAACCACCATTTCTAATAACCACGGATTTTGCCGAATTGTCCGCAGGGGTTTGAGCGCTATTAGCTATTAGCGCGATGTTGTTTACATGACTACACATGTTCTTAAAATTAAGCAAAGTATATCCTTGTTACTTCTACATTTATATACTTCTGCCCTCAGTCATGGATTACTCTAAGTGCTCCACAACGTTCAATGGTTGCTCACCATATGAGCCACCAAGAAACCACTCAAGAGCGATTCTATGTTGCTGCCCATGGGCCCCAATCAGCTGCAGAGACTTCATAAATCATCGACAGCCTTTGGGTAAGTTAAATTGTCAATTTTGTACATGGGTGTTTACATAAACGTGAAGGCCAGTAGTGAATTCTTGCACTTGCAATGTATTTTGCCAATTTAAGCAAATTAACAAAGATCAATGACATTTTTTTGTTTTTGTTTTTAGTAACATATTTGTCTGTAAATATGTTAGGGTCAGTAGTTGTCAAAATAAATCCGCACATTTTTTTAAAACTTAAGTAAATGTTTTGGAGTCACCGATTTTTTGGCGAAATTTCTGTGACATTAAAAATGTAATTACAAACAAATAAAATTATTCTGTAATAATATTAAAAATATCATTTATTTTCTAAGCAAAGTATCCACAAGTAACTAATTTCGAAGTTTACAAAGAAGAATTGGTTAGAAATTGTATTTTTTTTTTTTAATGATCATGAAGATTCGCGCACCACTCCGTAACATTTCGTGTCAGCACATGTTACGGCGTGAAACGTCTTTACAAATCATTACTACGTTCAAACAAAGCCAAAAGAGTTGCAAAAAAACAACATTTTGTATCGTCTCTGGCACAAACTTTTCAACAGAAAAGGGTAAAATGCGATTGTTTACCGGGATTGAGAAAATATCCCACCATATTCCGAAATTCTTGAGTATTTGGAGTCATGTGATTTCGTTACGGAGTGGTGTTTCGATGCGCTATAGAAAACGCAAGGGTATGACTTTTTTATGAATGAGTATCGCACGACATCACATGATGTTGCCCCAGTTAGTGCCGTGTGCAAAATTCCCGCTCGAACTCCGGCACACTGCAGCCAAAATGAATTTGTTTTTCGTGTTGAGCTGGTTACGGAGTTGCCGTGTTACGGCGTAATCCACCTTTTGTCCGGGTCATCCAAGGTAAGCTTCTAATTTAACTTTTTCTTGTGAATAAAATGCGATAAAATGTGTCACTAGAATTGAAATACAAAGTTTAGAATTCTTTAGAAGTTGTAATGACCCGATGACATTGTGTAGAGCACCGTGTAGCTCCCGTTAAACACACGACCACGCTTCGTGTTCGTGTTACTGCGTGTTGCAAACAAAACGCCATTTTTCCCCACTTATTTTATGGAAATCATTCGGTCTCAAACTCGGCATGCAGGTTCATTTATTATAGCGCATCGATATTTCGCCAAAATTATGACTTTTCCGTGGTTGCGTCTGGTGCAATTTGTCTCTAAATCTCCGTTATAAAGTTTTAGAAAAAATTAGCGATAAACGCAAAACAAAATGGCGTAACCAGTCTGCGCAGGCGCGTGCATTGCTCGTCGCACCGAACAACAGAGGGCGCTCGGCTAGTGCCCTTTTGTTCGGCGCGACGAGCTTTGCACGCCGCGCCTGCGCAGACTTATTCCGGCATTTTGTTTAGCATTTATCGCGAATTTGTTTAAAACTTTATATCGCAGATTTAGAGACAAATTATACCAGAAGGAACTACGAAAAAGTCATAATTTGGCGAAATATCGATGCGCTATAATAAATGAACCTGCATGCCGAGTTTGAGACCGAATGATTTCCATAAAATAAGTGAAAAAAATCTTTTGTCAATTATTTGTCGAAAGATTGTAGTACTTACTACAAAACAACATATGATTATTAAAATACTTAATTGTTTATAATTATCTTTAAAATTGTGTCATGCTTTTAATTTTATTCTTCAGTAAACCCTAAAATAAAAGGTTATACTTTAAGTCACACCTCTTGTACATATAATATTCCTGTTTAATCAGATTAGGCCAAATAATTTTTTTTTTTTTTTTTTAAATTTTTTGTTTAAAGATAATTACATTTTAAGATCGTATTTTAGACGTTAGCATCACTGTGTACATGCTCTGGAAATTTTTTTTTTTTTCATTATAGGAAGGCTAGGGTGTGATGTGTAGTATTGTACGGTGCCATGATCGACCCACATGAATTTGAATGTTTAATCGTGGGTGAACCATGTTTTAATTTTAAATTGGAAGATAGGGTGTGACATGTTTACTGCATGACTCGAATTAAAGATGTGTCGGGCGGCCATTTTGAGAAAAAAAAAAAAAAAAAAAAGGGCCTCCTCCTTTCTTTTAAAAAAAGGGCATGACGCTAAACATGTTTTTTTTTTTTATTTGGCCTTGGTGTCATTATGGTGTGATATTCCAAGACAATCTTTCTATTCCATTTTTCCCTGCCCTTTTACATTTTGTTTCCCGATCCAGATTGTGCATTATGGCCAAGGATACGTTGCCGTTTAAGCTGCGCATCAGGTGCATGAATAGAGATGCTGGCAACCGTACTAATAATTCAAAAGCTACAAACAGAAAAGTCCCCCCCCAAAAAGTCGACTAATAATTCAAAAGCTACAAACAGAAAGGCCCCCCCCCCAAGAAGTCGACAAGTTCAAATACATGTAGTTCATCATGTACTAAGAAATCAGCAAGTTCGTCATGGACTAAGAAATCAGCAACCACAAACTGGAGGGACAACCTCAAAGCTACAAACCCAGAAAGATATAAACAAGTACTGAAAGAAAATGCTGACTACAAAAAGCTGAACAGAATTGACATGGCATTAGCAGAGTCCATGCTACAGAAGAGAAATCTTCGTGCTAAAGAGAAAAAGAAGTGGGAAGACTTGCTCGAACAGAAAAGAAAGTACAACGAAGGCTGTGCGTACAGAATGAGACGGCATAGAACCCTGAAGAAATTAAATCAACACAATAAACCACCAAAACCATTGACTAGAACTCAGCAACAGAAAGTTGCAGAAAAAAAAGCAAAAGCAGCAGCAAAGAGGTGTGAAGAACGAGCGGCTATGTCTCCAGATGAAAAAAACACATATCTGGCCCACAGACGGGAAGCATATGCTCGGAAAAGAATCACCGAGAAGAAACTTCTTGAAGAGGCTAAACAGTTAAAGAAACAACAAAAGAAGATAGAAGAGGAGCAAACGCGCTTGGCAGAATTGAAGAGAAAGCTAGAAGAACGAGAAGATCAGCAACAGCAGATGAGAGATGAAATGAATGAAATGGATATTGATGTAAGACGTCCCGAAGCTCGACGCAAAAGTCTACAGCGTGCTCGGAATGCAATGCCGAGGAAATCAGCCAATTATGTAAACACCCATGAAGACTTGAGGGCAAACGCTACTCCAACTAAAACAGCAGCATTTACAAGACAAGATGCACTCGAAGTTGCTGGTACTAGTGGTAGCAAGAAACAGTTACATGGACCACTTTTTGAAGTAGTTGCCAATGGTTTGGCTGAGAAGAAGCAGTCAACACACAGAATGAAACTGGCTTGCTCCCTACACATGCTAAAAAAATACAAACTTCAGAGAGCAGCTGCAAATAAGTTCGGGGTAAGCAGAAAGCTACTTAGCAAAGCAAAAAAGTTCAAAACAGGCCGAAAAAGAATTCCTGATGAAACCGTGAACCTGGTGAAAGACTTCTATGAAGCAGAGTCGCAAGCCATTCCGGACAAGAAAATGGTCAGCAAAAAAACAGGGAAACCTACAAGCGTTATTGGCAGGTCTGTGAGTGTACTGTATAGTCAGTTCAAGAAGAGGCATCCAGAAGTCAAAATCGGCATCGCGAAATTTCACCAACTAAGACCTACAAATGTGAAGACAAGGAGCCAGGCAAAATACATAGGCTGTCTATGTGAGTATTGCGAGAACGTTTCACTTAAACTACCGATAATCAATAAGTACCTGTCTGACGCAAAGTGTGAGACAATCAAAGGAGTATATGGCTTGGCAGACGCAACACTATGTGGGAAACCACATAAATATGAGTGCATCTACAGAGAGTGTCAAAAGTGTGGTGTTGACAAGTTAGATGATCTTCTTGGGTCCATTTCTTCTGCAACAAGCAAGGTCAGCTGGAAGAAATGGAAGTTGATTCAGAGCGAAGTAGCCAACAAAGATGCACTCATCACTAAACGTGCTTTGGTAGAGGAAGATGGACAGATGTCTACTCTTATTGACGAGTTGAAAAGAGATGCGCAAACCTATGCTGCCCATCTTTTTCAAAAAGACTGGCAGCACAAACAGTTCAATGAGTTGAAAGGCAGACTACCGGAAGATACGTGTGTGTGCGTCCTGGACTTCGCAGAGAATTATAAGTGTTCATACCAGAATGAGGTCCAGGGCGCATACTGGACTCAAAATAGTGCCACTGTACACCCAATTGTGTGCTACTATAACTGTCAGGAATGCAAGACGCTGATCTCCGAGTCTCTAGTGTTCATTACTGATGATCTGACGCATGATCACCATACAGTGAATGCGTTCCAAGCTGCCGCATCCAAGCACCTGAAAAATACAAGAAGACTTCAACTCAAGAAGCTATACAGATACTCTGATGGTTGTGGCGTGCAATATAAGTCAAGGGGACCTTTTTCCGATATTAGCTATGCAATGTCTGATTTTGGATATCCAATTGAGCACATCTTTGCAGGTTCACGACATGGGAAAGGACCTTCTGATGGTGAGAGTGCCGTGGTTAAGAGTCGTGCCTCTCTGGCAGTAAAAACAGAGGCAGCTGTGATTACAAATGCAGAGGACCTGTACAAATCTGCAAAGGGGGAGTTAACCCGCAATGATGAGAACTGCAACAAACATGGTTATCGACGTACATGTTTCTACATTCCGTGCAAGGAAATTGAACGTGATCGAGGACACCGTTACATGAAGACTGTGCCGGGAACCATGAAACTACATTCTGTTAAGACAATCAACGATGGTATAATAGCAACGAGAAACTTGAGCTGCTACTGTAATGCTTGCATACTTGTTGATGGAACTGAGTGCCAGAATATGCAGTATGTGCGAGGGTGGAAGGAAGTGAAGTTGTTCAAACGCAGTAAAAGTAGTAAGTGAAATACATTTTTTGTACATGTACCTGCAAATGTTTTGAAACTTGAGATTATCAAATTGACTAGACAATTGTTTTGTGGAAATGCAGGAGAGTCTAAATTGTCTTTTATACCATTCAAAACTTGTGAACTGTATCCCTCTTAAGGTCAATCTAATTGGAATATTGACTTTATTGTCACAGAAGCAACCACCAGCCAGCGCCATCAAGTTGCCGCCTCCACCGATGATGATGGGATTGCCTCCGCCTCTGAGCCCGAAGATGACTTCAGCGAACAAAATGAAGATGCCACCTTTGGGCATGATAACAGTGCCTCCTCCAAGCACAAAGACGTTACCTTCTCCCAGCAGGATGACAAAGCCTCCACCAAGCTTGATGAAAAAGCTGCGTCAGAGCATAGGTCTTCAGTCCACTCTGTACATTATGTTAATTTAAAGTAAGTTTACTTTATCACCAGTGCAACCATTCAACTTCTGTAACAACAATTGTAGTAAACAAAACAATGT
Source organism: Crossaster papposus (assembly GCA_037893245.1). Lineage (NCBI taxonomy): Eukaryota > Metazoa > Echinodermata > Asteroidea > Velatida > Solasteridae > Crossaster > Crossaster papposus. The sequence goes on along the minus strand of JBAIAA010000381.1, from coordinate 1,753,381 downwards.
TGAATTAAATGTTGAAAAATGTTTTCTTTACCTACCCCATACATGTAGGATAGAAGTCAATGATCATGTTGGTGTTCGATTTGAAAGATCTGGCAAAGACTGGGTGTACATGGCAATGGTAAGGACAAATATTGTGAGCGTAGAACAACACTACCTCTTCATATTTTGTGCAAATAAGATCCTGTTAGATGGCAAGCAGGCTTTTGTAGCCATGTGCAGTAGCACATGTCTGGGGGCTGTGGTGTGCTCCATGTATGTACTCGCACAGTAGTCAAGTAACGGTGTGCCACCATAGGACTATAAAAGAAATCTGGCAGTGATTTCAGAAAGTTTAGACTCGATTCAGTTTACCCAGGTGGAAGGACAGTATATTAAAATGATGTATTTGTGTTAATTCATTCATCTTTGTTTTCCAGGTAACTCGGGTGCATAATGGCCACGTGCAGGTAGAGTTTATGCAGCAACGTGAAAATGGTCTCTACACGTTCAGTACAGAGCCCCCAGCTACCCACCCATTCAGTGATCTTGTTAAGCTGATGGCTTCTCCAACATTGGTCAGAGCAGGAAGAGCATTAATGTATAAATTTCAAGATGAAGAAATGTCAGCTCTGTCCAGTGAATTCATATTAAAGTAGAAAATTACAAAGGAGTTTGTACAATTCCGTCGGGTTTTTTTGGGTGTAAACTTCTGTGACTCAAGTCTCCCAACTAACTGACTTACCTGCAAGATCCATCAGGGTATACTTTGTGCAATCTGAACTTCTGTTGTGATGTATACATAGATATATATGGATAGAAAAACTATACAAATTATATATCATTGGAAAGCTGATTAACTAGAGAATTAAAATATACCCAAAACTAATTTTGTGGGAACAGGTCACATATTGTGAAATTGACAGGAAAACAAACATTTCCCAGGACCAGCACAGGTTGAATTTTAGTTTGTTGGCAGACCAGTTGCTGATTTGCAAAGTTGCATTCAATACTAGCTACAAAATGTTATTTTTAAAGATTACAGACAGCCTGCAATGTTATTGATGCATTTTACCAAAAATACAGATGTGCAATTACATGTAGATGGCTTTCACTGTGCTGGTTTCGGTCCTTGCAATGTTATTGTTAAGAGTTAGGAGACCATTTGTGTTTGGGACCATCGTCAGCTGGGGAACACAAATGTTCAGTCTCAACAAACATGATGGTTCTTAAACAAAGCAAAATCTAAATAATTTGAGAGTGGCATGCATGGCAATCTCAGATTATTATTTTTTCTGTTATTCTTGCCTAAACTGATTGCTTCAAAATGGCAGTAAAACATGGAAAATAAACACAAACATGTTGAATAAACTTGGATAGCAAATAAGGAATTTGAACTTGTAATGAACTGATTTTTCAACTGACATAAATACAGGTGATAGGTGTGCAGTTAGTAAAACAAGTACATGTAATGGTATTATGAATTTAGTGTTGATGATAATTACTCAAATGTTTGTTAGGTTTAACAGTTCTAACAGTTCTGGTTGTATTATTGCAATGTTTAAATTTTGGTAACATTGTTTAACCCTAACTCCCTCACCATTGTTATTGAACAATACATTTCCTCCAAAATCCTCCAACTTTCTTTGTTGTGTAGGGAGTTAGGGTTAATTAATTAAATTAGTGTTAGTAAGACGGTGAAATATCCAAAATGAATTTCGATTTGAATTATTTAAAGCAGTTAATTAAATGTTAAAAGTTTCCCACTCTTGCCGGGTTAAGTAGTAATTTGGTGTCGGCATTACATGCAAAATGATTAGCAAACTCTCACATTAAACTTTTACTCATATAAACAATACATTTTCTCATAAAATAGGAAGTTTTGAGGAGTTCTATATACCTTAATAATCAATTCATTTCGTCATGTGGTTACAGAGTTGAACTAGTATGTATATGGTGTCAGCGTTACAGGTGAAATTATAAATATTTCAAAATCCTAACAGTCCTCAATCCTTCAACAGCTAGAGAATTGAGGACTGTTAGGGTTTTAAAGCAACAAGTTAACTTGTTAATGTCAATCTGAGACAAACAGAAAGTAGAATTCATCAATGAAAAAATGTCTTTACTCAAACATCAAATGTAACAAACTAACCTCACACAAGATGTTTTTATACCACTGGCAAAAGTTTTTAGCTAACTTGCCTAGGGAAAAATGCAAATCAAAGCTGTGACACTCACATTTATCTTCATGTGACTCAAATCAATTGCTGAAATAAAGTTATTAATTACCAGTGTAATGTATAGTTTAGTTTATTAGGAGTGTCACTCTGTAACCGTGACACCAAATATTTGGTGTCAGCGTTACAGGTGAAATGTTGGTAAACACCAGGCTTTACTTACATTTACATACTTTCTAGTGGTGTTTGTAAACTTTAATTGCTCTTCATAGTTGCTGCTTGTGCTGTCAAATGTGATTTCAGAAAAAAACAAGTGAATGTGTCTTAAGATATGACAAGTTCATGCCCAGTGAGAGTAAATTGTCATAATATGCTAAATTTCGTAAAACTTGATATTCGATTTGCAACTAATGTTGAACAAAGATAGTGTGAAAGTTATTTATGAACTTAAATCAGTTGCAAATAGTTGTATGAAAAGCAACATGTCATTACCATATGTCAACAATATGCTGGTAAGAGCTCTGACACAAATAAACATTTTGGTGTCACTGTTACAGGTGGAATTTGTGTCCCAAGTGTTGTTTTATAATGTTCTTACTCTGAAACGAATCATGTTACAAGAAAATGGTTTTGATTTTGACAAAATGTAAACCCTAGACTACAAAACCAGGTGAAGCTGAATTTCATATAATTTTTTTAAAATTTGACCCCTAATGTCACACTTTGGCCTCCACATTTATGTAAACACCCACATACATTTCATTGATTTTACTTTAGTAGGTACATGAAAGCATACACGTGTACATGTACATCAGTACATGTAAACATCCGGGAAGGGAGAGGGGGTGGCAGAGAACCGTAGTGAAACCGTGATGATTCGTAGTGTATCCGGGATAAACTGTAGCGTAACCGTAGTGTAACCGTGTTTATCCGGGATGAAACGGGAGTTGGTTCACACACGGCTCCACTACGGATGACCCTGGATACACTACAAATCACTACAGATTTACTACGGTGTCACCACGGATTCACTACAGTCATCCAGGCTGAACCGTGGCACGACCGGGATGAACCGTGGCGCATCCGTAGTGAAACCGTGGCGGAACCGTGGTGAATCCGTGACCATCCGGGGTCATGGGGGAAAAACAGGCTTGAACAGGGATAATTCGGGCCCATCCGTGGCGGAACCGTAGTCAAACCGTAGTAGAACCTGGTAGGACCGGGAAACATGTCACTTTTTTTCGCTTGCCTTCCCGGACCACCCCGGATGACCCTGGATCAAACGTCTGTTTCATCCGGGGCCATTCGGGGCGATCCGTAGCATATCCGGCTTCAGTGGGACTGGGGCTTTAATAGTTGCCGTGGTCGCGAGGTTGGTCGTTTGTCACATTTCTGCTGCATATGGCACGCATTCACACTAAATTAGTTTCAAATTGGCAGTTTGGGTACATGTGTAAGAGGCTGTTTTTGTCCTCGATGAAAATAATGAATAATGAATAATGAAATAAAACACTCACCAAAATTTGAAAAAATTGTTGACGAGAAACTAGTAATCTAATTTCATTGGCCTAATGGTGGGCGACTCCAGTATTTTAGGAATCAATCCTATATCGACTTGATCTTTCTATCCATCCTCCTCCACTTGTATCCGTCTTTTGCCTAGATTTTCTAGTAAACATGATGCCTTTGTTTGCCAACAAATCAACACCATTGTTAGTTAATTGCTCAAATCAATTTACCAAGATGTAGTAATCATTGTTTAGAATGTGATTGATTGTTTACGTTTAATTGTTCATCGAATCTTTCGTGAATGGAATTGACTACTTCAGGGAATCAATTTCACACAAAAAAGTGGAATCGCAATTCCGATTGAGAGTTTGGATTAGAATCAATTCCGGCGTGCAATAGCCCACTAGTTTTTATTCCCGATCGCAATTGGACTGTAAGTTTGCAAGACCAACTTTACTTTCACCAAAATGAGACTAACATTGTTCCGGTACCGGTACAGTATGTTCCTGGGTACCGGTACATATACGGACGGTCATTTGGTCAAGTGGGGTAACTAATTACATGACAGAAAAAACAGAAAATTGACAAATCATATTTTTTCACCTACATAGAGAGTTCCCGATGTTCCCCAAGGAGAACCCTCAGCTAGAGTACTTGTGAGTCTAAATGGAATTAACAAAATTAATAATAAAAACTAGAGGTGAATTTGATCAATGCGATGTGTTGGGTCTTTTCCCAAGTTAACCTGCTAGTTTTTCCTTTTGTTTTAACACTATTTCACATGTATGCCAGATTTAAAAGAGCAATATACCATTTGTCAGTGGTGCAGTTTTATCATTCAAAGCAGCAAAAATTCTCAACATCTAGGAAAGGGGCTTGGTGCTGTGTTCAATTGATGGGAAACACACAACACGTAACAAACATTGAATGAAAACGACAGGAAAAAACGTATGTGCACACCATGTCATGTCCGAATTGAACAACTGTGTTTTTCCGTCTTTTCTTTTTTTACAATAAGACATTAAGTAGAATACACATTGCTAATTGCATGAATTATCCGAAATGGGGGGATTTTATAGTAAAAATCAAGTAACTGACTTTTCCAAAATTTTACAATCATGGAGGCCGAGAGAAAAAGCAAGAAAAACTGTTTTCCCCAGATCTCACATAAACACGCCACGAGCAAGGCTGCAAATACTGTATCTATCAAGGCCGAAGATGCGTGGGTGTACTAATGTGCTTCCTGGTTCTATCGGCCTGAACCCAGTGATGTTAAAATAATCCCGGCACGAACTGGGGAAACTGGGTGTTTTAAAAGTCTCCACAGGGGAAAACCCTGAGTGGGGTGCCAGTTGATTCGCTGATAACCGTGCTAAAGGTACCGGTAGTACTTCATACATGTACCATAAAATAACCCTACATGTATAAAATAACTACATGTATAAACTAATACAAAAACAAATATTTATTATTATTATCCTTTTTTTTAACATGGATTCACCCCTACCCAGAATGCGGATTTATGTTTTGGGGAAATTTAAGCCAACCATCTATACGATCTTTAATTTACTTTAAGAGTCACTTGTTCAATGCACAAACTATTTATTTTCCCTACATAGAGAGTTCCTGATGTTCCCCAAGGAGAACCCTCCCCTACTGTACCGGTGAGTCTGAATAAAATTAACAAAAAGATAAATAATGTTTTTGGGGAAGTTAAGCCAACCAACCATACAATGTTTAACTCCAACAGTCCTAAATCCTGCAAAATTAATATGATTTTGCACAAACCCTATAAGGACTTTGCAAGAGTCACTTCTTCAACGCACAAACATTTTTTTTTTTCTGATATAGAGAGTTTCTGGTGTTCCCCAAAGAGAACCCTCAGCTACATGTAGATTACTGGTGAGTCTAAATGAAAAAAAGAATAATAATAATAGTAACAAAAATAATACAAATTTGAGATGAATTTGTTTAATTTATGTGTACATCAAGATTACGTACACAAAGACGGGATTTGGCTAAATATCGCGCGGTCGATGAAAAACAATTTTTTTTAGGCAAGACTTAGCCTTGGTCAAGGCGTTCATCATTACCCGTCCGTTCATACAGCGCAGCGGTAATTGGAGCTCAAACAACGACCTCACTACGTGGCCACTATAATATATGCAAATTAACTGAAGATACTTGAACGCCTTGGATCAATGGTTAAAGCCATGTTCGCACTGGACTTAAAATGATAAAACATACCTAGACGATGGGTCATTTTCCCATTTTAAGTCCAGTGCGGACAGCCTAGGACGTTTTCCTCTCAGGTACTTCTCCCGAGTCCAGTGGGTACTAAAAACCGTCGATCCAAGGCGAAAAAGTAGCTTTCGTTGATTTGCATAAATAGTGGCCGTATGAGGTCGCTGTTAGCGCTGTATCTTTGCACCCGGAGCGAGAGCGCATTATGCGTGGCGTGCGTGGCTTGTATTTCTGGACGGATAATGACAGACGGATAACGACGAATGCGCCTTGACCAAGGCTAGGCAAGACTATGTACATGTACATTGTATCCATACACATTTGTAAAATGTACCCAAAAATGTTATTTAATTTCCAATGAAATTATATAATGTTTTAATTACAACTTTTTGAAATCATGACTCTTAGAAACCATGCCTTTTATAAACATGTAGGCACAAGAAGCATCTACATCCGGCAGCATCATTCCTCCCTCATCCTCCCAGAGACCTCCAGCAGGATCCAATAGTATAACACGTTACCAGGTACTGCAGGGCAAATACCAGTAGTTTACACCACACAAATACAGTGTTCACGTGCAATACATATACTGGTTTTTTTTGTACACGGTCGTAGACGTGCTGTGGGAACTCCTACATGTACAATGTAAATGTACTGGTACATGTACGTTGCATTCGTGTAGTTACCGTATACATATACAAATGTTGGATTAAACATGTACTCGGTTTTTCTCGCTTCCAAAAAAATGTAAATTCTGGGCCTTTCAGGTGTAGACAACACAAACCCCATGTTTTCCTCTCAAGCTCTCTTTCAGACAAAACGGACTGTGGCTACCGACCGAAACCCTCCCCCCCCCCGGGGGATTTTCGGAGACCACTTTTTTTGGGTAGCCGATAGTGTACCATTGCAATATCTGCTTGTTTGCCAAATGAATACTGGTGGAATAAGGACTTGGGGGGGGGGGGGGGGTCCAATTTTCCCCCTTAAAATCACTAAAAACCTATTTGTGCTGTTATACAAGCAAAGACTTACATCACATGTATGTATTTTGGTTCTAAGTGTCACCCCATTGTGGTTTTAGTACCTGGCAAATGGTCTGGGAATAAAATATTGGTATTTAAAATCTTTCCACCCCCCCCCCTCACCCCCACCACAGCCCCGCCCCCTACCCCCACACCCCCACCACAGCCCCGCCCCCCCATGTATTTTGGTTCTACGGGTCACCCCTGTGTGGTTTTAGTCCCTGGCAAATGGTCTGGGGATAAAATATTGGTATTAAAGGTCTTTCTTACCCAGGAGAAAATTCCCATTGGGTCCAGTTGAATGGGACCCAACTGGATCCCGTTCAACGGGATCCCATTGGAAAATGAGACATTTTCAATTGGGTCCCTTTGAATACAATCCCATTGGGTCCCGTTGAACACAATCCCATTGAATACAATCCCATTGGGTCCCGTTCAATACAATCCCATTGGGTCCCGTTGAATACAATCCCATTGGGTCCTGTTGAACACAATCCCATTGAATACAACCCCATAGGGTCCCGTTGAATCAAATCCCATTGGGTCCCGTTGAATCAAATCCCATTGGGTCCCGTTGAATCACATCCCATTGGGTCCCGTTGAATCACATCCCATTGAATCACATCCCATTGGGTCCCGTTGAATCAAATCCCATTGGGTCCCGTTGAATCACATCCCATTGAATCAAATCCCATTGAATCAAATCCCATTGAGTCCCGTTGAATCAAATCCCACTGGGTCCCGTTGAATCAAATCCCATTGGGTCCCGTTGAATCAAATCCCATTGGGTCCCGTTGAAAATCAAATCCCATTGGGTCCCGTTGAATCAAATCCCATTGGGTCCCGTTGAATCAAATCCCATTGGGTCCCGTTGAATCAAATCCCATTGGGTCCCGGTGTACGGAATCCCATTGGTCCTTTTGAATGTGATCCTATTCAATGGGACCCACTACATAGAATCTTATTGGTATAAATGGGATACACAAATGTATACCAAATGGGATCTCTATTAAATGTTGATCACAAAGTGAATGAAATTTCGCTATGGGTGTGTAGCCTATAATCAAAAGAAACACAATAGGGGGCATATATACACTAACAAATATATAAATTGTTATTTTTTTAGGAACTTGAGAATATAGCACACTAAAAATAAACCTGAATGTTTGTTTTCAATAAAGCACTCAACATTTTGTACAAATGTCAATCCATAACCATGTCAAAGTGCATATAGACGAAAAATGGTTAATTATGGTGCAGTAAGTCTCTGTCTGACAATGGCCAAAACTGAATGATGTAAATATCATAATCGCACACACAAAAACTGGACATTAAACAAATAAATGGCAAGAACCTAATGGATCTCAACCAAAAGCATTATAACTGAAGACAATACACATGTGATGTGATGTGATCTGAGATTGTCCGTGTCGTCAATTATGCGGCTCACAGATGCGCGCTGCATACAATATGAAAGAACACAACACATTTTACCGTGTGAAGGGTTTTCCCAGATCAGATCACATCACATATATCATCAGGAAATTGTAAAATGGCAAGAACTGATGAATGGATCTCTAACATACGTGTTAAAAGTACTGTAACTGACATACATTACATGTATAATATATCTTATCAGGAAATGTCAATGGCAAGAACTCAGAATGGATCTAAAGCACCTTATTTAAACTGAACATATGGTACATGTACATGTATCATTTTATCTGTAAATTTGAAAATGGCAATTGAACTGAATCAATCTCATTCACAAGACACTACGATCTCTTTAACATATCAAGAACTAATAGTGTTATGTCAATCAAAAGCATGTACCGCAAGCTGAACACAGCCACTTAACCGGCCCCCACTCCACAACAAATGTTTGGCAAAATGTACTGTACATGTATTTCACATGGCTCCTGCTATTGGCAATGAAGGAGACTCCCATGCAAAAACCTTGCTCCGGAGGGTGGCAAAGCTCACGACCGGATGCTCCTGGATATATCGCCGCACGTCTCGTTGCAGTGCGTGATCGGCCAGCCCGGCAGCAAATCTCTCGCACAAAATGGTCTCCCTGTTCTGCATCTGGGGGCAGTCCTTGGGTGATGCAAGTTCTACCCTGCGGAGGAGTTTCATTAGCTGTAGGGAGTAGTCTTGCAGAGACTCCCCGTGGCGCTGTTGTCTGCTGTAAACATCACCCCACCTGGCCGATGGAGTCTCGTGGCAGGCGTACGTGATTATAATCTATTGGATGACGTCCTCTGCCTTCGTTCGCTGCTCTGCTGGGCACAGCCTAACTTCATCCTTGGCGTGTCCAGTAAGGTGATCGAGAACGAGCTGAACACCCTCCGCATCAGTCAAATCATTCGTCAGCCTCCTCATGTCCTCTGCCCACTCAATAACTTCTGGATCTCTCTTGGAGCTTGGCCGTCCGGAGAGCTTGGTGGCCCGGTCCCTCGGGACTACAACTAGCTTTGTCGCTTTCCCGTTATTTTCCATCTCGGCCAGCTTTGTTGTGAGGGCCTGCAACTGCGTCTGTAGTTCTTCCATCCTGCAGTTTCTACCACACCAACCCTTTTTAGTAAGTGTAAATCACCTTATCCTGTCTACGACGTTTTTGTGACAGCAAATGTTCTTTTTGGGCGTGTTTATTCACTTAGAATATATATTAAATAAAAAGGGTTGGTTTAGGTAGCTAATTAAAGAAAAAGGAAAAAAACAAAACAATAATAAGTAAACATCACAGTAAATAAATTTAGAAATGTCCAGTGCTCTAAGGAATAATAACTCAGTTAATCTAAATCAAGTTCCAAAACCAAAGACTAGTAAATGTAAAAGGAAAATACAAAAACAAAAACATAATAAAGTTTCCTTAAAGTCATAACAGTTCCTTTGCCTCTAGCCTAAAGAATAAACACTTTATTGCCTTGAACCACTTGTTAACCAGTTCGCGCCGGGATTATTTTAACATCGCCGAGCCGACGGGCGGGATTATTTTTAACGAAACTCGATCCGAAGCGTGTTCAGGCCGATAGTGCTAGGTAGCACACCCACGCATTTCCGGCCTTGCGCGCTGCTGACATACATTTCCGAACTTGAACTTGGCGTATATATTCGTCATCCGTTTTGAAATTGGGGAAATTTTTGCGTTTATATTCGTCATCCGGCGCGAACTGGTTAAAAACACTAGTGCCTGAGCCAGCAATCTCTTCAAGGTTGACCATTCCTTTGTTCATAGCACTATATCCCACTGTAGCAAGAAATAGAGCAGGAGCCAGGGGGGGTCAGGGTAGCTGGAAAGCTAACCAATTTGTATTTACATCACTATGCTCCATATGCACCTACATTCATGAAATTTGACGTCTGCCGGGCACACTGTGGTGGGTGTGGTCAAGAGGGTCAGGAGAATGGCACCCAAAATTGAGCTAGATCAGCTCATCACCTAACCGCTTGAAACTCATGACAAAATGTTCAGCATAACTCCATGTACCATAAATGACCACTGCCAGACATTTTCAACGGTGGGGTGTGTCCGCCAGACTTAATTAACTGGTACCCCAAAATTGAGCTAGATCAGCTCATGAGCTAACCAAATGAAACCAAGTGCAAAATGTTCAGTATGACCCTATGTGTCATGAATCAGCACTGCCAGACATTTTTAGTGGTGGGGTACCCCCGCCAGACGTCCCCAAATGACCACACCCCAAAATTGACCCAGGTCAGCTCATGAGCTAACCAAATGAAACCAATTGCAAAATGTTCAGTATGATCCTATGTATTATAAATCAGCACTGCCAGACATTTTTAGTGGTGGATTACCCCCGCCAGACGTCCCCAATTAATGACCACACCCTAAATCTAAGTCTAATTATTGCACTTGGCCCATAATTGCCAATGTATATAGCAAGAGACGGAAAGGTTTACTTGGAACTCGGTTATAAATCAAGTGTAAGACAGATGTTGACCAATATAGCTGATCTGTGGTAATAACCACAACATCCTGTGTAGGCTACATGTAATACAGGCATGCCAGTATTAAGTCAAGTTCTCTCTTCAATTTACACACAACTTGCCAAAAGTAGATGTCAACAATGTACAGCAGTATCAGTTTGAGAGGTAAGTTTCTTAAAAATCCTATTATCTCATAGAAATGTTCATGAATCAAACTTTATAAAAGGAAACTGTTCTAGTCGGAAATTATAGCACAGTAGCCACTCAACAGTGTGTTCTTGATGATGATGATGATGATGCACTGCTTACTGTTCTGAAGAGTTGAGGTTCTGCCATGCTTTTACAGTAATTTATGACATGAAAAGGCCTACACATAGTACAGGCCTGATGCATCTTGTATCTGATTTTAAAAGGCCAGTGTATAGGCCTATGTCATGTAAAGTTTTATTTTTAAACCATATTTAGCACCGCACGTTGTGCTGGTAGGCCAAGACAAATCTTGTTTACACACTAGTGATGTGTAAACAAATGTAGGGGTGCTATTCACGATTACAATGCATCTCTGAGATCCGATGCTGGATGAAAAACAACTTTCTAAAACTGAATGAGGATAAAACGAAGTTTCTCTTGTTTGGATCACGCCAACAATTAAAAAAGGTGCCTGTGCCATTTATGACAATCGGTGATGCACAGATAGCCCCATCGTTGCAGGCCCGGAACTTGGTGGTTATATTTGATTCCACAATGACATTTAAATCTCACGTTGCTAACACTGTCCGTTTGGCATCATTCCAAATTAGAAACATTGGTCGTATTCGCAAGTATTTGAATAGAAGTGCTACCGAGCACATTATCCATGCATTTGTGACTTCACGACTAGACAACGGCAATTCACTACTCTACGGACTCCCACAGAATCAAATATACCGTCTTCAACGTCTTCAGAATACTGCTGCCCGCATCATCACCTTATCTAGGAGGAACTGTCACATAACCCCCATTTTGAAGGAACTACACTGGCTTCCTGTCTCCCAAAGGATTGTTTTCAAACTCATGCTTCTGGTCCACAAAGCTCTAAACAACAAGGCTCCCTACTACATTAAGGAACTACTACATGAATATTCTCCAGCAAGAACTCTTAGATCAAGTAACCAGCAACTTCTCAAGGAACCAATTGCTAAACGAACATGGGGCGCCAAATCGTTTTCTGTTGCAGCTCCTCGACTTTGGAATTCATTGCCACTTGAACTCAGATCATGCCATTGTACAACTAGGTTCAAATCGCTTCTTAAGACTTACTTGATGTCACAAATTTTCAAGGATTAATTTACTTACTTACTTACTTTACTTGTTGTTGTCTACAGCGCCTTGAGCACCCTGCAGGGTGGATATGTGCGCTTTACAAATCTCATTATTATTATTTATTATTATTATTATTACATGTATTATTATTCATTATTTTATTGTGAATAATATATTTGCCCTTTTATGCCTCTAGAGATCCGCCCACTGTACAAATTATGCTTATAAACTTTCCCGCCTAAATGTACGATGTAATACACTGTAATAGCCGATAGGGCTATGTAAAAATGACATAATCATTTTGATTGATTGCTCTGAATGGGTGAATTTGCTGCCAGTGCCAATAATTAACCAAGTACCGGTAATTTATTTTCATAAGATATATATAGGTACTGGTCCTTTAAAAGGAGGCGTTTTTGCATTATCTGAGGCGTGGTAGGCCTACTGTAGGAATTTTGTTCAGGGGTGGGGGGGGGGGGGGGGGGGGGGGGGTTCAAAACACCACTTTTTGACATTTTTTTGCCAAAACTTGCAATATGAAAAACATGTTTTTCGCGGACGTCTGGGTGCATTTGGCCCGCTGCCCCCCCCCCCCCCCCCCCCCCCCAAAAAAAAAAATACAAAAAAATACGCCACTTGCATATCTATACCATCCTCTTTTTGTTCAGCTTCTTGCTAATGGGTTAGACATCAGAACGCTGTAGAATGGATGCAGAAGATTTGGGAGACCCACCCCATGAATTAGAGTCTTCACCCATCACTGTCAATAAAAAGGTAAGCTCATTGACATTGTTTGTTCAACTTCTGAGACTAGTGAGAAGTGAAGATGTCCAGCCACTGACAACGATGCCTAGTAGTTCCATCATCGAGACTTAAGCTATATGACAATAAAGCCTTTGGTGTTGCTGTGCCATAACTTTGGAACGGACTTCCAATATCCATCAGGCACCGGACATTCTTACATTCAAACGGCTACTGAAGGGATATCTTTTTGGTGCGAATCTCTGACTTTTTGCAAGAACTGCCAAAGCGCACAGAGCATCTTTATTGGTGGATGTTGCACTATACAAGACTTGATTGAATGATTGATTGATTGATTGATCCTTGGACCATTATGTTATCAACACTCATTTCATAGATCCAATATTTCCTTTTCAGGAAATGGATGCCGATGGTTCGGAAGACACACATATGATTCAAGACGATGACAATTTGGGAGAGCCACCCCATCATGAATCAGATTCTTCACCTATTACTGTCAATCCAATGGTAAGCTCTGAAAGCTCTGAAAGCTCTGAAACTCTAAAAGTAAGCTGCTATATCTGTGAGAAGGCAACTGAAGAAGACAGCAAACTGAAAACATTTCACGACAAGACGTGGACAACAACCAAGAATGCTGCTGCCTTGCGTAAACATCTCAACTCTGACAAGTACTTCGATGTAACACAAAAGATTTTGGCAAGCAGTGTTAATGAATCATCTCTACGGTATCATCCTTCTTGTCAGAAGTGTTATACAGCAGTAAAGCGTCCGAAACAAGCTCCGCCAGCCAGTGATGAACCAGCTACCAAAAAGGCTCGCATAGAGACTAGACGATGCAGTGTACTCCCCAAATCAGACCAACAGGGCATGTTGAAAGGGACTTGCATTTTCTGTGGAAAAAAGTAGAAAGAAGAAAAATGGAAAGGAAGAATCAAGAGTGAAGATAGCTACAATATCTGGTTGTCAGTCACTTTATGAGCGGGCAAAGTTCTCAAAGAATGAACGTATAAAAAGTCTGATTCGGAGTGGTGTCGACCTGATCGCAAAAGAAGCGGAGTACCATAGATCCTGCCGTGCCACGTTTCTTATCGAGACCGATGATCAGCGAACAGAAGGTTCAAGCCAGGCATGCACCTTTCAGTCCTACCACAAGAGAGCAACTGCATCACTTTGGACCTACATCCAAAACGAGGCTATTGTGAATGAAAGATCAATGTTAGTCTCCACTTTACTTGAAATGTATAAAGCAGAGTACACCAGTAACGGTGGAGATAAGGCAGACGTTATCTCCTACACGGCCCAGAACCTCCTGAGGAAGCTCAATGACAGTTTTGGACAACAGATCGCAGTCAAATTAGCTGACAATCGGAGAGGAAACTTCGTTTACAGTTCTGCCCTGACAGAAGAAGATGCAAGGAACCGCCTTCACGATGATGCTGAACAACATGAACAGGACAACAAACTAAGATGGGCTGCTCTTCATCTCCGCTCTCAAATCATGCAGCTATCAAAATCCAAGACTCCAAATCCAGCAACAGTGCAGAATTTGAAGGAATGCGCCCCAGAGATACCAGCGCAGTTGGACCTGTTTTTCAGGAGTCTCCTGGGTGGTCTCACACCAAGTTTTCATGGCCGTACAACAAGGACACAGTTGACCGTAAGAGGAATACGAGTCATTGCAACAGGTGATGAGCACAGTTCCTTCTGATGTAAGACAAGTAGAAGCACATCTTTCTGATCCAGTTGTAACTCAGCATATGCAGAAGTACGAGGACTTCTTTCATTCAATCCTTGAAGGCATCCATGGATCAATGGCTCAGTACTGGGCGATTTACATCTTTCTAATCAATCGCCTTCACAGAGAGTTGCAGAGATGTGTCAAGACCAACGATGTCACTGGTTACATTGATGTCTTTCCAACGATGCTGGCTGTATTCTTCGCCCTCAACCGCCCCAATTATGCCAGATGGGGAACGCTCTTCCTGGAGAAGTTGGAAAGTTCCGATCCAAAATTACGTGACATTCTGCAGGATGGTGCGTTTTCAATCAGACGCACAAGGAAAGATTACAGCAGATCCGCTGTAGATCTGTCTCTGGAACAATCTGTGAACCGTGATGCGGCATCACAAATGAAAGGGATTGTTGCCTTCAGAAATTCAGAGAGTGCCATGCGGAGATGGTCGTTGACCATTACACAGAGAGCTATGGCTGTCACTGAGCTGAGGTCATTTGCAGGACTCGAACAAGGGGAAAGTGCAGCTGCTCAGTGCCGTCCTTCTAGAATAAAAAAGGACAACAATCAAATGGCAACACTCAGTGCAAAAATCGACGAATTTTGCAATCCCTTCACTGATGATGCTCCATCAGCCTTGGTGAACATTGCAACTGGCCAAACAGCATCAAAGGCAACTGAGTCGTATTTACTAAAAACACTCAAACGGGGCCCAGAGGCAAGAGAAAAATTCACAGCGGAATGGAACAGCAACAGCGGTCGTTTTCTCAAGACAGTAAAACGGACCCCGATACATAACTTTGCTGCAGAAAATGTCAAGAAGAAGAAAGCCAAGACACCCGCCTTGCAGACAGCCAAAACAAACGCAGAAAGCCTCAGGGACATGTTCATACGTATGGTTGTGGTCATCGCTCAGAAGACAGGATTTGACCTTCGGAATGTTCTATCGTACCCAATCACCCAATACCCATTGTCACTTGCCCACTGTGACGGGGCACATGTCAAAACAGTCAAATCAGCTTTGTTGAGTAAGCTTGAGTCGCTGCAGACCGAAATGATCGCAGAGTTCGACTTGCCAAGAAGCTTTATATAAATATATGACGGCGGGCTTCTCCTACATTCAGTGATTTCACAAACCAACATGGGAGCATCGTATGCGTCTATTGCTAGGACCATGTTGTCAGTGATGTGTTCAGGCAGGGCAAGGGAAGTACATGTTTGTCTCGACAAATATGTCGAAAACTCCATCAAGGACAGTGAGAGGAAGCTACGAGGTGCAGTGGATTCTGCCTATAACATAACGGGGCCTGAGCAAACAATACGACAGCGTGGACAAAAGCTGCTGACCAATGGCGTCTTCAAAAATGAACTTGCTAAGTTTCTCCTCAAAGAATGGGCAAAGGACCACTACTGGAACATGTTCAGAGGAAAGACTTTGGTTGCATATTACGGTGGAGAGTGCTTCCAGTACGTGCCTGATGAACTCGAACATGTCAATGTGACCAGGCCACCACATCTCCAAGGTGACCATGAAGAAGCAGATACCCTGATAGCATTCCATGTTATAAACATTACTGCCGGAAACATCATTGTCAGGGCATCAGACACTGATGTGTTGGTCATTTTGATCGGTACACTCGGACAGCAACGTCCTGAAGTACGGTCCATGACAAACATCATAATGGACTGTGGCATGGGAAATAGCAGAAGATATATCAATGTCACCAACATCGCTGACGTCCTTGAAGAATGCAAGCCCGGACTTGCCAGAGCTCTGCCTGGCTACCACGCCTTGACTGGTTGTGATTTCACTTCAGCCTTTTACAGGTAGGCACAATACATTGAACCAGCCAGAGGTCTTAGATTGGCAATGAGCAGATGCTGGAAATAACACCATATAGGCCTATCTCTTTTTGGCAAAGAGATGACAGTCGTTAATCAAAATAGGGTAGCGGTTGTCATAGTTGCAATTAGAATTTATACCGATTCTGTTTTTTCAGGAAAGGCAAAGTTAAAGCCCTCGGAATAGTTGAGAAGGACACAACTGGACGCTTCATCAACCTCTTAATCAGCTTGGGAGACGTACATGGTAGTGTTGACCTGGATGTTGTATCAGAGTTGGTCTGCCACATGTATGCACAAAGCCAGACTAAAGATGTCGATGAAGCTCGATACAACAGACTGATGCAAGTTTCTGGCAAAGTTGATCAGGTAGGGCAAGCCTTTATCAGAATCCCACTCCCATTAAAGAGAGCACCGCTCCCCCATCACAGAGTAA
Source organism: Crossaster papposus (assembly GCA_037893245.1). Taxonomy (NCBI): domain Eukaryota; kingdom Metazoa; phylum Echinodermata; class Asteroidea; order Velatida; family Solasteridae; genus Crossaster; species Crossaster papposus. The sequence continues at coordinate 1,736,428 of JBAIAA010000381.1, read as the reverse complement.
TGTCTCTACATCATTCATGTAAAGGGCCTACACATTGAGATGATTTGAGAATAATGATGACCTCTATTCAAGCAAGCGTGCTTAGAATTGTTATATTCATTATTATTTAATGTGAAGAGGTCTATACTATGATATACATGCACATGTACATATATTTGTCTTTCAGGAGAATCCATTGGCAAATGTCAAACGGGTAGACTGTGCGCTGCTGCCACCTTGTCGTCGGACCCTTGAGATGAAGGTTCGCCGAGCTCAGTACGTCACAATATTGTGGACCAACGCAGCGACAGCATCTCCTGGGGATGGTTTGTCACCAACTGAATATGGTTGGTCGGTAAATGGAAACCTCCTGCAGCCAATCTGGTTCCAAGGGCCCGCAGTACCTGACACTTTGTTCACGAATAGTACAACCGCAGACTTGGCAGAGGTGGACAGTGACAGTGATGAGACTATTATCGTCGGTCGCGAAGTAGAGTGTGGCCTTGAAGCTCTTGATGAGCTGAGTGACTCTGATGACGAACCATGGAGTGAAGACTCGGATTTAGATCAAGAGGAAGAGATGGATTATAATTAGATGAGAACTGAAGACTGATGTGAAGCCTGTTTTTTAACTGCTCACGAATTACATGTATAAGTGAAAGTGGTTATTCGTAATAACAATTCACATTCATATGTGTTGCGCCGAACATTATTTCAGTGGATCAGCTATGGAGCTGATTTAGTTCAAATTTAATTCAACATTTTGCACTTAGTTTCAAATCGTTAGCTCATGAGCTGATCTAGGTCAATTTCGGGGTGTGGTCATTTGGGGACGTCTGGCGGGGGTACCCCACCACTAAAAATATCTGGCAGTGCTGATTCATGATACATAGGGTCATACTGAACAATTTGCACTTGGTTTCATTTGGTTCGCTCATGAGCTGACCTGGGTCAATTTTGGGGGTGTGGTCATTTGGGGACGTCTGGCGGGGGTACCCCACCACTAAAAATGTCTGGCAGTGCTGATTCATGATACATAGGGTAACACTGAACATTTTGCACTTGGTTTCATTTGGTTAGCTCATGAGCTGACCTGGGTCAATTTTGGGGTGTGGTCATTTGAGGACGTCTGGCGGGGGTACCCCACCACTAACAATGTCTGGCAGTGCTGATTCATGATACTGTAACGCCCGTGCCGATTGGGCGGTAGAGGGCGCTGGAGCGATTCCACGGTGGTGGGATCGCCCTGGTGGCTCCTGCTGGTGCGCCCCGGAAACCCGCCTTTGGATTGCGCAAGCGCCGAACCAGTTCTAACCAGTTCGGGTGCCGCGTGATTGCGGGAGCCTGAAGTCCATGTTTTGGTCGGCAAGAGGTCACAATAAACCAGAGAGAATCACCGGAAATACAGAATACTTGCGTCAAGAGTCCTTCTTGTGTGTTGTGTAGAACCCAGAGAAATCTACGTTACAATACATAGGGTCATACTGAACATTTTGCACTTGGTTTCATTTGGTTAGCTCATGAGCTGATCTAGCTCAATTTTGGGGTACCAGTTAATTAAGTCTGGCGGACACACCCCACCGTTGAAAATGTCTGGCAGTGGTCATTTATGGTACATGGAGTTATGCTGAACATTTTGTCATGAGTTTCAAGCGGTTAGGTGATGAGCTGATCTAGCTCAATTTTTGGGTGCCATTCTCCTGACCCTCTTGACCACACCCACCACAGTGTGCCCGGCAGACGTCAAATTTCATGAATGTAGGTGCATATGGAGCATAGTGATGTAAATACAAATCGGTTAGCTTTCCAGCTACCCTGACCCCCCCTGGCTCCTGGTCTAAAAGACTAATACATATATAATGAGCAGTGGCCAAGTCTAGAAGCAGACCACCTGCTGGGAGTTAATCACTCTACCAGAAACTTGGAATGTGTGGCTGGCCCACCCAGGGCTGGCAATGGTGCAGTGACAACATATCAATTATCTGTCCAGCATGTATAAGCAATACAGCTAGTACTCAGCACTAGCACCACAATATCGATATCATCGATACAGGTCTTTTAAGTGATACATCACAACTAAAACTTGTAATTGATAAAATAGATATAATTACACAACACTAAGGGACTAATCTAACCCTAGCAAAAAGTTACAGATAAATAACATGTCACAGTCTCATCGCAATTCCATTACTAAAAGGAATACATACCAGTTATCTGAGGAAAATATACTCAAGAAAAAGAGGGTCTCTGCACAGTTGCAAACTAGATCACTAATGCTGGCAAAGCAAATCCATAAGCAAATGGTATCAACAATAATCAACTTAGATTTAGAGGGCCAAACAGTAAACCAAATCAAGCTGATAATCATAGTAATATATCTCATCTTCTAAACAACAATATAACTTGCTGCTTTCATTCTGAAAAGACTGAAAGTAATGTATGTACAAAATAACAACTGTGGTCAAATCAATAATCTAGAAAACCATAGGAATAAACTAGGCAAACTAAAGAAATGGAGACTAGCGTTACTATAAACTTTTAAAGACATCTTCCAAGTAATACACTTGAAACCTAGAATTATTATAGTACTCAAAAATAACAAAATTATAAACTTACCCAAGATCTTCAATGGGGAAAACTGTATATTCAGGTTGAGAACTTTGGCGATCCAACAAAATACGAGACTGCATGAGGGGAACCAACTGTGTGACTGATCATGTACTGCACGTGCATCAAAATGATGATGTGGCTAGATAAGCCAAGAGTCACAGAAGTGGGTGCCCATGTGGTCAGTGGTCTAACTAATGAATAATTCATGATCTTTACTTAAACGGGCACTAGCTATATCATGAGTCAAAAGTAAGAAAATAAGAACTTATAGCATTAAGAAACACAAATGTAGGTTTAAACACAGGAATAATAGCCAGATAATAAAACATTACAAAAATCCTGTCACATTATTAATGGGACTATTAAGTAAATTCAACTGGAGTACTTGATCCAGTTGGGTCCTGAGGTACATTTGTGTACATCCAAACGAAATGAATGGATTATGTTATATTCCTTACTCCAAAAAGAACCGGGTCTATTACAAATCTGCAAGTGACATAATGGGCAGGCATGCAACTTTTTCTTGGATCAGTTGATTTTTTTTGATTTTTTTTAACTTCCCAGTTGCATGCCTGAATAAGATTCAACTGTCATTTTGTACAGAGGTCAAGTTGGGTTCAGTTTAATATGTCCCATTGAAGGTATCGGGATCCATTATATTCTATTAATTCCAGTTAAGTCCAGTTGGGTCCCATTAAAAAACTCGGTGGGATTCAACTGGTACACGAAGTCCAGTCTAATATGTCCCATTGAAGTTATCGGGATCCGTTGAATCCTGTTAACATAATCTCATTGGGACTTAATGGGATTCAACTGGAATACGACGTCCAGTTTAATATGTCCCATTGAAGTTAACGGGATCCATTATATCCCATTAATTCCAGTTAGGTCCAGTTGAATCCCGTTAACAATCTCATTGGGACTTAATGGGATTCAACTGGAATACGACGTCCAGTTTAATATGTCCCATTGAAGTTAACGGGATCCATTATATCCCATTAATTCCAGTTAGGTCCAGTTGAAATCCGTTAACAATCTCATTGGGACTTAATGGGATTCAACTGGAATACGACGTCCAGTTTAATATGTCCCATTGAAGTTAACGGGATCCATTATATCCCATTAATTCCAGTTAGGTCCAGTTGAATCCCGTTAACAATCTCATTGGGACTTAATGGGATTCAACTGGAATACGACGTCCAGTTTAATATGTCCCATTGAAGTTAACGGGATCCATTATATCCCATTAATTCCAGTTAGGTCCAGTTGAATCCCGTTAACAATCTCATTGGGACTTAATGGGATTCAACTGGAATACGACGTCCAGTTTAATATGTCCCATTGAAGTTAACGGGATCCATTATATCCCATTAATTCCAGTTAGGTCCAGTTGAATCCCGTAAGTCCCAATGAGATTGTTAACGGGAATCCCGTTAACAATCTCATTGGGACTTAATGGGATTCAACTAGAATACGAAGTCCAGTTATGTTCAGTTTAATATGTTCAATTGAAGTTAACGGGATCCCATTTATATATCCCAGTAAGGTCCAGTTGGATCCCATTAAAAATCTGTCGTATTATTGGGATTCAACTGGAACACGAAGTCCACTTGGGTCCAGTCTAATATGTCCCATTGAAGTTAACGGGATCCATTATATCCCATTAATTCCAGTTGGATCCCTTTAAAAATCTCAGTGGGAGTAATGGATTCAACTAGAACACCAAGCCCACTTGGGTCCATTCTATTATGTCCCATTGAAGTTAACGGGATCCCATTATATCCCATTAATTCCAGTCCGGAATCCCGTTAACAATCTCACTGGGACTTGGATTCAACTGGAACACAAAGTCCACTTGGGTCCAGTTTAATATGTCCCATTGAAGTTAACAGGATCCATTATATCCCATTAATTCCAGTTGAATCCTGTTAAAAATATTATTGGGACTTAATGGGATTCAACTGGAACACAAAGTCCAGTTGGGTCCAGTTTAATATGTCCCGTTGAAGTTAACGGGATCCATTATATCCCATTAATTCCAGTTAGGTTCAGTTAAATCCCGTTAACAATCTCATTTGGACTTAATGGGATTCAACTAGAACACAAAGTCCAGTTGGGTCCAGTTTAATATGTCCCGTTGAAGTTAACGGGATCCCATTATATCCCATTAGGCCCATGCAGTTGGGTCCAGTTAAGTCCCATTACAAATTTCAACGGGATTCAATGGGATTCAACTGGAATTTTCTCCTGGGTACCCCCCCCCCCCCACATCCCCCCCCCCCCCACATCCCCCCCCCCCCCACATCCCCCCCCCCCCCTGAAGTACGGTCCATGACAAACATCATAATGGACTGTGGCATGGGAAATAGCAGAAGATATATCAATGTCACCAACATCGCTGACGTCCTTGAAGAATGCAAGCCCGGACTTGCCAGAGCTCTGCCTGGCTACCACGCCTTGACTGGTTGTGATTTCACTTCAGCCTTTTACAGGTAGGCACAATACATTGAACCAGCCAGAGGTCTTAGATTGGCAATGAGCAGATGCTGGAAATAACACCATATAGGCCTATCTCTTTTTGGCAAAGAGATGACAGTCGTTAATCAAAATAGGGTAGCGGTTGTCATAGTTGCAATTAGAATTTATACCGATTCTGTTTTTTCAGGAAAGGCAAAGTTAAAGCCCTCGGAATAGTTGAGAAGGACACAACTGGACGCTTCATCAACCTCTTAATCAGCTTGGGAGACGTACATGGTAGTGTTGACCTGGATGTTGTATCAGAGTTGGTCTGCCACATGTATGCACAAAGCCAGACTAAAGATGTCGATGAAGCTCGATACAACAGACTGATGCAAGTTTCTGGCAAAGTTGATCAGGTAGGGCAAGCCTTTATCAGAATCCCACTCCCATTAAAGAGAGCACCGCTCCCCCATCACAGAGTAATGTCTCTACATCATTCATGTAAAGGGCCTACACATTGAGATGATTTGAGAATAATGATGACCTCTATTCAAGCAAGCGTGCTTAGAATTGTTATATTCATTATTATTTAATGTGAAGAGGTCTATACTATGATATACATGCACATGTACATATATTTGTCTTTCAGGAGAATCCATTGGCAAATGTCAAACGGGTAGACTGTGCGCTGCTGCCACCTTGTCGTCGGACCCTTGAGATGAAGGTTCGCCGAGCTCAGTACGTCACAATATTGTGGACCAACGCAGCGACAGCATCTCCTGGGGATGGTTTGTCACCAACTGAATATGGTTGGTCGGTAAATGGAAACCTCCTGCAGCCAATCTGGTTCCAAGGGCCCGCAGTACCTGACACTTTGTTCACGAATAGTACAACCGCAGACTTGGCAGAGGTGGACAGTGACAGTGATGAGACTATTATCGTCGGTCGCGAAGTAGAGTGTGGCCTTGAAGCTCTTGATGAGCTGAGTGACTCTGATGACGAACCATGGAGTGAAGACTCGGATTTAGATCAAGAGGAAGAGATGGATTATAATTAGATGAGAACTGAAGACTGATGTGAAGCCTGTTTTTTAACTGCTCACGAATTACATGTATAAGTGAAAGTGGTTATTCGTAATAACAATTCACATTCATATGTGTTGCGCCGAACATTATTTCAGTGGATCAGCTATGGAGCTGATTTAGTTCAAATTTAATTCAACATTTTGCACTTAGTTTCAAATCGTTAGCTCATGAGCTGATCTAGGTCAATTTCGGGGTGTGGTCATTTGGGGACGTCTGGCGGGGGTACCCCACCACTAAAAATATCTGGCAGTGCTGATTCATGATACATAGGGTCATACTGAACAATTTGCACTTGGTTTCATTTGGTTCGCTCATGAGCTGACCTGGGTCAATTTTGGGGGTGTGGTCATTTGGGGACGTCTGGCGGGGGTACCCCACCACTAAAAATGTCTGGCAGTGCTGATTCATGATACATAGGGTAACACTGAACATTTTGCACTTGGTTTCATTTGGTTAGCTCATGAGCTGACCTGGGTCAATTTTGGGGTGTGGTCATTTGAGGACGTCTGGCGGGGGTACCCCACCACTAACAATGTCTGGCAGTGCTGATTCATGATACTGTAACGCCCGTGCCGATTGGGCGGTAGAGGGCGCTGGAGCGATTCCACGGTGGTGGGATCGCCCTGGTGGCTCCTGCTGGTGCGCCCCGGAAACCCGCCTTTGGATTGCGCAAGCGCCGAACCAGTTCTAACCAGTTCGGGTGCCGCGTGATTGCGGGAGCCTGAAGTCCATGTTTTGGTCGGCAAGAGGTCACAATAAACCAGAGAGAATCACCGGAAATACAGAATACTTGCGTCAAGAGTCCTTCTTGTGTGTTGTGTAGAACCCAGAGAAATCTACGTTACAATACATAGGGTCATACTGAACATTTTGCACTTGGTTTCATTTGGTTAGCTCATGAGCTGATCTAGCTCAATTTTGGGGTACCAGTTAATTAAGTCTGGCGGACACACCCCACCGTTGAAAATGTCTGGCAGTGGTCATTTATGGTACATGGAGTTATGCTGAACATTTTGTCATGAGTTTCAAGCGGTTAGGTGATGAGCTGATCTAGCTCAATTTTTGGGTGCCATTCTCCTGACCCTCTTGACCACACCCACCACAGTGTGCCCGGCAGACGTCAAATTTCATGAATGTAGGTGCATATGGAGCATAGTGATGTAAATACAAATCGGTTAGCTTTCCAGCTACCCTGACCCCCCCTGGCTCCTGGTCTAAAAGACTAATACATATATAATGAGCAGTGGCCAAGTCTAGAAGCAGACCACCTGCTGGGAGTTAATCACTCTACCAGAAACTTGGAATGTGTGGCTGGCCCACCCAGGGCTGGCAATGGTGCAGTGACAACATATCAATTATCTGTCCAGCATGTATAAGCAATACAGCTAGTACTCAGCACTAGCACCACAATATCGATATCATCGATACAGGTCTTTTAAGTGATACATCACAACTAAAACTTGTAATTGATAAAATAGATATAATTACACAACACTAAGGGACTAATCTAACCCTAGCAAAAAGTTACAGATAAATAACATGTCACAGTCTCATCGCAATTCCATTACTAAAAGGAATACATACCAGTTATCTGAGGAAAATATACTCAAGAAAAAGAGGGTCTCTGCACAGTTGCAAACTAGATCACTAATGCTGGCAAAGCAAATCCATAAGCAAATGGTATCAACAATAATCAACTTAGATTTAGAGGGCCAAACAGTAAACCAAATCAAGCTGATAATCATAGTAATATATCTCATCTTCTAAACAACAATATAACTTGCTGCTTTCATTCTGAAAAGACTGAAAGTAATGTATGTACAAAATAACAACTGTGGTCAAATCAATAATCTAGAAAACCATAGGAATAAACTAGGCAAACTAAAGAAATGGAGACTAGCGTTACTATAAACTTTTAAAGACATCTTCCAAGTAATACACTTGAAACCTAGAATTATTATAGTACTCAAAAATAACAAAATTATAAACTTACCCAAGATCTTCAATGGGGAAAACTGTATATTCAGGTTGAGAACTTTGGCGATCCAACAAAATACGAGACTGCATGAGGGGAACCAACTGTGTGACTGATCATGTACTGCACGTGCATCAAAATGATGATGTGGCTAGATAAGCCAAGAGTCACAGAAGTGGGTGCCCATGTGGTCAGTGGTCTAACTAATGAATAATTCATGATCTTTACTTAAACGGGCACTAGCTATATCATGAGTCAAAAGTAAGAAAATAAGAACTTATAGCATTAAGAAACACAAATGTAGGTTTAAACACAGGAATAATAGCCAGATAATAAAACATTACAAAAATCCTGTCACATTATTAATGGGACTATTAAGTAAATTCAACTGGAGTACTTGATCCAGTTGGGTCCTGAGGTACATTTGTGTACATCCAAACGAAATGAATGGATTATGTTATATTCCTTACTCCAAAAAGAACCGGGTCTATTACAAATCTGCAAGTGACATAATGGGCAGGCATGCAACTTTTTCTTGGATCAGTTGATTTTTTTTGATTTTTTTTAACTTCCCAGTTGCATGCCTGAATAAGATTCAACTGTCATTTTGTACAGAGGTCAAGTTGGGTTCAGTTTAATATGTCCCATTGAAGGTATCGGGATCCATTATATTCTATTAATTCCAGTTAAGTCCAGTTGGGTCCCATTAAAAAACTCGGTGGGATTCAACTGGTACACGAAGTCCAGTCTAATATGTCCCATTGAAGTTATCGGGATCCGTTGAATCCTGTTAACATAATCTCATTGGGACTTAATGGGATTCAACTGGAATACGACGTCCAGTTTAATATGTCCCATTGAAGTTAACGGGATCCATTATATCCCATTAATTCCAGTTAGGTCCAGTTGAATCCCGTTAACAATCTCATTGGGACTTAATGGGATTCAACTGGAATACGACGTCCAGTTTAATATGTCCCATTGAAGTTAACGGGATCCATTATATCCCATTAATTCCAGTTAGGTCCAGTTGAAATCCGTTAACAATCTCATTGGGACTTAATGGGATTCAACTGGAATACGACGTCCAGTTTAATATGTCCCATTGAAGTTAACGGGATCCATTATATCCCATTAATTCCAGTTAGGTCCAGTTGAATCCCGTTAACAATCTCATTGGGACTTAATGGGATTCAACTGGAATACGACGTCCAGTTTAATATGTCCCATTGAAGTTAACGGGATCCATTATATCCCATTAATTCCAGTTAGGTCCAGTTGAATCCCGTTAACAATCTCATTGGGACTTAATGGGATTCAACTGGAATACGACGTCCAGTTTAATATGTCCCATTGAAGTTAACGGGATCCATTATATCCCATTAATTCCAGTTAGGTCCAGTTGAATCCCGTAAGTCCCAATGAGATTGTTAACGGGAATCCCGTTAACAATCTCATTGGGACTTAATGGGATTCAACTAGAATACGAAGTCCAGTTATGTTCAGTTTAATATGTTCAATTGAAGTTAACGGGATCCCATTTATATATCCCAGTAAGGTCCAGTTGGATCCCATTAAAAATCTGTCGTATTATTGGGATTCAACTGGAACACGAAGTCCACTTGGGTCCAGTCTAATATGTCCCATTGAAGTTAACGGGATCCATTATATCCCATTAATTCCAGTTGGATCCCTTTAAAAATCTCAGTGGGAGTAATGGATTCAACTAGAACACCAAGCCCACTTGGGTCCATTCTATTATGTCCCATTGAAGTTAACGGGATCCCATTATATCCCATTAATTCCAGTCCGGAATCCCGTTAACAATCTCACTGGGACTTGGATTCAACTGGAACACAAAGTCCACTTGGGTCCAGTTTAATATGTCCCATTGAAGTTAACAGGATCCATTATATCCCATTAATTCCAGTTGAATCCTGTTAAAAATATTATTGGGACTTAATGGGATTCAACTGGAACACAAAGTCCAGTTGGGTCCAGTTTAATATGTCCCGTTGAAGTTAACGGGATCCATTATATCCCATTAATTCCAGTTAGGTTCAGTTAAATCCCGTTAACAATCTCATTTGGACTTAATGGGATTCAACTAGAACACAAAGTCCAGTTGGGTCCAGTTTAATATGTCCCGTTGAAGTTAACGGGATCCCATTATATCCCATTAGGCCCATGCAGTTGGGTCCAGTTAAGTCCCATTACAAATTTCAACGGGATTCAATGGGATTCAACTGGAATTTTCTCCTGGGTACCCCCCCCCCCCCACATCCCCCCCCCCCCACATCCCCCCCCCCCCACATCCCCCCCCCCCCCCCCCCACATCCCCCCCCCCCACCCCCCACGAGCTCCCTCAGCTCTGATTTGGTCGGCCCTAATTCAGCTGGTTTTTTTTACACAACCCTATGAGACGAGCCTGAATGGGGGCCATCGCGTTGGTGTTGCTATTTATAAGGGGGCAGGTGGTCAGGCCAAGGTTGTACACGACCTATGGAGCAGACCACCACTCGGACTGTCCTCCGTCGCCCGCCTATCGGGATCGGTGTGGAGTGCATCCGGAGTCGTTCTCGATACTCTGGCCTACCATCCCCCCCCCCCCCCCCCTGTGTTGGTCAGAGCGGACCTGGCCCGTGGCTGCGGTGCTCGGGCCCTGGAGAGTGAGGCGGAGTGGGGGATGACTCCCCTACTCGACTCCGCATCCCCGCCGACCTGTCGTGCCCTCTGAGGCACTCGGACAGGCCCGGCACAGTGCGATGGAAGCCGCCAGGGCCGGCCCCTTCCGCACCGCCTTATGGTGCGGCACGGGGCGAGTCCGCCCCGACATCCCGCCGGGCTCCCGGAAACAAACGGCAGTCAGAGCGGCCGAGCGGCACCTGTTCCACATGCCCGCCGCAGTTTCGCGGCGGGCGGCAGAAAGTTTCCCAGGCTCCTGGGAGCGCATCCCCCATCATGGCTAACTGTGGTAATTCTAGAGCTAATACATGCCAGCAAGCGCCGACCTTGCGGGAGGCGTGCTTTTATTAGGAACAAGACCAACCCGGGCTCGTCCCGGCTCCGTTGGTGAACTCTTGATAACCTGGCTTGATAACCATAACTCTTGATCGCACGGTCCTCGCACTGGCGACGGATCCTTCGAATGTCTGCCCTATCAACTTTCGATGGTACGTTATGAGCCTACCATGGTCGTAACGGGTAACGGAGAATAAGGGTTCGATCCCGGAAAGGGAGCTTGAGAAACGGTTACCACATCCAAGGAAGGCAGCAGGCGCGCAAATTACCCACTCCCGACACGGGGAGGTGATGACGAAAAATAGCAATACAGGACGTACTCTTTCGAGGCCCTGTAATTGGAATGAGTACACTTTAAATCCTGTAACGAGGATCTATTGGAGGGCAAGTCTGGTGCCAGCAGCCGCGGTAATTCCAGCTCAAATAGCGTATATTAAAATTGCTGCAGTTAAAAAGCTCGTAGTTGGATCTTGGGCGCAGGCTGGCGGTCCGCCGCAAGGCGCGCCACTGCGCGCCTGGCCTTCCTCTCGGTCTCTCCGCCCGGTTCTCTTGACTGAGCTGAGCGCGGCCCAAACGTTTACTTTGACAGAATTGGAGTGTTCAAAGCAGGCCGACCGCCTGGACAGCAGAGCATGGAATAATGGAATAGGACCTCGGTTCTATTGCGTTGGTTTTCGGAACTCCAAGTACTGATTAAGAGGGACTGACGGGGGCATTATTCGTACTGCGATGTGGGAGGTGAAATTATTGGGTCGCCACAAGACGACCGACTGCGAAAGCATTTGCCAAGAATGTTTTCATTATAAATCAAGAACGAAAGTTAGAGGTTCGAAGGCGATCAGATACTGCCCTAGTTCTAACCATAAACGAAGCTGACTGGCGATCCGCCGGCGTTTCTCCAATGACGCGGCGGGCAGTCTGCGGGAAACCAAAGTCTTTAGGTTCCGGGGGAAGTATGGTTGCAAAGCTGAAACTTAAAGGAATGGACGGAAGGGCACCACCAGGAGTGGAGCCTGTGGCTTAATTTGACTCAACACGGGGAAACTCACCCGGCCCTGACACAGTGAGGATCGACAGATTGAGAGCTCTTTCTTGGGTGGTGGTGAATGGCCGTTCTTAGTTGGTGGAGCGATTTGTCTGGTTAATTCTGATAACGAATGAGACTCTGGCTTGCTAAATAGTCACGCCGGCCGCCGCGCAGGGCGCTGACTGCTTAGAGGGACAAGTGGTGTTCAGCCACGCGAGATTGAGCAATAACAGGTCTGTGATGCCATTGGATGTCCGGGACCGCACGCGCGCTACACCGAAGGGGTCAGCAGGTCCCGTCCCTTGGCCGGAAGGTCTGGGCAATCCGTTGAACACCCTTTGTGCTTGGGGGAGGGAGTTGCAATTGACCATTTGCGTGTGGAATTTGAATAATATCTGGTACACTGACTTGTTCACACAGCTTGGCACAGTTTGACTTTAAATTATCCAGACCAAATACACTGTTGCTATATCACGTGATTCGGGGCAAGCTCTTGCATATTACGTTAGAGACGCTCAGCACCAATACATTGTTCACAATGGTTGAGAATGGTACAAAGACACCAGACCATTCCAGAGCCGGGGGTTGCTAGCGCAAGGCTTGCCCCGAATCACGTGATATAGCAACAGTGTCTTTGGTCTGGAGAATTTAAATGTAAACTGTGCCAAGCTGTGTGAACAAGTCAGTGTACCAGATATTATTCAAATTCCACACGCAATGGTCAATTGTCTCTCTAATTTTAGCTTTGGGAGGCACCGATTAATTTTTTGTATACGGACGCACCAAGGGGCTCCATCGGGAGGCGTTTTATGTTGGGGGTAATGAACTGTGTTTGGGGGCACAAATCTTTTTCTTACGGTCTGAACAGATGGATAGAAGGTCCCGGGACACTTATACCAAAGATTTAAACGTTCTGGCTATTTAATGTTCCATTGCAAGCATGTAAACATTGAAATCAGTATTGCCCTGCAATTCAAGCACTATCTTGAAAGGATGGTCTACCCTCTGAATGACCTCTTGGGTTAGAAATGTTTTTCCAGTCTATTGAGCATGGTCTCGGGTTAGGAGGGGGGACACCTATTTTACATGTACAATGCATTTTTAGCGGTGGTACCAAAAGTGTAACCCGTCCTCCCACGTGGCATGGTCAATAACAGGGATTTTGGCGGCCATTTTGAAAATACGCCCTCACGGCCACACCCACCAGTAGGGAATTTGCAAACAACCTGATTTGAATAGCTCTATGGTCAAGGTTTCCGAAAAAAGTTGTCTGGAAAAATCCCCCGGGGGGGGGGGGGGGGGGGGGGGGGTTCTGGTAGCCCATGGACTATAACAATTCGTAACCTTTTCCCCACATCCTGCGGACGTCAATCGGTTTGCAGGTCCACAGTACGTACAATGTATGAATTGCTCGTGCATACCTGTACTTATGTTACACACAATTTATCAGGCCAAAACATGTAGAGTTGAAAAAAACATGTAAGCCCAACTTTGATTTAATTGGCTGCAAATCTTACAAACCATCGATCGACTCCAAGAAATAAAAAAAGGAAAACTCTTCCCAAGGATGTAGATGTAACGAAACTACATGTACACGCAGTAAAGCCATCTCTGTTGCCAGCCAATCAAACACCAAGTTTAAACCCTTATTTGCCAATTAAATTTATTTCTTTAAGGCATACCGGTACATTGGACGACCTCAGAGCAGGATGCTTCTGACTGAAAATCAGGAAAAACAACTGCTGGAGGAGTTCTATTTAATTTGGGGGATCGAAAGAAGCAGTCCCGGAAAGAAACGAACAATGATAGACCTTGTAAGTACATTGGACCATTGACGGTGCAGTAGATTTAAATTATGGACTTTTGAAATGCAGACTGTTTTTAGTATTGCGCTTGTCATATAACAACAAATACTAAAAGTCCAAAAAAGACAAATTGTTTTACCAGCTGTTTGAAACCATCCAAGTGACGAGCTCTCGACCAATAGGAATGGTTAAACTGTGTCAGGTATTTTACATCAACAAATGTCATCAAAACTTACCTAATTAAAACGTTAACGTTTACCAGGTAGGGCAAATACTAGTAATTTACACCACATGTAGCATTTTTCCTTCAATTAATTTCATAGACCCAAGTGTAATTAAAGGTAGTTTACACCATTTGCAAACATCTAAAAACAAAACTACTGATTGTTTATGAAATACATCATGTACCTTACTAAACTGGACTGTGAAGGCCAGACTACAGGCTAGGTAGCATTCACAGAGTTGTTCCCTGTCAATTCAACACACTTCTGGACCTTATACCCTCACAGATCAAAATATTAGGTGTTATGATTGGCCTATATGATTATGAGAAACCCCCAGAAAAGATTTGTTTTTGCAATTTGACTGGTTAGTTTAGGAGATACATTTATGGGGCGGTGTAGGGACATTTTGAGGTGATATCAGCTGAGCAAATACACAATGTATGCTGTTCAAAGTGTTTCTGTTCAGATAGTCTAAAAGCCAAATAGTGGCATAGTTTGTGAGTTACAGCAGGTACATGTAGCCCTCTTAGTGTTTTGGCCTGCTTGCTGTCCTGCTGAACATTTATGGGGCGACGGAGGAACATTTTCAGGTCATCTGCTGCTGCTTCTTTGTGTGATATTAGCTGAGCAGATATGCCGAAGCGTTTCTGTTCGGATGGTCCTAAAGTCAAATAGTGGCTAGCCTTGGTCAAGGCGTTCATCGTTACCCGTCCGTACATAAGGCGCGGTGGTAATCGGAGCACATCGACCACTCGCGGCCACTATTATATGCAAATAAAATTAAGATATATAAACGTCTTGGATCAATCATTAAGTTGAGGTTTTGGGGGCGGTGCTCATTATGCTAATAGATTAAGCTGACTTTTACAGTGGTTTTTTTATTGGTCGATCGTTGCGTAGAAACTGCACAATTTGAGCTAGCGGTGAAAGGTCATAGCTAGCTCGCAATCGCAAGTGTTTACACACGTGTACAAAACACCGCCATCGTTGACATAATATTTTTACGAAGGCTTGTAGGAATTACACATGGAGATTTGAACTGTCTGGCTTGATTGGCGAGGGTCGCAGTTATTTTCGCTCGTTTTGCTGGGTATTTGCTTGAATGTTGACAATGTTATGGTCAAAACTAGTTGTGTTTAGCTGCTTGGTTTTGAGTTTTCAACCGCGGCGACTATATCGAAACGTGTCAAACTCGGCCCTACATTATATCGCATACATCTAATCCAGCTAAAAAATGTGCCATGGTAAAACGCGGAACTCTGATAATTAAATTCCTTGCCGGATGAATTTTGCAAAGGAAATAATTAGAGGAGTTATTGTGGAGATAAGACACTTGTTCCTGTTAAATTTACGATATTGCGATCATTTTGAAGGTTGGTTCCGCAGCCGTAAACATGCCCCCTCCCCACTGCGTTGGACCATGCTTGGACCATTACAATGTGGCGATAACGCTCAGATCAGACCAGCATGCCTGGGTATAATGCCGATTATGCGGCAATAAGAAACTGATCAAACACGCTGAAAAACGCTGAGTACCTGGCCGTACGTGCAAGCTCTGAGCAAAATTGGGCTGCCTGAAAAATGAGGGAGTTCCCATAACCTGTCGGCAAATTCACAAAAACATTGTGACCACGAAGAAAGAATCTAAGGCCTTTCGCTGCTCGGGTCTAACTTCTTCGAGGGATAATTTATCCGCTGCAGAATTCAAACGACAGACGACGACAGACGACGCTGAACATCCGCCATTTTGTCTTAAATATCATGCTGCAAATAAGTAACTGCATATAAACTGATGACGTCAGGATTCAACCGCGTTGTGATTGGATACTCCACATCTTAGTCCCGCCTATACTTATCTGTATTCGCATACGAGGTCATGCGCTAGAAATGTGGCACAAAATATAGGAAAAACATAAGATTTCAAAAATGGTTGATCCAAGGCGCAAAAGTAGCTTCAGTTGATTTGCCTAAATAGTGGCAGTATGAGGTCGCTGTTCACGCTGTGCATTTGCACGGGGAGCGTGAGCTAGCAGCTCATGCGGGGGGCGCGTGGCTTGTATTTGGACAGATAACGACGGACGGATAACGACGAACGCGCCTTGACCAAGGCTAAATAGTGGCAGAGTTTTGTGAGTGACAGCAGGTAGCCCCCTAACATGTTCAATGTGCATTTGTAAACATACTTGTTTTGTACATACATGTATGTAAATAAGTCCTTTTCCTGACAAAAATGTCTTTAAGAAAAAATAATCAATTAATTTAGTTATTAACTTAATAATAACAAAGTTTAGGAGTGCCCATCAAAGTGCCGTGAAAGATTGACCCTTATTTCAAAAACTAACAAGCCGGATCACAAACAAAAATTGTTCTGGGGGTTTTCTCATACACAATGTACAAAGGACATAGGCCTATCATAACACCATGTACACAATGTGTATCAGTTTAATCTGCGAGCGTAAGGTCCAAAAGCGTGTTGAATCGACACAGATTGAAACTACTGCAAACATTTTCCTGAGTTGAAATGCGTTCAAATCTTAAAAATTTTCAGCACGAAAACTCATTTGACATCACAAATTCTCACGAGTATGAACAGGCCTTGAGTGAATAACTGTCCCAAGCATTCTCTGATGATATCACAGCTGGTTTTCAAGAAAAGTTGAATTTTGTATGATTTTTCAACAATTGCCGGCCGGCGTTTGTTTGGAAAAACATGAATATTTTTAAACACTGCCCCCAATAATTCCAATTCAGTTAGTTCACATTTGCAATACAGTTATGCATTCGCCAACTGCATGTACACATACAGTACATAGCTGTAAATTGCTGTTTTCCCAGTGGTGTGTTCCCAGCATACGAACACAAAACTTTAAACAGGTCAGCATTACAATATTTACTTTGACATATAAATCCCCTAAGCATTAATTTGACAAAATTACAGTGGAAGCACATGATGTACACTACCTTTGAGACATTACAAATATTTACTCAAAATATACATTTTCTAAATTGCAACATTTAAAGGCAACAGCCGATGCGCAGTTGCTAGCACTGGACAAGTCTTTGTTCCATAATGACTTGATACATGTACATATTTCTTCCTTTTTGATCAGGTCCGCCAACTTTGTTCTGACAAGCCAGAACTTCTGTTCGGAAAACAGTTCCGGCAAATCTACGACAGGCTGTGCAAACTGTTGGCAGCCAACCCCCCTGAGCATGATGACGATGAGTGATGAGGGTATGTACTTGTAACTTCAAATAACAAATAACTGCACATACATGAAATAAATTCTTCTGCCGAGATGAGGTACAGCAGTCCAGTATCAGTGAGAATGTTGTCCACTCTTGTGGGCTCAATGACCTCAGTCCAGCTCTCAATGCAGGTTTTCAAATCAACCTTTCAGTAAAAAAACACACAAAAACACCATGTATAAGACTTAAAAAAATGTACAAGTTTAGTGAAACTTGCGCCATCCCCTGACTTGTATAAGAAAAACAGACAGAACAATCAAACAGGATTGGTTCCACTAAAAAAAATACAAAAATACAAAAATACAAAAGAACAAAACAACGATCACTTTAGCAAAATGCCTGTTTATGTTTATGTCTATAGGCTATGGCCCCGCCCAAGAGTAGACTCTGTGATCAGTGCAAAAAATGTCAAATTTGTCATGGAAATCGTTCGGTCTTAACCTCGGCCTGCAGGTTCACTTACCATAGCGCATGGATATTTTGCCAAAATTTGGACTTTTCCCATGATTCCGTCTTGTGTGGTGTAATTTGTCTCCAAGTCTTGAATTTAAAGTAAAAAAACAAAAAGCGCGATAAACGCAAAAACAATATGGCAAACAAGTCCGCACAAGCGTGGCCTGCACAGCTCAACGCACCGAACAACAGAGGGCACTAGCAGAGCGCTCTCTGTAGTTTAGTGCGACAAGCTGTACAAACCTGCGCAGACTTGTTCCACCATATTTTTTTTTGCGTACATCTCAATTTTTTTAACTTTAGATCCCAGATTTAGAGACGAATTACACCAGACAGAAGAACCATCAAAAAGTCCTAATTTAGGCGAAATATCGATGCGCTACAGTTACTAGTGAACCTGCATGCCGAGTTTGAGACCATATGATTTCCATGAAAAAATGAAAACAAATTGACGTTTGTACTGATCACAGTATGGCCTACAGTATGGCCATAGACTAGGGATAATGTTTACCCATTTTACTCTTTTTGTCTGGTGAAAAAAAACCTGCACCGTTCTGCACGAATGAGAATGGGCAACCCTCCACTGTAACGCCCACCACCCCCCCCCCCCCCCCAAAAAAAAAACCTGCTGGTGCACCTCCATTTGGGAACATCTGGTTTCATGGGGTTTGTCTAATTTTAACAGATTCTAAAATATGTCCCTCTTTTTCTTTTACTGTTTTGACTTTGACAGGTGTCTGCACTAGCATTGTGGCAAGTCTACAAAAAAATAAAAATCAAGAGAATACTCACACTCCTGTTTATGTTATGTAGCCGACTGAATTCATCACTTGGAGCCATTCATCATGTTCATCAAGCTGTTCTCCGTTACTCGTTAGTGGTAAACTTATTGTTGTACGTTAGAGACCCTGTTGTACGTTAGAGACCCTGCAAAGTGCATTAATTACAAAAAGTCATCTAGGAAACAACTATCTAGGAAAAATTACACATAAATCATAGAAGTTTTACGGTTTAATACCCCCATTACATACACAAATTTTTCCTTACGGATCGCCAACTCATAGTCAATCGCAAGCATTCCTAAATAACTCACTGGTATCTGTAAATAACTCGGGATTCTTTTAGCATCACCGAGCCGAGGGGCGGGATTATTTTTAAAGAAACTCGATCCAAGCGGGTTTAAAAATCTTTTTACGATTGTCCACGGATTAATTTTTCCGTAAATAACTTGAAAATAGCTCGTAACAAGCCGTAAGTATTGCAAACCGCTCGCAACAACACGTAATCATCTGTAAACGTCTCGCAGGAATCAGTAAAGGACTCTTAACCATTTTTTTACGATTTGTTACGGTTAGTTTACGATTTGTTTACGGATTATTCACAGATTATTACGACTGCTTACTTGTTGTTACAAGTACTTTACAAATAGATACATATACTTTATGGATGATTATACATTAAGATTTGCAGGATTTATATATTTTTTTGCAAAAAACCTGAGGACTCGTAAATACTCGTAACTAACTCGTAACTATTTCGTATTCGTAAAAACACGTAAACAGGTCGTGCTCGTACATGTGTAAGTTGCTCGTAGTTATCCGTGAAAACTAGTATCAAATTGTGAAATGTTGACGTAAATACATTGCAATAACTCGTAACAATCCGAGTGCTTACGTGTTGTTACAAGTACTTTACAAATAGATACATATACTTTATGGATGATTATACATTAAGATTTGCAGAATTTATAAATCTTTTGGCAAAAAACCTGAGGACTCGTAAATACTCGTAACTAACTCGTAACTAACTCGTAACTATTTCGTATTCGTAAAAACACGTAAACAGGTCGTGCTCGTACATGTGTAAGTTGCTCGTAGTTATCCGTGACAACTAGTATCAAATTGTGAAATGTTGACGTAAATACATTGCAATAACTCGTAACAATCCGTAATAAACCGATAGCTCGTAATAACTCGTAACAACTCTTAAATCAGTCGTAAAAAGTGGCAGAATATACTCACACTCCTGTTTATGTTCTGTAGCCGACTGAATTCATCAAGCCATTCATCATGTTCATCAAGCTGTTCTCCGTTACTCGTTAGTGGTAAACTTATTGTTGTACGTTAGAGACCCTGTTGTACGTTAGAGACCCTGCAAAGTGCATTATGTAACGTAGATTTTGCCTGGGGTCGACACAACACACAAGAAGGAAGCTGGACACAAGTGTTCCGTGATTTCCGGTGAATACCTGCCGTTTTATTGTGGACTCTCGCCTCAAAACACTGACATGAAGCTCACACAATCACGCGGTCTCTAGAACTGGTTCGGCGTATGCGCGATCCAAAGACGGGTTTCCGGGGCGCACCAGCAGGAGCCACCAGGGCGATCCCACCACCGTGGAATCGCTCTAGTGCCCTCTATCGGCCAACCGGCACAAACGTTACACAGCCCCCCACGAAGACCTTGTTTGCCCCCAAACAAGACTATGGGCGCTGCTGCCGCACCCCGGCCAACCGCCCCGGAAAGCGCACAACGCCAACAATTAGAACAAAAAAAAAACTGGTTAAAGTTCCCGTCTAGGAGGTGGGAGGTGGCCGCCGGATGACACCGTCCCTGTCCAAACGCATCCAGGTCCCGTCCGGTAGCTCCACTTGACACCCTGCCGGCAAGACTCAGGGCTGCCCACGCCATTGGACCGTCGACATCGGAGGGGGCGTCGGGGGCTCCGTCTGCGTCCCTCCTTCCGCCTGAGCTGGCGGGGAGGGTCTGGCGGTGCTGCTTCCTTCTGGGTGGCGAGAGCGGTGTCCGTGTCCCCGTTGTCCTGACCAACGCCCCGAGGGTCGCCGAGGTAGCCTCTCCTGGTCCTGGCTTGGCTGGCTGGCCGACTCGTCCTGTTTCGTGCGAGGAGGCCGAGAGGGCCGCTCCGAGTGGAGGTGGTTCCCCGGCTCTCTCGCTGGAACTGGGCCCCGTCGTCTCTTGGCCGGGGGCGGTGACGCGGGACTGGCAGCGGCTGGGTGATCCCGCCTGCCGTGGGAAAGGTCGGGGCTCTCCTGTCGGAAGAGGCAAGGCGGAGAAGGTCCTCGGCCGGCGGAATTGATGAGCTCTATCTCGTCGACGCTGGAATGAATCTCTAGGGCGTCCATCTCCGCCATCACCCCGGCAACCAGCCCCTCCCGGCAGTACGGATGGTGACGTTCCCGGATGTCGTCTCGGTAGAACCGCAGTCCGCAGCCCAGTTCGCACGCGTACGGGCGCTCCGCGTGGAGCTTCTCGCACGCGGTGCGGATGTGCCTGCGGCGGTTGCTGCTGCGGGTGAAAGCCTTCCCACAGTGGGGGCACATCACGGGAGCCCTCCTGCGGGGGGGAGAAGAAGGAAGTTTGGTTAACGCAAGACAATATCGGCTAGGCCGGACTACCTTCCGGCCGGCGCGAGTATACCTCCTGGCGTCCGGTTCCGTCGGTGGAGAAGGTGGCCGATCGAACCCCGCCTCGTGCTCGCCTAGCCCCGGAGCCGGTTTTGCACCCGTCTTAACTTTCCCTTCAGGGGCGGCCTCCGCCTTCGCAATTGGTGGCGACGCCTCCGCCTCCGTCAATGCCGGTGGTAGTTCCTCTTTGTCCGACTGGTCACCCATGCCCCCTTGTGGGGCTGGCCTGGCTTGACCCGTTGGTCCAAGAACAGGCGGTCTCGGCACTCCTTTGGCCCCAGGCTGGGGCGGCGGGGGGCTGGCTCTTCCCTTCCGGCGGGGGCAGTCTCTCCTGAAGTGGCCAAACTCGTGGCACCTGTAGCACCCCGCCTGAGCCGGCGCGTTAGGTTTGTACTCCACCTGGGGAACCGACTCAGGAGAAACTGCAGCAGAAACTGGAGGAAGCTTCCCTACCGACATCACGTCTCTGGCTCCGGTCTTCCTTTTCTGGCTATACTCCTGTGACTTCATGAACGCCTCCATCTCGGTTGCGAGCGTGATGGCTTCGGTCAGGGTTGCCGCCTTCCGGGAGAACAGGTGACGCTGCAGATGTTCCTCCCCCAAGGCCCTCCGGAACGCCTCTACGCCCAAGTCCTCCCGGGCCTGCGCAGGGAACCTTGGGTAGCTTTTCAACACCAGCCGCCGAATGGATTGTCCCAAGCTGCTGAGCGACTCGTCGCGGCCCCTCGTCCGCATGGACAATTTGGCCCGATGTAGTAGGACCTGTGCCGTCACGCCGAACCGATGCTCCATGTTCTCCAAGATGAAGGAGTATTCCCCCCGTGCCTCTGGCGCCATATCTGCCAGTGCTTCCAGAGCTGTGCTCTTCTGGTGAGCCGCCAGATACTTTGCCTTCTCGGACTCAATCCAATGGTTGACCGCCGCGACGCTCTCAAAATGGATCAAGTAGTCCGACCAAGACGAGACCCCATCAAACCTATCCGGGAGCATCAACGGTCTCCGGCCACCCGTTTCCATTGGTTCCTGTGTGCGGAGCAGTGTTGGTGGCTCCGCTCCATTGGCTTGTGCGCGGAGCAGCTCCGCTCCATTGGCCTGTGCGCGGAGCAGCTCCGCTCCATTGACTTGTGCGCGGAGCAGCGTTGACGGCTCCGCTCCATTGGATTGTGCGCGGAGCAGCTCCGCTCCGTTGACTTGTGTGTGGAGCAGCGTTGACGGCTCCGCTCCAATGGTTTGTGTGCGAAGCAGCGTTGACGGCTCCGCTCCATTGGCTTGTGCGCGGAGCAGCTCCGCTCCATTGACTCCCATGCGGAGCAGTGCCGACGGCTCCGCTCCATTGGTTTGTGTTCGGAGCAGCTCTGCTCCGTTGACTCCCATGCGGAGCAGCGTTGACGGCTCCGCTCCAATGGTTTGTGTGCGAAGCAGCGTTGACGGCTCCGCTCCATTGGCTTGTGCGCGGAGCAGCTCCGCTCCATTGACTCCCATGCGGAGCAGTGCCGACGGCTCCGCTCCATTGGTTTGTGTGCGGAGCAGCTCTGCTCCATTGACTTGTGTGCGGAGCAGCGTTGACGGCTCCGCTCCATTGGCTTGTGCGCGGAGCAGCTCCGCTCCATTGACTCCCATGCGGAGCAGTGCCGACGGCTCCGCTCCATTGGTTTGTGTGCGGAGCAGCTCTGCTCCATTGACTCCCATGCGGAGCAGTGCCGACGGCTCCGCTCCATTGGTTTGTGTGCGAAGCAGCTCCGCTCCATTGACACGTGCGCGGAGCAGAATTGACGGCTCTGCTCCATTGGCTCGTGTGCGGAGCAGCTCCGCTCCGTTGACTCCCACGAGGAGCAGCTCTGATGGCTCCGCCCCATTACCTTGTGTGCGGAGCCGCCTCGTCCCGTTGCTTCCTGTGAGAAGCAACTCCAACGGCTCTGCTCCATTGCCCCGTGTGAGGAGCAACCTCGACGGCTCCGCTCCACTGCCTGGTGTGCGCAGCAACTTCGCTCCGTTGGCTCGCTCGGAAAAACCCTGCCCCGTCGCCCCGGGGCGGCCTCCCGTCTCCCTGCTGGCCTCGAACAATGACTCCCTGTGTAGTCCAACGCTCCCTGAGAGGGCGCTGTTCTGGTGATCTGTCTCCAGACGACTCCCCGCCCCCGCTGCGTCGACGAACACAACCCGCGAACGCTCCGAGCGGAGCGACCCGCCGGCCGCGCCGCCGTCCACAGCCCTGGGCAGCCCCTCCTCAGGCTGAAAACCCACCGGTCTCGAATATGGGCTGTAGGTGTCCTGGCGATGCCCCGCCCCCGCTGCGCTGACGGGCACGGCTCGGGCTCGCTCCGAGCGTAGCGAACCGTCTGCCGCGCCGCCGTCTACAGCACGGGCCGAGCCCCCCACGGACTCGATATCCTTTGTATAGGACAACTGTGGGATGTCCCGATGAGGCCCCGCTGGGGTAGCGTAGTAAACCCTGGGAGTGTCCAGACGAAGCCCCGCCCCCGCCGCATCAACGGCCACAGCTTGGGATCGCCCCGTGCGGAACGAACCGTCTGCCGTGCCGCCGTCTACAGCACAGGCCGGACCCCCCACGGACTCGATATAATTTGTATAGAACAACTGAGGGATGTCCCGATGAGGCCCCGCCCCCGCTATATCGACGGGCACAGCTCGGAATTGCTCCGCGTGGAACAAAACGTCTGCCGCGCCGCCGTCTACAGCACGGGCCGGGCCCCCCACGGACTCGGTAGCGACCCCAGACAATTTATGGGGAAGGGCGCCCTCACTCCGAATCGGAGTGGACGCACCGTCGCCCCCCAACCATTGGGATATGTCTCTAAATTCCCCGCTATCATTTCCCAATTCCTCCCCCAGGAAACACCCTGACTCCCAGGAAACCACAGCCTCCCCAGAGCTCTCCGGTAAATCCTTAAAGAAGGCCTCTAACTCCTCCGGTGTGATGCACGGAGTGCCTGAATGTTCTCTAGACTGGTCCCCGTTCCCCGGGCCCATACCCTGGCCTGCCCTCTCGCCGTGGGGCGAGTTGGCCGCAATACCATCGTGGTTTTGCAAAAACATGAACACTTCACCTGGTCTTTTTTCGTCCTCTTGTATGCCGACCGCTGCCACCAATGTAACGTAGATTTTGCCTGGGGTCGACACAACACACAAGAAGGAAGCTGGACACAAGTGTTCCGTGATTTCTGGTGAATACCTGCCGTTTTATTGTGGACTCTCGCCTCAAAACACTGACATGAAGCTCACACAATCACGCGGTCTCTAGAACTGGTCAGAACTGGTTCGGCGTATGCGCCATCCAAAGACGGGTTTCCGGGGCGCACCAGCAGGAGCCACCAGGGCGATCCCACCACCGTGGAATCGCTCTAGTGCCCTCTATCGGCCAACCGGCACAAACGTTACAATTAATTACAAAAAGTCATCTAGGAAACAACTATCTAGGAAAAATTACACATACAAAAATAAATGCATAGAAGTTTTACGGTTTAATACCCCCATTACATACACGAATTTTTCCTTAAGGATCGCCAACTCATAATCAATCGCAAGCATTCCTAAATAACTCACTGGTATCTGTAAATAACTCGTCACAACTCGCAACAACTCGAAGACACTCGTAAGGATTCGTGAAAGGAGAGGCACATTTTTTGACTCATGAACACTAGTTTTAATTATTTGTCACGAACGTAATCATTTTCCACACTTTACCAGTTCGCGCCAGGATTCTTTTAGCATCACCGAGCCGAGGGGCGGGATTATATTTAAAGAAACTCGATCCAAGCGGGTTCAAAAATCGTTTTACGATTGTCCACGGATTAATTTTTCCGTAAATAACTTGAAAATAGCTCGTAACAAGCCGTAAGTATTGCAAACCGCTCGCAACAACACGTAATCATCTGTAAACTTCTCGCAGGAATCCGTAAAAGGACTCTTAACAATTTTTTAAAGATTTGTTACGGTTAGTTTACGATTTGTTTACGGATTATTCACAGATTATTACGACTGCTTACGTGTTGTTACAAGTACTTTACAAATAGATACATATACTTTATGGATGATTATACATTAAGATTTGCAGGATTTATATATTTTTTGGCAAAAAACCTGAGGACTCGTAAATACTCGTAACTAACTCGTAACTATTTCGTATTCGTAAAAACACGTAAACAGGTCGTGCTCGTACATGTGTAAGTTGCTTGTAGTTATCCGTGAAAACTAGTATCAAATTGTGAAATGTTGACGTAAATACATTGCAATAACTCGTAACAATCCGAGTGCTTACGTGTTGTTACAAGTACTTTACAAATAGATACATATACTTTATGGATGATTATACATTAAGATTTGCAGAATTTGTAAATCTTTTGGCAAAAAACCTGAGGACTCGTAAATACTCGTAACTAACTCGTAACTAACTCGTAACTATTTCGTATTCGTAAAAACACGTAAACAGGTCGTGCTCGTACATATGTAAGTTGCTCGTAGTTATCCGTGACAACTAGTATCAAATTGTGAAATGTTGACGTAAATACATTGCAATAACTCGTAACAATCCGTAATAAACCGATAGCTCGTAATAACTCGTAACAACTCTTAAATCAGTCGTAAAAAGTGGCAGATTATACTCACACTCCTGTTTATGTTCTGTAGCCGACTGAATTCATCAAGCCATTCATCATGTTCATCAAGCTGTTCTCCGTTACTCGTTAGTGGTAAACTTATTGTTGTACGTTAGAGACCCTGTTGTACGTTAGAGACCCTGCAAAGTGCATTAATTACAAAAAGTCATCTAGGAAACAACTATCTAGGAAAAATTACACATACAAAAATAAATGCATAGAAGTTTTACGGTTTAATACCCCCATTACATACACACATTTTTCCTTATGGATCGCCAACTCATAATCAATCGCAAGCATTCCTAAATAACTCACTGGTATCTGTAAATAACTCGTCACAACTCGCAACAACTTGAAGACACTCGTAAGGATTCGTGAAAGGAGAGGCACATTTTTTGACTCATGAACACTAGTTTTAATTATTTGCCACGAACGTAATCATTTTCCACACTTTACCAGTTCGCGCCGGGATTCTTTTAGCATCACCGAGCCGAGGGGCGGGATTATTTTTAAAGAAACTCGATCCAAGCGGGTTGAAAAATATTTTTACAATTGTCCACGGATTAATTTTTCCGTAAATAACTTGAAAATAGCTCGTAACAAGCCGTAAGTATTGCAAACCGCTCGCAACAACACGTAATCATCTGTAAACTTCTCGCAGGAATCCGTAAAAGGACTCTTAACAATTTTTTAAAGATTTGTTACGGTTAGTTTACGATTTGTTTACGGATTATTCACAGATTATTACGATTGCTTACGTGTTGTTACAAGTACTTTACAAATAGATACATATACTTTATGGATGATTATACATTAAGATTTGCAGGATTTATATATTTTTTTGCAAAAAACCCGAGGACTCGTAAATACTCGTAACTAACTCGTAACTATTTCGTATTCGTAAAAACACGTAAACAGGTCGTGCTCGTACATGTGTAAGTTGCTCGTAGTTATCCGTGAAAACTAGTATCAAATTGTGAAATGTTGACGTAAATACATTGCAATAACTCGTAACAATCCGTAATAAACCGATAGCTCATAATAACTCGTAACAACTCTTAAATCAGTCGTAAAAAGTGGCCGATTATACTCACACTCCTGTTTATGTTCTAGGAAAAATTATAGTAATTGCATAGGAGTTTTACAGTTTAATACATGTGTACAACCATTACATACACAGATTTTTCTTTACGGAGCGCCAACTCGTTGTCAATCGCTGGTATCCGTAAATAACTCGCTGGTATCCGTAAATAACTCGCTGGTATACGTAAATAACTCGCTGGTATACGTAAATAACTCGCTGGTATCCGTAAATAACTCGCTGGTATCCGTAAATAACTCGTCACAACTTGCAACAACTCGCAGACACTCTTAAGGATTTGTAAAAGGAGAGGCAAATTTGTTGACACGTCTAACATTTTTTTACGATTGTCCACGAAATAATTTTTCTGTGAACAACTTGAAAATAGCTCGTAACAAGCCGTAAGTATTGCAAACTGCTCGCAACAACAGGTAACCATCTGTAAACTGCTCACAGTAATCCGTAAATAACTCGTAACAATTTTTTAACGATTTGTTACGGTTAGTTTACGATTTGTTTACGAATTAATATGAGTGCTTACGTGTTGTTACGAGTATTTTACAAATAGATACGTATACTTTACGGATTATTATGAGTGCTTACCTGTTGTTACCAGTATTTTACAAATAGATACGTATACTTTACGGATGATGAGATTTGCAGGATTTATATATTTTGGGGCAAAAAACCTGAGGACTCGTAAATACTCGTAACTATTCGTAAAAACACGTAAACAGGTCGTGCTCGTAAGTTACTTGTAGTTATCCGTGGAGTGTCGTGGCCGGGCGGTTAAGAACTCGGTTTTCTGTTCCGCAGAGTGTGGGTTCGAGTCCCGGTGTCGACACGTGTGTCCTTGAGCAAGGCAATTAAACCACTATTGCTTCGTCCTTCGGATGGGACGTAAAGCTGTAGGTCCCGTGCGTTGTGTAATGCACGTAAAAGAACCCAGTAACACTCTTCGCTAAGAGAAGGGGTTCGCCCCGGTGTTCCTGGCAGCGCCTCGGAATAGGCAACTAGATAGATGGCGCTTTACAAATGCATGATCATCATCATCATCAACTAGCAACATATTGTGGAATTTTGACGTAAATACATTGCAATAACTCGCAATAATCCGTAAATACTAAAATATCTCGCAATAAACAGTAACAACTCTTAAATTTGTCGTAAAAGTGGCCAAATCGTAAGGATCCGTGAAAGATCCGTGAAAGATCTGTGAATTTGTGCGATCCGTAGGGACTCGTAAGAAAAATCTGTGTATGGGAAAGGGGTATAAAACTTAAAGGACTCTAGTCATATCATTCAGGACACAAACACCAAAGCAACAAAATCACATCCGCTTTTTTCAAAATTATGAAGAATACTCGAGAAGTTATGGCTGAAAAAGTCCTTTGTTTTGAAATAGAAAGACAGTAGCAAACCAAATGGATCACAAATTGTAAAGTGCCCTAAACTACAAGATAAACCTATGCGTTGATTTGGCCCTGCCCACTGTACCTGTGTCCAAAAAATCGTGTGTCAGGCCATGGATCGAGCAATGGTGAATTGTGCACGTGCACAACAAGTGTGGAACTAAGCCGAGTCAGTGTCAAAACTAAAACATTAACCAAATCATTGCCTACCTTTGTGATTACATCATGGCGACTGCGTAGTTCGTTTGATCATGCCAATCAAATGAAACAATCCTGAAGTTCATAATGCTGATGAAATTGAAAACAAAACGTTTGTCTTTTTGGTCACTTGGTTGGGCAATGAAGGTTGGGGTTTATCACGTCCACGACGAGTTCTAAACAGGTCGCACTACTCCATCCATGTGTGTTGTATCGGTACTGTGCTGTACAGTAGGTACACAGCACGTGCAAATTGCCCATTTCGACTACCACGCACGTTATGCAGGCGACACATCTAGGCACGCACACCACCTGTCAAATTTGTTATTAACCAATCAGAACGACCCATCCAGCGTTATACTGTACTTGTATGCGCGTAAGCTGTTAGCGCGTAATTTAAAAAGGCCACATTTAAAAAAGGGCGTACGTAAAAATATTCAACCGAACTTTTCTTTTTGTAAATAAAACAAACACACGCACATCCACGCATCTAAAATGTGTGGTTTCCTGCAACATATTTTACAATGTGTGGCTTATAATCATTGTACATATTGAATCATTAAACAGATGGCCGTTTATAAACCCACTCGATTATAATATTAGGCACATTTTCTGGTGTTGATTTTTGTCAAATTTATGCAAACAAGAAAATGAATCTAATCGAGTGGGCTTCCGGCTAATTATTTTGTTAACGTTGTTTATATATTACAACCACTTAAATCCCGGAAGCACTCGAACATCGCCAACACTAGCCGACCGCAAATGGAAGACTTTCTGAAAACTTCAGACTTTTTTGGAAACGGCAGCTTTGTGCCCATTTTCGTCACGTGACATTGGCAGCTACCAAAGCTAGTTAGAAAGCAACTCGAAACTGAAGAATTATTCAAACTGTTAAGTTTAAAACAACGGATTAAATGTTTCTGAAGCACAAACAGGCATCATAATGGCTGGACTAGTTCTCGAAGCCAAAGACACAGACGAAGCAAGGGATTATAATATAATTCATCAGAAATAGTCATAATTCTTTGGTCTGGAATCCATACTACCAGTTACACAAACACTATACCTTTTCCTAATCCTAGTACACGTACATGTAGGCCAACATGATTATTTCACTCCCGGGGACTTTTGGGGGGTTTGCTACAACTAGGTCAAAACACGCCCGCGCGCAATAAACACCGGATGCACTGTACTACTTTATTGTTACATTTACCATCCCAAAATAGGTAATCTAGAGCAGGGTCGTGCACTCTTGGAAGTGGGGGGCCGGGGGGGGGGGGGGGGGGGGGGGGGGAGCACCACAAATTCCCCTAAATAAATAATTAGACAAGGAAAAAGGCATTTACTGCCCGGGCACGAAAACATTCCGGGTACCTTTGTAGAGATACCCAGTTTAAAGGTGTTGTTCAGTTGTGCTGCCCTTTATAAACCAAAAATCACACATCAGGCCGCACTTGACGATGATGACTATTTACTGAGTACTGAAATAGAATTTCTAATATTATTGAATGAACTGTATTGAATGAACTGTATTGAATACTCAAATGGAATACTATCATTATTAATCATTATTAACCACATTATGCAGTTTTAACATTAATTTAGAAGAATGTACATATTTCCTGAGGTTTATGAGTTTATAACTTTTGTTTTCACTAGCCGGCCGGACCAGTAATGTTTTTACTGGCCCGCCAGCATTTTCACTGGTCCGCAGATTTTTTCTCACCCACAAAATAAACCATCCCATAAAAAAATTACAGTCTAATCCTGTCCTTCCTTCTAACAACCTCTCTTTTTAATTGGGTGTAATTGTATGCCACAAACAAAGAGAAATGTATTTTAAAGAGATATTTCTCAGCATATTGAAATTCCAAAGTAATGGTCGGCCACACGTTTGGCTGTCAGCTGTCAATCATTGTCTGCATGAATTTCTCCCCCTACTTGGAATATATTCGGAAAATACTCTCGAATAATTATGCCGTGGTATTTGTTTTATTCCACTTGCACTATATATAAAGCGTTTATTATGTAAAATTACACCACGGAAGCACTTAAAAGCAGAATATGTATTAAATTTGAATACAAACTTCTTAAGGATGTGTAGAAATTCATGTTAGACTGAAGTACCGTGCTTATGGGAGTAAGTTGCTGGGGTACAACATCAGCTCATGCAATTCAAGAGACAATGCAGGACAAACAAATAATAATACCCGTTTTCGATGAGAATTATGCCGTGTTTTCTTGGTTTTAAGTTTCTCTGGGGCCAAAGAATTGTAATATAATACAATATAATATTAGTCATTTGTTTAAATTATCCTTGAATCAATAAAGTGATTATAGGAATCACTTTTGTACACAAGCAATAAATCGATTCTTGGCAATTATAACAGAGTATTTGTCATCAGGTATTATATCTAAAATAATATTTAAGTTCATGAATTAAATAATTAAAATAGCTGAATGATTTTAGTCCATGTGAGCTATTAAGTTATTGCTGACATGTAACGACATTATACAAATTACAAGAAGTGAGTGTGAAAGAATTTTTAAGAAAGTGGATTTTAATGATTTGGTGAAATACAAAAGATAGTTGGAATTAAGAATTGAACTTTTCCGTTGTAATAGACTGATTTTTTTTATGGCAGGATATGTTACGACATGAAGAAAAAAAATAACTTTTGTTAGTATATAAGTTTATGAGTTCGTTTTCAATCAATCGTAATTTGAAATCTTTAAATCTTTGAAAAACAAAGAAAAACGAACCATCCAGCATAAACCCCCCTTGGACCCAAATACCCAAAACAATAATTTTCTAATTTCTCCGGACGAGGATGACCTGGCCTGTAAAACCCCTCTTCGACCAAAGCCTCTGTTGGACCAAAACCACCCCTGGACCAAAGTGCCAAACGCTGGTCCCGCTTGGACCAAAATAATGGTCCAAGGGTGGACCTAATGCAGAATTGTGTCTCCGTTGGACCAAAGTACCACAAAAAGCAGCCAGAGTAGAGCTCGAGCGCCAATCGAGCGCCAATCGAGCGCCAATCGAGCGCCAATCGAGCGCCAATCGAGCGCCAATCGAGCGCCAATCGAGCGCCAATCGAGCGCCAATCGAGCGCCAATCGAGCGCCAATCGAGCGCCAATCGAGCGCCAATCGAGCGCCAATCGGCGCCAATCGAGCGCCAATCGAGCGCCAATCGAGCGCCAATCGAGCGCCAATCGAGCGCCAATCGAGCGCCAATCGAGCGCCAATCGAGCGGGCTGCGAGCGCCAATCGAGCGGGCTGCGAGCGGGCTGCGAGCGGGAATCGAACGGGCTGCGAGCGGGAATCGAGCGGAAACTTCAGTGTATTCGAGCGAGAGTGATCGAGGAGCCATCGAGCTCGATTTCGGGGGCCGGGGAATCAACCAGCGTCCGAGCTTTTGACCAGCACCCTCAAGTGTTTGCTGACAATAATGTTGACATATGTTCGTCCGCGTAACCCCGGTGTATCATGAGTTTTAGACTCCATGAAATCTGGACTCATTGTAGTATTGCGCATGTTTCAGTGAAGGTAATTAGGCTATGAGCGTGACCTGTAACGTGATATGGATTACTAGGAAAAAGGGTCGTGTTATACGACACCGATGCACTGGCAACTGAATCATTGTCTGTCTGTACGACGATGTATTTGGCGACTAGTGCAATGTCATTTTCGGGCCAAATACTAGTCCGAGTAACTTGGACCCAAATATCACTTTTCTTCAACTTTTGGACATGGTCTGGTGATATTACTACTAATATTAGGGTGCAACTGCAAGAGCCCTTTGAATCGCTGTACGAAATGTCTGCACATCGATCCTCCATGACCTCCCACACTTATCCCCAAAAATGTTACGGGAAACGGCCACTTACAAAAAAGCTGCTTGTCCCCAGTAGGTACTAAGGATCAAGGAAGACACAAACACTATCGGTGTGTTTTTACCTTTCAAAAAAGTGAGAAAAGCAGGCCTCAAATGTGGAGCAATGTTCGCCAAATCAAATGCACGTAGCCATTGTTGAGCAAATTCATGACGTATTTTTTGTTGACAACAACGACGCGCGCACGCCGTCAAGCGAGCAACTCCGGTCGCATAGTCTCGGCTGTTACCTGTTTCGTACACTGGATGGCTGGTTTGCTCGAGAGCCATCCACTACAGCACAGTGCACGAAACAGGTAACAGCCGAGACTATGCGACCGGAGTTGCTCGCTTGACGGCGCGCAGAGAATGACATCATGAATTTGCTCAACAATGGCTACGTGCATGTGAATCTGCGAACATTACTCCACATTATGAGGCCTGATTTTCTCACTTTTTTGAAAGGTAAAAACACATCGATAGTGTTAGTGTCTTCCTTGATCCTTAGTGCCTACTGGGGACAAGCAGCATTTTTGTAAGTGGCCGTTTTCTGTGACATTTTGGGGGATAAGTGTGGGAGGTCATGGGGGATCGGTGTGCAGACATTTCGTACAGCGATTCAAAGGGCTCTTGCATGCTTGGACCAGACCATGTCCAAATGTTGAAAAAGGTGATATTTAGGTCCAAGCTACTCAGACTAGCCAAATACAAAGTTGTTTTTGTTTTTTTTGTTTTTTTAAATGACTGAACAGGCTATTTTGCAAGCTGGCTGCCACTAGGACTCGCGATCGGGGAATGACTTATTAGGCTTTTCTGGGCTAGATCATAGATGGCCTGGGCCCAATTTCATAGAGCTGCTAAGCAAAAAAATGTGCTTAGCACAATATTAAGTCTTGCTCATTAAAAACAGGTTACTAGCCAAAATTATACATGTTTTTCATGCTAAGGCCACAATAATAAAAGTTATAGATTTGCGTCCACCGCCCGCATGCCTGAAAAGCCACCACACATAAATTTATTATTAAAAAAATTTGCATTATAAAAAACAACAACAACAATTGATTTGATTACATAAATTCTGTTCACAATCGCCCTAGTAGTAACGGAAAGATGATCTATGAACAGATATGAACGCGTATCATCATCTTGCGGCGGCGTCGTCGGGGTCATTGTTGAAATATTAGGGCTAAGAAGTTTATTGACAATGACATTGCATATACTGATATATGGCATGATCGAAATGTGAAATTTTACGATTCATCACTGATCGATGTTCGGCGGTGTTTTCGATCGCCTCCCCAGTATTTATTCCATATTGAGAATCATGTTCGTGTTTGTGTAAATACCTGTTCACATAGTACATGGGTGCATATTGTGGCGAACCTACTTTCCTTGACAGTATCAAGAACTCTCCAGACGAGCGGCAGTCCAGATAGTCCTAGGGCGATTATTCGTTTGGTAACTGTCTGTCGCCGCACGTAACACAATCTTCCCGGAACCTATATATATGCGCGGAATCTAGCAACAAGGCAACGCGAACCCGGACTTCCCTACACGGACAACTGACCAGACGTCAAAATAACTAGACACAAGTACCATCACAACTAACTTCAACTGCCTCTTTAATTCCAATACAATCACTGTAGGTCCCTCTTTATTGTGATAATCAATGTGAGACTAATGCTTAAAGGGAAGGGGTTTCCTTAAAGAGTTGTTCGAGGGGACAAGGAAATATAATTACCTAGGGGAAGGGATTTACTTAAGGAAGGGTTCCTTTAAGCGAGTTGACCCTCGTGAGATCTCCCGAAGGCAGATATCGATCCTCCAATTGAGCTCAATCCTCCGTCTCCCGCGAGGCAGCCGTCAACCAGTGCTTTAGGGAATGAGATTCCTTGAGGGGAAAGAACTACTTAGAGGGAAAGGGGTTTCATTGAGACAGGGGCCCAGTTCCTGAAAGCGAGTTGACACTCGTGAGGTCTTCCGAAGGTAGATGTCGATCCTCCAAATGAGCTCGATCCTCCGTCTCCCGCGAGGCAGCCGTCAACCAGTACTTCAGGAAATGAGATTCCTTAAGTTGAGGGGATTCCTTAAGGTGAGGGGATTCCTTAAGTTAAGGGGATTCCTTAAGGTGAGGGGATTCCTTAAGTTGAGGGGATTCCTTAAGGTGAGGGGATTCCTTAAGTTGAGGGGATTCCTTAAGGTGAGGGGATTCCTTAAGTTGAGGGGATTCCTTAAGGTGAGGGGATTCCTTAAGGTAAGGGGATTCCTTAAGGTAAGGGGATTCCTTAAGGTAAGGGGATTCCTTAAGGTATAAGGGGATTCCTTAAGGTAAGGGGATTCCTTAAGGTAAGGGGATTCCTTAAGGTAAGGCAACTACTTCGGTCAAGGGAACTAACAGGTAATCCTTCTAGAATCCACCATAGGGCCTAAACTAGTGATTTATTACGAAGATCTGCTCGTAGGGCTAGGAAATTGAAGTGGGGGAATTTCTACACACGGGGATAAGTTTTATTAGCGAGTTATTTAGCTAGACATAAACATGACAACCCCGAATATCACATATGCCTGAGCTACCACCAGGAACAACAGAGAGGTAGGGTGTGCAACGAAGTGAACTGTTTGTGCTCCGCAAATCTCCTCAAGTCCCACGATTAGCTTTAAGTAAACTACATGTAGTAGATAACACCCAACTACTGAAAATACATCTCAACACTCACGATCAAGTACAGTAAGCGATGCCGATGTCCACAATTCGCTGCTGATCTCCGGTCCTGGCCCGAGTCGCTCCGTGAGAACACGAACTGTAGCTTCTCAATATAACGTCAGCACGTGCACATCAAACACGATCGACGCGTACTCCCCGGCTCGACTCGTTCCACTGTGCGCAACACTCGCTTTTATACCCGCTTCTAAAAATAGCACAGACTAACTATGGCGCGCCAAAGCATCAAAATAACGGAGCACCTATGCATTGCATTTCGTTACACAGCCCCCCTCTCAAGTTCAGACCGTCCCGGTCTGTTAAACTGATACAACTTTAAAACGAAATAAAATATAAGGTGCTCACAATATACATTGAAAAATCATCTTCTAGCTTCATACAAGGCACCTTGACTTAAGGTCTCCTTAAGGGTGCCCACTTAAGGCACTAAATATAAATGATAAAAATATAGTCCTAAAAGTAAGTCTCGAATATTAACTTCCTGTTCCTAAGGATACAAAAATATTAAAGGCGTCTCTTCTTGAGATAACATCAACGTATCCTTACATAAGTACACAATGTAAAGCGCTTATACAATACAATTGTTATATCAGTGTAATATGGTCATTATCATATCGGGTAATTATGCACCGCTTAAATAAAATAGGCTTGTTCTCCTTAACGCAGGTTACTTTTGATACCCAACAAAATAGACTCCTTTTAGTACAAACAGTGTTAACTTCCTTAAGTTACTTCACTTAAGTAAAGAAAATAAATAAGGTACAATTGCAACGGTTTCAACCAGTTTAGATAAATATGCCTGTTAGTAAAAAGCTTAAATACAGAACAGAAGGAAAACCCTTAGTCTAGAATGAAACCGGCTTCGAATCATCGAATGTAACATCGTAGATCCTCTCGGTGGTGTCTTCTGAGATTTTCACCCCTCCATGGTAGATGCTGCGTGTCGAGACCTCTCGGAGTCGTTGTACTTTACCGACCATCATCTTCTCCAAGTCGGCCGAACAGGCGGGTTTTGTAGCTTCAGGATCGGTGGCACCATCTATTCTATACACCTTCGCTGGCTTGGGAACGAGTGCGTGTGGTATTGCTGTGAGCCCGCGTCCAGTGCGCGCAGCACTTCTAATCAGACTCAGCCTACTCCCTTTCAATACTTGACTTACATCCAGCTGGCAAGCCCCAGGCTCCGGCTTCCAGTGTTTTCCTGGCCCTTGAACTTACTGGTACCCTCTATGTCAAGGCTGTCCTCGCTATCGCTGCTCGTCTCAAACTCCTTTGCCAGCATGCGAAGCATACCTCTTGGTTTTCCCTTGGCAGGTATGGACGGAAGAGGTGTGTACGGGGCAGCATGGGCCTCGTCACTCTGACACTGATATATTAGGGAGTTGGATGATGGTGAAAGGGAAATCAACTGTTCCAGGGTATTCGTATCCTGGTTGATACTACTTGCTGCCTTCCTTGGTGAACCTTTAGGGGTACTCAAAGGTGTCTTCTTCCCGGGTGCATTTTGTGCAGTGGTCCGCTGTCGCTTGCTCCGGAGGTTCCTGCTGCTCCAGTGAACTCCGCTTGGAGCCAGCTTCTCTGGGGGGTTTCGTTTCAGTGTGCGGGGCTTGCCTTCTCTCAACCGATCTCCGTGCCTCTCCTGTCCCCGGTTTTGTCAGCCTATAACGCCTTTCTGATGTCGTCTCTGCTGGAATGCCGGCTACCTCATCAATCGCATAGGGGTGGTGCTCTCTATAATGCACCCTTAAGTTATCCTTCCGAGTGTAGTGCCTATCACACAGATTACAGAAGTACAAAACCTTAGTCCCATGGGTGTGTAGATGTTTCTCAAGACTTTTCTTATAGACAAACGATTCCTCGCAGAAGTTGCATCGTATGACCTCGACCTCGTCCCAGTCCTTTGGCCTGGCAAAGTTTCCCCGCTTGTTCATCTCAAGGCCCTGTTAAGATAAAACAGTAAAATTACACGTATAATTAGCACAACAACAAAATAGTGCATGCACCTTCCAAGCCCGCCTTTACTCTAAGTATCGTTTGGGGCACCTGTGTTCCCTCCTTGGATTCCTCCTTCCTATTAAACTCATTCCCTCAGGGACTACATCAAACTCCCTTTCCACTGACTGTGCAATATTTCCTGACCCTTCCACTGTTGGCTGCTCAGCCTGAGGCTCGTCCAGCGACATGGCCCCTCCAGGCTCGTCCAGCGACATGGCCCCTCCAGGCTCGTCCAGCGACATGGCCTCTACAGGCTCGTCCAGCGACATGGCCTCTACAGGCTCGTCCAGCGACATGGCCCCTCCAGGCTCGTCCTGCGACTTAGCCCCTTCAGGCTCGTCCTGCGACTCAGCTTGGCCTTCAGGCTCGTCCTGTGACTTAGCCCCTTCAGGCTGTACACGTATCCATGGCTCTAGTGGTTTTCCCTTGTATGGTTTCAATCTATCACAGTGTAGGACTTCACGCCGCTTTTGAATCCTGAATGTTACATCTGAAAGTTTGTCTCTAATTAAATATGGGCCTTCCCATCGACACTCTAGTTTGGGCGAGATGCCCTTCTTCTTCGCAGGGTTATATTTCCAGACAAACTGACCCGGTAAATAAGCCTCCATGGTCGTCCTCCTGTTGTAATTCAGCTTCTGTCTCCTAGCGCTTTTTCCGAGCTGCTTTCGGGCCCTGTCATGGGATGCTTGTATCCTTCGTCTCATTTCCATCGGGTAGTCTAGATTTGCTTGATTGCTCTCCTCCCCAAGTGAAGGTTGTTCTGTAGTCAGGTCTATGGGCAAGTGTATCTCCCTGCCAAACATCATCATGTTTGGACTTTCTCCAGTTTACTCCTGCGGGGTAGTCCTATACGCCATGGTGGCAAAAGGCAGTTCACAATCCCAGTTCCGCGAGTCTCCAATTTCCTTCATCTGTGTGGCGACGATGTTGACCAATGTGCGATTAAAGCGTTCCACTAACCCGTCCGACTTCGGATTATATGGTGTTGTTCGTGTCTTGTTGATTCCCAAGATCTCGCATACCTCAGCGATCAGCCTTGATTCAAAATTCCTCCCTTGGTCGGTATGCAAGGTTTGCGGGACCCCGAACCTGCATACTAAATCTTCTACGAACCTTTTGGCGACGGTTTCAGCTTTGTCATTGGGCAGCGCATATGCCTCAAACCACTTAGTAAAGTAGTCCCCGACTACAAGTATGTATCGGTTTCCATCCTCTGTTACCGGAAATGGTCCCACAATGTCCATGGCTACACGTTCCATAGGTATCCCCACAAGATGTTGTTGAAGGGGTGCCCTGCTTTTCTTACTCGGAGACTTCCTGCGCGCACAAAGATCACATTGCCTGACGAATGATCTTGTATCTGCCGCCAGTCCTGGCCAAAAGAACTTCACCCGCACCTTAGCAATTGTCCGTTTGGTGCCAAGGTGTCCACTGGTTTTTCCTGAGTGTAGTTCCCGCATAATCCTTTCACGTAGGTCAGGTGGGACAACTGTCTGCCACCGCACTTCATGTCCACTATCTGACTCCCAACGGCGCACAAGAATTCCTTCTTGTATTTCGAATTGATCCCAATTAAACCAATAATCCTTCCTTATTCCTGATCCTGCTGATACTACCTCCCACTCTAGACGGTGTATACCTTTCCCCCTGTGCTTTATGACCCAACCTATAGACTCATCCTTGAGTTGAGCATCTCTCCAGTCCTTCAGTGTTGTCTCCGGTAATACTCCCACGACGCGCACATATGCTTCCTGCCCCTTCATTTCCTGACTTTGGTCTTCTGGATCCTGATCCCTGCTATGGCTGTCCCGTCCACACTGTGAGCAAGGTCTCCGAGACAAACTATCTGCATTTTGGTGGGACCTGCCCGCACGATGTACAATTTCAAAGTCGTATTCTCCCAAGACCTCTAACCATCTCGCTACCTGCCCTGAAGGATCCTTACAATTTGTGAGCCACCTCAAGGCTCCATGGTCCGTCCTTATCGTAATCCGTCGACCATATATGTATGGCCGGAATTGCTTCACAAAGGTGACCACTGCCAGAAGTTCTCGTCTAGTTACACAGTAATTCTGTTCTGGCTTCTTAAGGACCTTACTGGCGTAGGCAATTACATGCTCCTTGTCATCCAGTCGTTGTGACAAAACTCCCCCTATCCCGGTGGCACTCGCGTCCGTGTCAAGAATAAGGTCACTATCTGGCTGCATGTATGTGAAGATGGGAGCCCTGGTTAGTCGTCCCTTTAGCTCATCAAAGGATTCCTGACATTCGGCAGTCCAGTTAAACTCCCTGCACTTTTCAGTCAACCCATGCAGTGGCTTTGCGACTGTAGCAAAACCTTCAACGAATCTCCTATAATATGACGCTAACCCTAGGAAGCTACGAACCTCCTTCACCGATTGGGGTACCGGCCACTCCTTTACAACTCGAATCTTTTCCTGGTCCGTTCCGATCCCCTCTTGCGATACAATATGACCTAGGTACCGAACCTTCCGCTTAAAGAGGTCACACTTCTTTGGTTTTAACTTCAATCCTGCGTCCAAGAGACGCTGAAACACTGCCTCCAGGCGGCTAATCGCTTCGGGAATGGACCTTCCAAAGACTATTACATCGTCCAAATAAACCAAAAGAGTTTCCCAGTGAAGGCCATTCAGCACGCGCTCCATGAGCCTCTCAAACGTGGAGGGGGCATTACACAGACCAAAGGGCATGACACGCCACTTGTATAGTCCTCCCCTAACAACGAAGGCAGACTTTTCTTGAGCATCAGGATCCAGGGCCACCTGCCAGTAGCCAGAGGCCAAGTCTAAGGTTGAAAACCACTGTGCACCAGAAAGGGCATCAAGGGAATCATCAATCCTGGGGATTGGATACGCGTCTTTGATAGTTAGTTTATTTAGCCTCCGATAATCTATACAAAGCCTCTTTGTGCCGTCCCTTTTTCCAACCAAGACCACGTTTGCAGCCCAGGGGCTGTTTGAATGTTCAATTTTTCCTCCTTTGAGTAACTCTTGTACCTGTCTGCCAATTTCCTCCTGTTCCACAGCTGGATATCTCCTCGGTCTCTCACGTAGGGGCCTCGCATCTCCTGTATCGATTTTATGCGTGACCATCTCCGTTCTTCCGATATCTCCAGCCCCCTTATATTCTCCAGCCCCCTAGAATATTCTCCAGCCCCCTAGAATATTCCCTTAAATTTGCACAATAGGCGTGCAATCTCCCCATGGTACTCCAGAGGTACCCCGTCAATGGCTCTTTGGTACAGATCCTCAACATGTTCTGGTACCGGTTCAAGAGGCCTCGCAGCTTCTGTGTGTTGACCTTCCTCTACGTCCTCCTCTCTCACCGAAGCTAGGTATCCAGCCACACTCCCTTCATTTACAACACATGTGCGTCTTCCTGGGTTAAACACTCGAATTGGTAACCCGTTATCTTGAGGCTTTACCAGGAGTCTAGCTACTATGAGTCCCTTGGCCGCAATTTCACTCCCTTCGGCAGGTTCCATCAGTCCTAGCCCAGAAAATCCTGCTGCAATTCTCCCAGTTACTAGGGCTTCGTGTCTTGCAGGCACCGTGATTGTTTCCTGGACAACGACTCTAGCACACAGATTTGCCCCTTCCTTGTTCATACACTGGATCCTTTCCCCGTTAAGATCCAGCACGGAGTCTCCAAAATCAAATTTTCCGTTAGTGGGTCTAAGAAAATCCATTCCTATTATCCCTTCCACTGCAACATCAGCAAATATTGCACGTACAGGACAAGTCGTCCTGCCTACTCGAATGTCCAGCCAGGCACTTCCAATAGCGTTAACTGGGCTCCCGTCAACGCTGTACAGTTTCCCTCCACTTGTTGTGAGTGCCGGCCGTGCCTGGGGTTCCATACTGTTATATAAGGCTGTCGACACGACAGTATCAGTTGCACCCGTATCAATTAACAAATGGGCCTTTCGTCCTCTGATATCCGCAGACACGTACAGTCCCCCCATTTGTCGAGATTTTCCAAGAGTTTCTGCTTTTGATTTTACCTGCTCACTAACACGGGCTTGTGTTCGTCCTCCACTTCCTTCGTTGCTTGGCCCTGGGTCTCTGGCAGCCTTCCCATGGACCACTGGGTCGGCTGGGTGCCGTTTCCCGGCCTCATCGTTCTCCTTTCGTTTGGTTCAGGACAGTCTCTGGCGAAATGGCCCTTGTGTTTGCAGTTGTGGCATACGTCTTCTGCACATGCTTTGCGGCGGCCAAACCTGGCTTGTCTCCCGCCAAAGTCTTTGTAGGGTGCTACTTCAGTCGCCTCTGTTCTTTCCTGCAAAATTGAATACATATTTCTAATTGCATGGCTCATCTCCTCCCGGTTCTGCTGGATATCCTTTCTAAGACCCGCCATCGTCAAGTTCCCTTCTGTCTCTATCAATCTGGCGTACTTCTTTAACTTGTCTCCTGCCCTTCGTTCTTCTGTTCTAAGGAAGCTCTCGGTTGCCAAGGCAGCCTTGATTGAGTTATCTAGCGTATCTGGTTGTGACCTAAATATTCCCTCTCTGATAGCTCGGTCGGTGATCGCATCCATGTAGTGTCCCTTGGCAAGGCGCTCCCTACTTTCATCTGAAAACTCCGGGTACGCCAGCGCTGATAACTCCCGTACACTCAGCCCCAGCTCCTGCAGGCTTTCTGTTTCCCCTTGCTTGCGATGACGTAGTTCCATCAAATGAAAGTCTGCCTGCTGGCCTGGTCCAAATCTCTGGTCCAGTCGATGGAAAAGCTCCTTGAGTGAAGGCTCCCGGTCACCCGACTGGCGCCCGAGTACCTTTAAGGCAGGGCCCTGAAGGCTTGCCGCCAGAAATACGGCTGCCTGTTTGTCCTCCCAGCCATTTGCCTTACAACAGGCCTTAAAATGCTCCTTGTAGTCCTTCCATGGGACTTTCCCAGTAAACCTGTCAGGGCATATGTTTGGCCTCTTCAACCCACCATCTTTCGATGCCGCTGTTTCTGTGGCCAGTGCTGCCAGCTTGTCCTCGTCTATCTCCACTGCTGGTTGATCTATTGTGGTTGAACCGTCCCTCTCTCCTTCTGTCGTCGTTGCAGCTGTGTTGACCGGAGTTCGAAATCCTGTCTGTGGAGTCGTCCTGAATGTACTGGAGACTGCTGGGCTTGGTGTATTCATAAACAACCCCATGGAGCTCATCCCTTCAGGGTTCCGTTGGCTCTCTCCGCCCTGCAACAGAGACCGCATCCTGGTAAGCTCCTCCCCGAGATTTCTCCTATCATCAAGTAACTTCCGTAACATTGTCTCTCCTCTGTCCGCCTCAATCCGAAGGACAGCTATCTCCTCCTCTAGTAGTTTTACGTCCCGAGTGTCCATAGTCAGTGTTCTGCGTCCCTAGCGTCCGTCAATACATTTATCGCTAGGATTGCTTAAATTAAATTAATGAGAAGAATGTGATACGCCTTATCCCAACTACTGACACCAATGTGGCGAACCTACTTTCCTTGACAGTATCAAGAACTCTCCAGACGAGCGGCAGTCCAGATAGTCCTAGGGCGATTATTCGTTTGGTAACTGTCTGTCGCCGCACGTAACACAATCTTCCCGGAACCTATATATATGCGCGGAATCTAGCAACAAGGCAACGCGAACCCGGACTTCCCTACACGGACAACTGACCAGACGTCAAAATAACTAGACACAAGTACCATCACAACTAACTTCAACTGCCTCTTTAATTCCAATACAATAACTGTAGGTCCCTCTTTATTGTGATAATCAATGTGAGACTAATGCTTAAAGGGAAGGGGTTTCCTTAAAGAGTTGTTCGCGGGGACAAGGAAATATAATTACCTAGGGGAAGGGATTTACTTAAGGAAGGGTTCCTTTAAGCGAGTTGACCCTCGTGAGATCTCCCGAAGGCAGATATCGATCCTCCAATTGAGCTCAATCCTCCGTCTCCCGCGAGGCAGCCGTCAACCAGTGCTTTAGGGAATGAGATTCCTTAAGGGGAAAGAACTACTTAGAGGGAAAGGGGTTTCATTGAGACAGGGGCCTAGTTCCTGAAAGCGAGTTGACACTCGTGAGGTCTTCCGAAGGTAGATGTCGATCCTCCAAATGAGCTCGATCCTCCGTCTCCCGCGAGGCAGCCGTCAACCAGTACTTCAGGAAATGAGATTCCTTAAGTTGAGGGGATTCCTTAAGTTGAGGGGATTCCTTAAGGTGAGGGGATTCCTTAAGGTAAGGGGATTCCTTAAGGTAAGTGGATTCCTTAAGGTAAGGGGATTCCTTAAGGTAAGGGGATTCCTTAAGGTAAGGGGATTCCTTAAGGTAAGGCAACTACTTCGGTGAAGGGAACTAACAGGTAATCCTTCTATAATCCACCATAGGGCCTAAACTAGTGATTTATTACGAAGATCTGCTCGTAGGGCTAGGAAATTGAAGTGGGGGAATTTCTACACATGGGGATAAGTTTTATTAGCGAGTTATTTAGCTAGACATAAACATGACAACCCCGAATATCACATATGCCTGAGCTACCACCAGGAACAACAGAGAGGTAGGGTGTGCAACGAAGTGAACTGTTTGTGCTCCGCAAATCTCCTCAAGTCCCACGATTAGCTTTAAGTAAACTAGTAGATAACACCCAACTACTGAAAATACATCTCAACACTCACGATCAAGTACAGTAAGCGATGCCGATGTCCACAATTCGCTGCTGATCTCCGGTCCTGGCCCGAGTCGCTCCGTGAGAACACGAACTGTAGCTTCTCAATATAACGTCAGCACGTGTACATCAAACACGATCGACGCGTACTCCCCGGCTCGACTCGTTCCACTGTGCGCAACACTCGCTTTTATACCCGCTTCTAAAAATAGCACAGACTAACTATGGCGCGCCAAAGCATCAAAATAACGGAGCACCTATGCATTGCATTTCGTTACAATATGTATAAACTCTGGCTACGCCACTGCTCGTACTGTATATGT
Source organism: Crossaster papposus (assembly GCA_037893245.1). Taxonomy (NCBI): domain Eukaryota; kingdom Metazoa; phylum Echinodermata; class Asteroidea; order Velatida; family Solasteridae; genus Crossaster; species Crossaster papposus. The sequence continues at coordinate 1,692,246 of JBAIAA010000381.1, read as the reverse complement.
AAAACAACAGTCATTAAAAAATAATGAATAATGAAAAAAAGCCTCATGTGTTTTCAAAAAAAGTCCGGACACAAATCTATAACTTTCATTCTCGTGGCCTAAGCAAGAAAACAGCCGATTATCAATCCAGAACAATAAAGATCAGTTACAAATTTGGTCTGTAACCTTGTTTTTGCCAAGGACAAATTGTTGTGCTTAGCAGCTCTATGAAATTGGCCCCTGGAGTGTACAAGGGTTTTTTTCAAAAAAAAATATAAAAAAATAAACAAATACAGGCGGCCTCTAAAAAGAAAGCGGGCGGGGACGCTAAACATGTAGTTTTTGTTATTTGGCGTTGACATTTACCAATCCAAGAACAGTTACAGATAGACCGGTAAAAGTTCGAACTACATGTACATGTAGGCCTATAGAGTAGAGAGTAGTACTACATTGAACATCCGTTTCAACACGTAATTATTTTGCGTGGACTTTTAAATATTTTCACCAAGACGCAATATTATTCATAATACCGGGCCTTTCAAGATAAAAGAAAGTACACAAACAACAGCATTAAATAACAATTTGAATTGTTACAGTTAAAATCATGCACTTGAAGAAAGTGATTTTTTTTTTTATTAGACCCAATTGTTAGTCCAATTATATGTAGAACATTCACGAAAAAGGGGTTACATGTATCATGTATCAACTTTGTCAAATGCAAAGTTATTATTGGGTATTTAATGTTTTGACAAATCATTTGATGGGTTAGGTATACATGTAGTTCATACACCGTGTTTTCTTTAATGTTACATGTGCAATTTTGTCTTAATTCATAACAAGAACCAACAAATAACAGTTTCACAATTCGGTTTAAAGGCTGGTTTATACTCGACGCGACTGCAAATTTATGACGTCAGACTCAGAGCACATTTTTGTGTTGCAAATTCACTAAAGATGAACACATTTTTCCCCTCCGTAACAATTTCCCAGCGAATGTTTCGCGGCGTCAATTTTGTTTCGCTTTTTCATTCGAGTGAAGTATGAACCAGCTTAAATGTTGCATTAAAAAAAGGTGTTTTTTTTTATTTTTCTAGAGGAACAGCCTGATAATACTGATAGCCAACAAGCTTGTTTTATAAACAATTTACAGCCTTGGTACATGTATTACACTACATTAGTAGTTGGCAGATACATGTAGATGTGAAATTAGGCTTTCAATTTTGCATGTGCAATATTGTCTTAATTCATCACAATTCAGTATAAGTTTCTTTGTTTGTTAATTTTTTTTTGTGTGATGCCTAATTTGCAACACCCAAAAGCACTGACACACAAACTTTAAGACTTAGTGCTACATGTACCCTTACTCTCTCGATCTTGCCTCACCAAACGGCGGCAAGTCTCGTTAATCGCATCTACACAACACTTCCACTCAGTGTTGTCATTAGGCGAGTGAGATGGGAAAGCCCTAAAGGCTTCTTTTTTAACTCGGCAAATACGTCCTGGGCTGAGTGCTTGTTTGCCCTTGGTCCCACTAACATTCGACAACTTCATCTCAGTAGTTGAAAACAACTTTTTTGCAAGTTTCCTTGACAAATTTGGACGGGGCTTGGTATTTGATTTGATCTGAGCCAATTCAGCCAAGTCCATCTTCATGTTGTCATGCTGAGGTGCCGTCGCCGACCGAGATGGTGCCGTCGCCGACCGAGATGGTGCCGTCGCCGACCGAGATGGTGCCGTCGCCGACCGAGATGGTGCCGCAGCAAACTGAGGTGGTGCCTTCTGAGGTGCCGCTGCCGACTGAGGTGCCACCATGGAAATGAGGAGATCAAGCTTGGAATCGATTGATTTTAAGAGATCCATTTGGGGATTTGCATGCACCACGGGAAGCAAATGGGATTACCACTGACTGGTTGTCAGTAGTACTGCTTACAAATGAAAAATGTGACACAATGTCATCTTCTTTAATTTCACGTTGAAGCTGCAAACAAGAGGGGGACAAAAAATGTATTCATGTATCAATAGGTTTTTAACTATCCATTATTTACAATGATCAAATAATGTTAATAATAAAAAAGAAATGTTATTGACAAACAAAATATGAAATAATATAATAATTATGACCTAAAATCAGACTGTTGGAATTCAAGAAACACCCCCCCCCCCCCCCACCCCCGCTAAATTGAGAACAAATTATCATAACCCTTAAAATCCAAAGTTAACATTGGATGACTTGTATAGATTTTCGCAAAGATTTTTCAGAATTCAAAACGGATAACATTAGCTTCCCACAAATGCTGACCTGAACTCGAATCGAGATTCGTGAAAAATAATCCCGGTGATGTCAAAATAATCCTGGCACAAACTGATTAAAGGGATCGTATATGTTTGGTAATTGGAACCCACTGTTTGTTTCAATCCTATATAATTATAGATAGATACCATAAAAAACTAACCTGTAAAAATTTCATTTTAAAAGGTGGTAGCGATTTTGAGAAATTGCCGAAAATCTGGAGTGGTTATGTCCAGGCAGGAAGAATAATCTGCATTGGAATACACAATATGAGAATTGTCACTGCAGTAACGCTTCTCAGATTCAAATTGTGGGGGATAAAAAGTGATATCTTTTCCATAACCACAGTACTTCGAAGTGAAAAGTTTAAAAAAATGCATTATACTATCCAAAGCTGCTGTACTTCTTACCAAGTAAGTTTTTAATGCCAGTAATTTTGGGAGTAATTACCAAACGTATACGATCCCTTTAAGCTAACAAAAAAATATATTTAAAATAAAACTAGCACAGTATTTATCCACTCTTCATCCAAAAATGGCATCGCTTCCGTTTCTTCCTGTTGCCACTGCAAGTGAAGTAAAATCGATTTAATTTTAGCTGAACATTACATTTTACTTTGTCTTGCCCTGAATATACATGTAATTAACTTGTCAAAATACATACCAAATTTCCAGCTGCATCGTTATTCAAATCTTGGTGCTGGACATCTCCCATTTGGGACTGGACACTTTCCTCTTCCTAAAATTTTTAAAATAAATTTTGGTATATTATGTTATTTCAGTAAGGTTTAAATGATACATTTAATGCATTTTATTGCTGTCGCCACCGTATGTGTTATCCAGCCTTAAACTACTCCAATCTTGACCTACTTATGTTTTTTGATTTTGCGGGGTTTTTCGTCAGGAAAAAAACCATTTGATTTTTTTCAATAAAACTTGAAAAAGTGGGATTTCTGATTAAAATCGGAAAGGTTTCATCTCTGAAAATACAAACCGAATTACTAGCTTCAATTTAATTTTAGCTGAACATTACATTTTACTTTGTCTTGCCCTGAATATAATTAACTTGTCAAAATACATACCAAATTTCCAGCTGCATCGTTATTCAAATCTTGGTGCTGGACATCTCCCATTTGGGACTGGACACTTTCCTCTTCCTAAACATTTTTTTATAAAATATTGGTATATTATGTTATTTCAGTAAGGTTTAAATGATACATTTAATGCATTTTATTGCTGTTGCCACCATATGTGTAAAACTATTTCCAGCCTTAAACTACTCCAATCTTGACCTACTTATGTTTTTTGATTTTGCAAAATTTTCATCTCTGAAAATACAAACCGAATTACTAGCTTCAAGTTGCAAATCTTGTTGCTGCAGAGCACTTGCTTCTTCCTAAAAATAAAAATAAAATGTATTTACATTGTAGTTTATATTTAACCCCAAATCCCTAGGGTGTGTGCAAATTCCTATTGGAATCTGAGGTTTCAAGGTTGATGACATGTAGTAAATTTCCATCAAGAAAGTTTTAAATTATTTGGTATTTTTATAATCTATTTCTAAAATTGTTTAAATTTGATGATACGTACAAATGTCCCTGTGCCTTTGCCAGATGGCACAAATGTGATCTTTACTTCAGCAACCTGCAAGAAATTCATGAGTCAAGAGTAAAAATGTTGAGATAAAAATTAAAAGTAAACAAAGCTAGGGTGCTGTTATTCCACAAATAAAGTTATGACATGACAATTGGATCTTAGAAAACTATGTATTTTAGATGTTGACTTCGGTGACATCTATATTTCCGATTGGTTGAACCTCGATCATGTGGGGTGTATTAATGAGTGATAAAAATACCAGCTTCAAGAACATCATGTAAGCCAATAATACAACAGTTCTACTTGGAACATGCACAGCCATGAGCTAACGTAGTGTAGCTGGTTTTAACGGCGGAATTGAAGCATTTTTACTTTCTAAGTAAGCTTTACTATTTATTTGGGAGACAATTTTGAAAAACATAAACTGGTCATTATCACGCAATGGAGACCCGGTCATCGCACTGTTCTGACCTTAAATAATTTTACAACTATTAATTATCTGATCAACTGCAAGACTTAACCTCAGGTGTTTTCTTTTTCTTCCTTTTTGGTGCATCGTTTTTTGTGTTTTTTGGACCCGTCTCCAGAGCTGAACCTTCATCATGTAAGGTTACGCTGACATCAGAATCCTGCAAGAAAATCATAGCCAAGTACACATTTTGAATTCAGATACTAAACAAAGTTAGTAGGCCATTATTCCACAAATTTACATCGAATAATCATTTTACTGCGATACGTTTTACCTGGATTGCAAGAAATTCGTTTATCAGCTGACACAAATATAAATTTCCATGCTAAACCCGGTCACACCTACACTATTGTACTGATTGCATCTTCAAATCAACTGGCATTGCTTGCCATGCATCCTCAATCCCCAAATCCTCAAATTGCAACAAGGATTTTGGAGGATTGAGGAGGGTTAATGTAACAATGTCTAGTGTCTACCTTATTTTTCTTCTGTTTTGTTGCATCCTTTGATTTTCTTTTCTGATCCGCTTTGTTCCGTTTTTTTGTTATATGTCCGCTCTGTCTCAAGAAGATATGAATGATCATCTACAATATGAGAACAAAGTAAACACATTAGTAATATTATTCAGGTTGTGACCAGCACCAGATGAAATTGGTTTGGAAATTAAAGTTTTTTATGTTTTGTGGCGTTTTCGTATGTTGAAATCACAATTTTGCATTTGCAGCAATTTGTACGAAAAAATGTCATTGTTATTTTACGTCAGCACTCTCTTGTAGGTCTAAGCTTTTTGTTACTTTTTATTTTCTCATAATTGCCAAAGTTCTAACATTAATAATAGGTGGCATGTCTTATTTTATGGAGATCTTTTTGATTTTGTTTCATAAGACCAATCCTCTGTGTTATCAACATTGAGCTTTGGAAAAACTTCCTTTCCCCCCCCCCCCCCTTCCTTTTTATGTTTTTTGCCTTTGGTCGTCAAAAACTGGCCCTACAGTGCATACGATACGTGTTTATTTGATCCTTTTACCAAATTATAACCCCCACCCTATTTATTATTAGGTTGGGTTTCCCTGCCTACAGGTATTTTAGGTTGGATTCGAGCCCCGAGGTTGAGAAGTGATGACAGTTTAAATTTGCTACATCAGAGGCTGAAATAACTTCTTTATCCTTGATGCAAAATTATTTACATGTACATTTACTATATACTAAGCCTATCCACTCAGCAAAACAAAAATACCTGAAAAATCAATAACTGTTCCAAACAGACTGTCATGTTGCCAATCAACTAGCACACTGGACTCTTTCGATAGATCTCCATGGATATATTTTGAGGGAATTATAGCTGTTTTTCCATCTACAGTAAAATTGATCAGCACTTCCCGTGGAACTGCAAGAGAAAAAAATTGATTGTAATTTTGTTAATGGTCAGGATTTAAATAAATGATGGCTATATTCATTTCATGTCCAGATGTTAAAAAAATAATATTTGGGTCCAGTACTCTAGTTACTCGGTCTCGGACTAAACTTAAGTATGATATCAGTCACCGCGAAGAACCACAAACTGCTTTCCAAATGAGCCCTCGTTTATTAACTAAAATCAAATGGACTACCCTCTATAAACTACAAACTTGCAATTAAACTAGCTAGGCCTAGGCTAGGCCTTCATATCGTTAAGGCCGGTTCATACATAAGCGAATTTCATGACGTTCGAAGTTGAAGTTTCGTTGCGCTTCGCAATGACTTTCGCGTGACCTTGCACTTGCAGTAAGGATTGATGACACTATTATGTAGTATATATTCACTATTCAGCGACAAATTATTCACGTTTAGCAATAAAGTTAATGCATATGATGTCACACGCACGTCGCACTTCACGACAGCGCCCCCAATGAGGTCTAGTTGCGTAATCACGGCATATACTGTCTGCACTTTGTTTGACCTCAATAAAAGCCACTCGGCCCGGTTGCTAGTGCGATTAGCGCGTACGCGTAGCGCGCGTGACGTCAATGCAACCCCTTTATTGTATAGTTACCCTTTGCGAGTCTCCGAAGTGCCATGACTAGTGCAGTAGTACCATGGAGCTAGTGTAGAGCAAGGACAGCCGGGTCGACAATGTACAAGTCCTAGTATAGTAATACTAGCAGTAGCACAACGTACCGTACCGTACGTACGTACCTGGGCGTGCATGTACAATGTACATGTACATGTACATCACATGTACATCACATGTACATCTCATCGCATGTGTGTGTACAAATCGACGTACGTACAGGCTATATTATGCGCGCTATAGCGTGGCCGTCCGAGATTAGACTGGTTCCCGGTCCGCCCCAATGTGGGTTGAAGATCATGGGATTACAGTATTGTAACGAAATGTGGCTTCGGTGTTTGCAGTTTTAGCGCGCTATAGCGCTTAGGCGCGCCATATCTAGGGGTACGTGCGCGGTAGCCAGAAGAGCCTTTGTTTGGCGCGCTATCGGGCTCAGGTGTGTGATGCCGGGTGGTGCGCGCGTGGTAGCCGGAAGAGCTTGGTTGTTGCCGTGCGCTTTTGGCCTCGTGTTTGTGTGGTGCTCGGGGAGTTGGATTCTTGGAAGCAAGTGGAGCGGACCGTTCGAGTCGCTTGTAGATCACGGTGCGGTGAATTGTTGTTGTGGCGCCCAGGGAGAGAGAGACGGAAGACGTCGGAGAGGCCGACTAGCTTGGGGTAGCTGTCCGTTAGTGGTGGTCGGGGATTGCGACCTTGGTTGGAGCCAGTACAGCACCAGAGATCGGCGAAGCGTCGCGTTGAACGTCGCATTGCGAGCGTGAGTTAGTTGGCGTGCATTTTATGCTAAGTTTCGGACTGACAAACACTAGAGTCACATTATTTTGTGTAATATTCCCCCACTCGACCCCCTTAGTTTAAATAAGTCCCGATGTATACCAGACTCCCGGCCGACTTATCACCAATACCGCCTTAAGGAACCACTATTCCGTTAAGGAATCTACCCCCCTTAAGGAACCACACTTCCCCTTAAGGAACCACACTTCCCCTTAAGGAACCACACTTCCCCTTAAGGAGCCACACTTCCACCTAAGGAGCCACACTTCCCCTTAAGGAACCCTAAATAACATTAAAGATAGTTGTACAATAAATACAGACCCAGCGAGTTTGTTGGGTGGTTGTTTGATTAAAGGGGCAAACCCGTCGTTCTGAAAATAGACCTCTCCCTTCTCAGTTATTTTGTGTATTCATTGAGGTAGTCTGGTCCTGCCCTGCCCCCGAACTTAAGTTTCACGCGCGGCGATATATGGTCTCCAAACGGATCACCCCAAGTGCTGCTGGACTGCCGCTCGCCTGAGCAGTATACACCGCGTCAAGAGGACACGGACGGGTTACGCCACATTGGTGTCAGAAGTGGGATAAGGCGTGACTTTTCATTCGGGGGATGGATAGGGAGACGGCACCTACGGCCATGGACTTAGACTCTAAATTGGAGGAGGAGCTGGCTATTCTGAGGATGGAGGTCCATCAAGCCGAAAGCATGTACGAGGATTCTATCCGGGAGAAACGAAAAATGGAGGACGAAATGAATAAGTTGAGGCGAATAATGCAGGACAGGGTTTCCAAACTAGAAGGAGTGGACCGGTTCGAAACCCCGGACATTTACACGTACACCCCGAGTCCGGCTATTTCAAGCACATTCAGGACAACCCCCCAAGTACCAGCGACACCAGCGAATACCGAGGTACATGTAGAGACGCCCTTTGAAACATCGAAGTCATCGGAGGCTTGCCGAGCTAATAACCAGGATGGGAAGGTGCCTTGGAAGGATTATAGGGCCCATTTTCGAGCTTGCTGTATAGCGAACGGATGGGAGGACAGACAGGCTGCTGTGTTCCTGTCGGCAAGCCTTCAAGGACAAGCCCTGAAGGTACTTGGTGGTCAACCTGAAGGAAGAGCTCCTTCACTGAAGGATTTAATGTTGCGGTTGGAACAAAGGTTCGGTCCTGGTCAACAGGCGGAGTTTCACCTGATGAAGCTTCGGCATCGTAGGCAGGGAGAGTCCGAAACTATTCAGGAACTTGGGGCTAGTATTAGGGAACTGTCGGCTTTGGCCTACCCAGAGTTCTCGGACGAAAGCAGAGAAAGACTGGCTAAGGGCCATTTTATGGACGCCGTGAAGGATAAGGAAATCAGGGAAGGGTCTTTCCGGGCGAGACCCGACACGTTAGATAATTCCATCAGAGCCGCCCTGCAGACGGAGAGTTTCTTGCGCACAGAGGATCGAAGGGCTAACGACCGGACACGGAAATTCGCTAGAGTTGTCGAGGCAGCTGAGGAATTGACGGCGAAGGGCCTGAGGGAAGAGATGAAGTACACTCAGGAGAGTATGGTGCAAGCGTTGGGAAAAATTCAGTCGATGCTGCATGATGTTGTAAGGATTAATGAAGGGACCCTAGGGAATAATGGTCAAGGACCAAAAGGGGACTACAGGGCTGATAGGAGGTGGAAGGCAAATGCACGGGATGTTTGCTTTAACTGCAAGGCCCCAGGACACTTTGTAAGAGACTGCCCGGTACCAAGAAACGAGGAGTGCTACAATTGCCGAACCAAGGGACACATAGCACGGGACTGTCCAGCACCAAAACAGGCGGGAAACGACAGACAGCCTCCCCTGGGGCCCGAGGGAGGGCTGGTAAGTCGAGAGGGCCGCAAGGAATAGCAATGTATAGGCAGGAAACGGTGTTACCCTCACGAATCAATAAAAGGAGGAGTGGACTTTATGTAAATGCACAAGTTAGGGGGGAGGGAGTGCGCATGTTGGTAGACACAGGGGCGACAGATACCATACTATCCGCAGAGGTCTATTTCCGCCTACCAACGGAACGGAGGCCAACACTTATGATGATATTGGACACACGGATTGTGTGAAGCATCACATAACTACGGAGAGCGCAAGGCCAATACGGGAAAAACCCAGGAGGTTCCCTGCAGTTGAGCAAGAGGAGATAAATCGACAGGTTAAAGACCTACTTAAGGACGGAAAAATCACACCCTCAAGCGGCCCTTGGGCGTCAAATGTAGTGCTCGTGAGAAAGAAGGATGGGACCAAAAGGTTTTGCGTGGATTACCGGAAGCTAAACGCGGTGACCATCAAGGATACCTACCCGATCCCTAGGATTGACGATTCCCTTGATGCGCTGTGCGGGGCTCGGTGGTTTTCTACGTTGGACCTCGCATCGGGATATTGGCAAGTGGGCCTTGATAAGGAAGCGCAGGAGAAATCAGCTTTTGTTGTAAGAGGTGGGCTTTATAGTTGGCGTGTAATGCCCTTTGGGTTGTGTAACGCCCCGTCTACTTTTGAAAGGCTCATGGAACGGGTCTTGGGTGGCCTTCACTGGGAAACGCTTCTAGTCTACTTAGACGACGTCATAGTATTTGGTAAGACTATTCCAGAGGAACTCTGTAGGCTGGATGTCGTGTTTCAACGCCTAAGGGATGCAGGGTTGAAATTGAAACCTGCTAAGTGTGACATGTTCAAACAGAAAGTCCTCTACTTGGGTCATATAGTGACACCTGATGGAATCAGTACTGACCCGGCGAAGATCCAGGCGGTGAGGGATTGGCCTGTACCTAGATCAGTAAAGGAGGTGCGCAGTTTTGTAGGACTTGCGTCCTACTACAGGAGGTTTATTGAGGGCTTTTCAACAGTGGCAAAGCCTCTGCACACCTTGACTGCGAAGCACAAGGACTTCCTGTGGACCGGAGAATGTCAGGCCTCTTTCGAGGAACTAAAGAAACGCCTGACGGAGTCACCTATTCTTACTTATCCGGATCCAGACGGCGATCTCATACTTGACACGGATGCCAGCGACACAGGGATTGGGGGAGTCCTATCGCAGAGAAGGGATGGTAAGGAACGTGTGGTTGCCTATGCTAGTAGGGTGTTGAAGAAGGCAGAACAGAATTACTGCGTAACAAGGAGGGAGCTCCTAGCAGTGGTGACTTTTCTAAGACATTTCCGCCCGTACATTTATGGCCGAAAGATAACAGTCAGGACGGATCATGGAGCATTGAGGTGGCTCATTAACTTCAAGGACCCCTCGGGACAGGTTGCGCGATGGTTACAGCTGATCGGGGAGTATGATTTTGAAATCATTCATCGCGCAGGGAAGTCTCACCAAAATGCAGACAGCCTGTCTCGCCGGCCCTGCGCGCAATGTGGAATGGAGGGACAGGACACCCGTGGAGAAGAGGAGCCCTTAAAGAGTAGGGAGAAGGAGGCACCTTTTATTGTAGGGAGTGCCGGGGAAAAAGACTACTCGAGAGGCAAAGGGGCAATACCTGCACAGGCAAACGTAGAAGAAGTTGAAGAAAATGAACCTCCTTCAGTTAAGGAAGCCACACTCCTTTTTCCAGATGAAGACGCAGAAAAACAAAGAGCGGAAGTATACGTGGTAGGGGTATTGCCAGAAGTAACAAATGAAGACTGGAGGAATGCGCAGCTTCAGGAAGACTCGATGGGATGGGTAATCAAAGCTAAGGAAGATGGAGGACCTCGTCCTGATTGGGAAACGCTCTCTGTGATGTCCACTGCGCATAAGAATTACTGGTTGCAATGGGAGCAATTGTCTGTGCGTGATGGTGTATTGCTCCGCCGCTGGGAAACGGATAGTGGCAAGGAGGTGCAGTGGAAAACTTTGGTGCCACTGGAGTATCGCCAGAGGATACTGCTTGAGCTTCACGCAGGACGGACGAGTGGACATTTGGGCACTAAGCGGACAATGGCTAAGGTGCGCAACAAGTTCTATTGGCAAGGGATGGCAGCGGACATTAGGTCGTTCATTCGACAGTGTGACGTATGTGCTTGTAGGAAGTCTCCAAGCAAAAAGCGGAAAGCCCCTCTTCAGCAACACTTAGTGGGAGCACCTCTCGAACGAGTGGCAATGGACATCACGGGACCCTTCCCAGTGACCAGTAGTGGAAATCGATATATACTGGTAGTTGGGGACTACTTCAGTAAGTGGTTTGAGGCATACCCTATTCCTGACGAGAAGGCAGTGACGGTTGCCGATCGGTTCGTCAAGGAATTTGTGTGCAGATTTGGAGGCCCGAAGACACTGCATACGGATCAAGGGAGGAACTTCGAGTCGCGACTAATGGCTGAGGTGTGTAGGATTCTCGGGATTGAAAAGACGAGGACCACCCCATATAATCCCAAATCAGATGGGATGGTAGAGCGATTTAACCGGACACTGGTTACTATTGTGTCTATCCTCATGAAGGAGCAGGCCAATAACAAGAATTGGGATGAGGAGTTGCCGTATGCAACCTCGGCGTACCGCAGTACCCCGCAGGAGTCCACGGGAGAGACTCCAAATATGTTGATGCTGGGGAGGGAAGTATCTCTGCCTATCGACCTGACGATGAAAGAACCTTCTAGAGAGGACACCGAGGAAACCGAAGGTCAGGACTATGCTCAAGCAGTACGCAGGAGGATGCAGTGTTCGCATGACAGGGCCCGAGAACATTTGAAGAAAAGTGCCAGGAGGCAGAAGCGCAATTACGACAAGGGCACCCGCACAGGGGGCTTGGCAGAAGGCAAATTTTCGTGGCTGTTTAACCCTGCCAAGAAAAAGGGCGTTTCGCCGAAGTTGATGTGTAGGTGGGAGGGTCCCTATCTTATCGTGGACAAGTTATCGGATGTTACATATAGGATACAGCGCAGGAGAGGGGGGAAATGTAAGGTAGTCCACAGTGATCGCCTTAAACTATACGAAGGCAAACCCTTAGAGCCTTGGACCCCGAAGAGCTGCAACGGGTGGCGGGAGATGCTGGCGCTGCCTGATGTTCGACCTATTGACCTGGGTGGCCAACCGGAGGCGCTGAATCCGATGATGGAACAGGAGGCGGAGGATGAACCGGGTGCTCGAGAGATGCCTGAAGGTGGATTGACAGAGGCAGGAAGTGTGGTCTTGGATCCAGAGCCTGAGCCACCTTCCATTCCAAATAAACCGGATGAGGAAACTGTTCCCGCGTCATCAAGCCGGGTGCAGCCGCGTCGAAATCCTGAGAGACAACGCAGGCGTCCTCAGCGTTATAATTAGGAATAACTAATGGGTATAAGTGTACATGATCGACGCTGACAATATTTTTCTTTTTCTTTTTGTATTGCTCTGCAGTAAACATTCCAGGATGGACGACAAGGACAAGGAAGGCTGGAACAAGCCGAACGATTGGCAGGATGTGAAGTTGCACGAGTGTGTCACCTGCAAGGAGTCGTTCGTGTACCGGAAGAGCCTGGACCGACACATGTCTGCCACCAAACACGCCCCTTGCATTGTGTACCATTGTAGCCGTTGCGACCGTAAGTACAACCGGAGGGACAATCTTCGTACCCACTACAATAAGCATCATCCTTCTCAGGTAGATGAAGTGTCAGGAATTCCTGCAGAGACGAGCCAGGAACGGGAGGAAAGGCTCAACACACTGTCAGATGGAACAAGAGCAGCACGTTCCAGCACAAAGACAGGACCGGAGCCTGCAAAGGGTCGCCTCAATAGGGAGCAGTCTAGGCCTTCTAGAGGTAGGGCAAAAGGCGGAGTGCCCAGAAGTCTACCACTAGAACCAGCACGAAAGGTGGAGGGCGGATGTTTGACCCCGAAGAGGAAGGTGGGAGTGCGGGAGGCATCAGCAACCTCATCAGGGCATTTGGGATCCAGCGCTACAGAGAGCCCGCCGCTAAAACGTAAAGCACTGGACGAGTCGGGAGGGGAGGCCGAGGTGCAGGGTGCATTAGAGATATGCGAGGGGGAAGCATGGCCAGTTCCCTCGACGCCAGAGAGGATGCTGGATGTGAATGCTCCTGCAATATCGTTGTCCCCGGGATCTGCGTCTTTGGTTGACCGGTGCCTAAGCGATCAGCCGCGAGTGGTGGTTGGGGGTGGAAAGCCGCGAGGGATGCTCCATATGACGCAGGAATCTCAGTCAAGTAGCGAGGGGGAGGAGGAAGAGGACGTTCGTGTGGTGAGCCAAAAAGCAGAAGCCCCCGCACCGATCAACCTGGGAAGAGCTCTGGAGGGAAGCACCGTGAAGTACAGAGAGGGTGAAAGGCAGAGAGTTGTTTACCCGTCACTTGCCGGAATTGCCTGCAATACCCCAACCCCTCAGCTTACCTCAGCTAGAGTCTTCAGTGTCAGCGGTGGTGTACAGAGTTCTCGGCGTGCAGCACCAGTAGCCACTACAGACCTTGAGCGCATGATGACTGGCAATGTCCGACGCGTCACAGAGGTGAACACCAGGTCCATGTTCCAGAATGGCGTCAAGGTGTCGGAAGAGGTCGTCGAGAGGATCTATGATGTTGACTTCCAGGCTGGCTTCGTTCTGTAGTAGCGGTATTCTATGTTGCACAAGTACCTGCGGTGTTCCTTGAGTTATCCCGAGGCTTTTGTTAAAGTTATAATTTTGTTTTGTTTTGTTTGTTGACTTTTCATTTCAACTACTGTGTACTTTATTTGGTCGGCTTTTGAAATGTAACCTTTGGATAAGTTATAAGCGAGTTTTAGTTTTAGCGAGTTTGAGTCTACCCCCTAAATCATGATAAAGGGATCTGTAAATGTTGTATAAGCTCCCTTTAGGAGATTGATTCTGTATAAACTCCCTTTAGGAGGTCTGAAATCTTGCCTTGATTTTATATTTTGATTTAGCTCCCTTAAGGAGATAGTTGTGTACTATAAGTATTTCTTTTGAATCCCCTTAAGGAGGCTCTTCTTCACTTAAGGATCAGGTAGTAACCTTAAGGTGCGTTACTAGTGTATATTTATAAAGTCTATTTTTGTATAAGGAAGCACCTCAGTCTAATTTCGTTTTAGTGTTTATCAGTTTAACAGACCGGGACGGTCCGAACTTAAGAGGGGGGCTGTGTAACGAAATGTGGCTTCGGTGTTTGCAGTTTTGGCGCGCTATAGCGCTTAGGCGCGCCATATCTAGGGGTACGTGCGCGGTAGCCAGAAGAGCCTTTGTTTGGCGCGCTATCGGGCTCAGGTGTGTGATGCCGGGTGGTGCGCGCGTGGTAGCCGGAAGAGCTTGGTTGTTGCCGTGCGCTTTTGGCCTCGTGTGTATGCGTGGTGCTCGGGGAGTTGGATTCTTGGAAGCAAGTGGAGCGGACCGTTTGAGTTGCTTGTAGATCACGGTGCGGTGAATTGTTGTTGTGGCGCCCAGGGAGAGAGAGACGGAAGACGTCGGAGAGACCGACTAGCTTGGGGTAGCTGTCCGTTAGTGGTGGTCGGGGATTGCGACCTTCGGTTGGAGCCAGTACAGCACCAGAGATCGGCGGAGCGTCGCGTTGAACGTCGCATTGCGAGCGTGAGTTAGTTTGCGTGCATTTTATGCTAAGTTTCGGACTGACAAACACCAGAGTCACAGTTTGTGTAATATTTCCCCACTCGACCCCCTTAGTTTAAATAAGTCCGATGTATACCAGGCTCCCGGCCGACTTATCACCAATACCGCCTTAAGAAACCACTATTCCCTTAAGGAACCACACTTCCCCTTAAGGAACCACACTTCCCCTTAAGGAACCACACTTCCCCTTAAGGAACCACACTTCCCCTTAAGGAACCACACTCTCCTTAAGGAACCCTAAATAACCTTAAAGATAGTTGTACAATAAATACAGACCCAGCGAGGTTGTTGGGTGGTTGTTTGATTAAAGGGGCAAACCCGTCGTTCTGAAAATAGACCTCTCCCTTCTCAGTTATTTTGTGTATTCATTGAGGTAGTCTGGTCCTGCCCTGCCCCCGAACTTAAGTTTCACGCGCGGCGATATATGGTCTCCAAACGGATCACCCCAAGTGCTGCTGGACTGCCGCTCGCCTGAGCAGTATACACCGCGTCAAGAGGACACGGACGGGTTTCGCCACAATATCAATAATTTCAAGTTAATAAGTTAATGTGCATTTGTTTGAAACAGCTTATGAAAATCGTAAATGCTAATCGTTTGAGATTGTCATCACTTGAGGCCTGTGTTTATTATGAATGGTCACACGGGCTTACATAATACATGTATATACAAATGTTATGACAGACTGTCGCACATTGCAAGACGAGTCTGGTAAAGGGTGCTTATTCATTTGTATGCTTTTCAGTGGCTGTTGAAGGACTTCCTGGGATTTCTGTCCGAGTGGGAGAAAGAAGTCAGCGAGCTGCCTAATGTTGAAAATGCAGTGCGCAAGAAGATGTGCCTCAGCAGTGAAACTGTAGAAGGTCTGCGTATTACAGGTATTCAAAACTGTTTACATGTACTTCAGGTGTTCTAAAAAAGTGTTGAATATATTTTTTATTTCTACCAAATAAATATCATTTCCAAAATTGTCTTGTTCAATTTCCAAATACAGTCCACTCCTTCGTTGAGTTGGCCAAGGTGCTGCTCACTACAACTGGCATTCACTTTCTGCTAAGTGTGAAGCTGAATCAAGACCCTTTAGAGGAATATTTTAGTAAACAACGGGGAGCTGGAGGAGCCTGTGAAAATCCCACTGTCGAACAGTTTACGCACAATGTTCTTTCACTTCATGTTGCCTCGGCCAGTGTGAGAGCATCCAAACGCGGTAATGTTCGAAACAAGGAGCGACAGGACGATGGCGACATCCTGGATCCTACCCCTCTTCCAAAAAGGAAGTAGATTGGTTGCTTTGAATACTGTTAATTACATGTACCATGAGGATACATCTCGGTTCTATTCTACTTTTTAGTCAGACAGATCGGTGACAACATTATTCACTTTTGGCAGTTGGCACACAATCATGTACATGTATGTCTGACTTTAGGGCCATCACAGATTTCCCTTTTGGAAAATATAGGTAGAATAACAAGCAATTTTCAAAAATGCTGCTATTGCATTTTATCAAGTGAACAATTATATTGTATTGTACACCAACCTGGCTGTCTATTTATATTAAAGGATGGTTGTTTTGTTTTAGACTTGAAGAGGCACGTTTCAAGAGTTAAAAGGCTATGTTTACATTTTCTGAAGTCTTAAATCTAAAACAAATTTAGAGAAGCAGCACTTACTAAATAATAAAGTCTTGGCATTGAATAGAATGAGAAACGAACAAAATCTTCTGGCTTCAATTAATAATTTATTACAAATTATCAAACAAGTCCACATAAAATGAATTTTTTGTAAATGAGTTAAAAAAGATAAATGACAGCTTGTTACTAAACAACAAGTACTTAGCTCATTACTAAACAAGTGTAAAGATTGATTGTGGAGGGTTCATTGAAACAACTGATTTAAGGATGTCATTTTGTCTACAGTCCAGGAAACATGACTTCACATCGAAATTTACTGTATAGAATGTACATCTAGTAAATCTACATGTATAAAAGAATGTTGCAATTTGGCACACTTTTTGCATCATATACATGTACATGTATTATGTTAATGATGGCGAGTTATTGCAAAAGGAGCGAGAAACATGTCCAAAATACTCTGGAATGAACTTAAACCTCTGTAGACTTTGTACTTTATAACCAAAGAAGTGGCACCAAGATACTATGCCTTTTCCATGATTTATTCCGTTTAGTTGGTTCATGTAGACGTTAAAGCCAACTCTTTTCGAAGTGCTTTTTCAGCCTTTTTTGATACTTTTTTCTCTCCAGCCTTTATTTTGTCATTTGATTTTTTAAGATCTAAATAAACCTTTATAAAAGCCTTGCACCTTATTTTAATGTAATATTTGACAAATATATCTAACAAGCATTTGGAACTATCTCCCTTTATTTTGCCCTCGGTTAAACTGCACACTTTGTCAAAGAGTGAACTTTTAATGTTTACTCCTGGAAACCTGTCTAAATTTGACTTGGTTAGAAATGTCCTGCATTCATTTTCAACAGTACGAAAAAAAGGGTATAAATCGTCACTTACTCTAAACTATCCTCCTCGATTTTGCAATCTAATCCATTCGTTGGTGTAATCTAAAAAGGTTTTGACATTGTTGCAACTTGTAACTTTCCAAGATTGTAACAATTTGCAGTAAGCTTCTGACACTTTATTTATGTGCATTTGAAACTTTTTGCAGAGAGCAAATGGAATATATCCAGCTACATATCTTAAGACCTATTCTTCCTCACAAGAAATCTGTTGATGTTCATCATGTAAATCAGAGGGTTTGTCAACGGCATTCTTATCTTTTAAAACTAGCTCCAACATAAATTGCAAAATCTGATGGAAGATAATACGAGTAGGCTTTCCATTGTCTGTTATATTTAACGACAGTAGAAATTCATGCCACTTATTAACCTGATCATTGTTGCATCTCAAGTCATTAAATGAACGCCACATCATTTCTGAGGCATCTGGCCCAATCTTCTGATCAATACCTGCGGTGGCAATCAACCAAATGTTGCATGTCAGAAAAACTGCAAAGTTATTAAATTGTGATGAATTGACATGTTCCAGAACCGTGTAGCTTGTGAGCAGCCTATAGCAATATTCGTCTTAGTACCGGATTTGTTAGCCTTATTATGGATCTTCGATAAAAGATAACAATTATTGTGGGCAATTAACTTCTTTGAGGACCAGGGCTGATTTGATTATTTGATCGATTGAGAGTTTGGCCGCTGCTGTTTGGTCACCGCTGTTATATATATTACAACCCCGATAAGTTATGGCTGTCATTGCCTTACTTTTCATTTACAATCTCGTTTCGGTCGGAGATGAAATACTGCTATCTCACTATACGAGAGTGGTTTTCAAATTCAACTTCTGAGGTCGAAGGCCATCTGTGGTCAAGTTTTAAAATGGGCCGGAGTTTAAAACCCTTTTTCATTTGAAAACTTGGAGTCCCGATTTCAATCTAATGTGACATGTATGTGTTGTAGCCTTGGTGATTGTGTCAAAGGTGAGGTGTTGAGGTCAAAGTAATTTAAGGTCAGTGGTAAAAACAAAGTTTAAATTGTAACAATGTTCTTATTTGGGTTTTATCACAGTCACCTGACTAATACTGTATAATGACAAAGACGGTTATGGAAGGAATACCAGGGGAAAAAAAGAGACAAAGCTGAAGACGGAGGGGCAATCTAAGTTCACAAAATGGCATGGCATTACAACAGACGGCTCGGGCTATAGCGAGATGAACATTTAGTGAATAGGCTTTTCTCCCGCTGTGGTTCGGAATAAAAAATAATGGGAGTTTGCATGCAAGGATGGTTTTAATAGTTCCAAGTACGGTTTTTCTGACTTAATTGAAAAGCGATTCAGGTGCGTGGTCGGAGAACCCTTGGTAAGTGCTCCATATTTCCGGTCAGGCCTCCGGATTCCAAGCAAATAGTCTGAGTATGTCAACAAGTCCAACATTACCCTCACCAGCACAGGTTTAAACAACTGTAATTGTTTTGCACCCTTAAGATCCTTCCCCAGGAAAAGGTTTTTAACCTCACAATATGTTAAGCGCGGAGGGTTTTGTTCTGTACCATCTGAAATTCTCATTTTCGGTTTGGGGGCTGTAGTGAGTTACGGCTCGTAGATGTTGGTAGCGTTATTGGTTTTCAAAATATCAGTTGGTCGATCGCGCCCTATTAGCTCGGCGTATCAGATTTAATCATGATTGTCCATAGTGAAGAGCTATAATGCATTCTTGTTGGCAGCATTCGTGTTTTAGGATGGGCCTAAACAAAGGGGGGCCTTGACATTCAAACAAAACGGGGAGTGGACCCTCAAATGAGTCGTAGCGCCTTGAGCGGCGTGTGTACTACTTAGGCGAATGGCAGCCTCGCGGCACGTTTCTTAGTGCTGGCTGGCTTATGAGTGCAGTCTTTTGAACGCATTTACGCGTGGAAATGACGCGCATTGTTGTTTAGCATCAGGTTTATCAGTCGCTGACCCTTTTTGGTGGCGCGGATAATACAAGAAGGTGTGACCGACTTCTGTCTGTGCAGTTGTACTAAAATGCTAACTAAAATGCACAATTTTACGCTAGACTAGCGTGGGTACTTCTACTTCTACGTTGATAATGGACAGTGCGTCCAACTGGATATCTCGTCAATTTGCTTGTCGTGCACGGTGTGGACCAGTGTAGATAATACTCATTTACATAGTGTGGGTGTAGGTGCATATATTTACAGTGAAATCTGGACTTTGTTTAGAAAGCCACATTGAGCAATCCAGTCCTGAATGCTCAAGACCGGGTGATGCATGTACTGTGACTGGGATGGAATTCCAAAGTGGAATTGTGCTGGGCATTAATGATTGCCTGAATGCATCTATCCGGGTTTGATAGGGTAAGCAACTGTATGCCGAGGATCTTCTATAAGTTATGTGGCTAGGTATTGGAAAATGTGTATGTAGAACTACTGTGCACTGCAGTATGCCAGACGGGGCCGAACTAGTGACTGATGGGCAGTGGTCTTTACTGACTGTGGTGTGTACTGCAGATTGCGACGCAGAAGACCTAGTATTCTGTTGGCCTTGGATGTTATGACGTCGTTGTGTTGATTACATTTCATATTCTTGGTCATTGTTACCCCGAGATAAGGTGTTGACTCGGTCTGGTTAAGATCAGAGGGCGGGCCTGTGCCTAAGAAAGAACAGTGGATGGGTCCTGTGGGTTCAAATTGTAATCTAACATGGTTAAGATAGTAGGGTGCAGTGGCCTAGTCGATAAGAACACCAAACCCAAGCTCTGGTGTTTCTGTTCAGCAGAGTGTGGGTTCGAGTCCCAGTCGTGACACTTGTGTCCCATGAACAAGACACTTAACTATAATTGCTTCTCTCCACCCAGGGGTACAATGTGTACCTGTTAGGACAGAGATGTTTATTGTGATTGATTTAGCCTAGTAGCGCATATATTGCAGCACAGGCTGTATACTCCCCAGGGAGTTGAGAGGGTTTAAGGATTGAAAATTGCCCAGTGATCAGGGGTAATAATGTTGGACGCGCTTTGAGTTGCCCTTCGGGTGTGAAAAGCGCTATATAAATCCAAGATATTAGTATTATTATTATAATAAGTTAAGCAGCGGACGGGCCCTGCGTTTTGGATTTTAATCTAGTGTAGTTAAGTTCAGTGGATGAGAGATAGTTATAAGTTGCGCAGCAGACGCGCCTTGTGTGTTGAATTTGAATCTAACATTGTTAAGATCAGACGATAAGAGAGAATATAAGTTAGGCAGTGGACAGGCGCTGTGTGTTGAACTTAAATCTAACAATGTTAAGATAATAGGATAAGAGAGAATATAAATTTCGCAGTGCACAGGCCCTGCGTGTTGAATTTAGATCTAACACTGTTAAGATCAATGGATAAGAGAAAATAGAAGTTAAGCAGTGGATGGGCCCCGTGTGTTAAATTTAATCCAGCAATGTTAAGATCAAAGGATATAAGAGAGAATATAAGTTACGCACCGGATGGGCCCTGAATTTAAATCTAACAATGTTAAGATCATAGGATAAGGTAGTATAAGTTCCGCAGTGCACGGGCCCGGTGTGTTGAATTTAAATCTAACAATGTTAAGATCATAGGATAAGAGAGAATATAAATTCCGCAGTGGACAGGCCCTGCGTGTTGAATTTAAATATAGCTTTGTTAAAATCAGAGGTTAAGAGAGAATAACAGTTATGCAGGGGTCGGGCCCTGGGTGATGAATGTTTATCTTACATAGATAGGCCTATCATCGGAGGATAAGAGAAAATAGGAGTTACGCAGTGGACAGGCCTTGTGTGTTAAATTTTTAATCTAACATGTTTATTTTTAGATCAGAGGTGGGGCCTCCGCGTGAGAGACAATAACAATTCCGCGTGAAAGGGCCCTGCGTGTTATATTTGAATGTAACTGAATAAGGTCAGAGGTCGGGCCTCTGCGTTTGAGACAATTAGAAGTTCCGCAGTGGATTAGGCCCTGCGTGTTAAGGGTAGTATACACCATGGTTAAATGCTTAAATTATCATGAATGAGCGAATTTAGACGGTTGTATTTGATAGTAAATATAATTTAACTGGCCTGTTCGAAGTTTTACAGTCATAAATGCCGAGAAAAGCACGGAATACAGCGTTTGTTTTCAACCGGCGTTGGGCGGTTATTCTTATGTTATTTGTGTTGTTTCGCGATTGCCATCCGGCGGTCGCATATTTTTCTTTATAGAATTTTATTTTTCAGAATAATTTCGGGATATCTAGCGCAATCATTTTGCTTGGATGCCTAGAATCTTTATTTACTTTCAGATAAGTAAGATATTTCTTTATATTTCGGAGTAAATGGTGTATCCTACCCTTGAGTTTCCATGTAGCTGGTTAAAATCAGAGGACGGGCCTCTGCATGAGAGACAAAAGTAGTTGCCGCAGTGGATAGGCCCTGCGTGTTAGATTCGAATGTATCTGATTAAGATCAGACTGGTGGGCCTTTGCATGACAGGCTAAAGAAGTTCCGCAGTGGATAGGCCCTGCGTGTTAAATTCGAATGTATCTGATTAAGATCAGAGGTCAGGTCTCTGCATGAGAGACAAAAGAAGTTCCGCAGTGGATAGGCCCTGCGTGTTAAATTCGAATACCTGATTAAAATCAGAGGACGGGCCCTTGCATGAGAGACAAAAGAAGTTTCGCAGTAGATAGGCCCTGCGTTTTAAATTTGAATGTGACTGATTAAGATCAGAGGATGGGCCCTTGCATGAGAGACACAAGAAGTTTCGCAGTGGATAGGCCCTGCGTTTACAATTTTGAATTTAACTGATTAAGATCAGAGGACGGGCCTCTGCATGAGAGACACAAGAAGTTTCGCAGTAGATAGGCCCTGCGTTTTAAATTTGAATGTGACTGATTAAGATCAGAGGATGGGCCCTTGCATGAGAGACAAAAGAAGTTTCGCAGTGTATACATAGGCCCTGCGTGTTAAATTTTGAATTTAACTGATTAAGATCAGAGGACGGGCCTCTGCATTTGAGACAAATGGAAGTTCCGCAGTGGATAGGCCCTGCGTGTTACAATTGAATGTAACTGATTAAGTTCAGAGGGCGGACCTCTGCTTGAGTGACAATAGAAGTTCTGCAGTGGTCGGGCCACGCGTGTTAAATTTTGAATTTAACTGATTAAGATCAGAGGACGGGCCTCTGCATTTGAGACAAATGGAAGTTCCGCAGTGGATAGGCCCTGCGTGTTACAATTGAATGTAACTGATTAAGTTCAGAGGGTGGACCTCTGCTTGAGTGACAATAGAAGTTCTGCAGTGGTCGGGCCACGCGTGTTAGATATGTAACTAACCGATTAAGATTAGAGGTCGAGCCTCTGCGAAAAGAAGGGGAGAAAGAAAAAAAGAAAACAAAAAGCAAAAAGCTATGGATTAAAGGCTATTTCCTAAAATGTTTAAATGGTATTTGTTTGTACCAGCAGGGCGTCCTTAATAACATAAACAAGTTTCGGCCAATCCTTGTCTATTTTTTATTGTTGTGGTCATCTTTATTCCACTTCTTAGGAGTCTTATTATTGGGATCGGAACTTTTGCCTAAAGACCTCAAAAGAATTATAAGAAAAAGAGATAGCGGCACGTAAAGTAGTTGCCATAGCCAGTTTGGCCTAATTTATACACGATTTTTAACGGTGTTCTTTATTTTTGCTTTCTGTTTCCTAAATGACGTTTAATGATTGATCGAAGTCACATTTTTTCTTCACAGATCCTAAGAACCGTTTCCATGGTGAAAAGCGATGTTGTTGTTTCCACGGTCGCCGCTAAACTTGGCGAAAATTGCGTGTCGACGGGTCAGCAACTGTCCATCGGTGCAGCCGTTCTGCAAAACTGCCCGTTTCCAACGTATAGATGAATCCATTCAAACATACATGGGCATTGTGGGCCAGTAGCCCTGTATCCCTATAGTAATTTAACGTCACATGGTCTTCCTGCATGAGAATGAAACAACCTTTTCTTCGTATTGTTAACTGTTGTGTTTGAAAAAGTGCCTGAGTCAAGTGGTAATGGCAATAATTACAATAAAATAGATATTAACTATACGCAGTTGCGGTAGGCATTGACCCACAGGGGGACATTTGAGGAAACGAGACGCTTTATGTATGCAATTCGGCGTCGAGAAAAGTCCCACACGCAGCATTTTTCTTTTTTGTTGTTCTGCGCATATTTGCGGACTTGTGAAGCTCATCTGCAATATTAGTTTATTAATTAGATAAACACCGTTAAAGGTATGGGGCGGTCTTTTTCTTCCCGTGCTCGTTTGGCGTCTGCAAGTCTATCGGGATGTTCACGAAAGCGAGGGCGGAGTTCTAAGCGAGGGGTGACGACACGAGACCCCCTAATAATATACCCGTCATTGACGCTCCTTGGCACCGTGGAGCATGGCAAATGTATAGAATGTTTAAGATATCTTGAAGGTCGCAATTGCGCCGGATGGTTCGATCTGTCGCTCATTAGGTAGTATTCCGCGCCCTAATAACTCTCGGCTTTTGATGCCTCGGTATGTAGGGCTATCCGCCCTCTGGCCACATACAGTGTCAAACTGCAACGCGCTACTCGCAAATGTCGGATATTCTAACTCGGGGGCTGGTCCTTCAGAACCTGCCTCCGCCGATCTGGTTAGCATCGATAGTCTGAATGGCTACGCCGCCCCCGTAGACAAGGGGCGTTTTCATTGCACGCATTTCCACCGCGTCTGTCGAATAATACGTCAGCGTTTACGGCAAAACGCCATGAGATAGGCGGGGAGTTCTCCGCTTTACCGGATGGATGGCGGCGTCATGCGGGCGACGTCGTGCGTGTGACACGTTGCGACGCGGTACGGGCGACGCGGTACGGGCGACGCGGTACGGGCGACGCGGTACGGGCGACGCGGTACGGGCGACGCGGTACGGGCGACGCGGTACGGGCGAGGCGAGGCGAGGCGGTACGGGCGAGGCGGTACGGGCGAGGCGGTACGGGCGAGGCGGTACGGGCGAGGCGGTACGGGCGAGGCGGTACGGGCGAGGCGGTACGGGCGAGGCGGTACGGGCGAGGCGGTACGGGCGAGGCGGTACGGGCGAGGCGGTACGGGCGAGGCGGTACGGGCGAGGCGGTACGGGCGAGGCGGTACGGGCGAGGCGGTACGGGCGAGGCGGTACGGGCGAGGCGGTACGGGCGAGGCGGTACGGGCGAGGCGGTACGGGCGAGGCGGTACGGGCGAGGCGGTACGGGCGAGGCGGTACGGGCGAGGCGGTACGGGCGAGGCGGTACGGGCGAGGCGGTACGGGCGAGGCGGTACGGGCGAGGCGGTACGGGCGAGGCGGTACGGGCGAGGCGGTACGGGCGAGGCGGTACGGGCGAGGCGGTACGGGCGAGGCGGTACGGGCGAGGCGGTACGGGCGAGGCGGTACGGGCGAGGCGGTACGGGCGAGGCGGTACGGGCGAGGCGGTACGGGCGAGGCGGTACGGGCGAGGCGGTACGGGTGAGGTACGGGTGAGGTACGGGTGGTATTTGGGGCGAGATATTGTGGGAATGGGTGAGGCTTCGTGGTCCTGGTTCGGAGCGAAGAATCTCCCCATATCTAAAATTCTAGTATAGATTCTGGGGCCCGAACAAAGCAGCAGTGCAAATAGGGTACTATATTGTGAACAAAAGATAACATTGATAGAATCTAATTTAGGAATACATGTACATCATAATGCAACACCAGCATGACACATGCGAGTGCTATATGATTTATGGGCGGCAGAAAACAATAGAAAGCAAAGTGTTCTTCTATGGATATCACCTTTGCTAAGAATCCTACTGCCTTTGTTCCATTACAACTCTCTGGTCAACAAATTCATACTAGTGGTATCCTCAAAATACTTGGCAATAAAGTGACTAATAATCTTAAATAAGATATACATATTAATGACAGTATACGTAAAGCAAGTGAATGGTTATTTATGCTAACCACCCTCAGAAGATTTGGTCTTCGAATATAATCTTTAATGCCAAAGATAAATGTTATTACAGCCCATGGAAATAGTTTCATGATACGTGCTAACGCTATAGGAAATTCCATGAGTAAAAAAGACCCTGACACTGGCGAGTGCTATCTTGGAAGCAGTGATGTTTATGCCGAGTACAGCAATATTGTGAACGTTGTAGCCTCATGATACGATGAGGCTATGTTTATGGTACTCGCAAATTTCATCAATTCTGGAGTTTGTGGTGACACTTCAATATACACTGTAGCGCTCGAAAGTTTAATACGGATTCAGACAGCCAGTAACACAAGTCCTCACATTTAGCGGTCTTATAATCAAATCCGGCAGTAAATTATATTTCTAGGCAAATTGCTTAGGTGTCATAGCGCTCGCGAATTTCCGCGAATTTAACATCGGTAGATGGAAGCAACTTTGTGGTTGCATGTGGTTGCCTCCTTGGCAATGGGCATTTTGTTGCCCTGTATTGGTGGGCCTGGTGTTGCCCATTATAATGGTCGGGCCTGGTGTTGCCCGGGGGCCTGGGTGGCCCAAATTGTAGAATTGTTTATTTGTTGAATTGTTTCTTTTTTGCTACCGGTATGCCCTTTCACAGGTATCCGGAATAAAACATATTTTCGAGGCTGTGGCATCACTCAATAACTTCTCTCCTTTGAGTCGAAGTATAACTCCTTTTACCGTTAGGCGGTAAAAGGTTTTATACACAGCGAAAGCTCATGCGGCCTTCCTACGCTCTCATGGAATTTTTTGACATTCACACCCACACCTAACCACAGCCGATTCCAGAGTCAACATCTCAATTTTTGTTCAGCAAATTTTGACCCACTACCACCCCAATGTCTCCACCAATTTTTTAGTTGGTTCTCAATTATAGCACTCGCATGTGTCATGTGGTCAATGGTGTTGCATTATGATGTACATGTATTCATAAATTAGATTCTAGCAATTTTATTTTTTGTTCACAATATAGGGCTCGCATGTGTGATGAGGCTATGTTTATGGTACTCGCAGATTTCATCAATTCTGGAGTTTATGGTGACACTCCAATATACACTGTAGTGCTCGAAAGTTTCCAGAGGCTAGTATAAGATTTATACTGTACTCATATATGTCCTTGATTGGTTGGCTTTGTATAGTTTATAATTCCGAATAGCGCTCGAACGTATCATGAGGCTACAACGTTCACAATATTGCTGTACTCGGCATAAACATCACTGCTTCCAAGATAGCACTCGCCAGTGTCAGGGTCTTTTTTACTCATGGAATTCCCTATAGAGTTCGCACGTATCATGAAACTATTTCCATGGGCTGTAATAATAAAATGTATCTTTGGCATTAAAGATTATATGTTTTCAGCAGGTGGGAAACAAAACGTTGTCTTAAGGGCATCCATTTGAGATCACGGAATAATTCGGTTGACGGAGTATTGTAATCCTTACTCAAGATAATTCTCGCAGCCCGTTTCTGGAGTTTCTTAAGTTTGTTAGTATGGATTTGGAATCTGTTTTACCAAATCTGAGCACAATAATCAAAATGAGGTTAATGAATTGTAAAGATAGTCCAGGAAAAATAAGTTTTGACCTCAAACAAATTGTAACAAAACAAATTTCACCACAATGCATTTCTAAAAGGTCTCCACAATGACATATTAAAAGTCTTTAAAAAAAAAAGTGGTGGAATTATTTGCATAAATCGTTAATCCCTGCCGCGTAATATAATTATTCCCATATTTGGGTATATAATATATAACAAAGTTTATTTGGGTGATTCTACTTACATATCCCTACTTTGATAACATTTTCTAAAGCGTATAAGTGACTGAATAATTATGAGAACATGGTAATTATCCAAAATGACAACTTCGTGACCCTATAAATGTGCGTACATTACACTGTCTCCAGATATCATCAAGTAGTCAGTATTGGTGAACTTCAAATTCACCAAGTTGCTTACTGGCACAGTTATCATATTAAAACCTTATGGAAAATCATATGAACAATGATAACATTGTGATATTTAGCCCAGCAAACCAAAACTGGGGGAAAATGGTTTGTTCATAAACTGGGCGAAAAAAAGGTTACTGTTGATTATCCTGGACGATATATTTAAGTGTTTGTTTAAACTAATTGATTATTGACTGCTGTCACAATCGCCCAGGTGTCAGAAATAGACGGACATACCCTATTTTCTGGTCCCGTAACGTTAACCCTTCAATTTCTCACTGGAGACTGGTTCGTATTTGCAACTTAATGTATCTTTATTGTTGTTTCTTGTATTATTACAGACCAAATCGGCTAATTCCCAATCCATGCTTGGTTTGTCCACCAACCCCAGCAATCTGCATGCGATATAAAAATCTGACCATGTGAGTGATGTCTACCGGACGAACCTTGAGGTCAGGCCGGGCTGTACTTACATCTTCAGAACCATCTGTCATGTCAAAGTCAGAAGCCCCCGCCAAGTCGTCCAATCACTCCATGAATTTGCTTGTTTACCTTAGCTATGGCTCGTCACCACCTTCAGTGGAAACAGAGCGTCCGCTTACAGACCAAAGAACTGGAAGACCACTTATTATCTGTACAACTTGCACGAGGAGAACTGGCCCTGAAACAAAAAGAGCTGGAACTTCGGTTGGCGCAGGAACAGCGCATATTAAAGATGAAAGAAAGACTTGC
Organism: Crossaster papposus; assembly: GCA_037893245.1. Classification (NCBI taxonomy): domain Eukaryota; kingdom Metazoa; phylum Echinodermata; class Asteroidea; order Velatida; family Solasteridae; genus Crossaster; species Crossaster papposus. The sequence continues at coordinate 1,664,335 of JBAIAA010000381.1, read as the reverse complement.
AAGAAAGTTTGAACTAGAAAAACAGTGTAAAGATGCTGAGCTCAATCTAGCACAAGCTAGAAAAGAATCAGAAATAATGCACACAGAGGATTATCAGTACATATACAGGAAACAATCCTTTACCAGTTGTAGCAAATACCCAAGTTGCGACCAGTCCAAACTGCTCTATTGCTGTCACAGATACTTCTTGCCCTCCGGTCCAAGTTCCGGGTGCAACAGCATCCGCTGAATTTCCCGAGCCCGTTACTTTGCCCGTGCTGGTTGCTCATGCTAGTCATGCTGCCTTGCCAAAATCTGCAGCTGCTAGCACTGATCCGAAAACGCGGGTTTCCGCGCATAGCTTGAAAATTACACAAAGCGATGCAGCACAAACTTGCTACAGCATTACACGACTTCTATCGGAGACTATCCTGAGTAGCACCCATTTTTCTGCTATTCCTAATGCCACTTTTTGCTCTTCCATTTCAAGTGATCAAGGTCCCAGACCATGCCCCTGTCTAGTACTCCAGTAGACACATCCGTTGGTCAACCCGTGACACCCAATTCAAACCCAGGTAATCTGAATCAAATGTTGAGTTCAATGTGGGCAGCCTCAGCTGGTGGAATCAGTATGGAAGTCCCAGTCTTCAGTGGTGGCAATCCTTCAGAGTTCCGTTGCTTTGAGACGATGGTTGATGGCTGCATTAAACCACTCATTCACCTGAGTGAGTTACACAAATTCTTCATCGTGAAGTCCAAACTTCGAGGACAGCCCAAGAAGGACATCCATTATAAGCATGACGCTCACCCTTTCACCCGTGCCATGTCTACCTTGCAGAAGCTTTATGGCGACATCTGTACCTTTATCCGAACCAAGATTGAGCAAATTAGTTCTCGGCCCAAGCTGGCGGCCCACGATTCAAAGAGTATGGTGGAGTTTGCCTCTACTGTGTCCTCATTGGTTGTTCAATTGAAGAGCGCACCTGAAGGGAAATCTGAATTGAAAGTGAATTCCACCGCTTGCATCCTAGCTCCCTCCTGTCCACCAGATTGCCTTTCTAAAGGCCATGAATTCAAAAGGTGTTCGTAATTTCTATTTGGCTGACATCGATGAATGGTTACAGCAGACGGTGCCATTGCTCGCCAGAAGATACAGCTAAGTGAGAATCTAAAGTGCGACACCTCACCCAGTCAACGTGACAGACGACAAAAGGGTGCCGCTGCCTACCATGCAAGTGCCGGAAGTCATACTGCCATTGTTGGCAACAGATCAGCCCAAGGGTCTGGTAGTAACAACCCAACAGGGTCCAAATTTCCAAGGGAGAAGAAACCATTCCGCAAGTATTGTCCACATTGCGGGTTTCCGCGCATAGCTTGCAAATTGCACAAAGCGATGCAGCACAAACTTGCTACAGCATTACACGACTTCTATCCGAGACTATCCTGAGTAGCACCCATTTTTCTGCTATTCCTAATGCCACTATTTGCTCTTCCATTTCCAGTGATCAAGTTAACCATTCCTCAGCAAATGTGTCCCAGACCATGCCCGCACCGAGTGAACCTTCACACCTAGGGCTCCCTCTGTCTACTACTCCAATAGACACATCCGTTGGTCAACCCGTGACACCCAATTCAAACCCAGGTAATCTGAATCAAATGTTGAGTTAAATGTTGGCAGCCTCAGCTGGTGGAATCAGTATGGAAGTCCCAGTCTTCAGTGGTGGCGATCCTTCAGAGTTCCGTTGCTTTGAGACTATGGTTGATGGCTGCATCAAACCACTCATTCACCTGAGTGAGTTACACAAATTGATGGTCATCAAAAGAAGGTCATCGATGCTGAAAGTGTGCTCGCAAGCACCAGGAGGGACAAGGATGTGACCTACGAAAGCCATGTCGTGATTGAAACGAGATCCATCTGACAGTCCTGCCTAATCTGCTTAAGCAGCCAGGGTATGGGGCTTACTATTCCAGTTTTGACCCCAATTACTCAGTTTTCTATGGTGATGGTAATCCGTGGCTCCTGAAGGAGGTGGGCCTGAAAATTGTTCCAGTCGTTTTGTACGGCGAAGGTACACGACTTGAGACTTACTGCCTATTGGATGATAGTTCTAATTTCTCGATGATGCCTATGGAGGCTGCCGATGCTCTGTTTTTGAAAAGAACAGCAACCGAAATTCCGATTGTAACAGCACGAGATGCCTGTTCTCCCTGCAAAGGCCAGATGCTAAGTTTTGACATTGCTCCAATCGATGATCCAGACCAGCGAATACCGCTGACGAATGTATTATCGTCTCCTATGCTCAGATTGTCTAAGCATTCCGTCCCTGCTCATCATCTGCAGGAAAAGTGGCCCCATTTCGGTGCGTTGTACTGGTTTAATTGTCTCTAGGCTGGGTTGGGATTCTGAAGCTCTTGTCGGTTTCTAGTTTACCATACAGGGCACCAGAAATCCCGATCTTGACTACTTCTGTTTCGAACGACGTCAGCATACAGCATGGGTGAAGAAGGGTCAAATGTGTCCGACTGATCTGAACACCGGATAAAGATGAAGGAGGATATTATTGGCAAATACACCATGGCCAAGCTTGCTAAGATGTATCCCATCTGGGCACAGATGCCTAAATGAGATATTACTGTTATCAATTAACGACCATCCATGCTTCGCCGCGAATTCCTCATGTAGCTGATTGGCGGTAAAGCCATGACGTCTTTCTGAGCTCCTTGCCAGTATGGGGGTGTACCTCTGATTGGCTTCAAGAACTTATACCCACTATCAGATTGCAATATATCTCAGAGTTGATCCCCATCTTTAATCATGCTAGCATTCACATTCTCCGCACAGTGTAGTTTACCTGAACTCTGACACATTGCAATTGATACACTTGACATAACTTGCTGTATTTCCGATAGATACTAAGCATAAAAGGTGTACTAAATACTCTTTGCAAATCTATTATCTGCATTTATTAACCTGTTATGAAAATATCTCGCCAGACTTAAAGATATGATACACCATTTGCAGATATCGAAAATATTTACTATTAAATTATTAGGAAATATCTTACTCATCTGAAAGTAAATGTTGATTCTAGGCATCCAGCAAAATGATTGCGCTAGATATCCTGTAATTATTCCGAAAAATATAATTTTATAATAAAAAATTCGCGATCGCCGTCCGGCAATCGCGAAAAAAAAAAGATAACATAAGAATAACTGCTCGACGCCAGTTGACAACAACCGCCGTTTTTCGTGCTTTTTTTCGGCATCCATGATTGTAAAACTTCGGACAGCTTAGTTAAACAATAATTACTATAAAATGCAACCCCCCAAAATATACTCATTCATGATAATTCAAGCAATGACCAATGGTGTATCCTACCTTTAATCTGACATCACGATCATCACTGAATATGGGTTGGCCCTTGGGAAACAATTCTTAAAAACACTTGGCCTCATTACCTTCTTCCAATAATACTCGGACTGGGCTATTAGCTTCACAAGGTGCAACACAGAGCACATCATCGAAATATTGATCGAGAACCTCAGAGGCAATATTCACTGGTTGCATACTTGTATCATAAGCTATTCCTGTCAAACGCTCTTCGTCTGTGTCTTCATCTGTGTCTCCGTCACTGTTGGTAGAATCATCACTTTCATGTCCTTCATTATTATTATTATTATCACAGTTTATTTCAATGTTATTATACCACCTATTATTCGCCTTTAAATAACACAACGCCTGCTCAACATGTTTCCTGCTTATAAATTGATACTGGTAATACCCTTCGAATGATAATTTTCTCTTCAACTTAACTTTCATTAATTGGTCATTTCCACATCTAGGTAATGATGTCACTGTTTTTGAAATATCCGAGGGTATACTTACGATTGGGCCATGTACACAATTCTGTCCACACCTGGGTAAAGAAATCATTTTAACGAAGGCAATATTAATTACAATAAGGTGTTCCTCTAGTGTATTTAAAAAACTTAATTCCTCAGGGATATCTTCCAATGACAGATTGTTTTTCCAATGACAGATTGTTTGCACAGGCTTCTGATGGTATCTTGTTCTGAAGCAATTTCCTATGGCATGTGTAGCAAATCCACAAAGATGACCTACTTGCTTGTGACACTAGACAGTTTTCACCACTCTCGCCACACGTATGCAAATAATTGTCAGATATACAAACAACAATTCTGTATTTATTTGGATTACACTTAACAACTTGCTTACGGAATTGAAGTTTATGACAAACTGCACAAACATACTCAGGTCCTGCAGACACACTTTGCCTCCAATTTTGCATAGCATTATTCATCTTAGATTGACTCTTTTTTTTTCTTCTGTTTAACCGGTCTTTATTAATTCGTTTAATATTTGTATGATAATTTTCATCACTCTGATATTTTCTTTTTCCTTATTCAATTAAAGTTCTCCGATAACGTCCGTTGATAGCATACTTGTTTTGTATAGATCAGGGACCTTATTCACGAAGCATCCACTATTACCGGGTCCGTAACAGCCTTTGCGGATGGCCTAACGGATACATTATAATTGCGCTACGCCGTATTCACGAAAGGTTCCGTTAGGTATCGGTAAAATTGCGGAGCTCCGCTAATAATGGGGGTGTCGTTTAAGAGCGTAAAATAGAAATGTAGTCGAATTGTTATGAATCCAAAATACACATGGTAGCTGATTGCGGCCTACATTTCAAATTCTTGGCGAAAAAAAGATGAATTTTCACAGTGCACTGGTTATTTTCTAAAACTAAGGAACGATTTCGTGAACTTCTTCTGTGAAAGGCATCATACCAATCTATTCTTTTTAGGGTTAAAAACATGTGAAATTAAGAAGTTGACTCAAATCACCAAAAAACATAATCTGATGATGAACAGCATTTTACGGGAAGGGCGGTATAATGAACAACACATTATATTTAGCAAAACCACATCAATTAATTTCTTGCCAACGCGGAGCAACCTAGACTGTATATACCATGGCCTATTGTCAAACAGATTTCAAAAGCAGTTTTTTCGAGGATAGTGTACTATCGGTAACAGTCTTCGATTAACACAATCCGGCATCCACACAAATTTACAGTCATCACAAACACATTTTCGTGCAATAGTAAATAACCATGAGCTTTATTTGTTACGATACTTTCACTGACGTCGACCACATTATTTTGTAATGCTCATTACAGAAGGTGGTTGTCAGTGAATTCTAAAGTACTTGAAAATCTGTCTAGAAACATTGCTTCTTTCTGGATGACAGCACTATTTCACAAGTTTAGAGTTGCATCAAAGTCTTCTTTAATCAGATTCTGACTGGCTAGGTTCGTCGGAAATCGAATTATTTGTGGCGAAATTCTTTGAAGGACAGTTGCGACCCGGGTAACAATTCGAGAAGTTGACGGCTGACTACGTTCGGCCAAAAATCGGAGGGCTGTTATGATCTGCGTGGCGGGTATTGCATGTGACCTCTATGCTGGATGTACAACTTGATCACGGATCAAATCTTTTACCTTCAACAGTACATGCCTTGCATTCGATACCTCTTTATCAGTTCCACGTCGTCGTAAATATCCAGTGCAATTGCTCTAACTTATTATGAAATACTCGCTGGCGGCGAAGAGTACGCCCGTTTTCCTCCTCCAGCAGAACCACAAACACTGCAGCCATTTCATTTTAGCGCTATGCGGAGATCTGTAAGCTTTTACGGGAACGGTGGAGTTCCAGCAACAAATTGCTCTTTTACGGACGTGTTCTGCGGATGCGCTATTATGCGGATACTTCGTGAATATGGCGCAAACCATAACGGAGGCTTAACGGATCCGTTAAAGCGTGCGGATGCTTTGTGAATAAGGTCCCGGATGAGAGCATTTCTATAAACTAAATTGGAGTGATATATTCTTTTGGCATTATCAATCTTTCTTTGCCTGTGTATTGCATCCTTATAATACTTAGTTTTCACAGAACTGATCATATTTTGTCTATACACTACATCCTCATGATACTTAGTTTTTACATAATTCTTGGCATATGTAATCAGATTTTGCCTGTGTGCTGCATTGTCATGATACTTAGTTTTCACATAATTCTTGACACATTCAATCTTATTTTGCCTATGTGCTGCATCCTCATGATACTTAGTTTTTACATATTAAATCTTCTTTTGCCTATGTGCTGCATTGTCCTGATACTTAGTTTTCGCATAATTCATTGTTTTTCCCATCCTTGTACTTTATTTGTCCACTAAAAATATCTTTCTCTATTTTTCTCTTTTCTTATTTTTTTATTTAATTTCACATTTACACGTTTACGTATTTTACAATTTGACTGCTTTGATACTTTTATGTTCGAGTCTTTGGATTCATTTTCACAGCTCTCTAACTTCACAGTTATGGGTTTATGTACTTGCGTCACCACATTTACATGTTCACGTTTTTCACAATGTGACTGCTTTGATACTGTTATATTTGACTGTTTACATTCATTTTTATTTTCAAGGCTGTCTAACTTCACAGTTGTGGGTTTATGTACTTGTGTCACAAAATCATAATGTACTCTATTCCTATGGTACAAATAAATTTCAAACTTCACTAAACCGTCAATACTACTGTCTGTACATATGCATCTATTTGAAAATAAATACCACTCATCAGCATCATCATACGTGTATATATTACAATGCAACATATGTGATGTTGCAATGAATTATCCCATGTACCATAATTGTACAATCCTGCACTTGTTACATACTCTTCCACTGTTCTGTAACCTTCAAGTAAATAGCCCCTGAACTGAGCTGCATTTTCCAACAAATGATTCACAATTGCCAATCTCAATTCCATGTGATTATCTTCAGTTCCTGATATAGCAAAGGAAATCGCTCTGAAAAAAACAGTTGCCATCACCTTTAATTGTCTTTATAGAGTCAGGTCTCCCCAAGTTCTTGCATTTCATAGACCGTTTATCATCATTTATAAGAACTTTGGTCACACCCAACCTCTCACATAAGGCAATTATATTATTATAAGCTAATGGAACAAACTTACAATTAACTTCCTCTGCTTCTACAATTTTCTATGTCATTTTCTCTAGGTTCCTCTGTTTCCTGTCCAAAACCACATGTACTGGTGCTTGCATTGCCACATTTAGCAGTCTCGTCATGTTTACAAACACTGACATCTTCATCTATCCAGACAGCAACACCTGTTATTTCAAACTGTTCATAGTCTCTGACATTCATAGATTTGCCAAGTTCAGTACAATGCCTGTACACACCTTGCCACGATGATACGCATTTGAGCAAGCTCATCCCTTCAGAATCTAAGTTCGAATTCTGGTTTCTGTTATGGGAATCAAAAATATAATACATGCCATCTTGAGCAATTACTGAAAATGTGTTTCCATGGAAACAGATAAAGCATGCACAATATTTTTGAACCGTCTGCTCTACTGCTGTACTGAATGGAATCATATTGAACTCAGCCAAATGTGTTTGCTCTGCAAAAGTTCAGAAACAGATTCATCAATCTTCATATGGAAATGTTTACTTAAATGCATCAATTTCATCAGGCAACTCACTGATTAACAAATATTCATTTATCATTGTGGAGCTACAAGACAAATGTACAGTTCATTTCCTGTATTCAGCACAAATACAAATCACAAATCTAAGCATGGTCTTAATTAGTATTTCCTAAAAAATATGGAAAAGTTTCTCAGTCCCAGTCATGTATTTTCAAAAAAACACTGTCACGTTCCAACATTCCTTCCAAGTAAAACATTTAGCCATATTGCTATAGTCGTACCGGTACTAGTCCACAAATGGTTTTGGAAAAGTCTTAACAAACATCATGTAATTAGTAGTAGGACTGTTTGAGAAAGTGGAATTCTATCTGATAAATTATGAGTATTATAAACGCGACACTTGTAATGGTATTACACATGCTGCGCCAACTACACGCTGTTTATGCTAGGCTATTGCGCATGCTTGCGCGAGCATGATGGGATATGATTAAAGATGGCTGATGTTGTAAGAAGTGTGATTCTAATTGTTGCTGAATAAATAAATGATCATCGAATCATTGGATGGAAATCATATAAATCTTGCAGTCTAGAACCTAAATGTGTGTAACAGATCGTTACACTGGCGTCGTAGACAGTGATGGCTGCTGGATGTGTGTGATTTTCGAAGATTTTGTCTGCAAAGCCAAAGGAAATATTGTCATCGTGGTTGGACGTGCGTTGACGTACGGAATTCCAAATTGCGAAGACTGTGGGTGTCGTGAGTCGAGAGACGGCCAACGTTATGTTATTCTTCACTGTTTATATTGCTTGAATATATTTGTTGATCATCAAAGCAACGTTCACGACGTTGTGTATTTTGAGCTGGTTTTGATAATTTGTTGATGGTTCCGTGCGATCAAGTTTTTGATTGTTTGTTTACATATTTGCTAATCGTTAACCCCCCTGGGCCTGTTCCAATATGTCTATGTCAGGCAGAGGGGAATATTTACGGCGTTTTACAGCAGATTACATTACTCAGTTATGTAATCTAAATCATATTGATTTGAATGTTGCAAAGAATAAGCAAGAGCGTATTGAATGTTTGTGTAGTTTGCCAAATATGAAGGAACCAAAAGAGACAAAACCCAAAGTTGATCCAACGCCGCCTGTTCAGCCAGATTTAGGGCAAATTCTTGAGAAGCTTGAGGCAATCCAAAAGAATGAAACTGAGGCTCTGTGCCAGTCATTGCTACAGGCTATAGTAGAGTCAATTTATGAAAAAATACACCTCAACCCCAAAAAAATTGTAACAAAAGGTTTTTTAACGGATTATGGTAGTACCGATTATCAAGAATAACATATTGAAAATCTAAGAAATTCGGAGCATAGAAAAGTTGTCATTTTCAAGATGGCGTCCAAGATGGCCGCCATTACAACAAAATGGCAATAAGTCATTTATTATTTACCCTAGCGTCATCATTTTGGTGTCTACACCGATGTTTTGGGGGTCAATAAGACCATTAAGACCAGTAAAAATGTCATTGAGTATTCAGGTAACCTAAAAATCCAACGCGAGCTGATGACTCGCGCTTACTGGGAATTCCTCGTTCAAGGGAGACAATTGCAACTCCCTATCCTAAGCACAAAGGGGGTTCAACGGATTGCCCAGACCTTCCGGCCAAGAGACGGGACCCGCTGACCCCTTCAGTGTAGGGCGTGTGCGGTCCGGACATATAAGGGCATTACAGACCTGTTATTGCTAAATCTCGCGTGGCTGACCTCTAAAAAGTCAGCGGCCGGCGCGGCGGCCGGCGCGACTATTTAGCAAGCCAGAGTCTCGTTCGTTATCAGAAATAACCAGACAAATCGCTCCACCAACTAAGAACGGCCATGCACTACCACCCACAAAATTAAGAAATGGCTCTCAATCTGTAAATCTTCACTGTGTCCAGGCCGGGTGAGTTTTCCCGTGTTGAGTCAAATTGAGTGGTGGTGCCCTTCCGTTAATTCCTTTAGTTTTAGCTTTGCAACCAAACTTCCCCTGGAACCCAAAGACTTTGGTTTCCCGCAGACTGCCCGCCGCGTCATTGAAGTAACACCGGCGGATCGCCAGTTGGCATCGTTTATGGTTAGAACTATGGCGGTATCTGATCGCATTCGAACATCTAACTTTTGTTCTTGATTGATGAAAACATTCTTGACAAATGCTTTCGCAGTCGGTCGTCTTGCGGCGATCCAAGAATTCATCTCTCACACCGCAGTACAAATGCCCGCGTCGTCCCTCTTAATCATTACATCGAGTTCTAAAAAAACCACGCAATAGAACTGAGGTCCTATTCTGTTATTCTATGCTCTGCTGTCCAGGCGGTCGGCCTGCTTAGAACACTCCAAACTAAACGTTTCGGCCGCGCTTGGCACTCAGTCAAGAGAACCGGGCGGAGACCGAGAGGAAGGCCAGGCGGGCAGTGGCGCGCCTTGCGGCGGACCGCCAGCCTGCGCCCAAGATCCAACTACGAGCTTTTTAACTGCAGCAATTTTGATATACGCTATTGGAGCTGGAATTACCGCGGCTGCTGGCACCAGACTTGCCCTCCAATAGATCCTCGTTAAAGGATTTAAAGTGTACTCATTTCAATTACAGGGCCTCGAAAGAGTCATGTATTGCTATTTTCGTCACTACCTCCCCGTGTCGGGAGTGGGTAATTTGCGCGCCTGCTGCCTTCCATTGATGTGGTAGCCGTTTCTCAAGCTTCCTCCCTCTCCGGAATCGAACCCTGATTCTCCATTACCCGTTACTACCATGGCAGGTCCATAACGTACCATCGACAGTTGATAGGGCAGACATTCATCACCGGTGCGAGGACAGTGCGATCGGCCAGGTTATCTAGAGTTCACCAACGGAGCCGGGACCAGCCCGGGTTGTTCTAGTTCCTAATAAAAGCAAGCCTCCCGCAAGGTCGGCGCTTGCTGGCATGTATTAGCTCTAGAACTACCACAGTTATCCATGTAGGGGTGTGTGGTCCCAAAAAACATAACTAATTTAATGAGCCATCCGCAGTTTCGCTTGTGAAAGCTTTTACTTAGACATGCATGGCTTAATCTTTGAAACAAGCATATGACTACTGGCAAGATCAACCAGGTAGCCCCCTCGGGGCTTGGGCGGGCGGGCCCTGCGCGCTGGGGCGGGGGCCCGTCGCTCTCCGGCTGGACGCGCCATGGCTGCCGGCGCCGGTATCCTCGAAACTCACTCTCTCTATCTCTCTCTCGGAGGCATCGCATCGTGACTGGGCTAAGGGAACTGGGAGCCTTCTCCGCCGCCTCCCTTCGTCTCAATCCGGTGGTCCGAGCGGGCCGGCCCTTGTTAGAGTGTGGGCCGCCTTGGTCCGCTCTGGGGCGAGCTACTGCTTGCCGCTCGTTCCGCCGCCTGGGCCGCGGCTCGGCGCCCCGCCTTGGGAACTTGCTGTCGCCCGCCGCTAAACTGCGGCGGGCGTTTGGAACAGGTGCCGCTCGGCCGTCGAGAGCGGAAGGGCCTCGGTTTCCCGCGTCTTAACGGCCCGCGCGGCCGCTCTGATTGCCGTAGGTTCTGGAAGCCCGGCGGGATGTCGGACCGGACCCACCCTGTGCCGAACCGTAAGGCGGTGCGGGCTGGCCGGCCCCGGCGGCTCCCATTGTACTGTGCCGGGCCTGTCCGAGTGCCTCGGAGGGCACGACAGGTCGGCGGGGACGTGGAGTCGAGTCGGGGAATCATCCCCCATTCCGCCTCACTCTCCGAGGCCCGGGCACCGCATCCACGGGCCCGGTCTGCTCTGACCACCCAGGAGGGAGGGGGGTGGTGTGGTGTGGGGGGGGGGGGGGGGGGGGGGGGGGGGCTGGCCTTCCAGAGTATCGAAAACGACTCCAGATGCATCCCACACCGATCCCGCGACGGGCGGGCGAAGAGGGACCGTTCGAGTAGTGGTCCGCTCCATATGTCGTGTACAACGTTCGCCTGACTACCTGCCCCCTTATATATAGCCACAAGCCAATGTCCGACTGCCATCTTGGTATTGATAACCTGATTACTTGATATCTTTAAAGATGTATGGGCCAATGCTTCTTGTACTCAATGTTAAATCCGTAAGTGTAAGAAAGAAACAAAACTTGGGTTAGAAGACAAACTCTGACAGCCATTTTGGACGCCCCTTTGGGCGCCATCTTTTGTTTTTAGGTTACCTGATTACTCACTGAATTTGTATTGGTCTTAGTGGGTTTCCTGATCCATACAAGATAGATGTAGACACCAAAAATTAAACTCCAAGGGTGAATATGAAATGACTTATAGTCATTTTAGTGTATTGGTGCCCATTTTGGACGCCATTTTGGACGCCATCTTGGATTTTTAGGTTACCTGATTACTCACTGAATTGTTATTGGTCTTAGTGGGTTTCCTGATTCATACAAGATAGATGTAGACACCAGAATTTAACTTCAAGGGTGAATATGAAATGACTTATAGCCATTTTAGTGTATTAGTGGCCATTTTGGACGCCATTTTGGACGCCATCTTGGATTTTTAGGTTACCTGATTACTCACTGAATTGTTATTGGTCTTAGTGGGTTTCCTGATTCATACAAGATAGATGTAGACACCAGAATTTAACTTCAAGGGTGAATATGAAATGACTTGTAGCCATTTTAGTGTATTAGTGGCCATTTTGGACGCCATATTGGATTTTTAGGTTACCTGATTACTCAATGACTCTTTTGTTGGTCTCAATGAATTATCTGACCACTAAAACCTGGGAATAGGCACCAAAATTACGACTGTAGGGTGAATATTGATTGACTTATATTCATTTAAGGATATTGGCGGCCATCTTGGACGCCATTTTAAAAAAACAGCTTTCCGGTACTCTGATTTTCTTAGATTTTCAATATGTTATTTTTGATGTCCAATAGTACCTGAAACCGTTGGAAAACCTTTTGTTACAATTTGTTTGGGGTCAAACTGTATAATGACCCTACTACTATGATTGCGGCAACCAAATCATCTATCTTAGCGATCAGAGTAGGACCCGAGCTCCCTGATTTTCACAAGTTTTCATCAGACGATGAAATCACTTGTTATCTGTCAACATTCGAGCGAATGGCAACCGCCGCCAACAAACCGAAAGACCAGTGGCCCCGCCTTTTAGAACCATAACTCACAGGCAAAGCTCAGAAGGCTTTTCATGCACTCAGCGAGGAAGATAAGAAGGAGTATGACAAAATTGTTCAAATAATGTTACGCCATTTCCAACTAACACCAGAGGCCTACAGGATCAAATTCCGCACAGCTTCCAAAAAGCCAGAGGAGACCTCTGAGGAATTTTCTACTAGGCTCGAATTGTTTTTCCGCCGCTGGTTGGAACCAAAAGAGGATATGTCTGGGTCTCCCGAGTTCAAGCGCATGATGCACATGATGTTAATAGACCAATTTCTGTCTTCAATTACCAGCGACAGCTTTCGGACGAAGCTCCGCGAGAAGAAGTCGAATACGGTCCAGGCTGTCGCTCGACTTACCGATGAGCACGTCATGAACCGCAAGGCCGAGGTTTCGACTGCTAGAAACCAAAGTAACTCCCCTCAGGGGAGCTACACTGAAAAACGCTGGGAGACTAAACCAGAGGACAGCGTCTACGGTCGTTCTGCGGGTGCCAGTGTCACTGCCAATCGTACTGGTAGATTCGAAGCCGTTTGTTTCCGGTGTCATTAGTTGGGACACAAGGTTTCCGAGTGTCCATTACCTGCATCAAACAAAAGCGATACCAGATTTACTTCTGGTGCAAGACCGAAAGTTGAGTTTAATAGAGCTACTGGTAGTAGACCAACTGACAAACCACTGAAGCCCACTGACGACTCACGAGTGAATCTCGTTAAATCACCCGTACATCACAAATCTGACGATAACAGTGGCCCCTACATCATTGTACAAGTCCATGGTGACACCGGTTCAGCCATGTCCTTTGAGGATGTAGATTTGTGTGAGACACTTGGGTTGTCTTTAGTCCCGGAGTCCTCAATAGGACCGTTGATGACTGTTGATGGATCTCAGTTCCATACTTCAGGGATTGCTGCTGAGGAAATTGAAGTCGCTGGCGTTGTGGTTAACATAAATCTCCATCAGGTGAAGACGTTACCAACGCCAGTGCTGTTGGGTAAAGATTTTGCTCGGAAATCGAACTTGGTAATCGATTTCGTACACAGTGCCTATTGGTTGAAGACCAGTTCGACGGAACCTAACATCAAATGGCCTCTGTTGGGCCTCGAAACAGCAAATCAGCCCCTGGTTGATGTTACAGCGGTTTCTTCTGCAGCTCTTGCTGACCCTGCTGACGAGAAGATGGGTCCTGATTTAGCTGAGTTTGAGACAATACAGGTGGAACAACTTCAAGAAGAGTTCCCTTCGGTTTTTTCAGACACGCCAGGTCGAACATCATAGCTCCGTCATGATATTGACACGGGGGAAGCCCGGCCAGTCCGTGGTCCCATTTACCGCCTTTCGTCAGACCGACGACAGTCGTTGCGAGGACAGTTGGATGAGATGTTGGAGGATGGTCGCATAGAGCGGTCACATTCTTCATGGGCCTCTCCAGTGGTGATGGTTCCTAAGCGACAACCAGGAGAGTACCGACTATGTGTGGATTATAGGAAACTGAATCGGGGGACCAAACTCGATGCCTACCCGATGCCGACAATCGATTCCATTTTGGACTCGTTGCATGGAGCTACTATTTTTAGTTCATTGGACTTAAAGAGTGGGTACCACCAGATGAAACTAAATCCTGCCGACAGAGAGAAGACAGCTTTTGTGTGTGAAGAAGGTTTATTTCACTTCACAGTGTTACCGTTTGGGGTGATAAATGGTCCAGCGAGTTTCCAGCGTTTAATGGAGATTGTTTTGGAGGGTTTGATTGGTGCGATTTGTTACGTTTACTTAGACGATATTGTGTGTTTTTCGTCTTCCCCAAGCCAACATGTTGATGATTTACAGCAAATTTTACACCGCCTGCAGGAAGTGGGGCTGACTGTGAATTGGGCTAAGTGTGCTTTTGGCCAGAGCTCGATGAAATACCTTGGCCATGTGATCGGTAGTGATGGGCTCCGAACCGTTCCTGAGAAGGTCCGAGCAATAGTGGACTATCCAGTGCCTAAGAACGTGAAGCAGTTGAAGAGGTTTCTTGGCATGGTTACTTGGTATGCGAAGTTTATTCAAAATCTCTCCACGCTGGCTGCTCCACTAAACCAGCTTCGTCAGAAGAACACACCATGGACATGGACGTCAGAGCACTCTGCTGTTGTTGAGGAGTTAAGGCAGATTTTGATGTCAGAGCCAGTGTTGGTATATCCGGATTTGAGCCAGCCCTTTATTGTCCACACGGATGCCAGTGACACCGGTCTAGGTGCTGTTTTGTTACAGGGAACAAATGATCAGCTGCATGCCATTGCATATGCAAGTCGCTCCCTTTCTTCTCCTGAGCGAAATTATACCACTACTGAGAAGGAGTGCCTTGCAGTGATTTGGGCATTAGAGAAATGGAGGTTTTATTTGGAGGGTAAGAAATGTCAAGTAGTGACAGACCATCAGGCTTTGACATGGTTGTTCCGGAAGGCCCAACTGGCTGGCAGACTCGCAAGATGGGTGTTGCGCTTACAAGATTTCATCTTTGACATCACTTATCGTCGAGGTGAGCTACATGTTGTACCGGACGCACTCTCCTGCGTGCACGAAGATATTCCGTTGGTTGGTATTGTGACTCCGACACCAGCCGACACAGCCACCGTTGAGTTGCCCCTTCCCAGTGTGGACCGTTCAGACAGTGCATCTGTGGGCACTGCTGATGATGTAGAGAGGTGTGCTGCTGCTCGGTGCATTGGTCCAATGGAAGATGTGGTGGATTGGATACAGTGTGATGGTTGTCTCGAGTGGTTCCATATGGTTTGTGTCTATGTCAAGAAGAAACACGCCGAAGACATGTCGACATACGCATGCCCAGCATGCCGTAGAAAGCAGTGGGACACCAGACGACACGTTGAATGGGTTACTGGCACTACCCCTACAGAGGTACTTGCCGGTATGCCTCTGCCTGACTTGACAACTGTCCGAGATGAGCAATTAAAAATCCAACCTTGATTGCTCTTGGTAACAAGGCCTCTCCAGCGTATCGAGACCATGATGGAGTTCTTTATCATTACACCCGATCCAAGTGGAAGTTAGTGGTGCCAGATGCACTGAAACGACTGGTGCTGTAGACATGCCATTGCCATCCTACTGCATAAGTTGGACAGTCTTCACCTCTGGTGGAAGGGCTGTGCAAAGGATGTGCGTAGTTTTATTCGCATATGTCACACGTGCCGCACAACAAAACCTTTGTATCGAAAACCGGCCGGGTTTATGTTGTCGACACAGTCGGGGGTCCTTGGGAAACAGTGGGTATCGACCTTATGGGGGTCCCTTACCCAAGAGTTATGGAGGCCATGAGTATTTGTTGGTTGCCGTTGACCATTATTCAAAATGGGTTGAGGCTATACCAATCCGTAAGGCCACTGGCAAAGAAGTTGCTAGTGTGTTAGTTCGTCAACTTTTCTGTCGTTATGGTGCTCCCCAGAAGTTGTTGTCTGACAATGGGTCACAGTTTACCTGTAAGGCATTGAATGCTGTGTGTAAGGAGTGGGGGGTTCACCAACTGTACATCTCTCCGTACCATCCCCAGAGTAACTGGGTAGAACGCGTCAATCGCAACCTCAAGGGTATGATGCGTGCGTATGTTCACGACGACCACCGTTCATGGGATGTGCATATTGCCGAATTTACCTTCGCTCTCAACTCTGCTCACCATGAGACAATTGGAGTGGCACCGTCACTTCTGATGCTTGGAAGACAGTTGGTTACGCCCATAGAGAATAAGTGGTGTACTTCAGACCGCCAGTCCCCAGAGGATCAGGCTGATCTCCACGAGCAAGTGGAGTTGCATAGAACACGGGCCGCCCTCAAACAGAAGGCCTGTTACGACAAACGTCGCTGCCCCCCTGACATCACCGTTGGTCAACAGGTGATGGTCCAGACCCACCCCAAATCTGATGCTGGAAAACACTTCAACGCCAAACTTGCCCCCAAATGGAGTGGACCTTATCTGGTTACCCGACGTCTTACCCCTGTGAATCTGAAGGTGTCAAGTCTCATGGATCAACGGAAACAACTCATTGTTCACATGGATCAAGTCAAGTTGTGCACAGAGTGATTATGAACTGGACTATGAGATAAACAAAAAAACAAACACAAACCTGTTTATTGCATTAAGTGTTTTGTTAACAGTTACAGTTCTCTTTTAAAGCGGAAAAGGAAATTAGTCATAAATTGTATTTACATGTACTGTGATTAGGACAACAAACAACAAATCTTTTAACTTTGTGTGACCTTTTATTGTATTTTGACAACCTGTAAGGCCCTGGACTTTATACTTGGATGTTCTTTGGATTTCTCCTTCTGGATCTAACTATCTGAGGATTTCACGTGTACGGATGCCCTGCATGTATCTTGGATTGAACTGTGAACATTGAACTTTTAGGGAACAGTTGCGTAAATGCTAGTCTGTTTACATAAATACCTTGTATTATATAATGTTGCCATCACTCATTTAATTTTTCTCTGTACTACTCTTAGTCTTGTGGGGGGAGTGTAACGGTATTACACATGCTGCGCCAACTACACGCTGTTTATGCTAGGCTATTGCGCATGCTTGCGCGAGCATGATGGGATATGATTAAAGATGGCTGATGTTGTAAGAAGTGTGATTCTAATTGTTGCTGAATAAATAAATGATCATCGAATCATTGGATGGAAATCATATAAATCTTGCAGTCTAGAACCTAAATGTGTGTAACAGATCGTTACACACTCGACAGTATATTTGAGTGGCCCTGCAATCTATATATAGTATAAATGTAATGTACTGTCATGACTGTAAGGGTTGAGGAACACCAAACAGTTCTACAAAGCGCAATGTCAGACTACATAATTCCTTTTACCCTTGCAGGGTAAAAGGCCTTATACTCAGCGACAGCCCTTTATCCCGACATGTAGCCACCAGGCCGTCAGTATAAATCAATCTTGCCAACAGTTTGTCAATAAGACCAAAATCTCCCGGTCATCAAACTTTTGTCCGTCTGGGGTTGTGGGCGTAAATGATTACAGGCCCGGTAAGGTAGTTGCCTTATAAGGGATAATTATGCAAAATGTGAAAGGTCACTGATATGCTAATTGAGCTGGTTAAACTTTTAACCAATGAGATTCTCCGGGCGCGCGTCGCGTCTCTGGGCGTTCGGCTGGCTGAAAAATACAGTCACTCTGTCACAGCCATCCTTTGTGCACAGACACAATTTTGTTCATCCCAAAATTTTCTACAGTACATGATGTACATGTATTTATTTTCTTAGCTAACGTTAACCGGAGCTTTAGTCATATTAATGTTACTTACTACCCAAAACCGCCAACACTAACATGACTAGGCTAATTTCAAACATCTAATCATAATCATCTAATGGACATTTATAACTACCAACTAAACACAAATTGTATCGAAAAATGACATTTTAAACCAAAAATCTCCTAAAGATTGACAAACCTCGCATGGCATAATGATCTGGGACTGATCGTATACAATAACAACCCAGACTAAGACCGTTTTCCAAACACCAGCTTCGTTTCGTTTGTGCTTCATTTATTTAACTTACCAATAATCTAAAGCCAAAGAGCCGGAGCCAGGGGTTTGAAAAATGGCCTTATGTCGCCAGGAATAAATAATAAAATTGTTATAAATTCCTTAATATAATTTATTTTAATATAAGGATTGGATATAATTGATCCTTGAGACCGACAGGATCTGTTTCTGATGGAAAAAAAACTCTTGAAAAATGGTGCACCGGTCTACCAAATTTCAAGGTCCAAATATAACCGTTATTACCCTGTTGAAACAAACATTTTACCGAGTAACAACAGGATAATACAGGTAATGTGGGTAATGGTGAAAGGAATTAATTGGTTATAACATTGGGAACTTGAGTAATAACAGTGAAATTAGTAGCAATTCCAGCAAAATTTCCAAGTTCAAATATTACTGTTATTACCCTGTTTAAACCGACATTTTACCGAGTAACAACAGGATAATTACAGGTAATGTGGGTAATGGTGAAAGGGTTGAATTGGTTATAACATTGGGAACTTGAGTAATAACAGTAAAATTATAGCAATCCAAGCTAAATTTCTAAGTTCAAATACATGAACGTTTTGTTTCGCGTAATAGCGATACGTTTAGCGTGTTTTCGTAGAGATAATTGTGTAATATTTATTTACTCCAAGTCTCAAAGAAACAAATTTGCCAAAAACCAACACACAAATAAATTAACAAAACAAATAATTGCAAACTGTGATTACAGACGGCGGTGATATTGGGCACATATATAGCATTTGAGTACACACTAAGAATGTAGGAGTGGCAAGCTCAGAAGAGTGGATGTTTATATGTGTATACATTGTAGTATTGTTCCGTAGTATCGTAATATTAGTATTAATCCATATAATTAACCAATTAACTAATAAGTGAAATCCAGGCGTGCCGTATTCCTATTGTTTCTGCTGGTAATGGTTAGACATTGTTAGACAGAACCTCATCATTAACCAGCACAATAACTCATCGTTACCAACACAATAAATTGTCATTACCAATACAATGATATTAAACACAACAGTACTGTATTACTGTGCCAACCAAATGAAACATAATGTGTGTCATAGAATAGATACTCTATAGCCCAGGTTGGACGATGTATTCATTGCACTACGACTAACGTCCATGATTTAAGACATCTGTGCAATACGACTCAAAAAGAAACTAATTTTACTCTCCTTTTTACCTTGTTGAACAATCCAATTTCTCGTCTATGTATTCTATGTGTCCTTATCTATGAGAACGAGAGGTTCAGAAATTCCACACAGTACAATGAACGACAAAATCCAGGAAAATGGACCGATTGTAACGTTAAGTTTTGTCGATGTTGTAGACTATTTTCATCCGTGATTTGCATAGCAACCATGATTGTCACGCGCTTGCGCACAACTTGTGTGCCGGTACCGTCAAACTTCGAGAACTACACTTAGTGCGGCAGCTATGTGTATAAAATCGGAAGTATTGTGCATTTTGTGGTAAAAGCACCAAATTTGGTACAGACATTGCTTAATATACAATTAACAAATTTAGATATCGTGCCAAGCTCAATTTTTTTCCTGGGGCCCCCAAATAGCAAATCCAAGATGGCCGCCATCCGATTCCGGAAATATCTTAAAAATTACATATCTTTGTGACAAAATGTCGTGCAAACATGAATAAAGTGACATTTTCTATGTTTGTATACATGCTAAATCCATTCCAACCACAACAGTTGAAAACTTGCATTGCAAAACGTGAAGAGCGCCACCTCGTGGCGATCTAGCTGTCAAGCTGCGTCGGCAAGCCCAATTTTGGGGAAAAACCCACGGCCGGATAAGGATGGTAAGGGCCTTTGTTCCCCTCCTAATAGCTGTTTATGATAGTTTAACGTGCAGTTTTGAGAAAAAGTGATTCTTAGAATGGTAGATTATTTACATGAATTTACATGGTAATTCTGGCTCAAATTCCAATTACGTGGAAGTGCATTCATCGCCTTAAGTGAATGCACATGTGCCTATATAGTATGCTATCAGCGTCATCCAGTCTATATTGTACTCATTTAATTGTTTTATATTCTATCCTTATCCTTCAGAACGAGCTTAATAACTGGGATAGAGAACAACCCTACCCCAGTCTCTCCACCGGTCGTACCGGACATTTATTTCCCACGTTGTCGTTCCATAACAACAATTGAATTAAAATGCACCAAAACTAATGAAATGGTCAATTGTATGATTAAATCCAAGATGGCAGCCCATTTCAACTGACTGAACTCTTTCCCGTACGTTACGTTTACAGGTAAATGAACACATGTGTGACCAATCATGTCAGCCAAGAAGAAGTGCAAACTAATTCAAGGTGAAAGCCTAAGGTCCTCTACACCATCGCCACAACCAATTAATTGGAATCTCTGTGTTTTGTGCCAGGAACAGATTGATACTCCTCTAAATTGTCCAGCTAAATCATTACGCACAGACATTGGATCTTCTTATGACACTTTGGGAAATAACCTGAGTAGTTTTCGTGAAATAGGAAAACAACCAATACCAGTAGATGTAACTCGCCTAGATGATGGTCATGGTATCGCCAACACACTCCGTAGGAATGACGCAAAATGGCACACATCTTGCCGTATGAAATGTTCAGCCAGTCGTTTGGCTCGACTCATGCCAAGTACATCCGCTGCAAGTGATGATGGAAACCAACCTTATATGCGAAAACGGACGTCCACCAGAAGCCCTTGTCAAGAAAACAACAAATGTTTTCTTTGTGACAAGCCTGGTACAGAGACTGAACCTCTGCATGATGCGATGACTCCCAAAATTACTCGTCGTGTCAAGCAATGTGCAATTAAAACGCAAAATCTAAAGGTGATAGCAATGCTTAGTGCTGTACAGCTCCAGTGTAAAATAAAACTGTAGGGTGGGTCAGGCACTTCCACTCGTGGACCACAGCAACCAACATGTGTGTACAGGGCCACAATTTGTAAACATTCATTTGTTAATCCTCGATTGTCATGTGAATGTGTTTATTTTATTGTAATTTTGCAATGTTATGTTCCATAAGTGAGCACAGAAGATTGTGTATTGCTGACAAGAATATAATGACAAACAATAGATTTTGTGTTGATCTTATTTTTGATTTTTTTCATTATGTATTTCATTACAGGCTTGCCTTCATATTGTAGCGTCCGTGCCGGTTGGACGGTAGAGGGCGCTGGAGCGATTCCACGGTGGTGGGATCGCCCTGGTGGCTCCTGCTGGTGCGGGGCGGAAACCCGTCTTTGGATCGCGCATACGCCGAACCAGTTCTGACCAGTTCTAGAGACCGCGTAATTGTGTGAGCTTCATGTCAGTGTTTTGAGGCGGGAGTCCACAATAAACGGCAGGTATTCACCGGAAATCACGGAACACTTGTGTCTAGATTCCTTCTTGTGTGTTGTGTCGACCCCAGGCAAAATCTACGTTACATTGGTGGCAGCGGTCGGCATACAGGAGGACGAGAAAAGACCAGGTGAAGTGTTCATGTTTTCGCAAAACCAAGATGGCATGGCAGCCAACTCGCCCCACGGCGAGAGGGCAGGCCAGGGTATGGGCCCGGGGAACGGGGACCAGTCTATAGAACATTCAGGCACTCCGTGCATCACGCCGGAGCTAGCCCCAGCCGTGCCCGTCAGCGCAGCGGGGGCGGGGCATCGCCAGGACACCTACAGCCCATATTCGAGACCGGTGGGTTTTCAGCCTGAGGAGGGGTAGACTTGACCCAAGTCGGACTTACCATGGAGTTAAGACTACCAATTTGCTTTCGTCAATTGCTTTCGTCAATCCGGTCGAATAATGTGCATGCTTTGTTGGCCTTAGATATAGGGCGCCCTCATCTGGTTGTCGTTCCGCGATCGGTTTCAACGTGATGTTATCATTATGCCAGTGCAGTAAATCCGACTTGACGGATCGGCCAATCAAACCCCCCGCGGTGATATGTATTTATTCATGTTTGCATATGCATCACATGATTACGCGCGATGTATGCCAAATGTCCGCCAATCAAAGTAGCCAAACTTTTAGACTTGTTCATTTTAACGAAGGTAAAGACGTGGAAAAGTTGTCTGGTAGTTGATACATGTTTGTAGTAAAAACATTATGCATATGCGTATGAAAGAAGTTTATATTTGATAGAACTTTTCAATTTCAATTTCTGTGATCAGCGGGGTATTGTAAGATGAATAATCCAAAACAAACCGATTTTTATTTTTAAATGGGACCCGTTTATGGAAAGGTCGAAGTCAATTGTTGTACGTACAACTTTCTGTTGATTTTACGTACTAGTACGGGTACGTAATGCATCATGGCGACTCCATTGAAAGCAGTGCGGCGACGCGTTTGTCTAGTTTGTGATAGATAATTAATTCTGTATAAGAAGTATTTCTCTATTCAGCGAGATGATTTCAAGTCACGAATATGTCGAATAATAGGTCGCAGTATTGATAGTGATTTAAGAGAGGAAAATTATCGGATATGTGGTCCATGTGCTGCATTGATTGCTAATATCGAGAAGAGCCAGAACGTCTCCAGTTGTTTTGTTGCTAAGTACAACGATACTCAATTAAAACGACAACTGACAAGCGGCGATACGGTGATAACATCACCGGTGCGGCGTCAGAAAAGAATGTGCGTTTCAAGTCCGTCGCCGGTCGCTAAATCAGGGAGGAGGCCGCGGAAGAGATTGGCTTTGAATGCCGAATACCAACACGATCCCGACCCTGCCAGAAAATGTTCATCGTCTTCCCCACACCCGTACTTGCAGGTATTTACCTACCACGTTCACCATGGCATGGTCACTGTGAACATGGTTAATTCTGTTTATCTCATCTTACAGTAGGCCCTAGTCCGATTAATTTAGGCCCGTACACAGGGGGGGAGGGGGGGAGGGGGGGGAGGGGGGGGGGGACGGGTGCCTACGCAACCCCCCCCCCCCCCCCCCCCCCCCCCCCAAAAAAAAAAACCCCAAAAAAACCAAAACAAAAACCCAAAAAAACAAAAACCAAAATAACCAAGAAGTCCACATTTTCCAGGGTAAATATTTGCATTTTTATGTATAAATAACTGTACTGGCACACAACAATTTCGGGTTCCATTTTTCTACGTGGGATTGTAGAATGAAGTCTAGGTGGGCTATGGTCGCCCCCAAAGTTTGTATACCCAAAAGTTACTATTTTGAAGTGTTTTATCTCCAGCAACGATTGGAGTGTATTTTTTTTTTATCTTCTAGTTGTTGTAGACAAGACTGTAGAGACTGTCAAAGTTTATTTATTTAAAAAAATGTTCACCAACTAAACAAATTTTGTGGGGCTAGATCTTTCTGGAGGTAATTTATTACATGGTGACAATAAACAAAACAAAAACACCAAAGTTCAGGTGTACATGCGATTAAAGAAAAATGACAATTTAACTTTGTTATTTATTAAATTGCATTGTTTGTATGGTCGTAAAATGAAGAAAAGGTCTAAAAACCACGTATTAAAGTTCTGTAACAAAATAAAAGCAGCTTATAATAATAGCTGATAAATGCATATAGCCACTGTAACTTCACTTTGTTCATGTGATGGGTTATTTGAATGTGAACAATCAGTTTCATAGGGTGGGGGAGTTCAAATTCAAATAATAATCCTGTCGTGTTCAATTGCAAGTTGACAACTTATATTTTTATGATAACAAATCTCCCTTCGAGACATTGAATACAGCATATCTGAGGTATTAGGCCAATTTCGAAAAATGATCCTCTACTTTTTTACAGCTGCACGTTTTACAAATATAAACTATTCATCATCACAACTTGATGTAGATGTTTGGGAATCTGAAGTTCCAATGGATAATTTGTCCGTATCTAAAAATACTGATGAATCACTAGCTTCAGCTGCATCCTGCAACTCGTGCTCATCCTCACTGTTGCTACTGCTAGTACTACTGTTGGAGTTCTGTTCCTCGTCATTGGTTGTGTCAAAGTCATCGGATAGGGTATTTGACATTAAAAGCCACACTTGGTGTGCATGGCTTCTCTCAAAAAATGAAAAGCTGGCTTCAAGATGCTCTTTGGACCTTATGGTATGACAGTCCTTAATAATGGCATCAATAAGTGGAACTGCTAGCCCACTTGCCATATCTACTCCTGTATACATTGCAGATGCTTCCCCTTTAAGCAGGGAGTCCCGATATGCAAATATTTGTTGCCCGAGTTCCTGCCTTTGTTCATCAGTAACCTTTCGGATGGTCACTGTTTTTTTATCGTTAGGATTGATCAGCAGTTGCAGTTTCTGCAGTAGGTCTTCTGCCCACCCGACACCAGTAAAATCATCTGCACAATTGTCACAGCAGAGCTGTTTCTCCAAAGTTGATGTCACAGGGTGTCCATAATGTTCTAGTAGGGTTTTACGCCGGCATTCAGTTGTGTTGAGGTACTGCTTCATTGCTTGATCTACTCGACATGTCGTGAAGCATCGGGGATACAGTAGAATAACAGCATGGCTCTGTTTACCATCCCGTCCAATTCTGCCCCTTTCCTGGAAGTAGTCATTGATATTCCTAGAAGGACCATAGTGAATAACAGTGTACAATCCTTCAACATGCACACCCATCCCGAATGCTACTGTGGCGATCAGTACTTTTATGTTACCATCTGCTCTTGAGAAATCACTCAACACTTTTTTTTTTATTGTCTCCTCTGTGCATGAGTGGAACATGGCAATGTGCTTACACATTTCTTCTCCTAGTGCTTCATCAAATGTTGCATGAAGTTCTCTACAATGTCTGTGCGACTGGCAGAAGATGATACTTTTTCTGCTTTCACCCTGGTGCTGCTTAATTTCCTCTATCAGCCATCCAAATTGTCTGTCTTGAGATTTTACGAGTGTACTTACGACAGAGTATCTGATGTTAGGTCTCTCTGGTGAAATTTCTACACTGTACGGCTCTGTCATCCCAAGTGTGTCAATTACAAGCTTCTTTAATTCTGGTGAAGCTGTAGCTGTTAAAGCCATCATTGGGACTGAGTTAGGGACAAATGATCTCAGTTCAGCAAGTCTGCAGTAGCATTCCCTAAAAGCCTTGACCTTTCCCGACTTAAAACCCCTGCAGAGACAAAGGCAGATATAGGAAGAGAGCACACGAGTACCAAAAAATGTTGATTGGATGGAGGAAGGGCTTAATAGAAAATGTAAACAAAGTTATAGAGGAGTTCATTTTTGAAAGATTTTGTATGTTTAAATATTCTGAGATATTTCATTTTCAGGTTCCAAGAAAATTCGCCAGTGTGCTAAATGAAATGAGTATGAAAGACAAATACCAGGGTCCAGAGAAAATGTTAATCAAAACTGTGCAAAAATACTCTTTTATTGAGATATGTGCAAAGTGCATCAGAAATATTTGTTTTTGCCCATTGTTGCTTTTGTTTTGGGGTCATTTTGTCACTGGTTTTCATTGCAATAAATTCATACAATTTGTAAGGGGGGGGGGGGGGGGTGTGCCAAATGGGATTTCGAAACAAGTGTGCATCAAATTGTACACAGCGAGGCTTTTTATATTTCAGGCAAAAGTTTTATAAAATTAGAGATATTGGGTGCATAATGCATTGATTATTTTAATATACTTACCACTTAGCCACACAGTGGCTCTCATCAACAAAGAAGCCACAAATATTGTCCTGGTAGGTTGTAGATCTGAGCAACTCTTTGCCGAAGGAACCTAGCAGACTCTCTGGACTTGCAAACACCACTGCCAATTCACCATTTAGCAGCTTGGTCTTCTCACAAGGACTACGTCTCAGATCTGCCACATATCCAGCTGTAACACCTTTAGCATGTAATCCCGCCACTTGGTCTCGCATCAAAGCCACAAGAGGAGATATGACTATGGCGATGGATTTATCCTGATAAAAACATCAATACCAAACGAATGCTACCACATTTTCAAAAATATACTTTGTAATGATGCATTGCAAATTATTGAACATGTTGAACAAATTTAGGTATGGAGATAACAACTTCAGCAGTGCCTTCTTTTGACAACTGCCAAACTGGCCCCCCTAAAGTATTTCATGTGCACACATATTTGATAATGAGTTTTGGGGGCTCCATGGAATTAAAAACATTATTGATGGTTTTGTCAATATATCAATTAATTATTCCTCCATTTCTTTAGTTTTATACAGAATGAAACTAGAAAAATCCGGCACAAATTTTTTTGTTACAACTAAAAGTAAAAGCAATGTCAATGTGTGAGAGATGTCACTCAAACCAAACCATGGTGAATACCTCCATGATTAATTTTGTGGAAAGTGCATGTGGGCAGGGTGAAAATGACGACGGTGCACAAACGCACGCATCTTGATAAAGACCTTCAATCGTGGACGGGGCATTGTCCGACCGTCTTCCCTCTTTTGTTTATACTCTAACGTTTTCGGATGATCGCCATAGGATTTGTACACGAGAAAAGATCGTGGACGTTTTGTCAATCGTGGACCCATTGTTTGACTCCCAATTCTTTTGTCCGACGACCACGATTGCCGGTCAATACAAACGCACACAAACAAGTCAAATGTGAAATAAAAATGGTGACAGTCAAACAGTGTGCAAGTTCGGAATGTACACATGTACTGTGTAGACAGGCAGTACTGCAGTCCACTTACCGACTGCCGCTGGAACTTACTGCAAAATGGTGCAGCTTGGAAAACCAACGATTTCCCGTAACCAGTTGGTAAGTTGACAAACGTGTCTTCACCTCTAAGACTAAGGAAACTTTGGAGTGCTTCAATCTGCTTGGGTTTGAAGTCGTCCGCAAGGCAAAGGATGCCTTTTGCAAATTCAATTGCTGCGTCCATAACTTCGTTTATTTAGTTATTAGCCGGCCGCAAAATGTACACGATAGCTCGTACATGTACATGTACATGTACATATCATAATTATATCATGTGTGTACACACATGTACATGTACATTGTGTACACGTACATGTCCAGGTACGACGTACGTACGTCACGCAACTGGGTCAAAGTTCTTATTATTACAGATACATGTGTATATGCTAATTTATACAATTCTGCAATTTGATTGGCCGCTACCGTTTTCGGTAGATGAGCTCATAGGTTGTGTACAAACGTGTGGCAGATTCGTCAAGTCGGGGTTTCTGAACCACACATAAGCATGGGCGGCGCATGAGGGCGCGCTACTGATGAGCGTGGACGTGACGCGAGGCGCACGGTGTGGATGACCATGAGCAATGTTACCACAGAATCCCGACTTGGATCAAGTCTAGAGGAGGGGCCGCCCAGGGCCGTGGACGGCGGCGCGGCCGGCGGGTCGCTCCGCTCGGAGCGTTCGCGGGTTGTGTTCGTCGACGCAGCGGGGGCGGGGAGTCGTCTGGAGACACGTCACCAGAACAGCGCCATCTCAGGGAGCGATGGACTACACAGGGAGTCATTGTTCGAGGCCAGCAGGGAGACGGGAGGCCGCCCCGGGACGACGGGGCAGGGTTTTCTCCAGCGAGCCAACGGAGCGGAGTTGCTGCGCACAGGAGTGGAGCGGTGGAGCGGAGCCGTCGAGGTTGCTCCTCACACGGGGCAATGGAGCAGAGCCGTTGGAGTTGCTTCTCACGGGAAGCAACGGGACGAGGCTGCTCCACACACAAGGTAATGGGGCGGAGCCATCAGATTTGCTCCTCGTGGGAGTCAACAGAGCGGAGCTGCTCCGCACACGAGCCAATGGAGCAGAGCCGTCAATTCTGCTCCGCGCACGTGTCAATGGAGCGGAGCTGCTCCGCACACAAACCAATGGAGCGGAGCTGTCGGCACTGCTCCGCATGGGAGTCGACGGAGCAGAGCTGCTCCGCACACAAACCAATGGAGCGGATCCGTCGGCACTACTCCGCATGGGAGTCAACGGAGCAGAGCTGCTCCGCACACAAACCAATGGAGCGGAGCCGTCAACGCTGCTCCGCATGGGAGTCAACGGAGTAGAGCTGCTCCGCACACAAACCAATGGAGCGGAGCCGTCGGCACTGCTCCGCATGGGAGTCAATGGAGCGGAGCTGCTCCGCGCACAAGCCTATGGAGCGGAGCCGTCAACGCTGCTCCGCACACAAGTCAACGGAGCGGAGCTGCTCCGCGCACAATCAAATGGAGCGGAGCCGTTAACGCTGCTCCGCACACAAGTCAATGGAGCGGAGCTGCTCCGCGCACAGGCAAATGGAGCGGAGCCGTCAACGCTGCTCCGCACACAAGTCAATAGAGCGGAGCTGCTCCGCGCACAATCCAATGGAGCTGAGCCGTCAACGTTGCTCCGCACACAAGTCAATGGAGCGGAGCCGCCAACATTGCTCCGCACACAGCAACCAATGGAAACGGGTGGCCGGAGACCGTTGATGCTCCCGGATAGGTTGGATGGGGTCTCGTCTTGGTCGGACTACTTGATCCATTTTGAGAGCGTCGCGGCGG
This sequence comes from Crossaster papposus, assembly GCA_037893245.1. Classification (NCBI taxonomy): domain Eukaryota; kingdom Metazoa; phylum Echinodermata; class Asteroidea; order Velatida; family Solasteridae; genus Crossaster; species Crossaster papposus. The sequence goes on along the minus strand of JBAIAA010000381.1, from coordinate 1,635,633 downwards.
TCAACCATTGGAGTGAGTCCGAGAAGGCGATGTATCTGGCGGCTCACCTGAAGAGCACAGCTCTGGAAGCACTGGCAGATATGGCGCCAGAGGCACGGGGGAATACTCCTTCATCTTGGAGAACATGGAGCACCGGTTCGGCGTGACGGCACAGGTCCTACTACATCGGGCCAAATTGTCCATGCGGACGAGGGGCCGCGACGAGTCGCTCAGCAGCTTGGGACAATCCATTCGGCGGCTGGTGTTGAAAAGCTACCCAAGGTTCCCTGCGCAGGCCCGGGAGGACTTGGGCGTAGAGGCGTTCCGGAGGGCCATGGGGGAGGAACAGCTGCAGCGTCACCTGTTCTCCCGGAAGGCGGCAACCCTGACCGAAGCCATCACGCTCGCAACCGAGATGGAGGCGTTCATGAAGTCACAGGAGTATAGCCGGAAAAGGAAGGCCGGAGCCAGAGACGTGATGTCGGTGGGGAAGCTTCCTCCAGTTTCTGCTGCAGAGCCCGAGTCGGTTCCCCAGGTGGAGTACAAACATAACGCGCCGGCTCAGGTGGAGTGCTACAGGTGCCACGAGTTTGGCCACTTCAGGAGAGACTGCCCCCGCCGGAGGGGAAGAGCCAGCCCCCCGCCGCCCCAGCCTGGGGCCGAAGGAGTGCTGAGACTGCCTGTTCCCGGACCGACGGGTCAAGCCAGGCCAGCACCGCAAGGGGACATGGGTGACCAGTCGGACGAGGAGGAACTACCACCGGCATTGACGGAGGCGGAGGCGTCGCCACCAATTGCGAAGGCGGATGCCGCCCCTGAAGGCAGCAGCAACCGCCGCAGACACATCCGCACTGCGTGCGAGAAGCTCCACGCGGAGCGCCCGTACGCGTGCGCCCGTACGCGTGCGAACGGGGCTGCGGAGTACGGTTCTACCGAGACGACATCCGGGGACGTCACCATCGGTACTGCCGGGAGGGGCTGGTGGCCGGGGTGATGGCGGAGATGGACGCCCTAGAGATTCATCCCAGCGACGACGAGATAGAGCTCATCAATCCCGCCGGCCGAGAACCTTCTCCGTTGGTCAGGACAACGGGGACACGGACACCGCTCTCGCCACCCAGAAGGAAGCAGCACCGCCAGACCTCCCCGCCAGCTCGGGCGGAAGGAGGGACGCAGACGGAGCTCCAATGGCGTGGGCAGCCCCGAGTCTTGCCGGCCGGGTGTCGGGTGGAGCTACCGGACGGGACCTGGATGCGTTTGGACAGGGACGGTGTCATCCGGCGGCCACCTCCCACCTCCTAGACGGGAACTTTAACCAGTTTTTGTTGTGTTGTAATTGTTGGCGTTATGCGCTTTCCGGGGCGGTTGGCCGGGGTGCGGCAGCAGCGCCCATAGTCTTGTTTGGGGGCAAACAAGGTCTTCGTGGGGGGCTGTGTAGCGTCCGTGCCGGTTGGACGGTAGAGGGCGCTGGAGCGAGTCCACGGTGGTGAAATCGCCCTGGTGGCTCCTGCTGGTGCGCCCCGGAAACCCGTCTTTGGATCGCGCATACGCCGAACCAGTTCTAGCCAGTTCTAGAGACCGCGTGATTGTGTGAGCTTCATGTCAGTGTTTTGAGGCGAGAGTCCATAATAAACGGCAGGTATTCACCGGAAATCAAGAAACACTTGTGTCAAGATTCCTTCTTGTGTGTTGTGTCGACCCCAGGCAAATCTACGTTACAATATGAAACCTATTAAATTAAACAAAACAGCTGATTACCCATCCCCCCTCCCTCCAAAAATAATAATAATATTTTTTTGTTTTTAAATAAAAAAAAAAATGCAGATTGAATAAGCCATTTTATTTATCAATCAAATATAAACAAACTAATTTAAATAGATCAATCTGGGCACCTATCAAGCCAAAGGGAGTGATTTACAATTACATGTAGACAAGGGTAAAAAGTTATATTTGTCACAAAATAGGTGATGTACATGTGTTATACGGGGCAAGTTGATTTGAGTCAATGTGTGGAAAAAAAAATATATGGGGCGAAGTGGCTTTGGGGCAAAATTGTTATAAAAACTAGGCGAAAAAACCCCAACTCGCCCCATGCTAGTTTTGCCCCATTACATTTTCAAAGTGAATAACTCGAGTTTGACTGCATATTTTTTGGAGAACTTTTAGCATAGTGTTTTAAATAGCTACTAGAAACTATATATGCCTTCAAAAAGTAGACCCATGGGGGTCGAAACGAAACTCATTTTCTAGGCATCCTTTCAGTTACACCATACGGCCTAAGAGCTTTCCAATGGTACGTATATAACACTACGTATATATTTTTGGTTTGATACTCAATATTTGTTTTATTTTTATTTTTTAGTCTGGAGTCTTAATACAGAGATTATGAGAAAACGGGCATTTCTTGCGAGAAATTGTTTGTGTGAATGCGCAAATAAAGGCATAGTCAAAATTGTCTCGAAAACTAATTTTTTTTTATCTGATCGTCCTGAAAAATTGGGAATTGATTGTTGGGAATTTAGTCTTAAAAAAACCCAAATAATCTCAAAATCGACCACCGCTTCAAATTTTGACTTTGACTGGCCGTACTTGGGAAATCACTCCGTGCGACTTTACGCTCATTTTGTGATGACAGGTCACATATGTGATGATGAACATATACAGTTCTCTGCAAGGGTTTCAACTTTTTTTTCTCACTCCTCGTTGTGTGAACGAGGTTTAGCTCAGCCAAGATCTCACGGAATACAATCCCAGTTCCAGTCTCGGTGAGCTTTTCCTTGATTCTGACCCATGTGAATAAGAACCCTAGTGTTAAAAGTATCCAGGTACGCAATAATTATGTACCAGCCCTTAAATTGAAACATGTATGTTCAATGTGTCAGTTTCAAAGTCAGTATATATCCCTACAAACTTTTCCCCTCAGGAATTAAGATATTCTCCCTATAGAGTAGCGCCTGGCACTCAACTCCTTGCACTCTTGTACTGACATTATCATCAATCCAGCAGATCAAGGTTCAGCTGTGGTCAACATGATCATCAGCAGTACATCAGGTTGGATAAACAAGTGCATCTGCCTCAACTCTGATCTCACAGGTTCATTTTCACCCACAGAACTGTTTATCGACAGTTTTTAAAAACCCTGTGTACCACAGCTCCAATCCTATATTCATGACACCCCTGACTTCCTGCACATGCAAGATTGAATCAAGGACCAGATCCCCAGCACAGCAATCATTGGAACTTTTCATCCCTGCACACGAACATATCCAACATGAGGAAGGTATCCATATGCTTGCTGGTCAAGGCAAATTACCTGTCTCCACTGATCATGATCATTGATCATGGGCGGATCCAGGATTTTTTTAAAGGGGGGGTCCACCCAAGGTCTTAGGCAGGATTTTGTGAATTGGGTGTGTAAAAAAAAATGTGGGTGTGTAACAATTTGAGTACATGTAACTGGGAAGCATGTACGCGAAGCGCACATCACGAGCGCGTAGCACGAAGTCCCTGCGGCCGGGGTTCAGGGCCCGCTTAAGGGCCCTTAAATTTTTTGGTTTATTAGGTGCTCTCTGGCGCAATCTGAGGCCAATTTCTACCTATTTTTTGTTAATGTTGTGGCAATATGAAGCCTGATTTTTATACCATTTTTTTTTTAAATCTAATACATGGGCGGATACAGGGGGGGGGTCCAAGGGGTCCGGACCCCCCCTTTTTTCTTGAGTGAAAAAAAAAAAAAAAAACGAAAAAAACGAAAAAAAAAAAAAAATGTATTTCACCTAACAAGCAACGTACATACATGTACACACATACATACGTGTATTATTCTCAAACCACACACACAAAATAACAACCATATAGACTATGATTTGACTTTTTGGCTTAGTTTTTCGAGCCGCTAGTTTGTTTATTCCTTCTTATTGCATTTCAGGCAATTACATATTTTAATTTTTTAAACGCTTTCATAAGCTTGAACGGGGCAGGCTTGCCCCAAATGCCATGCTTGGCTCACCACTGGGCCCATTTACTTGGCAGACTTGCCAATAAAAACACTGGAATTTCACCGTTTGAAGTGACGGTTGAGTAGCCCCAGCAGAACGAGTGCAATAGGCGCTAACCACAGTGTTTATATATTTGTCACGTGACCTAAATTTAAGCTAAATTTATGTAAATTACTAAACACTAAATTGGAACAAACACGCCGCTTTTTCCACCGTTTGTAGAGACGGTCGGAATAAACCCCGCTAGCACAAGCGGGCGTTTGGCGTGTAGTTTTTTTAAAGATTAAACACAACATGTAACATTTTATTTTAACATACAACTTTAAATTAAACTTACTTAATAACTATTAGGGCTTGTAATTTGTTTATTATTTTAAATGGAGTCACTGCCGGTCGCTCCCAGCCAAATCCTGCCTATGTTAAGTATGCCTAAGGTTTATGACCAATTAACCGTTACCTCATTTTACACGTAGTTTGAGTCAGTGTGCGCTGTTTTTAAATCCAAACTTCCAATACCGGTATCCATAATATACTCCTCTGGTCAAAATTTATTTCAAGTTATCATTCCAGCTAAAAATGGTAAATATTAGATTTAAAAAAAAAATGGTATAAAAATCAGGCTTCATATTGCCACAACATTAACAAAAAATAGGTAGAAATTGGCCTCAGATTGCGCCAGAGAGCACCTAATAAACCAAAAAATTTAAGGGCCCTTAAGCGGGCCCTGAACCCCGGCCGCAGGGACTTCGTGCTACGCGCTCGTGATGTGCGCTTCGCGTACATGCTTCCCAGTTACATGTACTCAAATTGTTACACACCCACATTTTTTTTTACACACCCAATTCACAAAATCCTGCCTAAGACCTTGGGTGGACCCCCCCTTTAAAAAAATCCTGGATCCGCCCATGTAATATTTACCATTTTTAGCTGGAATGATAACTTGAAATAAATTTTGACCAGAGGAGTATATTATGGATACCGGTATTGGAAGTTTGGATTTAAAAACAGCGCACACTGACTCAAACTACGTGTAAAATGAGGTAACGGTTAATTGGTCATAAACCTTAGGCATACTTAACATAGGCAGGATTTGGCTGGGAGCGACCGGCAGTGACTCCATTTAAAATAATAAACAAATTACAAGCCCTAATAGTTATTAAGTAAGTTTAATTTAAAGTTGTATGTTAAAATAAAATGTTACATGTTGTGTTTAATCTTTAAAAAAACTACACGCCAAACGCCCGCTTGTGCTAGCGGGGTTTATTCCGACCGTCTCTACAAACGGTGGAAAAAGCGGCGTGTTTGTTCCAATTTAGTGTTTAGTAATTTACATAAATTTAGCTTAAATTTAGGTCACGTGACAAATATATAAACACTGTGGTTAGCGCCTATTGCACTCGTTCTGCTGGGGCTACTCAACCGTCACTTCAAACGGTGAAATTCCAGTGTTTTTATTGGCAAGTCTGCCAAGTAAATGGGCCCAGTGGTGAGCCAAGCATGGCATTTGGGGCAAGCCTGCCCCGTTCAAGCTTATGAAAGCGTTTAAAAAATTAAAATATGTAATTGCCTGAAATGCAATAAGAAGGAATAAACAAACTAGCGGCTCGAAAAACTAAGCCAAAAAGTCAAATCATAGTCTATATGGTTGTTATTTTGTGTGTGTGGTTTGAGAATAATACACGTATGTATGTGTGTACATGTATGTACGTTGCTTGTTAGGTGAAATACATTTTTTTTTTTTTTTCGTTTTTTTCGTTTTTTTTTTTTTTTTTCACTCAAGAAAAAAGGGGGGGTCCGGACCCCTTGGACCCCCCCCCTGTATCCGCCCATGGTGATATTGGCCCCTCATGGGAATTGTGCTAACAAACAAACAAACAAACTATTTTTCCATCCTGGGTAAACACTCTCAGGTACATGGGACGGCAATGCATTGCAATGGGTACTTGCATAGCCCTCTCATTGGCATAGAAGAATCCATGCTTGGCTTAGCAGCTTGTTCCCCCAGGTCTGTTGGAGATATATTGATGGTGCATTTTTCATCTGGACCAGAGATGAGGATAGTCTATTGACTTTCACTTACTTATTCCGTCGATTTTGATCCCACATTAGTGATGGCTCTCCAAGATTGTGTTTCTATCATGCAACAATGAATTTCCCGCTTTCACTAACTATATTAATTTTATCGACAGGGCTATCAAGTTCACTTTAGAGTACTCCGTTCATTTTGTATTTCCAGCACGTCACGATTCTCAAGAAGACAGCACAAGAACCATTGATCTGTATTTTAAACCCACAGCACCTTCACATTTTTTTTTTAAACTAAAAATATTAGTAACTAAAAATATACAACAACAACTTGGTTGTCAGGGATCATGGCTCCCCCAAGTTCAACATGCTGTTGCCTGAGCCAAAGCTACATGTATATATACTCCTAAATTTGGCTAAGATTAGGCCCTTAGTGTAAATTCCAACCCCAAGATTTCCTTGGTCACATAGACCTTTAACCCAAGTCTCCCTCCAATTCATCCTCACCCAACTTTAATAGCCCCCTTTTGTTAATCCCTTTTGGTATATCTCCCACTTTCTCTGTCCTTTTTGTTTATCCTTCCACTCCATTCCTGTGATTGCATGTTCACCCATATTAATTGGCCTTAATGGCCTGTCTCCTAATCACTCATGGTCTGTCCTCCCTATTTAGATCCATCCTTTGTTCACCTTGCTGCATTCCCTGTTATCGTCGGCCACAGTGGTGCCCCCCCCCCCCCAAAAAAAAAAAAATAATAATAATAATAATAATATATATATATATATATTAGTGGTCTGTTCTCTGTTTACTTGTTTTCTACTCTTTTCTCCTCGATCTTCACTTACATTGGTCTGTCCCCTGTGTGTTCCCCTCCCAATCCTGCATGTGTGTGAGTCCTGACATGGTTTTTTCTGGTTCTAATTTACCTCTGCAGCAGATGTTCAATTTAAAACGTGTGGCAGCTTTAAAGTTTACAAATTTATATATTTTAGATCAATCTAGTCAGAAACAAGCCATTTAATTCTTGTCCATGTACAGTTTATCAAGTAGAGGACTTTACGTTATTACACGTAATCCTTTCACTTTTGTAAAGCTATGACAAACAAATTGATTATTGGATCTACGCTGTGTCATTCATGACTCATATTGGTTCCAAAAAACGATCTTAGAAATTCATTACTCTATAATTTGTGTGTCACTGTGGCAGTATTGTTTTAAAACCAACTGCTCAACCATGTTCACTTTTTTTCAAATTAGAATTGTAATCCGATGTTTAACGTGAATATTCTTTTTCCATCAGCTGTTCCACGGTGTATTCAAATGGACAGAGGCACTGAAAACACCAGAATCGAACAAATTGAGACGGCCTTCCAAGCTGAGTACTTTCCTGAGCAGCAGGCACCTTGTGTGATACATTCTGCCTCTCCTCACAACCAGGTATTGTCTGAGAATTAAGTAACCACACCAAGTATGTCTTTTTCTTTTTTAAATTTGTATGATGTCTTGCGTTCTAGGCCCAGTTGTCCTTTTAGTCATAATCAATCACGTGATTGTTAAATGTTAAGCACTCCTAGCCTACATAAAGCAAAATAGACTGGCTGTGACTGTTTATTTAACTTGATACAACTGTGCTTTGACTGTAGGTCACCAGTTTCCTGTTGTTGTCTCTTGACTGATTTGGTCTAGTTAGAGTGCTTGCTGTAATTATAATCTGACTGTTTGTGACTAGCTTGTGAAAAAGGTAGGGCAGGGGAAGTGCATGGAATTTGTGACTATGTGACTGTTTAAACAGTATAGGAGGGTTAATGGGCAGTGAAAAACTTCAAATTATTGTCCCAAATATAACCCATTTTTTCAGTGTGTTATCAGTATTATTATTTTTTATCAGCGGATTGAGCGTTTTTGGCGGACGCTGCGTGACATGATGTCTAATTTCTGGATAGACAACTTCAGAGAATTGGTCGACAATGGAGTATTGGATTGCACAAGTCATTTACACTTGTGAGTTTTGATTTTCGAATTTGATTTGCCAATGTGTTTTCTGTATAAAAAAATGAATCATCCATTAACCCCATCTGCACAGATATCTGTCCAGTGTCCTTACTAATCAAATTTAATCCCTGTGGAGTATGAAGCCTCCTTGACCATTCATATTTACTTCAACTTTGGTTCAACTAGCCAATCTTAAACAATGCCTTTGAATAAACTCTTTGTACGGTGCGCCTGGGCAGTGGGCGGGTCTTTCTTCTTGTTCAATAGACGTTATGAGAAGCGCTTTATTCTCTCATTTTAGGAGTCTGTTTGGTTTCACTTTTAAAGGAATTTAAAGAATAAAACTTTCCCACTTTCATGGCGCACCGTGCAAACATCTGTGGGGGTGTTCATTGAATGTTTTTCACTAATGCAAGAACAGGTAGTGGAGTTGATACAGCTTATGTAAACAAGAATACACTCTTTTTGTGGACCTCGGCAGGGAATGCCTGAGATTTTGCCTCACTCCGCTCATCAAATCTGAACTAGATGAAGTCCGTATTGAGTGGAATCAGCACCGAATAAGGAGAGTCAACAACATTGATGCTCATGCGGGAAAACCGGATCTGATGTACTTTGTTCCATATATATTTGGTAAGGACTGGAAAGGTTCTTAGCACCACACCCCCTATAATTAGTACACAGACAATTGTGACAGCTGCATATAATTAATTTAAATATTACATTTTTGGGAGATTTTTCATCAATTCTTTTTGATGAGCCAATTTAACAAAACATTACGCAACCTATGCCATGCTTAGCAACAAATTTATTGTGCACAAAACTCCCCATAATTTTGCAACGCTGTGAAGGGTTTGACATATCTTGGACAAGGATAACAGTATTTTCGTCAGGGCTTTGTGAATATTTTATTTATTTCCAAAAAAAAAAATCGATCCCCCCCCCCCCCCCTCTCCTTTCGCAGTTTGGTAATGATTTGTTTTCGTCATTTTTCAGCAGAAATTTGATACATAAAACAGCAATTGATTTGCCTTTAACACAGCTGTTAGTTTCTTGGGTAAACCACCCTAACTTGTGCAATGTGCTTCAGAATACTAAAACTTTGCTGTCAGCAGTGGAATTGACAAAGTCATGCTATGATTAACCTATTTCATTGCACAGTGAGATGACAATAGGGTAGTTTTAGTTGTTGTATCTGAATGCTGATGCTGATAAGTAGTGGTTTTTTATTTTATTTGAATCCTGTATGTAGGAGCACAAGACTTTTGTCGGCCAGTTCCATCAACAGACATTGAGTCAGTGACGCAAGAGTTCACTTCTCAACCGCCACGCAATGGATGCTCACCAGACTTTGAAGACATCTGCCAGGACCTTCTGCACGTCCATGGTAAAAGGATGCCTTCATCATGTGAAGAGGGTCTTTAACTATTTCGATGGCTGTTGACTAAATTGGCTTAAGGGAACTTTCAGCTTGCCACAGACATTTTTGTTTTACTGTACATGTAAACTGATTGAAATAATCGTCATGAACAGAATGATAGAAATCATGTCATTTAAAAAAACCAGTTGCTTTATTTGAAAGTTACTAACTTTGTCATTGTATCGCTTATTGTGGGTATGCATACTGATAAAGAAACTCCTCCCAAACTATGTTTGTTGAGGGGGTGGGGCTTGTACATTTTCACCTACATCTGTGTTTCTCAAATTTGTTTGAATCATCGATTCAGCTTAGAATTTGTTCTGTGGACCGTGTAGTGAGTATGTGCTCATTTTGCAGTGCCTTCCAGCTTGGGGCTGTAAGCCAAAGTACATTTAAAGTACATGGTTTAAAAACTTCTGAGCTTTAGAAGAAAAAGAAAAAACAAATTTTGTCATGGACCCATGGCGTCAAGAAAACCTGCAGAATTTGCTTGAAATTAAAAACCATAGAGTACGGATACTGCTAGTCCAAAAATCTGTATGCAATTGCCATACTTTTGAAACTTGCAACCTTTTTACAAGGAGTGAAATGTCTTTGCACAAATATATACAATTAATTTAAAATTTGCGTTTGTTTTTTTAATAGTAAAAAAATTCTTTGAATTTTCGTTGCATTTCAATAAAAATGACTATGAAACGTGTGCACTGTTCTCTGCATTTTTGTTTTATTTAAAATTGTAAAAGGAATACAATTTCTCACACTCTGTACTAGTAAATTGCCTCTTTACAAATTTGATGAGCTTGGCCACAATTTAAAGATGTCTGATTAATGAAATAAAAGGAGTGTATCCGATGTCAAAGGGCATTGTATAAGTTTGTCATTTTTTTCTCCTGAAATTTAATACCGTTTTCTCTAAAATCACTTTACTTTGATAAGTGCATACTGCATGTGTAAATCTTAACACGAAGGTGTTAGTATGAACAAGGCTAACATCTGAATAGAAAAACCAAAACAAGAACATTTAAGCCTAGTAATTAGTCTATAACACTTATTTTAACTTTCAATGTTTTAAACTTATACACTGTATAAAAACTATAATTGAGAAAGGCAAAAACATGAGTAACTTTTCATAACTATTTCAACAATGCAAAAATAGAAACAATTTGTTTTTAATACCTCCACTTTGAATCAAACCCCAAGGATCTCAATTATAAAAAAATATGTTTCTCCTTAGAGATTTTTTTTCATTTTTCCATGGTAAAATCATGATTTTTCATCTGAATTTCACTTTTAAATCTTACCCCAAAAAATGTATTCACTGTATACATGTAGTACCTCCTTGAAAGCAAAGTAAGGCATTCATCATACTAGCGCTTTCTGCTTACACTAAGTTCAGTCATGACTCTTGGTGTGGCATAAGGAGATAGCAATCATGAGCAGTGTAGTTTTATGAAGCCTTATGTCATTCTTGCCACATGTAAAATATGTTTAGTGATAATTTTTAACAAGCATGCCATACCATCTGGAAGGCATAGTTATTGTTTACCACACACTGCACGACTTGGGGCACACACGACAGGAATGAGCGGACACCTTTTATATTTGTGTGAAGCAGGAATAACAAAAGGCATTCATGAATACATTCTGGCCTAATTAAGCAAACCCTTTATTAAAATGGGAAAAACTTTTTAAAGTGCATGAATATTAACACAAGAACAAGTGACAACAATGAGTACCGGTATGCACTTTTTTTTCTTTCCAATTCTATTAATGAAGATCAACTAACACTTTAAATCTTCCCGAAACCGTGAGCCATTTTCACAGCATCGTGCATTAGCTGCTCGAATTCCGAGGGGTCCTCCATACCTTGGAACGCAGGTGCTGCTGTTGGGCATCCGTCGACCCTCCCTTGGAAAGAACTCAATGATCAAGTCCCCATCGAAGCCACAGGGGGATCCTGTTTGCTCCAGTCCAAAACTCTAGGATGTCTCCTAGAGTAACAGGAGCGATGGCACCTGATGCGAGGCACAAAAAAAGTAAGGTTTGGGTTAAACTGAAATATTTCACTGCACTGTTTCACAATCGGACTGTACAACACCCTCAATAGTTAACTTCTGTTTATGATAGTAAGATCTTTCTCCACAAGTTGTTTAAAGGGGCTCAGACCAGTAAAGAGGCCCAGGGAAAATTGCCAAATTGTCGGCCAAATCACGATTTGCATGCTTTCAAATTTTCCATGATTAGAGCATTTTAAAGGCCATGAACTTGAGGGTTTAAAACAAAAAATTGAAAAATGGAAGCCGTGCAGGGGGGCTGCAAACTCGTGTTTCTGTGACATTCAGATGTAATTAGGCCTGGAATCGGCTCTATTTTGCGATGGAGCACAGGCGTCGTTTTTCAAAATGGCCATGAGCTTCAGGACTAGTTTTAGAGGTGATCTTGGGATAGACAATTCTCCCCAAAATCATTGGTTAAGCCCCCCAAAAAATTAAACACAAATGAAAGATGATGAAATAGGCTTTAATTTGATGTGTCTCAAACACCTTGGAGAGTTAATTTATAGAAGTACGCGTATTTGTCACTGAGGGCTATGGAAGTCTATTTCATTTAGCACCATTTCTAATACAAATATTCAAATCACTGTACAAGGCAATACAAGATTAAAAAGTAAAATTTAATTAGAACTGTAACCTACTGGAAGCATTCTCCAAGAGCAATTCCCAGCTGTACACTGTGTCTTCCTCAAGCGCCCTGTTGTTGGATTCAGCTGGCGAATACTCAATCCTCAGCCTTGGCTGTGCATTGAATACAAACAGTTGCCTGAAGCTTGTTGGGTGCCGCATAACATCATCCCATATACACTGCCCAAGCCATCCAAAAACTGTTGGATGGCAGGTTGCACCCTGTTGAGTAAAGATCAATTAAATTCGACACTTTATAGAGTGTCTGATGAGGTATGGCTTTTCTATCAAGGACACTATAATGCCGTACAGATAGCATTTTCTTTAACCAGTTCGCGCCGGGATTATTTTAACATCGCCGAGCCCACGGGCGGGATTATTTTTAACAAAACTCTATCCGAAGCGTGTTCAGGCTGATAGTGCCGGGAAGCACACCCACGCATTTCCGGCCTTGCCCGCTGCTGACATACATTTCCGAACTTGAACTTGGCGTGTTTATGCGTCATCCGTTTTGAATCTGGGAAAATGTTTGCGTTTATATATGTCATCCGGCGCGAACTGGTTAACAAAAAATAGCAATTGCTGATTTCACAGGCTATATATTACTTACAAGCAATTTAAGGTTTTATTTATCAATGGTTAGCAAGAAATCGCCGCTAATTATACCAGAATTGCTTGCCGTTAGCACATAATTTGGTGTTACGGATTCCATGAAATTGGGCCTGGCACACGGGCCAGGCACAACTGGCCACGTAGGGTGTTACCTTGGTGAACATTGTGTTCACTCGGGGCCTAGTCAGTCTATTCCTACCTTCATGGCCGATGGTATATTGGCTAGATTTACGTAGCCTACACGTAGTTTCTAGTAAGGCTAGCTTTATGTAATATAATATACACTGTTTCAGCGTGGACCCGCGATCAATCCAATTCGTGAGTGTGACGTCATTTTAAGTTAAACCATGCCACATAAAGATGAAGTATTGTTAAGGTATATGTAAGACTACTCTTTATGGGGCCAATCATGGCTTACATGAGGCTGTGTCAATGTTTGTTCAGGGGCCATTAATGTGCTTAATTGTTTTTTAAGCCAGTCTTTATACCACATGTTACTACACCCCCACGTGATCGAGTCTCGGCCAATCAGAAGGTTACTTTACCTGTAGTATAGGTTGTTTTTAAAGTCTCACATCACAATTATCATGATGACAGGTCACTTAAATTACCAACCCAGTCTCCTTCTTAAATTGTGTACATATCACAATTGACCAATTGTGTGTATATCACAATTTAAGAAACTGTACATGCGCAGTAATGCTGGCAAAACGGAGGTTGGTTTTTAAAGAGTGAATAAACAAGTGTATGGTGTTCTTAATTACTTGAATTAGTTAGTTTAAGTTTGGGGTAGGATAAGGGAAAAGTCGGGTTAGGGTACAGAAAGAAGAAGAAAAAGTTCATATTATCGCATTATACTTCGACTCAAATAAACCACAAAGGAGACAAGTTATTGAGTGATGCCACAGCCTCGAAAATGGCAGTATGTTTTATACCGGATACCAGTGAAAGGGCATACCGGTAGCAAAAGGAAACAATTCAACAAATAAACAATTTGGGCCACCCAGGCCCCCGGGCAACACCAGGCCCGACCATTATAATGGGCAACACCAGGCCCGACCGGTCAAGGGGAACACCAAGCCCCTGGGCAACACCAGGCCCACCAATACAGGGCAACCAAATGCCCATTACCAAAGAGGCAACCACATGCAACCACAAAGTTGCTTTCATCTACCGATGTTAAATTCGGTCAGGAAAATCTAGCCTCTGGAAATTCGCGAGCGCTATGACAACAGAGCAATTTGCCTAAAATATAATTTACTGCCGGATTTGATTATTAGGCCGCTAAATGTGAGGACTTGCGTTACTGGCTGTCTGAATCCGTAATAAATTGCCAGGCAGGGGAAAACATATAATATTTAATGCCAAAGATAAATTCATTATTACAGCCTATGAAAATAGTTTCATGATACCTGCAAACACTGAAGTGAATTACATGAGTAAACGGGGGCCTTGACATAATGTGTAAGTGCTATATTAGAAGCAGAGACGTTTATGCTGAGTACAGCAATATTGTGAACATATTATAGCCTCATGATACGTTCGAGCGCTATTTGGGATTATAAACTATACAAAGCCAATCAAGGACATCTATAAGTACAGTATAAATCATATACTAGCCTCGAGAAACTTTCGAGCGCTACATACAGTGTATATTGGAATGTCACCATAAACCCCAGAATTGATGAAATCTGTGAGTACCATGAACATAGCCTCATGACACATGCGAGCGCTATATTGTGAACAAAAGATAAAATTGCTAGAATCTAATTATGAATATATATACATCATAATGCAACACCAACATGACCGCAAGACACCTATGCGAATGCTATATTGGGAACCCACTCAAAAATTGGTGGAGACATTGGGGTGGTGGTGGGATAAAATTTGCTGAACACAAATTGAGATATGACTCTGGAATCGGCTGTGACAGAGTGGCTATAAAAATCTAACCCGCCAGAAGCCCAGCTTCCCCACGCGGAACCCAAGACTCTCATTGGCCAAAAGTTAACTGTACAAATGTGCATACTGCTGACCTTTTACCTTTTGCATAATTAACCCTTATATGGCGATAGCATGACATGAACTAAAATTCAATTTCTACCGCCGGCCCAGGCAAGAGTTTGTTGACCTTGCACTTAGTGCTAAATTAGATGAGGGTGTAAATGTCAAAGAAATGCCATGAGAGGGTAAGGAGGCCGCATGAGCTTTCGCTGTGTATAAAACCTTTTACCGTGTAACGGTAAAAGGAGTTATACTTCGACTCAAATAAACCACAAAGGAGACAAGTTATTGAGTGATGCCACAGCCTCGAAAATGGCAGTATGTTTTATTCCGGATACCAGTGAAAGGGCATACCGGTAGCAAAAGGAAACAATTCAACAAATAAACAATTTGGGCCACCCAGGCCCCCGGGCAACACCAGGCCCGACCATTATAATGGGCAACACCAGGCCCGACCATTATAATGGGCAACACCAGGCCCGACCGGTCAAGGGGAACACCAAGCCCCTGGGCAACACCAGGCCCACCAATACAGGGCAACCAAATGCCCATTACCAAAGAGGCAACCACATGCAACCACAAAGTTGCTTTCATCTACCGATGTTAAATTCGGTCAGGAAAATCTAGCCTCTGGAAATTCGCGAGCGCTATGACAACAGAGCAATTTGCCTAAAATATAATTTACTGCCGGATTTGATTATTAGGCCGCTAAATGTGAGGACTTGCGTTACTGGCTGTCTGAATCCGTAATAAATTGCCAGGCAGGGGAAAACATATAATATTTAATGCCAAAGATAAATTCATTATTACAGCCTATGAAAATAGTTTCATGATACCTGCAAACACTGAAGTGAATTACATGAGTAAACGGGGGCCTTGACATAATGTGTAAGTGCTATATTAGAAGCAGAGACGTTTATGCTGAGTACAGCAATATTGTGAACATATTATAGCCTCATGATACGTTCGAGCGCTATTTGGGATTATAAACTATACAAAGCCAATCAAGGACATCTATAAGTACAGTATAAATCATATACTAGCCTCGAGAAACTTTCGAGCGCTACATACAGTGTATATTGGAATGTCACCATAAACCCCAGAATTGATGAAATCTGTGAGTACCATGAACATAGCCTCATGACACATGCGAGCGCTATATTGTGAACAAAAGATAAAATTGCTAGAATCTAATTATGAATATATATACATCATAATGCAACACCAACATGACCGCAAGACACCTATGCGAATGCTATATTGGGAACCCACTCAAAAATTGGTGGAGACATTGGGGTGGTGGTGGGATAAAATTTGCTGAACACAAATTGAGATATGACTCTGGAATCGGCTGTGACAGAGTGGCTATAAAAATCTAACCCGCCAGAAGCCCAGCTTCCCCACGCGGAACCCAAGACTCTCATTGGCCAAAAGTTAACTGTACAAATGTGCATACTGCTGACCTTTTACCTTTTGCATAATTAACCCTTATATGGCGATAGCATGACATGAACTAAAATTCAATTTCTACCGCCGGCCCAGGCAAGAGTTTGTTGACCTTGCACTTAGTGCTAAATTAGATGAGGGTGTAAATGTCAAAGAAATGCCATGAGAGGGTAAGGAGGCCGCATGAGCTTTCGCTGTGTATAAAACCTTTTACCGTGTAACGGTAAAAGGAGTTATACTTCGACTCAAATAAACCACAAAGGAGACAAGTTATTGAGTGATGCCACAGCCTCGAAAATGGCAGTATGTTTTATTCCGGATACCAGTGAAAGGGCATACCGGTAGCAAAAGGAAACAATTCAACAAATAAACAATTTGGGCCACCCAGGCCCCCGGGCAACACCAGGCCCGACCATTATAATGGGCAACACCAGGCCCGACCATTATAATGGGCAACACCAGGCCCGACCGGTCAAGGGGAACACCAAGCCCCTGGGCAACACCAGGCCCACCAATACAGGGCAACCAAATGCCCATTACCAAAGAGGCAACCACATGCAACCACAAAGTTGCTTTCATCTACCGATGTTAAATTCGGTCAGGAAAATCTAGCCTCTGGAAATTCGCGAGCGCTATGACAACAGAGCAATTTGCCTAAAATATAATTTACTGCCGGATTTGATTATTAGGCCGCTAAATGTGAGGACTTGCGTTACTGGCTGTCTGAATCCGTAATAAATTGCCAGGCAGGGGAAAACATATAATATTTAATGCCAAAGATAAATTCATTATTACAGCCTATGAAAATAGTTTCATGATACCTGCAAACACTGAAGTGAATTACATGAGTAAACGGGGGCCTTGACATAATGTGTAAGTGCTATATTAGAAGCAGAGACGTTTATGCTGAGTACAGCAATATTGTGAACATATTATAGCCTCATGATACGTTCGAGCGCTATTTGGGATTATAAACTATACAAAGCCAATCAAGGACATCTATAAGTACAGTATAAATCATATACTAGCCTCGAGAAACTTTCGAGCGCTACATACAGTGTATATTGGAATGTCACCATAAACCCCAGAATTGATGAAATCTGTGAGTACCATGAACATAGCCTCATGACACATGCGAGCGCTATATTGTGAACAAAAGATAAAATTGCTAGAATCTAATTATGAATATATATACATCATAATGCAACACCAACATGACCGCAAGACACCTATGCGAATGCTATATTGGGAACCCACTCAAAAATTGGTGGAGACATTGGGGTGGTGGTGGGATAAAATTTGCTGAACACAAATTGAGATATGACTCTGGAATCGGCTGTGACAGAGTGGCTATAAAAATCTAACCCGCCAGAAGCCCAGCTTCCCCACGCGGAACCCAAGACTCTCATTGGCCAAAAGTTAACTGTACAAATGTGCATACTGCTGACCTTTTACCTTTTGCATAATTAACCCTTATATGGCGATAGCATGACATGAACTAAAATTCAATTTCTACCGCCGGCCCAGGCAAGAGTTTGTTGACCTTGCACTTAGTGCTAAATTAGATGAGGGTGTAAATGTCAAAGAAATGCCATGAGAGGGTAAGGAGGCCGCATGAGCTTTCGCTGTGTATAAAACCTTTTACCGTGTAACGGTAAAAGGAGTTATACTTCGACTCAAATAAACCACAAAGGAGACAAGTTATTGAGTGATGCCACAGCCTCGAAAATGGCAGTATGTTTTATTCCGGATACCAGTGAAAGGGCATACCGGTAGCAAAAGGAAACAATTCAACAAATAAACAATTTGGGCCACCCAGGCCCCCGGGCAACATCAGGCCCGACCATTATAATGGGCAACACCAGGCCCGACCGGTCAAGGGGAACACCAAGCCCCTGGGCAACACCAGGCCCACCAATACAGGGCAACCAAATGCCCATTGCTAAAGAGGCAACCACATGCAACCACAAAGTTGCTTTCATCTACCGATGTTAAATTTGGTCAGGAAAATCTAGCCTCGGGAAATTCGCGAGCGCTATGACAACAGAGCAATTTGCCTAAAATATAATTTACTGCCGGATTTGATTATTAGGCCGCTAAATGTGAGGACTTAATTGTGTTACTGGTTGTCTGAATCCGTAATAAATTGCCACACGCGCCTGCGCGCCCATCAGGAGAAGACGGACAGGGACCCTCCACAAAAACAAAACAGGGATCTATGGGGAAATGTGGGACTTGATAAATTGAAGCAAGTTGTTTGAAAAAAGATGGTTGCCAAAAGGCGACAAATGAACCCCATCATCCGGGAACAGAGAACCATCCGACCAAACAAATTGAGGATGCTGAATACAAAGGGCTTGAGCCAACTTGGCACATTGTGCTCGCGCCCACCTATTGATTGTGCGACGTTTGCGCTCTAATGCAGGTTGAGAGTGAGCCCCAGCATAACAAACGCGCGGGAGAATGTCAGACCAGACAATTGCCATAGTCGGACACCATTGTAAACAATCCCTAAGGTCATCCCGAAGGTCATAAGCGTCCCCCACGCCGGCCCCACCTTTGCCTTTCCAGGGACGTGGACTTTGACCGGTAGCTCAAACTGACATTCGGCCCGGCGGATGATAGAGTCCCCCACTATCCAGACTGTATCTGAAGTAATTAAATGAAAGGAAGTTTTTTCACTAGACAACCTACACCTCTAGTTAAAGTGTGCTGCATAGGCTAGCGTGGGCGGAGGATAACTGGGGGGGGGGGGGGGGGGGGGGGGGTGGGGGGGGGGGGGGGGGGGTGGGGGGGGGTGTCTTTACCCTGTATATGTGGTAAGCTACAAACAGGCAATGGGCGTATATATGACAAAAATGCATCAGAACGCCAGCGCCCCATAATTTGAATATCAGCCCTGGCCACACCCAGCTGTGATGCAGAGGACGCCGCACCAATGCGAAACGAGTGCCCCTTTATGCGGGCCCCCTGAAGTCCCAAAAATTTGATAGCTTTTTGTAGCACCGCATTGAACTGATATTGCGTCAGCGGGCTCCCGTCAAAATGACAGAAAAAGGGGCCTGCGCAATTGGGTCGCATGGCAAAAAACTGCCATCAGGCCGTAACCGGACACAATGATTTATAGCACCAATCGAACACTCTGGGGGAGGCCACGCTGATTGTTCTTGGATTTACGAAAATGAATCACAACAGAAGCAGACTCGGCAGTGGGTAAAGGTGGAATAAACTGTACGTCCTGGCAACTCAAAACAATGTTATAAGGGTGTAATTTTGAACCGACTGCAAATTCGCTGACCCGCATAAAACCGAAAAAGGCACTCAAAAATACTACCCGAAAAAGACTAGCCTCAAAGTTGGAAAAACAAATAGCAGGTACAGCATTGAGAATGTGTCCCAGCAAAGGCAGGGAAATGGGCAAACGCTTGTCTTGAGCGGACAGAGCCGGCGGGCACCTTCTAGCAGTTTAGCGACAACAAAGTCCTTGGTGGGATCTACCCACCCACATAATGTATGCACATAACTTACACCTGCTATGTAGGTAGCAATTGTGGAAGGGGATAAGCCCCGAAGTGAAAGCCATGCTATAAAATGGTGCATTTATTCAACTGATGCTGGCACATTGCTTGAAAAAGAATGCTGCCGAAATTAGCTGAACGCTCTCCAGCCAGAAGCATATGTTTTTTGTGAATTAGTGGAAATGGCTGCAGCTAGCAAGCGTTCCACTTCGTTATCTACCACACCGAGGGGAAGGGAGGGAGAGGAGTCATAACCTGATCTGCCTCGGGGGCTGCATGGCGAAAACGGTCCATCTGAAAACGGGACAAAGCATCCGCAATTTCATTAGACTTTCCCGGCACATGAACCGCTTTCACAGAAACATTAAAATGCAGACACTGAAGCACAAAAGGTCTCACCAGCTGCATAATGCGGGCACAATGGGAAGATTTCTTATTAATTATCTATACTACCGCGGTGTTATCAGTGTGAAACATGACTTTGCGACCAACGAGCAAAGGAGCCCAACACAGCATAGCCACATACAGTGGGAAAAATTCCAAATATGCAATTGAGGGGGGGGTTACGCAAGAACTCCGCTGGCCAACGGCCTTGTACCCATTTGCCATGAAAATAAGCTCCATAGCCAATACTACCCGCATAATCTGTGAATAGGGACAGGCTATCATCGGACTCCCACTCAGCACCTGCAAATACTGACACGCCATTAAAGTTGGTAAGAAAATCAAGCCAAGTGAGCAAATCGAGCCTTGCACCTTTGGAGATGCGCACTGGGAGAGACCCAAGGTCAACGCAATTAAGCGGCGCAGGAAAGCCCGCCCCGGTGGGATAGCCCGGCATAAAAAATAGAGTAATCCAACTATTGATTGAATGGACTTCAAGGAAATCTTCCGTTTCGTCAACGCTTGTGTAATTAGCTGTGAGGGGGCTAAAACTTTGTCTGCAGGCACATAAACCTTTCTATCAACCGTGTTAATGTCCAAACCCAAATACGTTAAAACTTGAAACGGGCCAGCTGTTTTTTCAGCTGCCAGTGGTACCGCCAAAACTTCACAAACAGATTGAAAACATGACAACAATTGTGCACAACTTTCTGCCGAGGACCCCACGAACAAAAAATCATCGAGATAATGGGTTACACCTGATGAATGACTGAAACATTTAACTTGATGCTCGAGAAAAGTACTAAACTTCTCGAACAGAGAACAGGAAATGCTGCACCCCATCGGCAAACATCTGTCAAAATAAAACATGCCTTGAAATGTGAAACCCAATAGCTCATAGTCAATGGGAGATATAGGCAGTAAGCGAAAAGCCGACTTGATATCAGCCTTGGCTAACCACGCCCCCGCCCCCGCGCAATTGGCTAAGGCCACCGCCTTGTCAAATAAGGCACAAGTTACTGTGCAGAGATCTTTGTCAATAAAATCATTAATGGAATGACCAGTTGGAAAGGATAAATGGTGTATTAGCCTAAATGAATTGGGCTCACGTTTCGGCACTAAGCCTATAGGAGAACACTGTAAATTGCAAAACGGGCGGACTGTATATGGTCCAGCTATTCTACCTAGGGCTATTTCAGATGACAATTTGTCGTGCACTATGTCGGGACGCTCTGCTGCTGAAGCCAAACAAAGAGAGTCGCGTGGTAACCGGGGGCCGGAATAACCCAACGAAAACCCCTCCGAAAAACCTTTCAACAACACTTTTGCATCAGCAACTACAGGGTAACTGACAAGCCAATCCTGCAAAACTGAAATTTTAATTGGGGTTGGAAGAACGAAAAGAATGCTGCGGACCCGCAGGTCCCGGGGCCTGTTTAGGTCTGGCGCCCAAGTTGTCGAACACACGCTTAGGTCCGGCCGAGAGATCCGCTTTGCGAGGAGCTTCAATCGCTACAGGGGTGCGGGATTGGTGCACGCGAGCGAAAGGAACTGTGCCTGTAGCATTGGATTGCGCTCCGCGCTCCTGGCTCCAAGCTCGACAGCGAGTAGCACCATGACCAAATCGCATGCATTTTTGGCAAGAGTGCGTAAATTTACAATGCGCGAACGAGCAACCCGTGGCAGCGTTAAATGCAAAACACACGCCTGACCTAATTGGTTTGGACCGATAATTAGCCGGGGAACCATAGAGGGCGCCCCGAACTACTGGTGAAGTGGTGCCTGCCGCTGCAACTGTTAGCCATAGTTCATAGTCGATCTCCCCCCATGATCGCGTTGGGTTCGCTTCTTGCCGGAGACGAAATTGTTCGTCATATGCTCGCCAACCCGGACCAGGAAATTGAATGCATGCCGTGCGAATAATATCGGCATATTTGAGCAGTTCCAAAAACCGGGATGCATACTTCATCGTATAAATGGCCATGAATACGTGAAAAGCAGATTGCCACATATCGAATGTGTCAATCCTCTTGCGCTGCAACCCCGCTTTTTTCAACACCAATTTTCCCCCCTCCACAGACAGGGAAAAATTGGCACTGCCCTGCTCCAATGATCTTGCCACCACTGCCGTGGCAGCATCATTGTATAAAAGCGAAAAATCAACAAACGCCCCTTGCCAAGAACTGAAGTTGAAGATTATAAGAGAAGTACAGCTGGCCAGCTCGTTTCACAAAGACACCCAAGTGAGTCGCCACTTCGTTCATTAGAAGCCTGCAGTTTGAAATAATGTACTTAAAGTTAATTATTCACATTGTTTTTTCTTCTAAAGTCATCATACACAAACTTGACAGTTAATAACAGCATTGATTTCCTCTGGCTTACTGAATGCTGCAGGGGTCTGTTGCGAAGGGGCTGCGACAGAACCGCACCAGAGGCAGAAAATACCGGGTTTGAAGGGACATAAAAAGACGGCCCCGCCCCGTCAGCCGGACCCGACATCGGCGGCACAACCAGACCTTCCGCTGGACTTGAAGGCGGAACTCCGTCAGCCAACGGAAACGAACCACGGGCTCTCCTAGCCCGAGGCCTGCCGGAATTTCTCCCGCGACTCGCTGCCGTCACAGTAGGCGTGGCCTTTTGACGCCTGGGCTGCTTCGCTGACGCCCGTAAGACAGTGTCCGAAAAGCGAGCTGGTCGCCGACGGGTGCGGAGTAAATCCCCGCGATTCATGCTGACGTGCCGGAGTTGAACTTGAAGTCGACGACTAATTTGATGTTGAACGTTCACGTTCACGCAAAATAATAAAGCGGAGATGACTACATATAAACTTAAGAGTTGTAGAAATGACCAGCAGAAAATTGATGTGTTCGGAAACAAGGTTAGATGAGAATAATCTTAGAACAAAGAATAAAATTTGCTGAACAAAAATTGAGATGTTGACTCTGGAATCGGCTGTGACAGAGTGGCTATAAAAATCTAACCCGCCAAAAGCCCAGCTTCCCCACGCGGAACCCGAGACTCTCATTGGCCAAAAGTTAATTGTACAAATTTGCATACTGCTGACCTTTTACTTTTTGCATAATTAACCCTTATATGGCGATAGCATGACATGAACTAAAATTCAATTTCTACCGCCGGCCCAGGCAAGAGTTTGTTGACCTTGCACTTAGTGCTAAATTAGATGAAGGTGTAAATGTCAAAGAAATGCCATGAGTGGGTAAGGAGGCCGCATGAGCTTTCGCTGTGTATAAAACCTTTTACCGTGTAACGGTAACAGGAGTTAACAGCAATTCTTATTAACTAATTCAAGTAATTAAGAACATTATACACTTGTTTATTCACTCTTTAAGAACCAACCTCCGTGTTGCCAGCATTAATGCGCATGTACAGTTTCTTAAATTGTGATATACACACAATTGGTCAATTGTGATATGTACACAATTTAAGAAGGAGACTGGGCTGTAAATTACACGGATATAAATTTTAATTCTCAAGTTTGCCTCCCTCTACCTAAATTTTTGAAATTTGTGGGCCCTGATAAGATTTGTGGTGATGTGGTCGGCGTTTTTGAATTATATACAGGTATTAGGTTGACCCAAAACTTGTTTGAAAATTTTTACACAAAATAAGAAGTGACATCATGATGATATTGTAGTTGAAATTTTAAAAATGTACAGAAGAATAGTTGAGGTTATGTTATACCTCCACAAAGGCCAAACAGTTCCACTGTCTTTAATAATAAGATTGGGAACTATATCCAGCCTTTTGCAGAGTTATGTTGGCTCTATCAGAAACTACGAAAATCAGTTTTGCCAATGAATTTTACAGGTGGATGAAGCATATGCTTATCCTTCTCTGATATTGAGACACGACATTTCCGCTATAATAGCCAAGAACTGAAGTTGAAGATTATAAGAGAAGTACAGCTGGCCAGCTCGTTTCACAAAGACACCCAAGTGAGTCGCCACTTCGTTCATTAGAAGCCTGCAGTTTGAAATAATGTACTTAAAGTTAATTATTCACATTGTTTTTTCTTCTAAAGTCATCATACACAAACTTGACAGTTAATAACAGCATTGATTTCCTCAGTAGACTTAGACTTGAAAACAAATTAAAGAATAAAATACAATATAAATAGGTAAAATGTATGTAAACTGCTACTTGTTGGGGAAAAAGGGGTCTTTCTGTGTCCTTGCAAATTACATAGGAGAAGCAATACCCGTGTAAACGTATAAGGCTTTTTTCTATTTTTTCGCAGGAAAAGGTCTAATTTCATTAAAGAAATGTACTTCTAACTCATAAGAAGGACAAACGTAAATTAGACTAAAATAAGCGCAAAGTGCAAACCCTTAGGACTGGTTCGGGCATGCTCAAGGGCCTTGACAAAAATTTTACAATAATTAAATCAGCTAGATTAGACTCATGAGAGTGCAAAGTCATCAATATATGAATCCTAACCCACAGGGCATGTAATGGGGGACAAGTTGACAAAAATTGAAAAAAGTACATTATACTTATAGGAATTCATTTTACTTACTTGAAGAACTCCCTGCGAGGGCCTCCCCCATCCTCAGCATCTTCACCAGAAAATCTGATGATGGGTGTGGACATGAACCTGAACCCATGAATGGTAGTAGCCCTGATGGCACTTTGTAATATCCTCTTCCTGTGAACCACAACAGTCACCTTCCCATCCACTAAGGCTGAGTATGCCCTTAGTATCAGAGTTCTTTCTGGCCTGTAGAGGGGCATTCAAATAATTAATGTAGCATCTTTAGCTTTTTCATGGAAACCGTTAACCCTAACCCTCCTCCGTCAATTCTCCAAATCCTCCTTGCAGTTTTGGAGGTTTTTTCAGAATTGAAGATGAATAGTGATTGAAACACATGAGGATTTTGGAGGACTGGTGTGGTAATTAATAGTTGCTGGAATGTGGTACTTTTAATTTTAATTTTTCTCACTTGGCAAGGTAAGTACTGTTACTCCATCTGTTTCACAGTTCTGTACATGCAGCCAGTGTTACTAATGCACAGTGGAAGTCTATCTATGTACTGGTACTCTAGCTAATCCACTATGGGTCATTACACATGTGTGACCCACATCATAAGTACTGGTACGCAGCTGATACACTGTGTATGCATTGGTTCAAGGACAAGTCTCCCATTGTTTTTAGTTCCCACTGGGCAAGTTGTTACCGGTTACCGATATTACCAGTAATATCACCCAAAAATTTGACTAAGTCCAAATTTTACCGATATTATCGTGTTATTACCCAAATGATATTACCTGTGTGATAATGAAATTGTTATAAATTCCTTAATGTTTTTTTTTTTAATATAAGGATTGGATATAATTGATCCTTGATACTGACAGGATTTGTTTATGATGAGAACAACTCTTGAAAAATGATGTACCGGTCTACCAAATTTCAAAGTCCAAATATAACCATTATTACCCTGTTGAAACCAACATTTTACCGAGTAACAACAGGATAATACAGGTAATGTGGGTGATGGTGAAAAGGTTGAATCGGTTATAACATCGGGAACTTGAGTAATAACAGTAAAATTAGTAGCAATTCCAGCAAAATTTTCAAGTTCAAATATTACTGTTATTGCCCTGTTGAAACCGACAATTTACCGGGTAACAACAGGATAATACAGGTAATGTGGGTAATGGTGAAAGGCTTGAATTGGTTATAACATTGGGAACTATAACTATAACTATAACAGTAAAATTATAGCAATCCCAGCAACATTTCCCAATTCAAATATAACCGTTATTACCCTGTTGAAACCAACATTTTACCGAGTAAAATTACTCCAGTTTCCAAACCTATTAAGTCACATCGATTGCAAACAGTGTTGACTGGTAGTCGAATGGCCGAGTGGTTAGGCTCCTCGTCTGCGGGGTTCCATCGCCTGGGTTCGAGTCCCCGTTCTGCCCGACGTCATTTTTTCCTCAGTTTTAACTCGCGCGATTTCGCAATCTCATCTATAAAATAATTAATTGATCGTCACTCTTCCCTTTACGGTTGCGTGGCCTACGGGTTACATGAACATGGACAGGGAAGGATGTGTGGTGGGCCGGGAATCCTAGAACCCAAAAGAGTCCTATATGGGTGGTCGTTCAATGAGTAAAGTCATGGGTTCGATCCCCTGAATGCTTGGTCAACACCACATAACTTTTTTTTCTTCATTCTATACTGGAGCTAGTACTCCAGTTTTCAAACATGAGTCACATCGATTTGAAACAATGTCGACTGGTAGTCCAATGGCCGAGTGGTTAGGCTCCTCGTTTGCGGCGTTTCATCGCCTGGGTTCGAGTCCTCGTCCTGGCCTTTTTCTTTCTTTTTTTCCCCGCAGTTTTAACGCGCGCAATTTCGCAATCTTATCTTCAAAATAATTAAATTATAGTCTTCAAATACCAACCGGAGTTAGCTCAACGGCTTAATTCGCCATGGGAGTCGGTCAATGTACGCAAGCGGGTTGTGTTGGCTCTGATGTGTCGCTCGACGTTACAATACATTTGAATGCTATGTTTGTGAAAGTGCAAACGTACAATGTAGTCCCCCGCTTGCAAATCGACTTGTAATTTCTAAATCCATTTCGATGCCACCCTTGGACTTTCACAAGATGAGGAATAGAGAATAATACGATTTTTAAATTTCTTGAACTTTCTATGCATAGTTTTCTTTAGCCTTGATCAAGGCGTCATTACCCGTCCGTACGTACATGTACGTACATCGATGCCACGATGCTCGAAATTTCGTAGGGCTGTCTTGCGACGACCACCGATGACCAACGATCTGCCTAAATTTTATGTCGTGTCGTGGAACAAATGCGTCGTGGGTTCGTTGTGACCAGGCCTTACCACGACAACATTTCGTACGATCCGTTGTGACCGGGGTTTATTAACACAGAGCCCTTTGGGTGAAACGGAGCAAATCAATTCCCATAGACCTAAGGGCTAAAACGCCTATACTTTCACGATCTTATTAAAATACTTAGAACTCTCACGTGTTCAGGGACTACAGAAACATGACGACCAGCATGTCATTTTCTTTTCAATTTTTGGTGGGTTGACCGAAGATTTTTTTTGAAAAATCTTACCTAATGCAAACAAGACAATTTTATTTAAATTTCTAAATTTCCAATGAAAAATATATACATTGCCACCCTACTGCCGAGTGTTTGCGAGGCAGCGCCGTTTGTCTGATTTTGTGTTGTTTCCTTTGAGCCCGCGCTTTGCTGGTGACTTATATTTGTGTGGCGCGCCCTCTATCGACATAAAATAAGTCGAATTTTTGGACAACTAATGCGTGGGCGGCTCATTAACCCTGAAAACACAGTTTTTCCTTCTTCCTTTGAGCAGATGTAGGATAGAGCTATTACTCCAGCTTCCAAACCTATTAAGTCACATCGATTTCAAACAGTGTTGACTGGTAGTCGAATGGCCGAGTGGTTAGGCTCCTAGTCTGCGGGGTTCCATCGCCTGGGTTCGAGTCCCCGTTCTGCCCGACGTCATTTTTTCCTCAGTTTTAACGCGCGCGATTTCGCAATCTTATCTATAAAAGAATTAATTGATCGTCTTCAATCACCAACCGGAGTTAGCTCAGCGGCTTAATTCGTCAGGCTGGTACTGTCCGCGGAGTTCAGGTGCGCACCTTAGTATAGGGACGGAGCTTGTTTGCTTGCATAGGCGGCAAGAGCTAGGGCCTCGCTCCGTCAGTCCTCCCTTTACGGTTGCGTGGCCTACGGGTTACATGAACATGAACAGGGAAGGATGTGTTGTGGGCCGGGAATCCTAGAACCCAAAAGAGTCCTATATGGGTGGTCGTTCAATGAGTAAAGCCATGGGTTCGATCCCCTTGTAAGTGCCATTTCTCTACCGTGCGAGTTATATGGCGCTCGTTTCGGGGGTGTTAGGGTCGGGCTTTTTGACATTGGAAAAGTTAGCGTCACCTAGGAAGGTTCACAAGTTTTTAACCGTCAATCGTCGTCAATCATTGTCATACGTTTACCATTGGACTATACTTTTTGGAACAGTAATTAAAGGACTCAAGTTAAAGTTATAAGAAGTGTTCATCTGAGTCGTGAGTACTAAGTTATTACCAACAGAAAGTGGATTACGACTACGAGTTAAGAACCTGGAAATTTAGGTACCAGTGACGCTCAACAAAAACGGAGTATTGGGCTCCCACATCGTTAAAAACTTTGTGAAAAATCGTCGTAAATTCTAGATTTGCTAGAGTCATCGTGTAAAGACACATTGACCTACGTAAGCTATAACAAAGGAAGGGACAAGCCCGATATGGATTGTAACGTAGAACTGTGCTTGAGCAACTTTAGGAAGCATTTTCAGTACGATTTGCCAGAATTTCGTCGGTAATATTCGTGCCCAATTTCGCGACCAAAACTGCGATCGTAGCCCAAAGCGACGCCCAAATATTCGTTGGATTATAGAGGGCGCTGTTTAACTTTTACAGGCGGCACCGTACGCTCGCTGTAAATGAGTAAATTAGCAACGTCGAAGTACAAAACGAAGAAAGATGAGTGAATTAAAAGATAGTTTGGATAGTTTGTCTCGTGCATCGTCACATGGCAGCAAAGTGTCATCCAAGACTAATTCAAGTGTTCACACAGATGCAGAATTCAAAAGAGCCAAACTCAAATGCCATCAAAAGGCACTTGAAAAGAAACAGGAGCTTGAAGAGAAAGAACTTAAGCTACGACAAGAAAAGGAACGTCTCAACTTAAACACAGAAATATAAAACGAGAAGACAAAACTGGCCATACTTGAGAGAATTGAAAAGGACTCGATCAAGACTCGTGCGTCTCTTGACTGTTGTGATAACGACAAGCGGCCAAGCGATGCGGTCAAAGACGGGTTAGCAGAGCATAATGAAGTAGGCCCACCTCAACTCACCCCTCACTTTCCACAGCCGCAAAAAGAACCAAGGGAACAGGAATCTCATTGGTTGAGGCCTAACCAGTTGTTTCATGATGATGCAATAAAGCCACCAGACCAGTTTAAAGACACAAAACAACAAGAGTCGCAAGTATGCCCAGGACAAAATGAAAGAAACCTGAATCAAGCTGATGCAACGAACACCACAGGTATGCTAAATGTTATGAAGCAACAGGGCGATCTAACTAAACTGCTCTTGGAGGCTCAGGTAAAATCTACTTTACCACGCAGAGCTATACCAGTGTATGGCGGCGACCCCTTGGATTACGCAAGTTGGCTCATTGCGTTTCAACACGGGATTGAAGAAAAAAATACAAATGACAGAGAAAGGCTCTACTTTCTCGAGCAGTACACTACAGGTGCACCTAAGGCTCTGGTTCGTAGTTGTATGCAACTACCGTCAGACAAGGGTTATCAGCAGGCCAAAGAGCTGTTGAAAAAGAAGTACGGCAACAAGTATCGTATAAACGAAGAAATGATGCGAAAAGCTAGAGAATGGCCTGAAATAAAAAACAACGACTCGAAAGCATTGGAGAAATTATCTTTGTTTCTCCATGAATGCGCTAACACTGTGACTTCACTGGATATCAAAGGCGAGTTAGACTACGCTGCTAACATCAAGACACTGGTAAATAAGTTACCATACAACTTGAGGGACAAGTGGAGACACAAGGTGGACTACATAGAGGAAAATCAACAAAGAAGTACCAGTTTCAAGGACTTGATAGAATTTGTAGACAGACTAGCAAGAGTCGCATCAAATCCAGTGTATGGAGAAATCACTACAACGAAAGACGATAAGGGATACAATAAGTATCAAAGCGAATTCAAGAAAAATACCAAAAGCTCCAGCTTTGCAACAAACGTCGCTTCCCCGAAAAACCAGACGTATCTATATAAAACTCCATCCAGCGATGGTACTCCTGACGCATGCATCTTCTGCAATGGAAAGAATCACTCCATAGAAGTATGCCGAAAACTCGATGCCAAGAAAAACAAAGACAACATTGAGTTTATGAAGAGAAAAGGTCTTTGTTTCGGCTGCCTGAAGAAAGGTACCCACATCAGTAAAGACTGCACCAGGAGACTGACATGTAATAAGTGTGGACGGCAGCATCCAACAAGTATCCATCGTGATGGCGAGGAAAGTAAAGATGTTTCCTTTTTGCAGATGGCAACGCCTAATAAGTCGAATGAAGCCTGTAAGACAACCACAAATAATGCAAGTCGTAGTCATACTGGGGCCGGCGACGGCGAATACCGACCAGCGGTCATACCAGTCATGGTTCAAGCGAAAGAATCTGGAAAGACTGTTAAAACGTATGCCTTTCTCGACGAAGGAAGTGACTCGGTATTCTGCTCTGAAAAACTTCGCAAACAATTGAATATGAAAGGTCGGAAACAAACAAAGCTCTGCATCCAGACAATCACAGAACGTACGCTAGTAGAAAGTTTTGAGGTAAGCGGCCTAGAAGTATCGGACATGGAGCTAAGAATCACGGTTCCTCTACCAGAAGCATATACCCAAGATGCAATACCAGCATCAAAGGAAGATGCCGTAGTCATGACAGACATCGAAGAATGGCCATATCTTTCGGATGAAATCCAAATACAACAAGGGTTAGAAGACGACGAAGAAGTTCATGTTGGCCTACTCATTGGCAACAACGTTCCTAAGCTCCTGGAACCATTAAAAGTCATCAACAGCCAAAATGACGGACCTTACGCATGCCAGACTTTGCTTGGATGGGCGGTTTATGGCCTTCCAAAGAAGCAGTCCTTATCGACGAGCGAAACTCGTAAAGTGTCCTCGCACAGAATAATAGTCGCTGATCTTGAACGACAGCTACACCAGATGTACAACCAAGACTTCAATGAAAAGTCATTGACGATGAACCACAGAAGTCAGTGGAAGACAGAAAATTATTGCGGCTGGTTGAAGAAACTGTGACTTTCGATGACAGTCTCTACACGATCGGACTTCCCAGAAGAAACCCAGAAGTGAAGATGCTGGACAATAGACCCTTAGCTGACGAACGAGCAGCCCATCTGAAGCGGAAGCTCAACAGAAATGAAGCGTTCTACGATGAGTACAAGAACTTCATGGCGGATATGACAACGAATGGGTATGCCGAAGAGGTACCGCTCAAGGAGAAAAACCCTAACGAAGGTTGTAAATGGTACCTGCCCATCACGGAGTATATCACCCGCAAAAGCAAAAGCTAAGAGTAGTGTTCGACTGCGCGGCGAGATATCATGGTACGTCACTTAACGACCAACTCCTACAGGGGCCGGATTTGACAAATTCACTGATTGGCGTCCTTACAGGGTTCAGACAGGAACCTGTAGCAATCATGTCAGATATCAAGTCCATGTTTTACCAAGTGAGAGTTCCTAAGGCTGATGCTGACCTGATGAGGTTCTTGTGGTGGCCCGAGGGCGACTTGAGCCTGCCGTTACGGGAATATAGAATGGTCGTACACACATTCGGCGCGACCTCGTCCCCGTCGTGTGCAAACTATGCATTGAGGAAAACGGCCGAAGACAACAGAGATAAGCATGGATCCACACGGCTGTTTCACACGCATAAAAGAGCGCCCTCGCTTGGTGAATTTTGGAGAGTTGGTTCTGAGCGTCCAAACGTATGACGTCATTATTTATAAAAAGAACGGCGCTCGAAACGACGCCTTCGAGTGGTCATGACCTTCCCCTAATTCAGGTTTTTCATTAGACTTGATCTAAGTCGGGATTCTGTGGTAACATTGCTCATGGTCATCCACACCGTGCGCCTCGCGTCACGTCCACGCTTATCAGTAGCGCGCCCTCATGTGCCGCCCATGCTCATTTGTGTGGTTCAGAAACCCCGACTTGACGAATCTGCCACACGTTTGTACACAACCTATGGGCTCATCTACCGAAAACGGTAGCGGCCAATCAAATTGCAGAATTGTATAAATTAGCATATATCTGTAATAATATGAACTTTGACCCAGTTATGTGACGGACGTACGTGGACACCCTTATAAAAATCTACCCTAGTTTTACTTTACAAAAAACTGCAGTTTTATTGTAGTATTACTATACAGGGTGTCTCTAAAAAAAGTATACCCATTTTAAAATTGGTATTATTGCAAAAGTACTGAATATTTCAGAAAAAGACAAATGTCTGTGGAAAGGGCATAATGTACTTTGTCCAATAGTATAAGGTATATTATGTCATTGCCATGGATGACTGAACAAACAAGACATTTATGAAAGGTACTGAAATCAGCACTGTGGCAAGTTGGTTTTACTTGAGTGACGAAGCTCCGGCAGGTGTTTTTAAGGACAAATTATTTTGCTGTTTGAGGTTGAACAAATTGGAAAAATTATGACAGGGTCCCTTTCCTGACAAATGCAAGGTGATGGTCACCATTCCTGTTAATGCATAGCTGGCATCTTGGTCTCATGCCTGACTTATCGTCCCAACTTGCCACAGTGCTGATTTCAGTACCTTTCACAAATGTCTTGTTTGTTCAGTCATCCATGGCAATGACATAATGAACCTCATACCATTGGACAGAGGGCATTCTACCCTTTCCACAGACATTTGCCTTTTTCTGAAATGTTCAGTAATTTTGCAATAATATGAATTTGAAAATGGGTATACTTTTTTTAGAGACACCCTGTAGTGCTACTATAGCTGATCAATAGTAAACCTGAAGTAAAACTGTACTTTTACTATAATATTACTGTAGTTCATACCGTAGTAAAAGTACGGTGTTTTCGACACGGTAAAACCGCAGTTAAACCGCAGTATTACTGCGTTTAAACTACATAATTACTATATTTTACTTCACATTTACTGTTTTATTACTACAGTTTACTGCAGTTAAACTACAAGATCACTGTAGTCATTTTTACTGTAGTATTATTATAGTGTGTACTGCAGTAAAACTATACTGTTACTGTAGTTTTAGCATATTTTTACCTCACAATAACCCATTGTTACTTTATCTTTACTGCATTTTTACTGTAGTATTATTATAGTGTGTACTGCAGTTAAACTATACTGTTACTGTAGTTTTAGCATAATTTTACCTCAAAATAACTCATCCTTACTTTATCTTTACTGCATTTTTACTGTAGTATTATTATAGTGTGTACTGAGGTAAAACTATACTGTTACTGTAGTTTTAGCATCTTTTTACCTCAAAATTACCCAGTCTTTACTACATTTTTATTACAGTATTACTGCAGTATTTGTACTATAATACAGCATAAAGGCCTAGTAGTGTATAGCAGTACTGCATGTTACATTTCAATGCAGCAACACTTCTGTTTAACTGTACAGAAAAAGGCGAATAAAATATGCAGTACACTATTTTTAGCTAAAAGAAAGGACACGTAATAATGGACACAAGACATCGGGATTCTTGAGCTTTGTTTTGGTCTTATTATCTCTTCCCCATAGAAAAAACAACCGGGATTCCTGGGATTTGTGGGCGGGATTATCCGGGATCCCAGTTGAACCAGGATTTTTTAAACCGGGATCCCGGTAAATTTGTTATACCGGTTGGATTCAACCGGGATCCTGGTTGGAATAAGACAAACTATTATGATTACAGTATTACAATTGTTAAAACAAAAAGTATCATTATTAAAAACAATTATAACAGTTTAACAAAAAAATCAGACAAAGACTGAAAGTAGGCCTATATCATATGTTTCCTAGTTTCGTATCATGAGTAAAGTATGTAAGTATACACGCACAAGCAATTTTAAAGTGACGTGTTCTGTGGGTCAAAGTTTATCGATTTGCTGCACCATGCATGGCCACGTTGCGCGCTGAAGACAACAATTTCCTAAACAAATTTGTGTGCAATTATTTCTTTTAAACTTTAGGCATTCTGTTAATAGGCCTTGCTTACTATGGCTAAACGGATGTAGCCTAAATATTTTATCAGAAAGGCTGCTTGACTATATCCGCGCATCCATTACAAGTACAAAGCAGTTTTTCAAGCAATCCGGAACTAGGAAAAGCATGAAAAGCGATGTCAGTTCGTCGTGGCCTTAGCCGACATGTATTTTCAAAAATAGAAGTAGAACTTTTTACTAATTAGATTAGAACTTAGAAGCTTTTTTTTATATTTTTACTCCTTCAAGTACAGTTTATCAATCATGCTACATCATCATGTCTATAGTATTTTATTTGACATCACTCAAAAGGGAAACAAGTATTAGTAATACACCCATTTCACTTGATTATCGAGGATTGGCCCAGGTATAGCCGCTCCTAAAGCAGCCTGAATATGTTTTGCGATCCCGATATCCAGAACAGCAAAATCGTACGTTACCCGGCCCCGGCCCCGGCCCCGGCCCCGGCCCCGGCCCCGGCCCCGGCCCCGGCCCCGGCCCCGGCCCCGGCCCCGGCCCCGGCCCCGGCCCCGGCCCCGGCCCCGGCCCCGGCCCCGGCCCCGGCCCCGGCCCCGGCCCCGGCCCCGGCCCCGGCCCCGGCCCCGGCCCCGGCCCCGGCCCCGGCCCCGGCCCCGGCCCCGGCCCCGGCCCCGGCCCCGGCCCCGGCCCCGGCCCCGGCCCCGGCCCCGGCCCCGGCCCCGGCCCCGGCCCCGGCCCCGGCCCCGGCCCCGGCCCCGGCCCCGGCCCCGGCCCCGGCCCCGGCCCCGGCCCCGGCCCCGGCCCCGGCCCCGGCCCCGGCCCCGGCCCCGGCCCCGGCCCCGGCCCCGGCCCCGGCCCCGGCCCCGGCCCCGGCCCCGGCCCCGGCCCCGGCCCCGGCCCCGGCCCCGGCCCCGGCCCCGGCCCCGGCCCCGGCCCCGGCCCCGGCCCCGGCCCCGGCCCCGGC
Source organism: Crossaster papposus (assembly GCA_037893245.1). Lineage (NCBI taxonomy): Eukaryota > Metazoa > Echinodermata > Asteroidea > Velatida > Solasteridae > Crossaster > Crossaster papposus. The sequence goes on along the minus strand of JBAIAA010000381.1, from coordinate 1,600,761 downwards.
CCCGGCCCCGGCCCCGGCCCCGGCCCCGGCCCCGGCCCCGGCCCCGGCCCCGGCCCCGGCCCCGGCCCCGGCCCCGGCCCCGGCCCCGGCCCCGGCCCCGGCCCCGGCCCCGGCCCCGGCCCCGGCCCCGGCCCCGGCCCCGGCCCCGGCCCCGGCCCCGGCCCCGGCCCCGGCCCCGGCCCCGGCCCCGGCCCCGGCCCCGGCCCCGGCCCCGGCCCCGGCCCCGGCCCCGGCCCCGGCCCCGGCCCCGGCCCCGGCCCCGGCCCCGGCCCCGGCCCCGGCCCCGGCCCCGGCCCCGGCCCCGGCCCCGGCCCCGGCCCCGGCCCCGGCCCCGGCCCCGGCCCCGGCCCCGGCCCCGGCCCCGGCCCCGGCCCCGGCCCCGGCCCCGGCCCCGGCCCCGGCCCCGGCCCCGGCCCCGGCCCCGGCCCCGGCCCCGGCCCCGGCCCCGGCCCCGGCCCCGGCCCCGGCCCCGGCCCCGGCCCCGGCCCCGGCCCCGGCCCCGGCCCCGGCCCCGGCCCCGGCCCCGGCCCCGGCCCCGGCCCCGGCCCCGGCCCCGGCCCCGGCCCCGGCCCCGGCCCCGGCCCCGGCCCCGGCCCCGGCCCCGGCCCCGGCCCCGGCCCCGGCCCCGGCCCCGGCCCCGGCCCCGGCCCCGGCCCCGGCCCCGGCCCCGGCCCCGGCCCCGGCCCCGGCCCCGGCCCCGGCCCCGGCCCCGCTGTACTGCAGCTGTCGTCGAACTCAAAGTCAAACTTCTCGATGGTGTTTCCCAATCTCGAAAAGATTTTTTCCAAACCATGAGCAGATGAGTAACAAAAGTAACTTTAAGTACGAAAATTGAGTTACAAAACCTTCTTCTTAATTCACCCAGACTGCTCGCTTCTTGCCTGATGAAAACCGTTACAATAGACGTAGTGAACTTCGATTTCAAAAAGAGATCAACACATTTTAGTCAGTTACCTAATACAACGCGTATTTACTCAGCGCAAATTAGGGCTGGGAACTTGACCAAGAATCGGTGTAAAGTTCCCGGATGCTCGGAACATACCATTTTTGAAAGGGGTGTACGCACGACTTTCTTTAACAGAAAATCACAAAATAAAATCGCTTTTAATATTAAAACCCAACTAAGCAGAAAATATTGGATGGATATAATTAAATATGCCAATGAAACATTATTTTTGTTGCCATTTTCGCAATCCTTGGGCGGTATTTTTCATTTGACCCCCTGTATTTTTACAATGGTAGACCTACGACCAGGTCAACTCGGCCCCAATTCAACTCGGCCCCAGTCAACTCAGCACCGAAGCCGAGACAGCTTGACCGTCGAGACAATTTAACTTTTCCCAGCATTAATATTGGTGGGACCGAGCGAACAGCGCACCGTACGCTCTACACGCGCTGCATGTACACATCGACTTCGGGTTGTCTGGACGGTCGAGTTGTCTCGACTTTGGGCCAAGTTGATTTTGGGCCGAGTTGACTGGGACCGAGTTTCCTCTCGCTCGGAAAACAACCGCCGCACAGAATTTAGCGATCTTTCCCCCCCCCTCTCTAACTTCGTTAATAATGCTTGTAATGGATTGAAACTTTCAGAGATGAGAGATAAGATAAAAAAGGGAAGCTAAAGAAATGTGTGATGACACTGAACTAGGCATACATTTACATGATTTCTCAAACGTTAACATTACATGTACTGCTATATGCAGCCCAGATTACGGACGCAAATTGCCTTTCCTTATTTTTCTCTCCATATAGCCATATTTTCTCTCCTTTTATCTCTGACAATATGGTTTTGAAAGTTGTTTTTTTAAAGAACATGCAGTCATGAACCCCAAAACATGATTTCCTATTAGCTATCTTCGTAATCGTAGGAAAATTACAAATTCGCAATGCCTGCTAACGAGGTAGGCGCGGACATCATTAGGCCTATGCCTTTATAAAGAAAGCATCAAAAGTAAAGAAATAATTGAAAAACATTTTGACAAAAAACACGACAATATTACCATTGTTTTACTACAATAATACTGTAGTATTACTGCAGTTTTCATTGCAGTAAAGTTGTAGTATTAACAAACATATTACCATTGTTTTACTACAATGATACTGCAGTATTACTGCAGTTTTCATTGCAGTAAAGTTAAAGTGAATCTACAGTAAACTATGAATATAAATACTATAGTATTACTTCCAAAATACTACAGATTCACTATAGTTTGACTTGTGTTTTTATTATAGTAAAACTATAGTAACTTTACTTTAGGAGAAACTTTACTTTTACTTTAATTACTACAGTAAAACTTTATGTACTACAGTAAAACTATAGTTTTACAGTAGTAAAACTATAGTGGATTTTTATAAGGGCATTGTGATGTACAATGTACATAATTATGTACATACACACGTACATAGTGTTCCGAAATACGGTACCCTCTGGAGACATGAACACAATGTGTACAATGGAGACAAAACGTCTCCGGAGGGTAAATTTCTATAGATGAATAGGTCTCCATTGGGAATTTCACGAATTAGATTTTTTGATTTTACTTAAATTACTCAAAAACCAGGATTAGGATGTGGGTTAGGGTTAGTGTTTGGGTTAGGGTATAATATAGGGTATATTGGGTCGAAATTTCAACCCAGGAAAAAAATTATGGTTAAAATGGGAGCATTTTGAAAAACGTGCTCGACTTTCTAACCATTTTGTACACGAGAACAAAGCCATGTCTCCACAGTGATACAAAAATGCAAATCCGTGTACATTATGTGTACATGTACAAACGGTTTAATAGTCTAGCTATCGTGTACATTTTCCGGCCGTTAAGTTTGCACTATACCGTACTCTAACTAAATAAACGAAGTATGGACACAGTTATTGAATTTGAAAAAGGCATCTAGTGACAGTACTGCCTACCATTCCTCCATAGTCCGTTAGCGGTCTAGCTAGTCCGTACTCCGATTGGCGGGCTTATTTGTCATACATCGCGCATAACCATGTGATGCGTATGCAAATAATTTATGAATAACTACATATCACCGCGGGGGGTTTGATTGGCCGATCCGTCAAGTCGGATTTACTGCAATGACATGGTGACATCACGTTGATGCCGATAGCGGAACTACAACCAGATGAGGGCGCCCTTTATCTAAGGCCAACAAAGCATGCACATTCGGCCGGATTAACGAAAGCAAATTGGTACATGTAGTATTAACTCCATGGTAAGTCCGACTTGGGTCAAGTCTAGTTTTTCATTGGCTGGTTGGGTATTTTTATGGAAATTTATTCTCAACTCTTACTTATATGGTCATACTAGTCTCTTCTCCGGGGAAATAACCCCGTATAGTAAACGATTCGAATGGAAGACTACGGTTTGAACACCTCGTGTTAAAACGGACGGCGCGTTGTTGTTTTCTGCGGATGCGTGGAAAAACAACCCCACAAAATCGTCATTTAAAAAAAAGCTGAGCATTCACCAGAGTTAATGAAGGAAATTTACGTCACGTTCGACATCATTCAACATAGTAATATCAACGGTAAGTCTGGGACATTATATTGTTTGAAGTAAATTTGAAAAGTAATCGCTGGTTTTTCGAGCATGATGAAGGCCGCGTGTACCGTTTGCGTATTCACATGGTGCGAAATACGGTACCCTACATGTACACACACAAATATACATGTTTATGGTGTAAATCGAGGACACAAGTTTAAACATGGTGTATTGAGGACATCAAATATAAGTGGGTTTTTAAACAACTGTTAACACTATTGCATTTAAGAACGTATTGCAAGTGCAAACCAGTGTTGAGAAAGGGCGCCCTCTCTGTATTATTAAACTGACCCTGTGCACTCAAACTGAGGTCACACACTGGTCTATCTAAAGAGAAAACACGCATGGTGCAACGCTAGCCTATTGAGCGGATTGCCGTTCTGACAAAGCACTGCACAATTGAGTACACCCACATGTATTTCTATGTCCTCGATTAAACAAGGAAAATACACACTTTGTTTGCACTTTTTGATTACGGATCTACATTCACTGCAGTAATGAAATTGTGGCATTTTGTTCATGGGAATTATTCGTTCTGAAACTCGCCATGCGGTTTTACCCAAGTCTCTCAATTGTTTTAAGAATTCCTCTTGGTTCTTTCAAGATACTGTGTATGTTAACCCTAACTCCCTACACAACAAAGGAAGTTGGAGGATTTTGAAGGAATTGTATTGTTCAATAACAATGGTGAGGGAGTTAGGGTTAATTTGCCAACTTGGGCGGAAACTGCTTCGGTTAGAAAAATAAACGGCAAATTTCACCAAAAGGAACAAAATTCCTTATTTTGATGAACAAACCTGAATTGAAAGGTTTGGGTAATTGAAGATGCATGGGAAGTATCAGGCCAAGGAACTTCTTGGAACTGCAAGAATCCTGAGTGCGGAAGACGCTCGAGCTATGAGGCTGCGAGACGCAGCTTGTTCCAGCTTGCGCGAAAATAATTAATAATTAATAATTAATAATTCCATATTTTCAACTGTTTATGTTCACACATGCATGGTCTTGAACACAGTTAACTCTAGTGCGTTATCATAGAATATTGCTATGATCTAGGGCTAGGTTTTTGTATTAAGTTAATAACCAAACGAAAATTAACAATTGAAATTCCAAAATTTAGGGGGCCTATACCACAGCCGAAAAGACCCTTGCCTTTGTTACACAATCCATTTTTGTTTAAGTGGGCGATACAAACAACTACAGATGAAAAATACTAAAGCAGGCCACAGATGGATCTTCACATTGCCAGGAATGTAAAAACTACAAGTGAAAACAAAAGGGTTAAAGAGGAAACTAGGCCAAAAAGGAGGAAAATATATTTCCTATACTTTTGAGAAAAATCAAAGCCAAAATAGAGCAAATCAGCTTAAAAGAGATAATTTCACATGTCTGCATTAGACTTTCAGGTTGTAGGCATTTAAGATACATTTGAAAGTGAATTTGAAAGTAGAAAGAAATTGGAATACACCTTGCAGGTGGTTTTTAGGATGACAATGTGTACTGATGTGATTGAATGAAAAAGAAAGTATTTAGTATAAGGGTGCAACTGTGGGGACAATTTAGGAAAACTAAGAAGACAAGAGGCTTTTTTTCTCATGAAAACGCACAACAATTTAATTTTTGAACCAAAGAGTGAACATTAGACATGTATGTCAAAAAAATTAACTATTTTGGTTGGCAGTCATTTGGCTGGTCACTTCACACAGATCAAAGTGTGTTACAGTTACTGTTATTTTTAGGCAAAATAATGAAATTAATTTAATACATACAGGGTGGTGCAGAAAAAATAAATAAAAATAGATAGAAAATAAAGAAAGAAAAATAAACAATATTTCTTTATTAAAGAAAAATGCACCAAGATCACCAACATATTATTACAAAATAATTACACCTTAAAGACGAAGGTTTTTAAGATTTATAATAAAACAAAAATGTATTTTTAAGCATGTCTGAAAACAGAAATGCCTAATGGATTTTCAAAAGACTATCAATTAAAACTCCATTTGTTTAGTGACCAAAAGAAAAACACTGCTACAATGAACAACCCTAGTGCCATTTTGTTCACCTTGGGCATACCGGTAAGACACATCCATGAATTTATAAGGGGAAGTGGCTTGTCAATAGCTGGTGGTCTATGTTCACATTTAATTTGTTAAAACGAACAAAATCCTAAGAAATTAAAGGCCTTCTTTCACTGAGATTTACAAAAAACTTATGGAAATAAAGACCTATCAAAGGGCTGTAAAAAAACGCAAGTAACATAACATTAAAAGCCTAATGTAGATTTTACCACAACAATTCCAAAGAAATTAATGACCTTCTGTCACTAGTTTTTACAAACACAACAATAACAATTAACGGCCTTCTGTGACTAGATTTTACCCAAACAAAACCTAAGAAATTAATGGCCTTCTATAGCTCGGCTTTACAAAAAAAATCCTATACCTATCACTGTGATTTACATAAACAAATCATAGAAATTGAAGACCTATCACTGGGTTTTACAAAAAAAGAAAAGAATTTAAGGCCTTCTATCGCTCGGGATACAAAAATCCTATACCTATCACTGTGATTTACAGAAAAAAAATAAGAAGAAATTGAAGACCAATCACTGGGTTTTACAAAACAAGAATTTAAAGCCTTCTATTGCTCGGCTTTACCAAAAGTTCTAAGAAATTAACGACCTATCACTGGGTTTTACAACAACAAATAGAACAATTAAAGACTCTATCACTAGATTTTACCCCAACAAATATAACAATTAAAAGCCGTCACTAGATTTTACCCCAACAAATCAAAATAAATTGAAGGCCTTCTATTGCTGGGCTTTACAAAAAAATGCTAAGAAATTTAAGACCTATCAATGGGTTTTATTAAAAATCCTAAGATATTAAAGGCCTTATATCACTGTGATTTACAAAAACATTTTTTGTAAGGCCTTCTATTGCTCGGCTTTACAAAAACATCCTAAGAAATTTACGACCTATCACTGAGTTAAAATAAAATAAAGAATTAAAGGCCTTATATCACTGTGATTTACGAAAAAAATTATAAAAAATTTAAGGCCTTCTGTCACTGGTTTTTACACACACAAATTCAAATTAAAGGACTTCTGTGACTAGATTTTACCCAAACAAATCCTAGGAAATAAAAGGCCTTCTATAGCCCGGCTTTACAAAATATTCTAAGAAATTTACGACCTCTCACTGGGGTTATAAAACAACAACTAAGATTAAAGGCCTTCTATCACTGGGCATGACAAAAATCCTAAGAAATTAAAAGTCCTTATATCACTGATTACTGATTTAAAGAAAAAATTGTAAGAAATTAACAACCTATTACTGGGTTTTACAACAAAAAATAAAACAATTAAAGGTTGTATCACTAGATTTTACCCCAACAAATATAACAAGTAAAGCCTTTCACTAGATGTTACCCCAACAAATCAAAATAAATTGAAGGCCTTCTATTGCTGGGCTTTACAAAAAAATGCTAAGAAATTTAAGACCTATCAATGGGTTTTATTAAACATCCTAAGATATTAAAGGCCTTATATCACTGTGATTTACAAAAACATTTGTTTAAGGGCCTTCCATTGCTCGGCATTACAAAAACATCCTTATAAATTTACGACCTATCACTGATTTTTTTAAAACACTAAAATATTAAAGGCCTTATATCACTGTTATTTACAAACAAAATCCTAAGTAATTAAAGGCCTCCTGTCACTGTTTTTTACACACACAAAAATACAAATTAAAAGCCTTCTGTGACTAGATTTTACCCCCAAAGTTCCAAAGAAATTAAAGGCCTTCTGTCACTGTTTTTTACACACACACAAAAAAAGACTTCTGTGACTAGATTTTACCCAAGCAAATCCTAAGAAATTAAAGGCCTTCTATTGCTGGGCTTTACAAACGAATCCTAAGAAATTTAAGACCTATCAATGGGTTTTACAAAAAATCATAAGATATTAAAGGCCTTATATCACTGTGATTTACAACAACAAAAAATCTTTAAGGCCTTCTATAGCTCGGCTTTACAAAAAATCTTAAGAAATTTACGACCTCTCACTGGGTGGGGTTAAAGAAAAACAACTAAAATTAAAGGCCTTCTATCACTGGGCGTTACAAAAATCCTAAGAAATTAAAGGCCTTCTATTGCTGGGCTTGACAACAAAATCCTAAGAAATTTAAGACCCATCAATGGGTTTTACAAAAAATCCTAAGATATTATTTAAAGGCCTTATATCACTGTGATTTACAAAAACATTTTTTGTAAGGCCTTCTATTGCTCGGCTTTACAAAAACATCCTAAGAAATTTACGACCTATCACTGAGTTAAAATAAAATAAAGAATTAAAGGCCTTATATCACTGTGATTTACGAAACAAATTATAAAAAATTTAAGGCCTTCTGTCACTGGTTTTTACACACACAAATTCAAATTAAAGGACTTCTGTGACTAGATTTTACTCAAACAAATCCTAGGAAATAAAAGGCCTTCTATAGCCCGGCTTTACAAAATATTCTAAGAAATTTACGACCTCTCACTGGGGTTATAAAACAACAACTAAGATTAAAGGCCTTCTATCACTGGGCATGACAAAAATCCTAAGAAATTAAAAGTCCTTATATCACTGATCACTGATTTACAGAAAAAATTGTAAGAAATTAACAACCTATTACTGGGTTTTACAACAAAAAATAAAACAATTAAAGGTTGTATCACTAGATTTTACCCCAACAAATATAACAAGTAAAGGCTGTCACTAGATTTTACCCCAACAAATCAAAATAAATCAAAGGCCTTCTATAGCTGGGCTTTACCAAAAAATCCTAAGAAATTTACGACCTATCACTGATTTTTTAAAAACACTAAAATATTGAAGGCCTTATATCACTGTTATTTACAACCAAATTCTTAAGTAATTAAAGGCCTCCTGTCACTGGTTTTTACACACACAAAAATACAAATTAAAGGCCTTCTGTGACTAGATTTTACCACAACAATTCCAATAAAATTAAAGGGCTTCTGTCACTGGTATTTACACACACACACACACACACACAAATTTAAATTAAAGGACTCCTGTGACTATATTTTACTCAAATAAATCCTAAGAAATTGAAGGCCTTCTATTGCTGGGCTTTACAAAAATCCTAAGAAATTTACGACCTCTCACTGGGGTTATAAAAACAACTAAAATTAAAGGCCTTATATCACTGGGCGTTACAAAAAATCCTAAGAAAATTACAACCTCGCACTGGGGTTATAAAAAACAACTAAAATTAAAGGCCTTATATCACTGGGCGGAACAAAAATCCTAAGAAATTTACAACCTCTCACTTGGGTTATAAAAAACAACTAAAATTAAAGGCCTTATTTCACTGGGCGTAACAAAAATCCTAAGACATTAAAGGCCTTATATCACTGTCTGATTTACAGAAAAAATCGTAAGAAATTGAAGACCTATCACTGGGTTTTACCCAAAAAAATATTTTTAAGGCCTTCTAGTGCTCGGCTTTACCAAAAGTTATAAAAAATTAACGACCTATCACTGGGTTCTGCAACAAAAAATAAACAAATTAAAGGCTCTGTCACTAGATTTTACTCAAACAAATCCTAAGAAATTAAAGGCCTTCTAAAGCTCGGCTTTACAAAGAATCCTAAAAAAAATACGACCTCTAACTGGGGTTAAACAAAACATGATAGAATTAGGCCTTCTATCACTGGGCGTTAGAAAAATCTCAAGAAATTAAAGTCCCTCTGTAAATGAGTTTTACCCAAAAAACGTAAATTTAAAGGCCTTCTCGGAATGGGCTTTACAAAATCCTTAAACAAATTACCCTAATGCATTTAGTTGGGGGAAAAGTACTATTTACTACAAGTAGTAAATTGTACCTGTACAATATGCAAACAATACTAAATAATACCACTACTTAACAAAACTGATAATAAGCGAGAGTAGTATATGTGAGACTACATGTACTACCTTTTACTTTGTGGCATTAGGTGGGGTTAGAATTAAAGGCCTTCTATCACTGGGTGTCGTTGAAAACAGTTTCATTGCTCAAAACTGTTTTTACATTGCAAGAAGACGTTGTCTATTGTTGCGATAGTAGTCTTTGATAATTTTCCAGGACCTTGATTGTAGTACTGGGTGTCGTTTTGTGAGTTCTTCTATTTGACGTTTACCGGGCAACTTCATTGTTAGTACATGCCTCATTGTTTTTACTGCCTCAATTTCCTCATAGCTCCACTGCCTCTTCACTCCTATTACAAAAGAGAATCAGATAAATGTATACAAGCAATTACTAGTTGCACACATACATGCGGCAGATTGCAAGTGTTTGTCAAACTTATGGAGAATCATGTGATATAAGCCAATTCGATGTTTTGCTCGCACATGCGCCAACTCAACGAAGACCACTTTTTTTTACTGATAGCAACGCACGTCTTGGAAACGTGTTTGTCCATTTTTAGCTTGGATTTTTTTTTTAAACCTGCCAAAATGTTTGCCATCATAGAAAACCCCATTAAATAAACTATTACTTGATTTTGGAATCTGCATTTTATCGCTCATAACAAACAAGTTATGTTTTTTTCCAAAACACCGCATATTGCCTGGTCCCATATTGTAATGTGACCAGACAATGCCGGATGTCCATGAGACACGGGCAACAAATTATTTAAACAAGTTACAATTTATCAAAGAGATTGCGTTAAGAGCGCAAGTTGGGAGTTTAATATTTATTTCATTTTATTTGCCTGCCCAAGTGAGAGAAGTTTCTAAATAAACACCATGCATCATAAGATTTTTGATTTCAGGGCAATTGTTGATTTTGTTTAGAGCCATGGTATATCATCGCTGTTAGAAATTGACTATTTTTGCATGGTGGTAGCCCACACATGGGTTTGCTTATTAAATTTCTATCCCATAATTCCCTGCCTGCCCGAGACATCGAAATGGCTATTCAACAAGCTATAATTTGACCGCTCATTATATTCAATTTAAAAATTTTGAAAAATGCCTTCGTCTCATCCTGAGCCACGCAGCGCTTTTACGAGCTTTCTACTAATAGCGCTCAAACCCCTGCGGACATTCGGCAAGATCCGTGGTTATTAGCGCAAAGATTCATGTGCCTAATCAGAGCCTCCGTTACAAACAGACCAAGGCCGTTTTCCAAACCCTGGCTTTGGCTCCGTTCTGGCTACAGCCTATTGCTAAACTGTATGAATGAAGCCTGAAACGAAGACAAAGCTGGGGTTCGGAAAACAGCCAAAGGCATGCGAACCAACGCGCATTTCTATTGGTCCATTCGCTTGGACATCTGAGGTGTTCTCACAAATGTTCATCCTCCCACGTAAACATTAAAATTAATCAGAAAAATTGTAAAATTAACGTACAGAACGTGAAATAAAGCTTTGTTATTATATATTATACATAATAAGAATTATAAAAGATTAAAAAGCTACGTAAACGCCAATAAAAGTGAGTATAGTGGTAGAAATTGTCATTTTACCAGGGGTGGATGTTCATATCATGTATTGGCCAACTTGTTTAATGATTACTGCGAATGTCCGCAGGGTTTGAGCTCGTTAAACTCTGCGTGGCTCAGGATGCTGCGCGTCTTGGATCAAGAGACTTTGTAAAAACCTGAAGCAACTTCATGTGAGAAGAATGCACCCAAGTTTTGGTACATATGGTTCAATCCGTGTCGAAACATTACACCTCACCCCCTTCATCTTATGTGTAAGAAAAATGGGGAGTTAGGGTTATACACTGATACATGTGACCCGCTCCATCGTAATCAGGAATAAGTCGCTGAGGTCGTTTTACGCAACTGGCCGTTGAAGTGAACGCATGGGTGAAAATTGTGACCAAGTCGATTTTCTGAACATTGTATTTTTAGAAAGTATAGTTATCACAGATAATTGTCATTAATGTATTGTATGTAAAAACGATCAATAAAGATGAAAATGAAGAGGATTTGTGTGCGCTGTCCGTATGATTTTGGTCAATTTTGTTTATTTCAAAGTTGTTTTTCTCGGAATGTGGATTCTGCAAATAAATAAACAATTGTCATCTTCATCAGACCATAACTCGTTAACCTAAACAGATACACACTTGTGATGGGTATCATTAGAAAGCTTATGAAATTCCCTTTCTCACCATCTCAAAAAGTCTGTTTGCGACTTATTCCTGATTTCGATGGAGCGGGTCACATATTACCTTAAAGGGATCGTATACGTTTGGTAATTACTCCAAAAAGTTATGGCAATAAAAATTTACTTGGTAAGAAGTACAGCAGCTTTGGATAGTATAATGCATTTTTAAAAAATGTTCCCTTCAAAATACTGCGGTTATGGAAAAAGATATCACTTTTTATTCCCAAAATTTTTAATCTGAGAAGCGTTACTGCAGTGACGTTTCTCAGACTGTGTATTCCAATGCAGATTATTCTTCCTGCGTGGACAAAACCGCTCCAGATTTTCGGCAATATCTCAAAATCGCTACCACCTTTTGAAATGAAATTTTTACAGGTTAGTTTTATGGTATATATCTATAACTATATAGGATTGAAACAAACAATGGATTCCAATTACCAAACGTGTACGATCCCTTTAATATATTAAGGTAATCTTGTAATTCAGGACCCCTAGCTGTTCCATTGTAAAAGAACAAATTTGGGAATTTTGGCATGATACAAGCAAACAAATGTATGCGTTTGGAATCATGCCGGGAAATAGTTTACTCAGAAATCATGTTGAATAATAGCAAGCTTAATTTTGTAAAAAGGGAATTTATGAGGGAAATTGTGACAAGACTGACAACAACACGGACGTCTTTTACTACGTGCAAAAACAATAGTAAAAAAGTTGCATGTTTTTAAGATTTACTAATAAAAATTACAAAGAAAATGGGTTAATCTGAAGATCAAAGACCACTTGAGGTTTCAAACGTTACTTTGGAATTGGCTGTCAAATGCAAACACAATTTTTTGACGGAACTACGTTAATTTTCATTGCAATTGAGCATAAAATGTCAAAAATATTGATATAAAAAACTGCATAGCTAATTCTACGAGGTTTTTTTTTTAAACCTTCTTCGAGTATATTTGCGGAGCGTAACTGTGGGGAAAATCCCTACAATATAAAATGTTGTACATTAACTCTCAAATTTGTATCCTAGTGGAGACATCTTTGTTCTCGTGTACAAACTGCCCAAAAAGTTGGGCACCTTTTTCAAAATGCTCCTATTTCAACCACAATTAATTTCCTGGGTTGAAATTTCGACCCAATATACCCTATATCATACCCTAACCCAAACACTAACCCTAACCCACATCCTAAACCTAGTTTTCGAGTAATTTGAGGCACACTCCAAAAATCTAATTCGTGAAACTCCCTGTGGCGACCTATTCATCTATAGAAATTAACCCTCCGGCGTCCTTTTGTCTCCATTATACACATTGTGTGTAGGTCTCCAGAGGGTACCGAATTTCAGATCATTTGTGCCACCGTAACACCACCGCAGAGCCAAATAATGGTGAAATATTACAGAGACTAGTGAATGTCTCACACTGCTAGTTAACTAAGATACTACATTAACACAAGTACACTATGAACATACGTAGTGCCTGTGCCTCCATCAATCACAGCAATATTGTCTACTTTTACTGCTTAAAAAAGATATTTAAATGATAACAGTATGAAACGAGTCAATACCAAAAACATAAACACTGTTATTGTACCTCTTGGAGGTGGTTGGGACACACGTGCAGGATTGACTTCAGTTTCCTCCTCATCACTAGATGAACTCACACTGCCGTCTTCTACAGGTAGGCGAAATGGAATCATTTGAATAAAAAAATCCATGCACATGATAACAGACATTCATACCTAAGACAGTTTACCCATTCCCATTGGTCAAGAGCCCGTCACATGGCCGGTTTATACGAACGATAAAGATCATTAAACACTTTTCCAGTGTCATATGAAATTTGAAGGCCAATGAAATCTGGTCGCTGTACCCTTTTATTAGTTGAAACCACACAAGGCGTGTGCAATATCACAAACAAAAGTTATGCAAAAAGTCAAGATTTAACAGGAGTCTGAATTTCATAGGACACTGGTCTATGTACAAAAGAGAGGTTTTGAAGAAACAAAGGGAAGTTGTACACAATTGTAAAGCTCTTTGAATGGTTTATATTTTATAAAGTAAAGTAAAATCAAAATCGTAGCGTAAAGCATGGAGAAAATACGTAACAAACGTCATTTGAACTTGAATTATAAAAATAAGTCGGCTTCAAATGTCAAAATATTTTCTCAAAAGTAAGTTAATGATGTTGGTGGAAGAAACACACAAGAAAAGCATAGAGTCCAGTGGAAGAATCAACAAAAGGAGGATTAGGCTGAGGGATTAAAGGATGAGGTAAGTGAAGGTAGGATCAAAGACCAAGGGGACAAAGGGGTGTGAATTTGGGTGGGAAACAAAAACAGAAGGGGTAAAACCACAAGGAAGGGGGTCCAGGGTGACCTAAGGGGTAAAACCACAAGGAAGGGGGTCCAGGGTGAAGATCAAAGGGAAGAACTAACAAAAAAGTATGAATGGGAGTAATGTGGGGGGGGGGGGGGGGGGGGGGTTGGAAAATGAACAGGGGAAACCAGAGGAGTGAGATCAAACAAACTCCTGGCAAGGAATAAATCTGAAACAAATGACAAATATGAGAACAAAATAGAGGTAATCATTTCCTAGTTGGATGTTGAGCTCTTGTGAATGAATAGTCCGAAGACGATTCATCCAAACTTTCTCCCGGCTGAGGCGGACTGACTCTTTCCGATGGCCAAGTGATATGCCGGCTGTAGAATAATATCAGAAATGCAATGGTAAGGCTGGTTAAGTGATGACCGACGGAAGTATCCAGTTTCTTGGTGTTGACAGTCGATCGATGACCGTAGAAACGCTTTTTTAGGGCATTTTTGGTCTCTCCGACATACTGAACTCCACAAAACCTGCAAGAGATGAGATATTATGACATTAGATGTACTACAAGTGATGTTACCAATAATTCTATGGGTGGTACCAAAAGAGTGGCCAGAAAAGGAGTCAGACTCCTGGATGTGGATCTGGCAAACCACACATCTGGAACTGCACTTGAAAGTTCCGTGCTAGATGGGAGGAGATGCATCCAAGCTGGGAACTTCGGCTCGAACAATAAGGTCTCGTAGATTATGAGGGCGTCTATTAGCCAATACAGGGCTGTCGGGGATGGCACATACGGACAAGGCGACAAGTGTGGAGAATGTGATGGCTGTCGTTAGTGATTTTGCGAAGGGAAGGGGAGACTGGGGTGAAAGGTAGTCACCAGGGGGATCTTGGGTTTGGCATCAGAGTGGGGGCCTTTACCTTTAGAGCCATATTTCTGGGTACAGCTTTGGCTCTGGCAATGGCACGTTGAACTTGGCGGGAGCTGTGACCCCTGGCAACCAAGTTATTCTTCAGTACCTGTGAATGGCGGAAGAAATCATAGTCGTTAGAACAAATTCTTTTGAGTCTGAGGGCCTGACTAAATGCTATACCAGTCTTACAATGCCTAGGGTGAAAGCTGGAGGAGTGGAGATAGTGTGTCTGTGGGTAGATCAGTGGTTATTAAGTTATCCTCCTTGCGGATGGTGACATCCAGGAAGTGGGCCTGATGATGTGAGGACTCTGATGTGAACTTGATGGTCCTGTGGATTAAGGAATTCATGTAATTAGTGAAAGTCAGCAGACTGTCCTCATCACTAGTCCAGATGAAAAATACATCATCAATGTATCTTCACCGGATCCAGGGACGGCACGGTGCTGAGGCAAGCATATGCGTTCCTCGAGGTCACTCATGAAGAGCCATGCAAAGGAGGGTGCCATGTGAGTACCCATTGCAGTGCCATGTACCTGTAGATAGTGCTTATCTAGGAAGGAAAAATTATTCTTCGCTAGTACAAGTTTCATGAGGGCGCGAATGTCACTTATGGGAGGGGTCGTGTGTCCTGCCCTAGCTAGGGGTATGGAACAGTCACGAATACCTTCTTCGTGTGGTATATGTTGTTGTACGAGGATGAGACGTCAAAAGTCCCAATGATGGCGGTCCTGAGAATCTGGTCCTTGATTCCTGCGAGCTTGTGCAGGAAGTCTGGGGTACGTGTCATGGATGTATGATGGAATCCTAGGGTCAAGGGGTTTAAGAAAACTGTTAATAAACAGAGAGATGTGTTTTGTGGGTGAGCCAATATGTGCCTAGGGTTACCAGTCTTGTGAATCTTGGGGAGAAGATATAACCTAGCAGTTCTACAGTCAGATGGTGAAAGAAATGTGGGATCTTTCTTTGACAGTTGGTCACGTGATCGCATGTCATCAAGCAACTGCTGTATTTCTCGATAGAATGTACCTGTGGGATCAGAATCAAGGCAGATATAGTTAGTACGGTTGTTCAACTGGCGGTGGGCCTCGTCGATGTACTGCTGACGATCCATGATGACCACGGCTGAGCCTTTATCAGCTGGCTTGATGATGATGTCAGTACGAGAACGCAAAGCAGTAAGTGCAAAGCGCTCTTCTCTAAGGAGGTTATCATAGGTCCTGTGGGGGAAGTTATCCAGGGTTAGTGACTTGGGTATTGACAACTTGAACGTATGCTCATCAAGGGCTGGTACACGATATACCCCCCATATCCATGCGCTCTTGACACGGAAGGGTTCTGGGTCACAAGGGTTGGAATCAAGAAAAAACTCACGGAGACGGATCCTTTGATAGTATTCCGTGATATCTTGGCTGAGCTGTGCCTGGTTCACAGTACGGGGAGTGGGACAGAAGTTGAGACCCTTGGAGACAAGTTTGTGTTCACCATCTGACATGGATGAGGAGGAAAGGTTAACTACAGTATTGGCAGGGGGTAATGTCGATTGAGGCTTGGGACGTCTAAAACGTCTCTGTCTGCGTTGATGCTGCTTGGCAAGCAAGCCACCGATCTTCTTATTTCTCATGTTGATAAGAACAGAGTCAAGGTTAGATAGGCCTTTATCAATCTCATCATGGAATTCCCTGTACCTCGTGTCTGTACAGCTGGATCTGAGTTCTGAGTCAAGGTGGGCTATATTCTGGTGGAGATCCCGAGGTATAAATTGACACTGTTGAGAGAGGATATACAGATGCACCATGCAAAAGTTGGTTCCACCTCCTTTGCAGGTGTGGTTAGAGGGTTACTAAGCAAGGAGAGGGAGATAGTTGCAAACCTTTAGGGATAAATAGAGAAAGGGAGAAGAAATTGTAGTTATCCTGATGGTATTCTTTCTGAGCTGTTGGAAAATACAAATAGTTACTCATATCTGTAGAGAGGGAGAGAAATGAAGGTTATACAGACAAAACAACAAAACAATACTATACTTACAAGCCAAGAACGAGGATCACCACGGAGGGAAACTGCAACAGAGAAGTGGAAACATGAATAAGATTAAAACTGCTGCAAACTGCTTACTGGCTGGAATGATCTGAAATATACAAATCAAATAAGTTAAGAGGGCCTAATTTATTTCGATCTTAAAAAGATCTTCTTCAGAGACAAAATAGCTGTGTACAAGAAACAAACATATATAGGGCAACATTTGGAACTGCACTTGAAAGTTCTGTGCTGGATGGGAGGAGATCTGCATCCAAGCTGGGAACTTCGGGTCGAACAATGAGGTCTCGTAGATTACGAGGGCGTCTATAAGCCAATACTATACAGGGCTGTCGGGGTTGGCACGGACAAGGCGATCTGAAGTGTGGAGAATGTGATGGCTGTCGTTAGTAATTTTGCGAAGGGAATTATAAGACTGGGGTGAAAGCTTAGTACCGGTACATGCAGTCACCAGGAGGATCTTTGGTTTGGCATCAGGGCCTTTACCTTTAGATCAAAATTTGAGAGCTAAATTTGAAGCCGACGCAATTGTATAAATCAATTTCAAAGGTTATTTTTCTCTATGCTTTAAGCTACGATTTTAATGTTATTTATGAAATGGAGACCATTCAAAGAGCTTCAAAATGATGGCCTTCTAGGTGCTATACTTTTAGAGATATAAGTATTTAAAGTTAGGAGGTCATGCTAATTAGTCCAATGTTCACTTTAATACCCGTATCTTAAAAACTAACGAGCCAAATTACAACAACAAAATGTTCTAGGGGTTTTTCATAAAGGCCAATCATAACACCAAGTATCATTTTAATCTAGGTGAGGGTCGGGTTCAAAAGCATGTTGAATTGCCAAGGAATGACACTATAAATATTCATTTACCATCTGACTCGGTTGGGTCATCGACTGGCAGGCTATCAAGTGACTTCCCCTGATGCGATGCTAGGTTCCCTTTCTCCAATGATAGGAAGATCTTGGACATCTTGGTTACTCGCAGAACAGAGTCAGGAAGTTGATAGTATTCTTTATGTACTCTGAGATTATGTCCCATGAAGTCTGCTACAAGTTCCAGTTCGTTATTTGTTAGAGCAAGGACTTGGCTTGCTGTTGCCAGATGTTTCCTGAGCTTGTTAGACCGCAAGTCATTAGGGTTTTGCACCTTTGCTAGAACTGCATGTTTTCGCAAACTGTCACATCCTCTAATGTGCCCACCACTCCCATAGCAGGGCCGAGCAAAGACGAAGCCATTTTCTGGGGCTACACCAACATCCACTCTTGTATTTGTCAGGATATTTAGACTTTCGCTAATTTCTGTGGTCAACAGAACAGGCACAGTTCGGCCTCTTTTTCCAACTATCTCAACTAACTCAAACAGCCTGCACAACTGGCGCTCAAGAGGACTCAAAATGCACGATTCATCTGTATTTGCAAAGTGCTTCTTACTTAAATCCTCTAATTTCATTTTAGATACTTCTCCCTGTCGCCGTCTGTTGAACATTATTACAGAACACAGGGTAACTTCACTCAAGACGGCCCATGCTTTCTTAGCAGAATCGCCTTCAGCATTACGCAGAATCTCAAGATTTTGTTGGCCAACCTCATGGAGATAGTGTGACATTTTAACAATGTCCTTGTTAGTTGGCAACACCACCGGTTTGTTTCTCTTCGCCTGATATAAGGTACGGTGAGCATGGCTTGCTACGCTGACCTCCCAGTTGGCATTGTACAATTGCAAGAAGTGGTCGGCTCTCTCAATCATCGCTCGGTTTCCCGACTCCAACCCATTTGCTTTTACTATCAGTGCACACTTTTGAATGGAGTGCCCAATTTTCATAGCGAGTGATGGTGTTTTGTAGGAATGCACGTCATCGTCATAGCCAGCAATGTCGTTGACAGCTGCTACTATCTCGTGTAGCTTCTGTGGATCTATGAATGATTCCAATGAAGCACCCGGGCTGTTAGTGTTTTTTCTGAGCTGCACAAGCAGACGACCAGCCTCCCTCAATTTGTTTCTTATGTGACCATGCTGATCCACATCATGGCCATTTCTGACATACACTCTTTTGGCAAAATCCAGTATCAAAGGATCAGTCTTCACTAGCAGAGATACTTCGTCACATTTCATTGATGACAGTACATGATTTAAGGCTACACTGACCCCTGCTGGTGGTGGCTTAAGAAGAGCACTTTTGTACGAGATACGTCCATGAAGACGTTTGTCTCTTTTGCCAGATTCTTCCTCACCAGTAGAACAGAAGGCTGTCTGAATGGGGCAACGATGCTTCCACAACTCTTTGCGTACATAATAACCATAGCATTGAGGACAGGGGCCATAATCATCTGCTTTAGAGCCATCTTCTGATGGTCTGTAGGCCACGATAAGTACACCCTCGTTTTTCCGCAACACTTCACAGTTGTGTCTGTGGTTTCCGGCATTTCGCAGCTTACAAAGAAGATGTTTGCGTTTAGTTGCATCTTTTGTTGTTGTGAATTCTATCACTGCAGGTTCTTCCGGGTGATTTTTTTCCATATGTCTTGGCAGTTTTGCCCGTGGCTCACCGCAAAAGTAGCAGAAATATTTTTTGTCCCACCTTCTAATTGTCCCATCATTATTGGTTGGTTGTACTTTTATTTTGCTTTCATCTGCTTCATTTTTCTCATTCTGTTTGCCAGGAGAGTGCCTTTCCTGTTCTTGATGTCTGCAGCCAGGTGCAGAATAACCACAGTCAACTGAGCTTGATGCGACATCACCAGAAGCCCAAACTAGTTGCCTTTGTCTGGATAACGTTTGTATGTTAGGGAGTACATCTGTTCCACAAAAGACATCAGAAGCATCAGAATCACTAACACACGACTCCTCACCAGGGTCATACTCACTCCCCGAGGTACTAGATGTTACATCAGTTTCATTTTCACAACACATGCTTTCCTCATCACATGGTGATCGGGTAAACCTTGTTGTGCCACCAGAGGAACTTGCAGACAAACCTGATTTTATGTCATCATATGATGCAGCTGTAAACTCTACACTGCCAGTTGAGCTGCATGAAGGTCTGGTAGATATCGTGTCGACATCAGATGAAAAAAGAGGGAAAGGCTTGTGAGACGTGAAGATGCGGCAGTCTGTGGTTGGTGCTACTGTAGATGTGTTGTGAGATGGAGATAGGAGGCAAGCAGGATCACATATGTGGCGATGAGGCTGCCTATGGTTGGTACTACTGCAGATGAATTGTAAAATGGTACTATTGCAGATGGGAGGCAAGCAGGATCACATGTGGAGATGAGGCTGCCTATGGTTGGTACTACTGCAGATTGATTGTAAAATGGAGATGGGAGGCAAGCAGGATCACATGTGGAGTTGAGGCTGCCAATGGTTGGTACTACACGTACTGCATATGCGTTGTGAGATGGAGATGGGAGGCAAGCAGGATCACATGTGGAGTTGAGGCCGCCTGTGGTTGGTACTACTGCAGATGCGTTGTTAGATGGAGATGGGAGGCAAGCAGGATGACATGTGGAGTTGAGGCCGCCTGTGGTTGGTACTACTGCGGATGGATTGTAAAATTGTACTACTGCAGATGGGAGGCAAGCAGGTTCACATGTGGAGATGAGGCCGCCTGTGGTTGGCACTAATGTAGATGCGTTGTGAGATGGAGATGGGAGGCAAGCAGGATCACATGTGGAGTTGAGGTCGCCCGTGATTACTGTAGATGCGTTGTTAGATGGAGATGGGAGGCAAGCAGGATGACATGTGGAGTTGAGGCCGCCTGTGGTTGGTACTACTGCAGATGGATTGTAAAATTGTACTACTGCAGATGGGAGGCAAGCAGGTTCACATGTGGAGATGAGGCCGCCTGTGGTTGGCACTAATGTAGATGCGTTGTGAGATGGAGATGGGAGGCAAGCAGGATGGCATGTGGAGTTGAGGCCGCCTGTGGTTGGTACTACTGCAGATGCGTTGTGAGATGGAGATGGGAGGCAAGCAAGATGACATGTGGAGTTGAGGCCGCCTGTGATTGGTACTACTGCAGATGCGTTGTGAGATGGAGATAGGAGGCAAGCAGGATCACACGTGGAGATGAGGCCGCCCGTGATTGGTACTACCGTAGATGCGTTGTTAGATGGAGATGGGATGCAAGCAGGATGACATGTGGAGTTGAGGCCGTCTGTGGTTGGTACTACTGCAGATGCGTTGTGAGATGGAGATAGGAGGCAAGAAGGATGACATGTGGAGATGAGGCCGCCCATGATTGGTACTACTGTAGATGCGTTGCGAGATGGAGATGGGAGGCAAGCAGGATAACATGTGGAGTTGAGGCCGTCTGTGGTTGGTACCACTGCAGATGCGTTGCGAGATGGAGATAGGAGGCAAGCAGGATCACATGTGGAGATGAGGCCGCCCGTGATTGGTACTACCGTAGATGCGTTGTTAGATGGAGATGGGAGGCAAGCAGGATCACATGTGGAGATGAGGCCGCCTGGGGTTGGCACTGCAACTTCAGGTGAAATCAACAATTTCCTGATCTGCACAATGGAAAACAATTCCTTGCCTAAGATTTAAATTTGATGTTATTGAGTTTTATTGAGTACCCCTCATGCATGAAATGGCTTTCATGAGCCCATCATCCATGCACATGTATGCATTCACTCCCAAAATGTTCACATTTAGTACAAACCCTGGCAATTCCTATTAGTTCAACATCACATCTTGACCAATCTCACCTGATGCACCGGGAGCTTTCTGGTTAGTCCATCACATTTGTACCTCACTGTATAGCTTTCTAAAAGGCAAATTAAATTACAAATTAATTTAAAACAAGTCTGTGGTAATACCGCGACCTTGATTGCATGTTGCACTATACATCACGTACAAATCACGTACATGTGATGCAATCCTAAATGTGGATATTTTAATCACATAAGTCTGGTGCAATAGGCACGACGTAATGACGTCACGCTTTGTTTACATGTGCACTTTTCTATGAGCGAGTCCGTTCCTACTTCGTATGGCGTCCCGACTTCACTCCTAGTGGAAAGCGCGTATGTAAACAAAGCCATTATGACGTCATATGTAGGTCTCATGTCTATTGAAACGTTGTAGTCCAAGTGTTAAAGACAAAATTAAGTAATCTTGTGATTTTTTTAAAGATTTTTATACATGCTTTTGGCATACAGCAATTAGGTTTGGTTGGATAACTGGAAGCAGAATTTTGTTCAAGCTGTGAAATCCTTATCCGAAACGGAAACAAACTCCACACAAAACCAACTCGACCCAAAACATCAGTTGGATTGAAACCCGACCATTAAGATTGGATCGTTTTCAGTTTTCGGGTCGGGTCCAGCAATCTTGTGAAAAGCCTGTCGGAAATTCACATGGTGCCATAATATTGCAGAGTTACGGTACCGGTACCTAATAACATTTCCAATATTAAGTCTGATACATGAAGTGCAACAAACCAGTTACTGTAAGAGTATACACACACACCTCCACTTGACTTGACTACAGAGGCTGTGTAGAATTGACCATTTGGAGGCCACAGTGCCGACACGTAATCTCCAACTTGATACTAAAAAGTACAAATTTTGTTTAATTACATTAAATATTTGCATATTGCAGATATATGTATGTGATGTTACATACATGTAAATTTTGAGTTTTCAATTCAAGTTAAAAACATCATCACTAGTCTAAATTATATGTTCAATGAAAACTTGTGAAAAAAACCACCAAAATATAACACAGCAACATTTACAGAATATGCCTTTTTAAGGAGAGATGCACATGGAAAAAAGAAGTCACACTTGGCTTCATGAAATTTGTATTTTCCAGAAAGTAAACCAAATTGTGGCACATCAGCAGCACCATACAGTATGTTTACACAATGATTTTATATTTAAATTATTTGGAAAACAAGCAGCATCGCAACCTGCTTCTACCAATTTATGAGAGTACGAATAAGAAAAGGGGAAGAAATTAATACATATGTAAGACTAAATAAATACTGTTTTACTCACCAGTTGCACTGACAGGCTTTTCTTACTACATGTTGTACTTCTTGTTTGTGGCATTTTTCGGTTACACTTCTGCAAACCAACCAAAGTAAAACAACAGTTGAAAAATTTATAAAAATATGTTCCATTTCTGGGTCATTCTGTGCCAATTCAACATTCTTTTGGACCCAACCCTCAAAGATTTAAATGATATTTGGTGTTATGATTGGCCTATGTATGAGAAACCGCCAGAACTGATTTTTTTTGAAAATTGAAACCTAGAAGACGAACTAAGTTGTACATCATTTTGAAGCTCTTCGTGAATGGTCTCCATTTCATAAAATAAAAATAGTAGCGTAAAGCATGGAGAAAATACGTAGCAAAATGACCTTTATGATGTTAGCAACATCTCCACATGTGATTGGCGCTCTTAAACTGTAAGTTATGATTTGGTCAGTGTTGTAGTCGAGTCACCTGTCGAGTCCGAGTCCGAGTCCCGAGTCACTTGGTCCGAGTCCGAGTCCCGAGTCACTTGGTCCGAGTCACGAGTCACGAGTCACTTGGTTCGAGTCCGAGTCACGAGTCACTTGTTTAAATAATTAAATAGTTAAAATACTTCAACCAGTTCACTTAGATGACTGGATCACTATTGATCGCAAACAACACACAGCCATCTCAGTGCAATATACATGTACAGGCGGTGTTTTTACAGGTACCAGACATGCCAGACTATGGTCAACTTCGGTTGCGTCTATGGCTGGATCAGCGCGTAAGCCGCCTATGTTTTAACATTAAAAAGAGGTAGCGATATAGCCGCAGCCAGCTAAAGTCGGCATTCGGATTCCGGGGACGAATTCCTATTTCCCTGGTAATATGCATCAAGCAGTGGCTATGGTGTTAAGGTTGACAGAATACCAGCGTTAATATTGGTGTCGTGCACAATAATGCTTTTACAGAAATATATCCCAGTGTTATTATGCGTATTGAACATACACATGTACATGTACGTGCGCTGTACACTACATGGTCATAGCAACACAGTAATTGCGAACACTATTACTTGCAACATCAGTGTAACTGCTTATTTCGTGTTCTAAACGTTAATATTCCTCCATGTGCATGACGATCGGATCATTGGAATTGTTTTTAATATTTACAAAAAACTAAAAAAGGTATTTATTGTTGGTGAAAATACGTGACTCGAGTCACGAGTCCTCCAGGTCAAGTCCGAGTCATGGTAGTCGAGTCCGAGTCCGAGTCCGAGTCTTTTTCCGACGTGACTCAAGTCAAGTCTGAGTCACCAAAATTGTGACTCGAGACGGACTCGAGTCCGAGTCATGGACTCGAGTCATACAACTCTGGATTTGGTAAAGATATTTTTGTCATAAAAACCCTTATATAAACATGCATGCATGTATATAAAAGCTCTAGTGTGCATTTGTATAATTTTTTTATTTTATATAATGCAAATTTTCTGAACAATTACAGGATATCTAGTGCAATCATTTTGCTGGATGCTTATTAGGATGATTATTTACTTTCAAATAAGTAAGATATTTCTTAATAATTTGGTAGTAAACATTTTTAATATCTGCAAATGGTGTATCCTACCTTTAATTCACGCTGTAGTGATAGTTTGCAATTGTCACCACCGCACAGTACGCTGTAAGCTCTAGAGTCAAATAAAAAAACACGAATCAAAGGTATTTAGTAAATTATGGGGCATACTTCATGCACATTTTATACAAGTTTACAAGTTTATAAGAGTACGAATAAGAAAAGGGGAAGAAACATATGTAAGACTAAATAAATACTGTTTTACTCACCAGTTGCACTGACAGGCTTTTCTTACTACATGTTGTACTTCTTGTTTATGGCATTTTTCGGTTACACTTCTGCAAACCAACCAAAGTAAAACAATAGTTAACAAAATTCCTAAAAATATACATGTTCCATTTCTGGGTCATTTTGTGCCAATTCAACATTCTTTTGGACCCAACCTTCAAAGATTTAAATGATATTTGGTGTTATGATTGGCCTATGTATGAGAAACCTCCAGAACTGAATTTGTTTGAAAATTGACACCTAGAAGACGAACTAAGTTGTACATCATTTTGAAGCTCTTCGTGAATGGTCTCCATTTCATAAAATAAAAATAGTAGCGTAAAGCATGGAGAAAATAAGTAGCAAAATGACCTTTATGATGTTAGCAACATCTCCACATGTGATGGGCGCTCTTAAACTGTAAGTTATGATTTGGTAAAGATATTTTTGTCATAACAACCCTTATATAAACATGCATGCATGTATATAAAGCTCTAGTGTGCATTTGTATAATTTTTTTATTTTATATAATTCAATTTTTCTGAACAATTACAGGATATCTAGAGCAATCATTTTGCTGGATGCTTATTAGGATGATTATTTACTTTCAAATAAGTAAGATATTTCTTAATAATTTGGTAGTAAACATTTTTAATATCTGCAAATGGTGTATCCTACCTTTAATTCACGCTGTAGTGATAGTTTGCAATTGTCACCACCGCACAGTACGCTGTAAGCTCTAGAGTCAAATAAAAAAAACACGAATCAAAGGTATTTACTAAATTATGGGGCATACTTCATGCACATTTATACAAGTTTACAACAAAAAAACAAGCGATCTAACTGCGTCCCTAACCATTTCGCGCCAGAGGACGTGATAGACGCAAAGTTTTTCCGTAATTAAAAATGGATGACAGGTAATTAACATGTCACGAGCAAGACCGGAATATCTGATAGCGAGCGAGGCCGGATGTGCTTCTCACTATATCGACCTAAACCTGCCTCGGATCGAGTTTCGTGAAAACAAATCATGTGCCTAGGTTTCGTCTCCCCTACAATAATCCCGGCGCGAACTGTCTAACTATACTTCCAGCGTTGCTATATAGTGGGAAACAAATAAAATGACAAATATTAAGCTTATTACATTCATTACTTAAATAGTTTAGGCCAAACGCAATCAATAGTGTGTTTACGGTATCGGCTTGTAAAACAATTCCGGTAGGTTAGGGAAATTAAAAAAAAAAAAAAAAATTTCCATTTTTTTTTCTCAGTCGAGTTTCAAGTGTGTAAACAAAAGTTTGTGGCAAATAATTTTAATTAGGTTTTATAGTGTTCTATTATCAACTAGCAAAACGGCAAGAACAAGTTTGAGGTCGGTAATTGGGCCTCCGAAAGTTTGGGTTGGTCCTCCTCCTCAGGTTGGTCGCGTTAAAAAAAAAATTGAAAGAAGTGCTGCAAATTAAAGAGAGTCATGCTGTGATCAATCTATACACGTAGCACAGGAGAAAATATCAAATTATGCAGTCAAAATGGTTTCTGCTATTTCATGTGTCGAGGAGTTTCGAAACAGTTCAAAAACCAGTGCACAACGGTTGTGAATTTGTTATGATCCAGCCATATTTTTAACATCCTTTAGGGTTCCACATTTTCTCTTTTTTTCTTGGGGAATTACCTGGGCCAATTTCATAGAGCTGCTAAGCAAAAAAAATGACTTAGCACAAAAAGTATTGCTTATTCAAAACAGGTTACCTGCCAAAATTATACGTGTTTTTCATGCTAAGCAAAAAAACAGCTGATTATCAATCCAGAACAATAAAGGTCAGGTGAAAATTTGGTCTGTAACCTTGTTTTTGCCAAGGACAAATTGTCATGCTAAGCACATTTTTGTGCTTAGCAGCTCTATGAAATTGGCAAATAGCGGTTAACTGATAATATAAATGGGTCAGTCCACACTATTGTTACAACTGCACAACATCAAAATTACCTCTCATTTAAAGTGTGTTGAAACTCTAATTATCCGAATCGTAAGTAAACCTTAGTACCACAATCTTAATCGTCCATGTGTACTTGTAATTCAGATGGCTTCTCGAGTACTTCCGAGGCCGTTTTGAGGGTGAAATCTGATGTTTCTTTGGGTAAACAAATGGGAAACGTGTCATTTTGATTGAGATACATGTATGCAAGATATCCAGTCCCTGCTAGGACCCTCGCCAGATCATGTCCAAATGTTTTTAAAAAAGCGATGTAGGGTATCCCAGTTACTAAGACTAACTATAGCCTAGGCCTAACATAGGCCTATTTTTGTTTGCTCGACAACCTACCTCCATTTTGGTCGAATCAACGTCATACAGTACACGCGCGGCAAATTTAGCACTGCATAGCCGCTGGCATTGTGCATATGGCGCGAAAGCATACGTACGTGTTTCAATGTCAAAGGTCAAAGCTTAGACAAGTTGTAAAGTAGACCATTTCCCGCAAACGGGGCGGATTATATCCGCCACGTTTTGCTGGTCTAGTCTACGTACTATAGGCTAGAGTAACTGTGTAATTACGACTGGTAGAAAAGATTAAACTTGCTGCGCGGTGCCGTTTTCATCAAATTCATAAAATTTAATTCAGAAAATCTTATTTTTCGGAAAAAAAACACTATTTCGGATTAAAAGAAGTTGGCCTTACCCAATCTAAAGTTCTTTTTTTCACAGTCATGCATACCTATTAAATTATTACCACTGAACTGAATCGTGTGAAATTTTACTGTTTCAGCGATTTTCAAACTTTTTTTCCCATTTACAATACGTTGAAATTAGTGTTAACAAATCACGAAAAAAATGGGTTATAACTTGAATTAATGATTCTTATTTCCGTCAACTGGGTGATCCAGAACTGTATCGTCGATGACTCGGTGAAAACAAAATTCTGCTTTGCTCGCGAGTCAAAAATGTTGTTCTTATTATTCAGTAACCTTCGAGTCCACCGATATGTACGACGGTTGACTTAGTTATTTGGACCCACAAATTCCAGGAAAACAGAAAACATGACCCGTAGACCCCCATATGTTAGTTCGTAACTTAAGACCAAATTAAGAGGCGAGAACTGCAGACTTACCAATGCATAAAAGAGAGCCGAAAGCACCTCAGAATAATGTTAGGCTAGTGAAGCCCTAACGTTAGACCCAACGTTAGTGCGAGGATCGAGCCTAGGAGACGGACGTGAAGGCATAACGGTTAATTTTGTGATTTACAGAAAAGCCTCCAAAAAAACAGCCACCATAAAAAGAAAAGCCAAAATATATAACACAAAAACTGCGAGAATCAACCTCCGGACATAATTCTGTACCACATCTAATCTTTCGTTATTTGGACAATATACGCGCCAGTCATGCCAGTGACCCGCCATTGCATCAGGGATTTGCCTATTGGCCTCAGTAGACTATCCATCTGTCACGAGTGTTACCGTTAATCGATACTTTAATTTCAACTTCTTAGATGTATAACATTTAAAGTAAAATTACCCAACTAATAAAATCAAAATCTTTAATTAATACATACCTTTTCCGAAGCCCGTGCTGCTGATGACAAACGATAACAAACACTCACTACACAATGGCGGTAAAACTTAACGCGGGCGCTTTATATACATAGGCTGCGTCTAGGCTATTGTCTAGGTCTTCGCCCATTCCATTACAACTAGGCATAAGCGGGCTGACACGTAGCCTAGCCGTAGCTCTAGAAGCCCGATTCGGACGTGCCCGCGAAGGCCCAATGCGCGTAAAACACTGCTATGTTGGCTTGGTTCCAAAATTGGCCGTATAAAGCCGCAGTATTGAGGACTTGGAATCCAGATCTTAATGCGAATGATAACATTCAAACAAGCATTATTTGAAATTAAAATACATCAAAACACACGACTGTAAATCACCAGAGAACCGAGGCCAATTAATGCTGCTTTGAGTTGGGGAAATAGCTAGGATGACATAATTGTGTAGGCCTTTAAATTACTATAGCTACTATTATCATGTTTCCAGGTCGTTTCTAACCGATTAGTAATATTCATCGAAGTTTGGAGCACTGTTCACTTTAGCAATTGCAATGTAAGGGCATACCGGTACTACCATTTGCATTGGGTGTCTTTCATTTATAAACTTTCATTAAGTAATAATAACAAATTAACAAAACCGACTGTACAACACATTGAAACTAAAAGATGTAAAGAAAACAATGATATGTCATAGAGGCATGATGTATGCCAAGAACAAGAACGCACAAATGTTGTTGTTTATGTTGTTCATGTATAAGCTAAGAAATAATAATACAAGCTGATAAAACCTTTCCTGATCACACTTCAATGTTATTAAACTGCCGTGGCGCGTGACGCATGCTGTGTATATGTTTGTTTATGGTGTAAATTGAGGACACATACGTGAATGCACACCCTCTAATTGAGGACGTTGCTGTGTATATATTCGTTTGTTTATGGTGTAAATTGAGGACACATACGTGAATACACACCCTCTAATTGAGGACGTTGTTCAAATCGAGGACGTCCTCTATTATTAGAAATAAGGTTGACATCGTTGTTTGCCAGGCAAAATGTGTTGACCTATGATTGTCTGACCCAAATTACCGCCAGTCCTCGATAAAGTGCGTTTGTGGTGTTTTCAAATGTATTGGAGATAGATAGTGCGCGTGTATGATAATTTCTTCCTCCAACCTCGATTGTGCGGAGTACCATTACTCAAACCTCCGTCCTCAATTGCGCGGAGTTCTACAGATCAAACATACGACCTCGATTGCGCGGAGTTCTTCAGCTCACAGCCGTTTTGTCTGAGCTGAAGAACTCCGCGCAATCGAGGTCGTATGTTTGATCTGTAGAACTCCGCGCAATTGAGGACAGAGGTTTGAGTAACTGCACTCTGCACAATCGAGGTTGGAGGAAGAAATCATCATACACACGCACTATCTATCTCCAATACATTCGGAAACACCACAAACGCACTTTATCGCCAAATCGAGGACTGGCGGTAATTTGGGTCAGACAATCATAGGTCAACAAACTTTGCCTGCCAAACAACGATTTTAGCCTTATTTCTAATAGAGGACGTCCTCGATTTGAACAACGTCCTCAATTAGAGGTGTGCATTCATGTATGTGTCCTCGATTTACACCATAAACAGACGCAGTATACACTGATTTACATAGCCAGACGCGGGCATGCACATGTACATGTACCCTCTATTTTGTACGTGCTTGACGGGCTGGTGCCCATGAATTTTTTAATCATGTTCATAAACCACATTTTGAATCCAATTATCTAGTTTTTAAAGAGTTCGTCAGACATGTCAGAAAGGCTAGGCCTAATACTTTTAGTATTTTGAAATATATTTGAGCCCTATTTAAAATTTAGACATGTTGATCATGTTGATCATGAAGTTTTTTTCATGGAAAAAATTACATAGGCTAATTAGTAATCATGATGAAAATCCTATCATGGCATGCATGGTCAGAGGTCGGATTAATTGGTTATGTGATTATGATGATGTATGTACATGAGCTGTCGTTTCAACTCCAAGTACATGTAATGATGTTACCAGCCTGTAGGCCTATCATGAAGTATCATGTATACAGTTAAACCATGGAGCTATAAAAAAGAACGCACACTGAACATGCGCTTATCCACAAAGACATACACGTACAAATCATCAGAGTTCAGACGTTTTTTTCTCCATTGCTTAACATACATGTATGCTATGCTCACACGGGCATAATTTCTTTGACATACATCACGAGATTCGCAAGGATAACAAAAAGGGTGAATAATGGTTCTCAGTGTGCACATACATATGTTTTTTTTGGGGGGGTGTCTTGGGAATTTCAAATCTACTTATATGCAACAAAAATGGAAACCTGAATAGGAAGTAAATAATTCACACCAGGCAAGTTAAACTAAATGAAGATCAGGTTAAATAAACTGAATTTTGTTCTGAAACTTTGTTTTTCGTCAACAGTCATGTTCCCTGAACATGCATTTAATTTTTTTCTGAACTTTTTTTTCTCAACATTCATGTTTCCTGAAGGTTGATGCCATGTTTGCCAGGACTTTTGGCGTTGTGCTGACAAGATGCCTTCTCATGATGGCCATCAGTCGCTGAAGAGGATCCCTCATCCCATGCACCACCCAACCAGTCCTGTTGAAGTCCGTGTGAATCAGCTCACCCCCTTGTTCGTTTAAAAGGCCAAAGCCCACCCGGAATCTTTGGAGCTGCTCAACTGCGTGGTCTTCTAGGAGATGGAGTTTCGGTGAGATGTTCGTGCTTGGGAACGTTTCACGGAATGATTTCAAGAAATCCTTGATGCAGATATCTACATTAACACACAAGGAAATATGACTTACTTTCTCACAAAAAAAGATAAGTGATCACCATCAAGGTTGGAACTTGTCCACATGCAAAGAACATGTAAGTTTAGGTTTAGCCTACCAACACGGTGGATTTCCTGTAGCGAGAGTGCCCTTGCATGGTTGATGCCATGATGCACATCAGAGAATTTCAGAAAGATGTTATGAAATTTCCTTTTGATATGAGCCGATTCTCTGATTATGCGTTCTTGAGCTGCAAGGGTGATGTCATCGGTCATGTGATCCAACATGACTTGCATTGGAGCAGCAGTCAACGCATCAATGACTTCAACCTGTCACGGGAAAATGCAGATTATGTGACTTACATGTATGTGTACTGTATTTATTGGCATCATTGTGTATGCGCATAGATTTTTGGAAAGTCACATTAAATGACATTTCATGTAGTGCGCATGTAGTAATTGTCGTGAACTTACGGTGCAGCATCGATGTACGTGGTTGCCCACAAACGCTTTGCCATGGTAGGCTTGTCGCTGGACATGGAATTTGGACAACACCCTGTCCAACGAGCTGACAACAGGACCCGTTCCAAAGGCAAGGTCTGCCTGACGCATTTCATCTTCCTGTGGAAAAACAAAATGTGAGCAATATTATCATCATTGTGCATGCACGGTGTATGATTGTACAACATAAAATGGTGAGTTAATTGAACATCTGTTGACACTATTGAGGCGACATCGTAATGACATGACTATTAAACTCACTAGGTCATGTACATCCACCCTCAGCTGATACGTCTCCTTTGCCAGCTGACGAAATTCTTCATCAACATTCTGCTGCTCTGTGCGCTGCAGCACGAATAGTGGGAGATCCTCCTCTAACTCATCAAGACGGGATATTTTCTCTCTCAGCTGCTGAGCAATGCTGTTTCGTTTCTTGACGCTGGTGGTTACTTGCTCGTCGAAATTAGTGCCGGCATTTTCATCTTCATCTTCTTCTGCTTCGGCTCTTAATTTGAAGAGGTGCTCGTCGAGTTTGTGGCAGTCACTCTCAAACAGGTCGTAGAGCTTCTTGAAAACTCCCAGTGAGATGTGTAGACTTGGTAGTATTACGTGGTGATACATTAATGTACATAATTATTGTTGTGAACAAATTTAGAATTCAAAATTATCTTGTACATGTGCATGTTGATCCATATGTGAGCATGCAAATGTATAAGTTTAAAAACAGTACATGTACTTGAAGGTAATACTACTACATGTACATGTAGTTACATCTGACTTACATGATCAACATCTATTGGCATAAGCGGTTCATTGACGACACTGAAAGACACATCCTTGGCCTGACTTCGTTTGGCACCGCTTCTGAGGAAGTCTTGATGTCTTTCTTTGATGGTGTGTAATGAACGGGCAGGGGAGGGTCCACGTTCCACTAAGGGTCGTTGCATCATTTCTGTGCAATAAATGCAACAGTAACGAGCTGTAAAAAGGCATAACATATTGCGCGATTAAATTGGCAATGTTCATAATCTTTCCAGATGATGAATGTACTGCTTGTTATTAATTATACATGTACTTGTACTTACCATTGCAACTACAAAGACCATACATCTTGTTCAAGAGCTCGTAATCTCCAAAACAGAGAAGGCGAATGGACTTGTCTCTGCAAGATGTATTCCACAAAAAAGAGAAAATTAATAACTAGTGTATTATTTAAAAAAAGGGATTTCATCAAGTACATGTACTATTTTTACAGACTAACCTATCATGTGCATGTTTAAGGAAAATGTAAATGTCTCACCTCCACTTTGTCGATGAGAGAGCTGCTACCTGTTCCATGAGCTTGGGGAGTGTGCATTGCAAATTGACAAGGGAATCATTTCCCTCAAAAACACAGAACACCACGGTATTACTAAGTGAATTGGGATGCGGCACATTCACTATCTGGAAGTCCATCTTGAATGATGTAACGCCCTTGTCCCCACCGATTTTCAACCAGATTTCATTCTGGGGAATGACACCGTCATGCCATGTCAGAATTCCTGTGCTGTTATACGAAAGGCCATGAAACATTGCTGTCACTTCTTTGCACACAAAATAGAGCATTTCAATTGGATCAAAGTCATTTCAAAGTTAGCTTTGCTTACTCCCCTTGCTCATATTATTTACCTGTCAAGGCGGTCCAGGAAGTCCAAAATGAAGGAAGGCAGATGGTTGATGTAAACAAAGGGGGTTTCTTTTGTTATCATACCATTGATGCCATCTGCTTTAGGGGAGGGAAACAAAAGCTTGGTCAGTACCCCACACAGGTTGTCCTTGAGGAAGATGTCTTGTTGCTTTCTCATCTTTCTCTCGGATGCCACTTTGAAGCCTGCATTCAAATATCTGCAAATAAGTTTGTTAAACCTGTATATTATTCAATGTTTTACACAGAGTCAACTATTATTTGAGACATTGACAATTTTACGACCCTTATGATGTGCATCTTTTTAATGAGTCAATGAACATAAAATACGGAAAGCGCTGCAGTATGTAGGTAATGTTATCTACTTTGAATTAACAAAAATATCAGTTAACTACAAAATTTATATAAATACATGTACCTTCTCAGCTTACGAAGTTGGTCCCAGGCAAGGTGGCAGTCGCGCATCATAGCCAATGCTTGATTTGACGTCATTGAACTCGGCCCAGTCTCAGATGTAGTTGAAGCTCTGTGCTTGTCAGCAGACTTACTTGTTGTGGTCACTTTCTGAACTAAAGCAGGCTGAAAATGAGTTTAAAATAGATTTGTTTTATTATGTGTTTTTGTCTTGTAACAACATGCACACTGTGCCGTTCGTATGATTCTGGTTATCAATTGCTTGTGTTTTGTAAATAACTAATTTAACATAAAAGGGGCTGTACTTTTTTGTGAATCAAAATGTTATACGATATTTGTGCAATACAAACAAAATGTAAACTTCTTAAGAAATATTGAATTCAAGTGAAGGTGATATATATTATTATTGTTTTAAATTCAATGTTCTTATGTGGCAATTAAGTAAATACAGTAGTTTATGTAAATATTTTTGTAGCACCTTTAAATTGCCTCAAGGTCTCTTGACATTATTACGGGTACATAGAGATTTTTAAAGAAAATTTTGGAGAATATATCTATACTGTTTATTAACATTTTGTAAGCTCTTTTTTATTTACTGTTAACTATGTTAAATATTACTGTAATATCTGTTATATTTTATATTTATGTATTTTCCTGACAATATCAATTGACTACTTACTCGTCCACCGGTGTGAAGATAAGCCTTGTGCTCTTTGTGTTCTTGCAACTTGATCCAAGTCCACTTATCGGTGGCTTGCTCTATTTCAATGGGAATGGGGTTACCCTGTTGGTGCTCATTTGCAAGGGATTTAAGCAACCTTGCAGCATCAGTCACTTGTTTGTTGGGAGTTTCCGTGCTTTTTGCCTGGGACTCGCTAACACTGGAATTTGTTACTATGGTTACTCTTGGCTGAACCCTTACAGTCACTTCACAAGTGTGATCCACAATTTTGTGGATGTTACCGTTACGGCTGCAGTGGATACATGCAACATCCAAGCTATCAAGCTGAACACAAAGAACCCTCGGACTTGCAGTTACATTGTCAAAGTTGATCAGTTCCATGCAGACTGGGCACTTGAGTTCAGTCACTTTGTGATGTGTGAAGTAGGCCGACAAACATACTGCGCAATAATTATGCTGGCAAGGTGTCTGTACCGATGGTCTGCTCAGAATACATAGGCAAATAGCACAAGTAAAAAGACTTTGTTCAACATGCCCAAAGACATCTAGGCTGGGTGGGACCTGCTGATGGGAGGTAGTCGTGGGCATTCGAAGATGACAGAATATATTTTCTGATGAACAGTCAAATGGAATAATTATTTGTGAGTCAATGACTTTCACAAGTTGCCCTCTTTTAGGCTTGAGGGATGATGCTCGCGGACCCCCCTTGGACTGTTTTTGTTGCAAATCGCACACGTAGCAAAACCCTATCCTCTGGTGTTTTGGCCAGTTTGTCCGAATCTCCTGAGTTAACGATGCTTGCTTAAAGCTGTAATCTCGGGTACCTGCCCTCTGATGCCGAACCTTCCGTGCACACAGTTCACAAAGGTGATGGGGTTGTTGATCTGGCGTGTCAGCCCGTTGAAATTCCAAAAACAGTGTCGATTTCCTTGTTGTATTCTTTGCAGACCGTTGGTTTTCTCGTTGATGTTTTTACTCTATTTGTACATATCCTACATATTTTTGTTAAACCTAACTGATGGAACTTGAAACTCATATTGAAAGAAGAATAAATATCCGATGAAGAACTGAAGTCAACTTATATATTTGAGCAATAACTTGAATAATTTCAATTCCGTTGTCGACCCAGCCCCCAAAAAATCAATAAGAAACAACTCCAGCTACCCGTACTTCACATCAGTGGCCGATGTAAACAAGACACTTTATGTGTGTGTGTGTGTACGTACATATCATGTACATGTATTTCAATAGCGCGCGCTTCGCAGACAGATAACTGGTGCGCGCTATGTGTGTATATTTTAAATGAGATTGCTGTTGAGAACCAGCGAAACCATATTTCGTCTGCCGCGTATACGGCACTCGCTGCGTCGCGACGATGAAGAAAACTTAACGTTTTTCGTAAGTGTTTTCTATTAAAATACCAAAGTCCCAGAGTCCCCAGTAAGATTTTGTTATGTAAAATGTATGTGGTGACACGGTTTCGATGAATAAATGTCGTGGCTATGCTTTAATTGTTTATATTTGTGGGTTTTACAAAGTCATATTTTTCTCGTGTGTTCCAACACATCGGTTGAATAAAGCACAAAACAAATCTTCCGATTTTAAATTTACTCATATTTACTGGAAGCTATTGATAGATTCTGAGGTAGAAACTCGTATCAAAGGATTGCAGGGCTTAAGGGATCATTTGAATGATGATAACTTGTCAAATTTACAAGTTTTGTCACCGTAGTACTTGGCCGAGTAGCGCAAAGCTTACTGCACAATGGCGGCCCACGAACGTACGCGCATCACATGATTGGAGTACACACGAATAGCACAACAAACGAATTTCATAACTTGGCTAGCGCGTAACGCATAGCGCGTGAAACAGCCGTGTCCAGAGTTACCCACACAATATACGACAATTTCTACGTGGATGATTGTCTGTGTTCGGTACCAACAGAAGCAGAGGCAGTGTCCCTGGCTAACGATTTGCAGAAGGTTTGTGCCAGCGGTGGGTTCCATCTCACGAAATGGATAAGCAACAGTCGAGAAGTTATGAAGAGTATCCCGGAAGCTAAAAGAGCCAAGCAAGTTAAAAGCCTAGACTTGAATCAAGACCTACCAGTGGAAAAGGCACTCGGAATGCTGTGGTCCGTGGAAAATGACTCCTTTGGGTACAAGATTGACCTGAAGAATCGGCCTTTGACAAGGAGAGGAATTTTGTCGACAGTGAGTTCTGTCTGTGATCCTCTTGGATTCATAGCACCTGTCATATTGCCAGTCAAACAAATACTACAAGACTTGTGCAGGCAACAATGTGGATGGGACGACCAGATCCCTAACCATAACCTGATCCAATGGCAGAAGTGGCTTTCGGACCTACCCAATTTATCCAACTTTGAGGTAGAAAGATGCATCAAGCCGGAGAACTTTGGGGATCCTGAAAGAGTTCAAATTCACCACTTCTGCGATGCTAGCGAGATTGGCTATGGCACAGTCAGTTACATACGTATGGAGAATAACCGCGACATCCACTGTTCTTTCTTGACAAGCAAATCAAGAGTAACACCTATCAAGCCAGTCTCCATACCAAGAGTAGAGCTTACTGCCGCAACAGTAGAAGTAAGAGTGAACGCTATGTTGCAAAGGGAATTGAAGATCAAAGTCGATGACGTTCACTACTGGACAGATAGTATGTCCGTGCTATGCTTTATTGAGAGCACAACTGCACGATTTCAGACATTCGTAGCAAACAGAGTCAACGTCATCCGTGAAGGTTCTACACCGGATCAGTGGCATTATGTCAAATCAGCAGACAATCCGGCCGATGATAGTTCTAGAGGACTTTCTGTAGAAGCATTTTTGAGCTGCGAAAGATGGCTGAGAGGTCCACCATTTTTGTGGAAACCGGAGCACGAATGGCCTGTCCACGAGATAGAGAAGTCACAACTCGGGTGCTCAAGTAAAGATCCAGAAGTCAAAGTAGCAGAGTGCAAAAGGAAGTGGTTGTGGTACAAGACACAGTGGACAAACTTCTGAGTCATTACTCAAGCTGGTACAAACTAAAGAAAGCCGTTGGATGGATCCTTAAAGTGAAACAGAAGCTCTTGTCGCAAATCAAGATAAAGAAGTTGACAAATGGTGACAATCAAACAGAGATGAAGCATATGCAATACAAGACACCAACACTGCTGTACATGTATATGCAGTTGCGAAGAACAAACAAGGAAACGAGGTGACAAAGAAGTCAGTGGAAAGCGAGATAAGGACTGCTGAAGAAAAGAAATTCAAAGGCAACCACGATGCAGGAGGTAGACGAAATGGGGTGCAAGCCAGTCCCATTGACCCTCTTATTGTAGACGAAATGCATGCAGCAGAGAGAGCGGTGATAGCGTATGCCCAAAGAAAAGCATTTCCACAGGAGTTCAGCTCTCTGAAGGAATCGCAAGCAGATTGGAGCAATGCTAATAGTAACAAAGATGGCCAAAGAAGACAACACACTTGCGTGAAGAAAATAAGCCACATATTCAGACTTCAACCGTTTATGAAAGATGGCGTACTGAGAGTGGGTGGACGCTTAGCCAAAGCAGCGTTACCAGAAGATATCAAGTTTCCTACAATCTTGCCAAAAGAGTCACCCATCACAGAGCTAATCATGCGTGATGCGCATCAGGCAACTGGCCACGGTGGAAGAAACCACGTTGGCTTTCGTTCGCAAGAAAATATGGGTGATAAATGCAAACACAGCAGCCAGAAAGGTTATTAGTAAGTGTGTGACATGCAGGAGACAAAAGGGTAAAGTTGAAGAGCAGCAGATGGCCGATCTACCAGCGGATCGTGTGACACCTGATGAACCTTTCACCAGTGTGGGCATGGACTATTTCGGGCCCTTTGAAATAAAGAGAGGAAGGTCTTTGGTGAAAAGAAATGGTGTGGTATTCACGTGCCTAGCTACCAGAGCCATTCATCTAGAGAAGGCGGATTCACTAGACACGGACAGCTGCATCGATGCCATCAGAAGATTTGTGGCCAGACGAGGTCAAGTTCAGGAAATCAGGTCCGACAACGGCACGAATTTGGTCGGAGCCGAAAGGGAGCTAATGGCCGAAATACAAAGATGGAACCAGGTAAAAATCCACGGCTGCCTGTTGCAGAAAATCATCAAGTGGAAATTCAATCCACCGGCAGCTTCTCATTTCGGCGGAATATGGGAGCGCCAAATTAGAACCGTGAGAAAGATAATGACATCAACCACACTCATAGCCAAATCGGAGTCAGGCTTACTCTTCAAATGGAGTCCAGCAACTATGTCAAAAATCACTCTATACTAAGAGTCAAACAACTCTATTAAAGAGTCATAATGACTCTCTTTACTTATTTGAAGAGTCATTGTTGCGATTTTACTGCGACTCTCCTATAGAGTTAAGGAGACTCCTTCAAAGAGTCATAGTGACTTTACGGTGGAGTCAAGGTATTTTTCAAATGACCCTAGGGGGAGTCGAGGTATTTGTTCAATTGACCCGAGGGGGAGTTCGTAATTAGGTTGACTACTGCAAAATATAGCATTTTTTTTTCAATCAAACATTTGACAACCTTTTGTAGTAGACATTGAGATTTGAAATAAATAAACAGATCAATCCACATCCATGTTGTTTTGTACTGCATGTACATCCTGTGCTGTCAACCTATTTAAAATAAATTCTGCTTAAGTTGCCGGTAAAGTTGACAACAAAAAGACATCAAAGAAACGAAAGTTTTAAGCAAATTCTCACATTAATTCTCATTACTTTTATTGTAATAAAGTAATTCATGAAGTAATTATATCTGCAAGACAATACCTGTTTAGCACTGGGTCAAGTTTAAAATGCACTTTTAATTGTAACCAACTAAATAAAGTGCTATTGCCAGAAAATCACACAACAGGCTTTAACCACGTAGCTTACACAATTTTCCCAAAGGTGTACCATTTTTGTATTTATACAATACATGTACATGTACTAAATTTGCGTTTGCATGCATGCATTACGTGTACACTCCCTACCCACTCTTCATACATGTATATTTTGTAATTTTTAATTAAAGGAATTTTTGTCTCCAAATTCCTTGAACCCCCGACCCAATTAAAAATCATGCATGCCTACCAGTTGCACTGCACCTTCCTCTTAACTAAATTAAATGTTAATGAACTAATTTTTATTCAA
This sequence comes from Crossaster papposus, assembly GCA_037893245.1. Classification (NCBI taxonomy): domain Eukaryota; kingdom Metazoa; phylum Echinodermata; class Asteroidea; order Velatida; family Solasteridae; genus Crossaster; species Crossaster papposus. The sequence goes on along the minus strand of JBAIAA010000381.1, from coordinate 1,561,151 downwards.
TTATAATTTGTTTATAAACCAATTGACAAATTTGGTTTGAGCATATACATGTACATGTGGACACCTGTAACCAAACAAAACATTATTTTGACCATACACCCAATATTTACTTCGTCATTTCCCACATAAATACCTGCAATATCAGGTATTAACTCCATCACAACGAGAAAATTATGAATTGAACATTAAACTTGAGTATAAAAAATTAATTATTTGAACTATCTGGCCTCAAACAAATTGATGAGAGATTTTTTTTTCTGAAGTTGCAGCAGTTTCCACAGCAGGTGACACAATAACAAATTCTGTGCGTAGATGAGGTACAACAAGCTACATGTACATGTATGATGTTCACTGCATGTAAATGTAGGTCTATACTTTGGAGAGCAGACAGACAGCTTATCAATTACTCCAAGGTATAATTCTTTCTCATAAGACGCCATCTTCGAAATACAGCACAGCCAATCGCGATATGCGCGTGTTATAAAAATCTGATGCCCAAGCCGATGCACATGGCAATCTGTTGGAAGTGATGTCATTTGAGAGAGACCTATACTTATAAGAACATGCAAATTACTAACAAGTAAACTAGAAAGACAACAGTTTACAGGTTTCATTTAACAGTATATTTCACAGAGGACTAGTAAACCATTGGAAAGAATTCCATATCTCAACTCCACCTTAGACCTTGTGTACAAAGTCTATGGGCCATGACAGAAAAAGTCCAAGTATTCAAAGAAAAACTTGAAATTTTCTCACTCCCAAAAAGTGTTTCTTCATCAGATTTACACTTCTTGGTAGTTGTCAAGTCATATTAAGGGCAAACAAGTGGAGGTGAGATATAGAATTCTTTCCAAACCATTTAAAGAATCAGTCCAACAAGAAACATTGTGATCTGCAGCAGACAGTACTACATGTAGATGTACATGATGATAAAACGTGAACATCATGTCCAACCTACATATATTTTAGTGGCATAACAATTTTGAGATTTCCCATTGCTAAAATATTTTATTTATTACATTGAGGTTAACATCAGCAACATTTTGTTATCTTTGGCAAGTGTTTTGGCCTCGTCTTTATAGATTTAGAAAAACATTTTCACTCACAGGCAAGTATACACAAAATTCATATGGAGTATATCCAATATTCATACATACCTAAAACAGTTGATACAATTTAATTTGTTCGGATATTGCTTGGTTCCTCAAGAACAGGTATTTAAAACTAGCCAAAGAAATGTATAATCAGATAAAGTGTTTGCATAATATCGAACACTAAATGTTATGCATCAAATATGTTTCACACACAAATTACCTGGCAGCATGAAGACATTATTTGACTTGGTGTTAATATATTAATTTTGTAAAAAAACAACAAACAAACAAACAAACAAACACCCGCCCAGTGTTAAAAAAGGGAAAACAATTGTTATAAATTCTAAAGCAAATTGGTCTGCTTTTGTCTATTTAGCAGGTTTTTTTATAGATAATTTATCAATTGGAATACAAACGTAATATGCCCACCCTGCCCCTTTTAACTTGTCCAATACCAGGACATTACACTTAAACAGGTTGTTTTAAGAAACACAATTGATTTACACACTACAGTGTAACACATGTTAACTCCATTATTACTTATCCCCCGAGTGCAAGTGGAACGTGGGAATAATGTTGTGCATGTGGTCCATAAGCTAAGAGGATGACAAATTTATCTTCAAGCACACTTGACACATGCAGCAGTGATGTTTGTGCATAATGTACGTGCAGTTGTAAATGTGAGCAATTTACAAGTGAGCACTTTACATGTACATTTGGTTTGGTCCACGCGGTTTATCAAACTGTTGTTACTATGGGTAGACCATCAGGGCCAAGGATTCATTGCAAGCTTGCTTGCTTGCAGATAATTGTCTTAAACCCAAGACTACGTGTGATTTTTTTAATCCAATAAAAACGAGTAACGGTTTAACAATAATGCTGAACTTGGAAAGGTGCATCAGGTAAATAACAGTGCTCCAACCATCATGTGCCACTAACATGCAAATTTTAGAGGTCTAACATTGCTTACTTGTGTGATGCAAGTTTGGATGTAAGGCTGATAACTTTAGCAAGTCTTCTAGCCTCATCCTGCACATTAAGAAACACCTTTTGGAAAAAGGTGAGTGTTGACATAATACTTCTAGGATAAGCAATGTTGAAAACGTAGAATGTTGCCAGAAGCAACCGAGCTGCTTTCATTAGGTTATTAGTCTCACAAATAGTGACCCCATCTGCCAGTATTTTGAGACTGCCCTCTAGTGGGTTTCGTGAAAGGATATAAGGAGCCATGTTACTGTCGTCTTCAGCTGTCTTAATCATGACCGAAACATCCTCGTTCAAAAGTCCTGGAACACTAACAAGAGCCAGAAGGTTGACAAGATCTGTAAAAAATAAAACAAGTGAAATTCATCCTGATGTACACAACACAATGAAGAAGCTTTTCAAAATAAGGCGATTGAACAAAAATGCTTTCAAAGGTACCATTACTCAGTGATGGAGGACTCGAGTGCAGACTCGAGTCCCTTTTTTTGGACTCGTGACTCGGCTTGGACCCGTGCCCTTTAAATTTTGGACTAGGCTTGGCGCAGACTCGGCTATGGCTCAGCTCGGATTGGATGGACTTGACTACATCACTGCCATTACTGATACCAAATATACACCGGACTTCTGGCCTGATAACTAGATACACTGTATATGTAGTAGTTTCAAAAGATGTCTTTTGGTTAAAGTCAATAATAAATCCTTGAAACTGGTTGCCAAATCACAGTGAACCAGTTATGAAAGTGGCATTTTGACAGGCAGACACTGTATAAAATGCAGTGTCTGTGGATGTCTAAAATCAGGTTTTTTTGTTTAAGTGATTCTGTTTTTCACAATGGATATATTGTAACGTAGATTCGCCTGGGGTCGACTCTACACACAGGAAGGACTCTTGACGCAAGTATTCTGTATTTCCGGTGATTCCCTCTGGTTTATTGTGACCTCTTGCCGACCAAAACATGGACATCAGGCTCACGCAATCACGCGTCACCCGAACTGGTTAGAACTGGTTCGGCGCTTGCGCAATCCAAAGGCGGGAGCCACCAGGGCGATCCCACCACCGTGGAATCGCTCCAGCGCCCTCTACCGCCCAACCGGCACGGGCGTTACAATATTGTGCTGGACTATGGAACTGTATACCCAGCACGATATGTGGCAGAGGGGTACCCCCTCTTATCCGTATACCCTATACACACTCCACACTATTGTTATCTAATACCCCACCCCACCCCCCCCCCCCCTTAAAACCTTAAAAGAATTCCTGAGATTCCGGGAACACAATGGCCAACACAAAGGAGGGGGGGGGGGGGGGGGGTTGTCTCTGCCACATATCTTGCTTCATATGTGGGAACTGGACTCCAAATCCAAGTCCTCTACTCCTCCCCAATTCCAAGCCAAGTCTAAAGTCAGGCGTTCAGATTCCAGTCTTCAAGCATGGCAAATACCACCAAAACAAAGTAAAACAATAACAAGTTAGTTACTTTAGGGCAGTCGATCCCTACACACATTACCTTTTTTTGCAGTTTCAGTTTCTGAAGCTTGGACCATTGCCTTGCATTCAGTGGCAATTTCTGGTAGCTTTCCTTTAGGAGGCTTCAAGCTGCTTAGTCTGTCAGAGTACCTCTTCACCCCAACATTGAAATCTGCCAGGTTCCTCGCTGACAAGCGCTTAAATTCTCTTGTAATCTGTTGAGAAAATGGAATCATTAATTGAGGTTGGACATGCTCCAAGTTTAACTTACTGCAAGCTCAAAATACCCCCAGAGGTTGTGTGTGTGGGGGGGGGGGGGGGGGGGGGGGGGAGGATGTCGCAGAGATCTCAGCAGGTCCAATGAACATGTACAAATGTGCACACAGACAGATCACATCATCTAACAAACTTGTTTGCAAATTTTTTTCTGCTTACTAGTGCTGATATCGTGACCAATTGACCACTACGCACATATTATAACAGATGGCCTTTTCAATTTAAATTTGCTGCTTTTCTACACATACACATTCCACACACTTGTTAATTTATTTTATACTTACCTCTTGCTCACTAAATAGAATAGGGTACTTCTCCTTAATGGATGCCACAGATGCGTTCTGGCGGACTATATCACGTCTTCTGTCGGGGAAAGTGCTATCCATTCTGGAATTGATAATCTCAGTGTCACGCTGCTCTGGTCTCAGCCGGCTTTGTCTCTGCATTAAGTAAGATTAAGGTAATGCAGTTGTACGTACGATTGCAAGTATTACTAGTTATTCCATGAGTGTGGGAAGAACATGAATACAGTCGACTCTCGTTAATACAAACACTGTTAATACAAATTCTGGTTATAGCAAACAAAAAAACCCGGTCCTGACTCTGCATTATGTGCACAGTGAATGGGACCAACACTCTTCTTAATACAAAATTCTGATATAACAAACACTTTTGCTAGTTCCGGTTGAGTTTGTATTAACGAGAGTCTACTGTAATGCACTGCTCAATGCATCCTACATGTACATCCCACAGGGTCGAAGAGTGAGTGGCATATGGAACATACGTGTAGGTGCACTACATTTTCCATGTTCCATGAGCCTGAGTGGGATACTAAGTTATCCTCAAGCAAACTTGATGCATAGACATACGTAATGCATACACTGTGTCTATTTCTAAGTGGTCACCTAACTAGGACTACACTAAAAAGTGCTCAGATCACACGCATCCTGTGATCATGTAGATCTATGTGTACAGCAAATGTACAACAATAAAATGCACACATTCGGTACGCTGTGCAATATAGGCCGAGCTACATGGGAATTTATCTTCCAGCAAACTTTAATCCTCAATTCTGATTGGTCCACAACCCTTGAATATATCCTTGTATTCAATGGCCATATTCAAATGCGCAGATTGCGTGCTCTCGTCGCACACGCTTGTCCACTTTATTGCATGTGCTGTTATCGCCTTTCAAAGATTGCGCTGGAACATAATTTTTTTTTCCCAATCGCGCTCGTGGAACACAGAAAAATGTAGTGCATCTACGTCGCGTTCGGCCTCGGGGTATACGCGACGCAGAAGCACTACATTTTCTGTGTTCCACTCGCTGCTCAAGGGATAATAAAAAATAAATTGGACGTTACCAATATATTACACTCAATATAAAGAGCACACTACAGAGTTGTAATCAAGTCATCACAAGTCAATCACAAGTCGCATCACAAGCCAAGTCTCAAGTAAAGTCACAAGCTATTGAAATGAACTGTTACAATTCCTTTGTCATATTGTTCATTGCCTGGAGCTTGTGAGCTGACTTGTGGTTTGACTTGTGATTGACTTGATTACAACTCTGGCACACTATAACAAAATACTGTTCTAAAAGTCCCAAGTCTATTTCTCTATTTGTGTTTTCACTCCTTTTACAACAAGGGTCCTGTTATACAAGGTAATTTGGCCATTACAATGAAAGTCAACTGTAACATTAACCAGGTATAAAATAATAATTTGCATAACAGGTACCTGAAGATGCTTAACAAATTGTTCGATCGTGTCGTCACTGTCTGCTGCATTCCTGTCTGGGACAAAATTTACCAAGCCCCACGAGTTCTTAGGTGTTTTGTTGCTGCTTGATGTAGAAACTGCTAGGCGCTTCACAACTTCTGGTTGATTTCTATCGCCCCTTTTTCTTGAATTCTTGAATTTGTCTTTCACACGCTGATGCCACATGTACTAAACAAAAAGAAAACAAAAACAATAAACATATTTTACTGAGTAATTAAGGAACTGTTTGAAGCAGGACATGGACAATGCAACAAGAGTACTTAAACATAAGATAGTCTGTGTGGCCAGAATATCCTTCTTCATGTGATGGAACTGGGGTAACGACCTAGTTGGCTGACAATATTGTTATTAAACTTAAAGGTATTGTATAGTGAACTAGTTTTGAACCATAACATACATTGACGACGATTATAGAAGAATATTTAAAATGTTTTTAAAGTGAAAATTATACAATGTATGTGGTATTGGGTGTACATGCACATACATTTCCCTCATGCCAGGTTCAACTTTGTTTTCACTGCAAAAGCGTAGGTGTCAATGCATGTAACCAACTGTGAAATTTCACCTGATGAATGGTGTTAAAGTACATACTGCTTTTCATTTTTAGGGTCATCAAATTTTTCTGATGCAGGGTTTCAGGAATAATAAATATATTTAAGTGATATAATAACCATTCAAATAAAAACCTAAAATTCTATAAAAATCAAATCCTGGTGATTTGGAGTGATTTTAAAATAAAAGCAGGCAGCACATAAAATGAAGTTGTGAACAATTCAATTTCAATTTTTGCTCTTAAGCTTTTAATGTTGATGCATTATAATTTTTGTAGCATCTTTAAAAATTACCTTGCATTTATTTTCAAAATTAAAATTACCATCCGACTTCAGTTTTGCCAGTGTAATGTCTTATTTAAATTTGTGTATATGTGTGAATGATACACAATGTGCAATAGTTAAAGTATGAGGCACACCATTTCTTTTTCTCCAAAAATAAGTATTGAGCAATACATGTGACAATAAATGCAAAATCAAAAGTTCTTAAAATAGCTTACAATTTGTTATATCGTGCTGTAACGTCATCGTATATGGCTTGTAAAAGTAGACTTCTTTTCGCAGAGCTCAGCATGATCTTCTGTTTCATGTCACGTCTCAGGTGTACTGGTAGGCCATCAACTCTGGTGGAGTAGTTGAGTGGTATCGGCTGTGGTCCACCAATGACTGTCCCAATTGCTCTGCCTGAGGTTGCCAACGGTTGTATGTTTGAAGTAGTGTCCATACATGTATTTGATGACATATACAAGTAAGGTACTGGCTTTTCGGAAGGCTGGCTGGCTTTATGCAATGGTGTGACTCCTTCCACTAGCTCTATTGACGGTGGTACTGAAAATCTGGGAGCCTCTGCTGAACCTTCCATTAGTGTGACAATCTCATGTGGCTTAATTGATAGTGGCAAGGACAAGCTGGAATCCCCCGAGGCCGATGTAGGCATCACTGTTGTTGCACTGACTGTGTGCACAACTAATTTTGCTCTCTCGGGAAGATCCTCAATGGTAATGTCCACAAAATCATCCCAGTCACTGTCATATTTTTGTATACAGAGTTGAAGTTCCTTGTCTATTGTGAATGCTTGTCGGATCAAGTCAAATGCTGCTTCCCTTTCTTCTGTTTTGATGACTTTCTTAGAACCAGCATATGTCACATGATATTCATACATCTTGGCTCTGCCAGCTGGATAAAGACATTCACCAAGCGTCATTAAATTATTCAAGAGTATCAGTGTATGTGGTACTTAAGCATTACATACTTTTTACCATCCACTACGTACATTCCTAGCGGTTGAGGATCATACAATAATGCGAATTGCAACATAACATATTCCCCCGTCTCTTGAATAACATAGCTGTGGTAGTGTCCGACGTATACTACGGCAGCCATTGTTTTGCAACACAGAAAATAGTCCCCTCTGCAGTGAAATATGTAACCCTAACCCAACACCACACAGCAACCAACTGAGTATGAAACACTACCAATTGCTAGTTTTTTGGCAGTCACAATAAGCTCCGACTCACTGAGTTGCTCAACAAGAGACTGAACACCTCTAGGTAGGAAAATGGTGCACTCATTATACACCCCTGTCATTTCTATTTTCTGCGAACTCAAGAAACTGTCTGATGTATGCAACAAGGCTTGCTTGCGCTGGTGTCTCTCAGCAAGCGTTTTGCAAATATTTTTCCTGTTTTTAGTTCGCTGGAAAATCCCCTTAAAAAACATGTGCTTGCCCTCTAGTATTATGGTCCAGCATCTAGTAAGGGGTCCAAATTTGTGAGTCTGTGTTGGGTAATGTGTGATGTAGTGAGCCTTGGGTTTAGTATTTTGTTCTGGGTAAAGCTCCTTGAATGAATCCAGGCAATCTTCAATGACACCCCTCATGTAGCCAATGCCTCCTGTTGTGATTGCAGGAGCGCATATCCATTCAATCATGTCTAAAAGACTCAGGAATAAACCCCAATGGGGATTTCCAATTGGAATAAGGTGTCCTATTAAGAATGGCATTATTAAAAAAAAACACCACATTTGAGACTGTGTACATTTCAGCCTAGAATTGCCTTGTGTTAGAATGATTGGACCTGGCTTGTTACCCTTGTCTGCTGCTGCAAACTGAAACCTTTCAAGGGCATAATTCAGTCCTTGGAATGTGAACAGATTTTCATCAACAAATCTTGCCAGCACTTTCATGGTAATATCTGGCACTAATCCCTCAAAGCAATCATGGGCTATGTCTGAGGGGAGCCCATCAATAATGTGGTAATATTGTAGATCATTAAGGACCGAGTTTCCCTTAATACTGTAAACAGGAACCAGAGTTTCATCATGCTCAATTGCCATAACTTGTGCATCGTGAGCCTGCTTAGTGCGCTGTGGGAAATTCCTGTCAGTATGGACACCTTGAAATTCTGCTCTTCTGGCTTGACAAAATCTGCATATTTTGTTGGCAGTCCCGAAACTTTCATAAAATCGCCCAAGGGCGTGTGCCCCCAGATTATCCGAGGCTACAAAAGATACTGTGCCAAAAAAGTGGTGTTGCTGTCCATGACATTCAATTACAATGCCCTCATTTTCAAGAGTCTTGATATCATCAACCACAGGCCTTAGCAATGCATTAAGTCCATGCTGAGCTACTACCTTGCTATGCTGAGCTAAGGCAACCAACTGAATACTGTCCAACTGTGACCTGGACTTTGGATGCAAATTGTTCAAAATGAAATACACCGCAGACAATTTGTAGTCTCTGCAGCGTGTTCCAATAGGGTTCGTGACAGTGAAATCGTCATAGTACAGCTCAATCTGAAGGGCCTCTCTATGCTGCTGAAACAATGGGTTGTGTTTAAAAACATCACCATCACAAAAATCTCTGAGCACACCATCTTGTGATGCATGGCTTTGCAAGACCTGTGCTAGAATATCTTCATGTTGAAGTAATGCTGTTAGGGTGTGCAGTATTGGGATATATTGCATTGAATGAGTAACCCCATTAACTTCTCCAACAATTATTTCAAGTGGTTCAACATAGCGTTGTTCAACATGTGTTGTTTGACATACTTATGTAGTAACTTTGCACTTGACAAATCTTGGCATGCATCATTAATTGACTGTGTTTGCCGCTGAAGAATTTCTTGCAGGTCAATGCCAATTGCGGGATCAAGTTGTAACAATTCTCTTTCTATTTTGCTCACAATTTGATCGCTTGTCATATTAACCAATGACTTGAGATGTTGTGCAACAAATGAACATGCAGTTTCTGAAACCTTGTACTTTTCTCTTAAATTAAGCATGAGTACAGCCAAGTGACGGTGAATATCATAACGCCCTGGCCCAGGTACATGTGGAATTAGGCCTAGTTCATCTTCTTGTTCTATGTCCATGTCAGCATTACCATTTCTCTCGTCTGGATTTTCAAAAGGGTCCTCAATAAGCCACTTCGGAGTCTCGCGCGCGCAATGCATTGTGGGCTTGTGTCAGAGGTTACGGTAGATAATCAAAAGGCGTCACCACGGCAACCGCGTGTCTGCATGCACACTCGCCAGTCACTTTTACGGAAATCGCTCTTAGTTTAACGGTTTTTACTGCTTTTTTCCTCAAAAATCTTGGTGGATGTCTAGTGAAAATGATTCTGCTTTGTCATTAGACGTCATAGAACATTGGAATGTGGAAGCTTTAAAGGACTTTTTGAGATTAAGAGGCCTTAAAACCACCGGAAGGAAGAAGGAACTTCAAGCACTCGTTTTTACTGCTTCAACTCTAAATTTTCCACTGAAGGTTGACGAACTTATCGAGGACAAACTTCGATCCCAACTTTATTCGGAACTGCTCCATGTTGATGGCATAAGGATCCCTGACCCTTTTGTAGATTTGAAAGACGGCTGGCTGTCGGAGAAGTACGGGGTTCGGCAATGGCCGCCGGTTAGCTACTTTGAGATTGCTGCGTGGCTGCTCCAGGACGCTCCAGCTGTGGTATTGTTTGGCATGCAAGAACATCACTAGATAAATGAAGTAATTGTTGACAAGTATATGTAGTGCCAACTTTAACAAAACATTTTCTGATATTTTGGGCACTTCCTCAAAACTTGCCAAAGAAGTAATATTAACATAGTCAAGGTGCTAACAGGATTGCCAATTCTTGAATTTTTTCCACTTTGAATACAAAATATCAGTAAAGTTTTTTTTATCACAGCTCAGATATTTTTGTTATCTTAATTTATTCATTTCACAGCTGATGCCAAATGTGCGTTTATAAACAATGGTTTCTGTTCAGGCTCAGACACCAGACTCTGTACATGTAGTGTACTCGGCAAAAAAAAAGAATCATTTACAGATAAAGCAAATTTTTACCATAACAATTTCTGATCTTTAGGACACTGCCTCAAAATTTCGAAATAAGTAAAAAATATTAACCTAGTAAATATGTTAAACTGATTGTCATTCTTGCCATGATTCTAATGCTGTCAATGTTTGGTTTATTTATATTTATTTATTTAACAACTGATTCAAAGATGTGCCTTATGTAGTTAGTTTTGTTCCATATGTTTATCCTTCTTACAAAATTATGTTGTAGTATGTTAAGATTCATTGTTGGATTAAAGAATGACCCCTTTGGAGTATTTCCACATCAACTATGACTGACCTTACTGTTTTGTAACATTTTTCCAAGTACAAGCATTGATGCCACCAGTGAATGCAATTTATTTATTAAAAATCAGAAAACTCTCAAGCTCTATAATCACTAGTACTTTAAATGTACAGTGTACTTCCACAGGCATTTGGCAACTATGATTTAGCTGAACATTGTAAAGACATATTTATATGTAGCTTACACAATGAGGTCTGGTTGGAGGTTTACTACAGCAGAACAGATTTTGCAACCCAGTTTTTTGTGTTTTTTTTTATCTTTCCTATTAATTAGCTTGAGCCAACGGCGCCTGGCATCAGCATCACGTCTCTCAGTCGGAAATGTATAAAGATGGAAAGGAGGGTCACAATCACAATCTCCGAAACCTGCATGGCATCCATGCTTTGCACAGTATCCTTGTTTCCACCTTTCAATTTGAAAGGTACCGTTGCCGCAGTTTGTGACACAACATATCCTCATTTCTCAGCAAAAGATGGTATCAACCTGATTAAAGATAAAGAAGGAGAGCAGTATGAGTTGCAACACTTGCATCATAGTAAAATTACTGTTTTGTGCATTTTACCCAAAAAAATTAACTTTAACATTTTAAATTACTTGAGCAGGGCCTATATGATGTGACCAAAACAAAAATATGGCACAGGCCTATGGCTATGGTTGCCTATTCAATTTAATGATGTTAATTTTTGTTCTCAGTCAAGACTTAAACAAACAAATTCTGCCAATTACTGTTGTGATGACCCCCCTCCCGACTCCCGAAAAAATATGCCTAACATTACTTAAAACATAGCTCTAGTCTATGCTTCACAATCTGCAGAAACCGAATCCATCATACCATGGTCATACCATACATTGTACATGATCATGCAGTGTCGATGGCGAAATCCACTCGAAAAAATGAACAGAAATTACTTCAGTTGTTTGCTTTCATTTCTGATCATAAATGTTCTCTGGAAAGCTTTTTCAATAATTAAGTATCTTACCATCATGACCATGATGAAATTTTTGTCGAGATTCAGCTTTGTTGGGTAGAATAATCACAAAAAAGGAATTTTGCACAGCGAAGTACATGTACACAACGCATGCAGTTTGTACACATCGCACACGTTGCATACGTGCTGTGCGCCTTTGTTTATCTTCCATCCACGGTCGCGAAGGTCAGGTCACGCATGCGCAGTCGGAACTCCGAAGTGGCTTATTCCTATATAACCTACATCAATGTTGGGCCTCGGACCATTTACTACAGCAACATTTTGAACACGATGTACATGATGTTCATAAAATTCTCTATGCTTCCTTTTGAGATGAAGTTCATATGATCGCACATTTCTATATACCCTTGAGCAATTTTCGACCCCACAACTGAAGCTAAAGTCTGGCTCTGTAGCATGTACGAGGTCGTAGTGCTTCATTATGCTTTTGAATGGCCGGGCATGCCTGGCAGTATATGCACAACGGCTGCACTTAAAATGTAACATTACATGGGCCATTTTACACTCGCTAAGTCTCAGTAACTTACTGTATATATTGCAGATAGTTAAAAAGTAATGCTTCAAACCACATACACTGAAATATTCTGATAACTCGTGATTTTAATGAAATAATTTGAAGTACTGTATAAAGTGTAACTTGTAAGTGTAACTCACAAAAATTCAGAAGACTTCACCGCCCCGTGCATTCACAACTTGACAAGATGGCGGACAGCATAGCAACGTACGGACGTAGACTGGTGATCGAAGTGCGACGTGCGACGTGACCCGCTGCATCAATCTCGTTTGTCGGAGAGTCGGTGACTAGACTGCGCGCTTTGGGCGCCACAAACAAAATAGAAACTTCGCGAAGCCCGCCACCAACGACTCTAGAAGGGGAGTCAAATTGACTCTACACCATAGTCTACTTACTCTTTATACGAGTAAAACGCCGTTTACTCCGTTTGAAGAGTCATTTGACCCCAATTTGGCTATGAGTGCATAAAGGAACAGACACTAACTGATGAAAGTTTGTGCACCTTTCTTTGTGAAGTGGAGGCTATTATAAATAGCAGACCAATCACTACAGCACAGAGCGACGCTGATGACTTGGAGCCGTTAACACCCAATCATTTGTTACTTCTAAAAGGCAAACCAAGTCTTCCACCAGTCGTTGCAAAAGAAACTGGTCCATACGCAAGGCGGCGATGGAAACAAGTTCAGTATCTCGCAGACTTGTTTTGGAAGCGTTGGACAAGAGAGTACCTCTTGCAACTGCAAGAAAGACATAAGTGGGTCCGACCAAGAGCTAACTTCAAAACAGGAGACGTGGTTCTCGTCGTAGACGGCTCACGACCAAGAAACACCTGGATCAGGGGAAGGGTGATAAACACACTGCCAGACAAAAAGGGACTTGTGCGTCAAGTGGAAATACGTACAAAGTCATCTGTGTTGAGAAGACCAATCCACAAGCTGTGTCTGCTGCTAGGAGAAGGCGAATAAAGACATACTTATCTTCGACAAGTAGCACGATGTGGATGCCTAAAAGGACAAAATGTGGAGCTTGGATTCAATCGAAGCAACCTGTGAGATAGTTGCCGTCAACGTAGTGGACTGTTGCACACGTTACAATAAAGTGTAGTTGGTTACTGTGTTGCAGCGTTCCTGGGCGAGTCGAGGCGCCATAACCTCTTTCATCATTCAGGTCTAAGGGGAGGGAATGTCCCTAGACTACAGTTGCCATACTACCACTCAAATTGTTACAATGTGCACCCCTGCAAACTGAAGGGCGAACCAGTTGACTTTTCGTAGGAGACAAGGAGGAACGATCGATCCAGATGTGGCGACCAGAAGCAAGATCTATCTAGAACAAGAGGAGCAGTTATTTGTCCCAAACGAGTTCATGCCAATCTATGCTCTTATGAGAACAATGAGACAGTTGACTTGGATAAGCGAACATGATGATGATGCGTTTGACCTTGGAATACGCGGGTTCGACTTTCACCATCCAATGATTGTGTGACTAGCGCTGGCAGGGTCAAATGTTGCGTAATTAACTTTCGACCATATTTACGATGTTTATTCCTTTTCTTTTTTAAGTTGTTCAGAAAATTCTTATTCCTTCTAGCCAGCAAGAAATCCGTGGCTAGTTTGTTCGTTGCTTAAAAAAAAATAAAAAAAATTGATGTTGAAGTGTGGGCGTTTTAACAACAATCTTTCCTACACAGCCAATGTTATATCACACACTCATTTGGGTCAATCCTACTTGCCAATGTGATATTTTATTTCGAACATTTTAGCGCTTGATGTCTAATTGTATTAATTAATCAAACAATGTACGCGTGTATATTAAAATGTTCAATTTGTTAAGACTCTAAACATGATATCGGACTCAGACACTGAAAATAAGTACGCCGGTCACATCAATTCATCTTTAAAAAGTTGTATTGAAGTTAACATAAATTATACAAGTACACAAAGTTAATGGAACATTAATCTTTCAGATGTGGCTTAAATAACTTACAAATCACATTTGCCTATACAATGTTTTAGAAAACGTTCGCAAAGATGTGTCTAGGACTTACAAGTTTTATTCAAATTGTTGTTTAAAGAGATTGTGCACCTTGTGATAAGACTGAACTTTTGGTTTTAGTAATGCAAATGTTTTAGTTAAAGATGCCAATTGCATGTTAAAGTAATTGTCACGTGACCACTTAAGACAATTAGGGGCCGGGATGTAAGTGCCTTTTCTCTACTGTGCGGGTTATATGGCTCCCTCGCTCGTTTCGGGGGTGTTAGGGTCGGGCTTTTTGACATTGGAAAAGTTAGCGTCACCTAGGAACAGTAATTAAAGGACTCAAGTTAAAGTGATAAGAAGTGTTCATCTGAGTCGTGAGTACTAAGTTATTATCAACAGAAAGTGGATTACGACTACGAGTTAAGAACCTGGAAATTTAGGTACCAGTGACGCTCAACAAAAACGGAGTATTGGGCTCCCACACCCCTGAATGCTTGGTCAACACCACATAACTTCTTTTTTTCTTCATTCTATACTGGAGCTAATACTCCAGTTTTCAAACATAAGTCACATCGATTTGAAACAATGTCGACTGGTAGTCCAATGGCCGAGTGGTTAGGCTCCTCGTTTGCGGCGTTTCATCGCCTGGGTTCGAGTCCTCGTCCTGGCTTTTTTTTTTTTTTTTTTGCAGTTTTAACGCGCGCAATTTCGCAATCTTATCTATAAAAGAATTAATTGATCGTCTTCAATCACCAACCGGAGTTAGCTCAGCGGCTTAGTTCGTCAGGCTGGTACTGTCCGCGGAGTTTAGGTGCGCACCTTAGTATAGGGACGGAGCTCGTTTGCTTGCATAGGCGGCAAGAGCTAGGGCCTCGCTCCGTCAGTCCTCCCTTTACGGTTGCGTGGCCTACGGGTTACATGAACATATACAGGGAAGGATGTGTGATGGGCCGGGAATTCTAGAACCCAAAAGAGTCCTATATGGGTGGTCGTTCAATGAGTAAAGTCATGGGTTCGATCCCCTGAATGCTTGGTCAACACCACATAATTTTGTTTTCTTCATTCTATACTGGAGCTAATACTCCAGTTTTCAAACATAAGTCACATCGATTTAAAACAATGTCGATGGCCGAGTGGTTAGGTTCCTCGTTTGCGGCGTTTCATCGCCTGGGTTTGAGTCCTCGTCCTGGCCGATGTTTTTTTTCTCTTTTTTTCCGCAGTTTTAACGCGCGCAATTTCGCAATCTTATCTATACAAGAATTAATTGATCGTCTTCAATCACCAACCGGAGTTAGCTCAGCGGCTTAGTTCGTCAGGCTGGTACTGTCCGCGGAGTTTAGGTGCGCACCTTAGTATAGGGACGGAGCTCGTTTGCTTGCATAGGCGGCAAGAGCTAGGGCCTCGCTCCGTCAGTCCTCCCTTTACGGTTGCGTGGCCTACGGGTTACATGAACATGGACAGGGAAGGATGTGTGATGGGCCGGGAATCCTAGAACCCAAAAGAGTCCTATATGGGTGGTCGTTCAATGAGTAAAGTCATAGGTTCGATCCCCTGAATGCTTGGTCAACACCACATTATTTTTTTTTCTTCATTCTATACTGGAGCTAATACTCCAGTTTTCAAACATAAGTCACATTGATTTGAAACAATGTCGACTGGTAGTCCGATGGCCGAGTGGTTAGGCTCCTCGTTTGCGGCGTTTCATCGCCTGGGTTCGAGTCCTCGTCCTGGCCGATGTTTTTTTCCCTTTTTTTCCCGCAGTTTTAACGCGCGCAATTTCGCAATCTTATCTATAAAAGAATTAATTGATCGTCTTCAATCACCAACCGGAGTTAGCTCAGCGGCTTAGTTCGTCAGGCTGGTACTGTCCGCGGAGTTTAGGTGCGCACCTTAGTATAGGGACGGAGCTCGTTTGCTTGCATAGGCGACAAGAGCTAGGGCCTCGCTCCGTCAGTCCTCCCTTTACGGTTGCGTGGCCTACGGGTTACATGAACATGGACAGGGAAGGATGTGTGATGGGCCGGGAATCCTAGAACCCAAAAGAGTCCTATATGGGTGGTCGTTCAATGAGTAAAGTCATGGGTTCGATCCCCTGAATGCTTGGTCAACACCACATAATTTTGTTTTCTTCAATCTATACTGGAGCTAATACTCCAGTTTTCAAACATAAGTCACATCGATTTGAAACAATGTCGACTGGTAGTCCAATGGCCGAGTGGTTAGGCTCCTCGTTTGCGGCGTTTCATCGCCTGGGTTTGAGTCCTCGTCCTGGCCGATGTTTTTTTTCTTTTTTTCCCGCAGTTTTAACGCGCGCAATTTCGCAATCTTATCTATAAAAGAATTAATTGATCGTCTTCAATCACCAACCGGAGTTAGCTCAGCGGCTTAGTTCGTCAGGCTGGTACTGTCCGCGGAGTTTAGGTGCGCACCTTAATATAGGGACGGAGCTCGTTTGCTTGCATAGGCGGCAAGAGCTAGGGCCTCGCTCCGTCAGTCCTCCCTTTACGGTTGCGTGGCCTACGGGTTACATGAACATGGACAGGGAAGGATGTGTGATGGGCCGGGAATCCTAGAACCCAAAAGATTCCTATATGGGTGGTCGTTCAATGAGTAAAGTCATGGGTTCGATCCCCTGAATGCTTGGTCAACACCACATAATTTTTTTTTCTTCATTCTATACTGGAGCTAATACTTCAGTTTTCAAACATAAGTCACATCGATTTGAAACAATGTCGACTGGTAGTCCAATGGCCGAGTGGTTAGGCTCCTCGTTTGCGGCGTTTCATCGCCTGGGTTCGAGTCCTCGTCCCTGGCCGATGTTTTTTTTCTTTTTTCCCCGCAGTTTTAACGCGCGCAATTTCGCAATCTTATCTATAAAAGAATTAATTGATCGTCTTCAATCACCAACCGGAGTTAGCTCAGCGGCTTAGTTCGTCAGGCTGGTACTGTCCGCGGAGTTTAGGTGCGCACCTTAGTATAGGGACGGAGCTCGTTTGCTTGCATAGGCGGCAAGAGCTAGGGCCTCGCTCCGTCAGTCCTCCCTTTACGGTTGCGTGGCCTACGGGTTACATGAACATGGACAGGGAAGGATGTGTGATGGGCCGGGAATCCTAGAACCCAAAAGAGTCCTATATGGGTGGTCGTTCAATGAGTAAAGTCATGGGTTCGATCCCCCTGAATGCTTGGTCAACACCACATAATCTTTTTTTCTTCATTCTATACTGGAGCTAATATAAGTCACATCGATTTGAAACAATGTGGACTGGTAGTCCAATGGCCGAGTGGTTAGGCTCCTCGTTTGCGGCGTTTCATCGCCTGGGTTCGAGTCCTCGTCCTGGCCGATGTTTTTTTTTTTTTTTTTTCGAAGTTTTAACGCGCGCAATTTTGCAATCTTATCTTTAAAAGAATTAATTGATCGTCTTAAAATACCAACCGGAGTTAGCTCAACGGCTTAATTCGCCAGGGTGAAGAGTCCTATATGGGAGTCGGTCAATGTACGCAATCGGGGTATTTTGGCTCTGATGTGTCGCTCGACGTTACAATACATTTGAATGCTTATGTTTTTGAAAGTGCAAACGTACAATGTAGTCCCCCACCCCCCGCTTGCAAATCGACTTGTAATTTCTAAATCCATTTTGATGCCACCCTTGGACTTTCACAAGATGTGGAATAGAGAATAATACGATTTTTAAATTTCTTGAACTTTCTATGCATAGTTTTCTTTAGCCTTGATCAAGGCGTCATTACCCGTCCGTACGTACATGTACGTACATCGATGCCACGATGCTCGAAATTTCGTAGGACTGTCTTGCGACGACCCCCGATGACCCACGATCTGCCCAAATTTTATGTCGTGTCGTGGAACAAATGCGTCGTGGGTTCGTTGTGACCAGGCCTTACCACGACAACATTTCGTACGATCCGTTGTGACCGGGGTTTATTAACACAGAGCCCTTTGGGTAAAACGGAGCAAATCAATTCCCATAGACCTAAGGGCTAAAACGCCTATACTTTCACAATCTTATTGAAATACTTAGAACTCTCACGTGTTCAGGGACTACAGAAACATGACGACCAGCATGTCATATTCTTTTCAATTTTTGGTGGGTTGACCGAAGATTTTTTTTTTTAAATCTTACCCAATGCAAACAAGACAATTTTATTTAAATTTATAAATTTCCAATGAACAATATATACATTGCCACCATACTCCCGAGTGTCGCGAGGCAGCGCCGTTTGTCTGATTTTGTGTTGTTTCCTTTGAGCCCGCGCTTTGCTGGTGACTTATATTTGTGTGGCGCGCCCTCTATCGACATAAAATAAGTCGAATTTTCGGACAATTAATGCGTGGGCGGCTCATTAACCCTGAAAACACAGTTTCTCCTTCTTCCTTTGAGCAGATGTAGGATAGAGCTATATAATACAGGTAATGTGGGTAATGGTGAAAGGGTTGAATTGGTTATAACATCTGGAACTTAAGTAATAACAGTAAAATTAGTAGCAATTCCAGCAAAATTTCCAAGTTTAAATATTACTGTTATTACCCTGTTAAAAGCGACATTTTACAGAGTAACAACAAGATAAATACATGTAATGTGGGTAATGGTGAAAGGCTTGAATTGGTTATAACATTGGGAACTTGCGTAATAACGGTAAAATTATAGCAATCCAAGCTAAAATTATAAGTTCAAATATTACTGATATTACTGTTATTACCCCGTTAAAACCAACATTTTACCGAGTAAAAACAAGATAAATACAGATAATGTGGGTAATGGTGAAAGGCTTGAATTGGTTATAACATTGGGAACTTGAGGAATAACAGTAAATTTAGGAAATGCCAGAATTATCGGTTACATTCTCCTTGGTAATATTTGGTAAGGGTAATATTAGGTGGTAATAACACGGAAATGCCAGGAATAACAGTTACATTCTCCCTGGTAATACTGGGTAAATAGGGTAATATCGGGTGACCTCAATTTACATTTTGACCCCAAGTGGGCGTGATAAACCTTGGTGAAACATTTTTGTCACTTTTTCTACATAAACGTTATGTTTTGCGTAATAGCGATACGTTTAGGGTGTTTTCGTAGAGATAGTTGTGTAATATTTATTTACTCAAAGGCTCAAAGAAACAAATTTGCCAAAAAGCCAACACACAAATAAATTAACCAAATTTTGTTTTTAAACTGTGATTACTGACGGCGGTGATATTGGGCACATATATAGCATTTAAGTACACACTAAGAATATAGGAGTGGCAAGCTCAGAAGAGTGGATGTTTATGTGTATACATTGTAGTATTGTTCCGTAGTATCGTAATATTAGTATTAACCCATATAATTAACCAATAATTATTGGGTAAACAGGGTAATAACGGTAATAGTCTTCCTGGTAATATCGGCTGGTAATAACAATGCAATGCCAGAAATAACGGTAACATTTTCTCTGGTAATATTGGGTAAAGGGGAAAATATTCGGTGGTAATAACAATGCATTGTCGAAAATAACGGTTACATTCTCACTGGTAATATTGGGTAAATGGGGTAATATCGGGTGGTAATAACAATGCAGTGCCGGAAATATCGGTAACATTCTCCCTGGTAATATTGGGCAATATCAGGTGGTAATAACAGGGAAATATTTGTCTACTATTTCCCCGTTATTACCCAGTAATAACCACGAGTTATTACTCGTTATTACTTGTTACAGCCAAGGTAATATCGGTATGTTACCCAGTAATAACTACCGTTATTACTCGTTACAACCCGGGTAATATCGGGTAAAATGCCCAGTGGGTTATTACTGGTCATAAACAAGGTACATTGTACTCCCCTTACTGCACTCTGTCCTAACCCCTAACCTATAAGCTCATATTTCACATCATGACTAGCAGGCATACTGTCCTCCACAACCCGCACTCTGTCAATGAGAACAAAACAAACATGCAAAGAAAATACAAAGAACCCAACACGTACCCCCAAAAAACAATGAACAAACACCCCAACAACCCCAACAAACTACCAACAAACACACACAAAAAACACAACCTAACAAAGAAACGATAACAAAGCAAAACAAACCAAAAACTTATACAGCACTTTCCATCGTATCAAAAATATCAAAGTGCTTATTAAAATAATTCTCTAGGCCACAAGAAGACCATGCACGCGGCAGCCCACGTTGTGTGTCGGCACATATTTGCTCTTAATTTACCGTACAGGTGCACATTTATATACTCAGTCGTGGGTTATATAGTAAAGGGTCTTACCTAAGCTTTTGGAAAAAAACACCATGTTAATGCAGGGTTGCAACCCACGCCCCATCGTACATGAGGCAAACACCAAAACCACTAAATCATGGTATCACTGAATCATGGTATTCACTTGTGTTCATTTTTTAATTTTTTAATACAGAACTTAAACAGTATTGATTAAATTAATTATCAGAAAATGTTTTAGCATTTTAAAATGTAGTTTGATGTTTAATTATTATTATTGCTTTCTGTTTTCTTATAGACTTTACCCATCAACCTTTTTTTGCTGATTAAAAAAACTTGTATAAAGAACACTTTGCCGGGTCACATGTGTATTTCTAACTTTGGAATTCTCAAAAGGATATGGTATTACTTTTTTATAGGGACGATCGATGCAATGATTATGTCATCATTGATCAATAGTGTACGTTTCTTCACAGCTCTTACATACTGGAATACTTCACACTCATAAAAGAGGACACGAATTGATATACACTGATTATATTTAATTATAAAGCAGGCAACTGTGTACAGCCTGGTGGATGTATGCATTCTATTAAGTTGAGTATTTATGTGCTTCAATTACACAATACCTGGGGAAACTGGAAGACAATAGTTGGTGTATCTGGCTGATGCACAGCTGCTTCATCAGAGACTGCTGATGATGTACTTGCACTGGCAGAGTGTAGTTCCTGCAAGGAACGATATTTCACAAAGCTGCATCATTATTTGACAGTATTTAACCTGAAGACTTGCAAGGGCATATACAAAGTGCTATTTTTAGGGGGTAATTTTTTGCTACCACAATTCCAAATGAAGAATTTTGAAAAACTATTGTCCATAATTTGTACACTTAGAAAATATAATAATAGCTAACATTTAACAATTGTGACCCAGCACGAGTAAATGAGACACTTTGCGGCAAAAATAAAAATTGAGAATTTGATTTCATCATTGTTTAGCTTTAAATGATGAAATCAAAATCTCAATTTTCATTTTTGCCGCAAAGTGTCTCATTTACTCGTGCTGGGTCACAATTGTCGACTGTTGTGATGTGGGACCTTCATGTGTTAAAACATCCATGTCCCACATCACAGCAGTAAACAATTATTTTGTTATACCTCTGTCTTGAATTTTTTGTAATATTTTCCTCACCCGAAGGTCACCCCCCCTCAACCCCCCCTCAACCCCCCCTCAACCCCCCCTCAACCCCCCCTCAACCCCCCCTCAACCCCCCCTCAACCCCCCCTCAACCCCCCCTCAACCCCCCCTCAACCCCCCCTCAACCCCCCCTCAACCCCCCCTCAACCCCCCCTCAACCCCCCCTCAACCCCCCCTCAACCCCCCCTCAACCCCCCCTCAACCCCCCCTCAACCCCCCCTCAACCCCCCCTCAACCCCCCCTCAACCCCCCCTCAACCCCCCCTCAACCCCCCCTCAACCCCCCCTCAACCCCCCCTCAACCCCCCCTCAACCCCCCCTCAACCCCCCCCCCTCAACCCCCCCCCCCTCAACCCCCCCTCAACCCCCCCTCAACCCCCCCTCAACCCCCCCTCAACCCCCCCCTCAACCCCCCCTCAACCCCCCCTCAACCCCCCCTCAACCCCCCATCACCCCCCCCCCCCCTCCCTCACCCCCCCCCCTCCCTCACCCCCCCCTCCCTCACCCCCCCCCCCTCCCTCACCCCCCCCCCTTCCTCACCCCACCCCCCTCCCTCACCCCCCCCCCTCCCTCACCCCCCCCCCCCCAAAGCTTTTTATGAAAAATACAATCCTCACTTTAATATAAAAAATTGTGAGGAGGGGGGGGGGGGGGACATGAAAGTTAAGTCCTACCTTGATTTATTTTCAATAGAGTTAAACATAATAATTTGTAAAACTTTCTTGTTTATAGTTTTGGGCTTAGAAATGGTTGTATTTTTGCATTTATTACAAAATAAATCTATACAGAAAACGATGTGGATGTCATCATAAAAAAATCACTTTGTAAAAAGAAAAAAATGGCAGGAGGAACAATCACTTTGATTCTTATCTATCTTATCTACCTCTACACAGCAGTATAAAAAAGAAATAGTTTAGAAATGTTATGTGATTTCAACACTTCTCAATGTAACACCATTTACAATCTAAAAACAGGAAACAAAATAATGGGATTGGTGGCGACCTAAAAACAAGTAAAATAGTGAATTTCTGTGATTGGAAAGTATTATTTTGTGAAACTCTTTTCTTTTTTAAATAGCAAATCAATGAATCTGTCTAGAAAATATGTTATAATTTTATTTAGCAAACAGCAGGTTTCATTATACACAAATTCAGAATAAAACATACCACTGATAGCATCCTGACATCGCCGCCTGATGCGGGCTCTATTGCCGATTCCTAAAACTCCAAGAGCCGGGAAAATCACTGAGGGAGATTGCTTCTTTTGGCCCCACCTGCAAATGTATAAACAATAACAGTTAAAGTCAAGGGTACACTGACTTGGATATAAAAAAGCCTCTAAAGTGATCAGTCCATTCAGAGGCATTTTCTCCATTGCAAAACATTCAGTGCATAAATCAATCAAGATTATCTTGGTGAGTAACCTGATGTGACAAGTTGATGTGTACCGGTACTGAAATAATTCACATTCAGCACAAAACCCAAAACTTGTCATTATGTTAATGTTATGTCATTTGGTTAATGTTATGTCATAATGTTATCTTTTTAAATAATTTTATTAGGGGGGGGGGAGACTGACTACCATAATGATATTTTACATGCTCCATTTTAAGCCTGTTTCATCTTAATGTGCATTCTGAAATTGTTAAATTTATAATTTTTGAGAGTTTTAATTCATGTTTTGATGTCTTGATTTATGTTTTTGTTAATTGTTGATATTATATTTTATTAAAATATGTATATCCATCTCTGGCACTTTAAAAAGAGAAGAAATGAAATGAAATAAATTACAGATTCAAACAGCTACAGGTCAAATTGACTGAACCTATAAACTGACAGAAACAGTTCCTATTACCTGAGATTTCTAAGTAAAAGAAGAAGTAAAAATAGTCATGCCTACATTTATGGACAACTTAATGATAGTCACCACAGCCACAAAAACCAAAAACCAAACAAAAAACCTCTTTTTATTTAAGCAGTCAAAGCCAGTCAAAATTTCCTTCAACTTCCCCTCATATACTTATAATACAGGCTATTCACAAACAACGATCAAATGTCAAGCACTGCAGACACTGTGTCTAGTCAAAATCATGCATAAAAAAACACCAACCAAACAAACAAATATGCAGAACACACAAACAAATACCTCATTATCTCGGAAAGCTTGTACTACTTCTCGGCTTAAGCCGGCGTCCTCCAAAATGTCATCCATCATGTCATCTTTTTACAAACCCTGCAGTAAAGGAGAACAATTAAAAATGTTACACAGTCTGGCTTTATATTACCTACATACACATATTTGATAAACCAATACTGAAAAATATGAAATTGTAAACATCAGTCAGTTTACCAGCTTTAGCTTGTGTTGAATAAATTGTTTAATAAATGCATTTCTGATCTGAAACTGCTGTAGATCACCCATAACTTCAGCCTAATTCTTGACGTTAACATTAATTGATGCCTATCATCAAACAGCTGTTACTTATACTTCGACTCAAATAAACCACAAAGGAGACAAGTTATTGAGTGATGCCACAGCCTCGAAAATGGCAGTATGTTTTATTCCGGATACCAGTTAAAGGGCATACCGGTAGCAAAAGGAAACAATTCAACAAATAAACAATTTGGGCCACCCAGGCCCCCGGGCAACACCAGGCCCGACCATTAAAATGGGCAACACCAGGCCCGACCGGTCAAGGGGAACACCAATCCCCTATGGGCAACACCAGGCCCACCAACACAGGGCAACCAAATGCCCATTGCCAAAGAGGCAACCGTCATGCAACCACAAAGTTGCTTCCATCTACCGATGTTAACTTCGGTCAGGAAAATCTAGCCTCGGGAAATTCGCGAGCGCTATGACAACAGAGCAATTTGCATAAAATATAATTTACTGCCGGATTTGATTATTAGGCCGCTAAATGTGAGGACTTGCGTTACTGGCTGTCTGAATCCGTAATAAATTGCCAGGCAGGGGAAAACATAATATTTAATGCCAAAGATAAATTCATTATTACAGCCTATGAAAATAGTTTCATGATACCTGCAAACACTGTAGTGAATTCCATGAGTAAAAAGGGTACCTTTACATTTGTAAGTGCTATATTAGAAGCAGAGATGTTTATGCTGAGTACAGCAATATTGGGAACATATTATAGCCTCATGATACGTTCGAGCGCTATTTAGGATTATAAACTATAAAAAGCCAACCAAGGACATCTATGAGTACAGTATAAATCATATATTAGCCTCGGGAAACTTTCGAGCGCTACAGTGTATATTGGAATGTCACCATAAACCCCAGAATTGATGAAATCTGTGAGTACCCTGAACATAGCCTCATGACACATGCGAGCGCTATATTGTGAACAAAAGATAAAATTGCTAGAATCTAATTATGAATATGTACATCATAATGCAACATCAACATGACCGCATGACACCTATGCGAATGCTATAATGGGAACCAACTCAAAAATTGGTGGAGACATTGGGGTGGTGGTGGGATAAAATTTGCTGAACAAAAATTGAGATGTTGACTCTGGAATCGGCTGTGACAGAGTGGCTATAAAACTCTAACCCGCCAAAAGCCCAGCTTACCCACGCGGAACCCATGATTCTCATTGGCCAAAAGTTAACTTTACAAATTTGCATACTGCTGACCTTTTTACCTTTTGCATAATTAACCCTTATATGGGGATAGCATGACATGAACTAAAATTCAATTTCTACCGCCGGCCCAGGCAAGAGTTTGTTGACCTTGCACTTAGTGCTAAATTCGATGAGGGTGTAAATGTCAAATAAATGCCATGAGAGGGTAAGGAGGCCGCATGAGCTTTCGCTGTGTATAAAACCTTTTACCGTGTAACGGTAAAGGAGTTATACTTCGACTCAAATAAACACAAAGGAGACAAGTTATTGAGTGATGCCACAGCCTCGAAAATGGCAGTATGTTTATTCCGGATACCAGTTAAAGGGCAATACCGGTAGCAAAAGGAAACAATTCAACAAATAAACAATTTGGGCCACCCAGGCCCCCGGGCAACACCAGGGCCCGACCATTAAAATGGGCAACACCAGGCCCGACCGGTCAAGAGGGAACACCAATCCCCTATGGGCAACACCAGGCCCACCAACACAGGGCAACCAAATGCCCATTGCCAAAGAGGCAACCGTCATGCAACCACAAAGTTGCTTCCATCTACCGATGTTAACTTCGGTCAGGAAAATCTAGCCTCGGGAAATTCGCGAGCGCTATGACAACAGAGCAATTTGCATAAAATATAATTTACTGCCGGATTTGATTATTAGGCCGCTAAATGTGAGGACTTGCGTTACTGGCTGTCTGAATCCGTAATAAATTGCCACACGCGCCTGCGCGCCCACCAGGAGAAGACGGACAGGGACCCTCCATAAAAACAAAACAGGAGTGAGAGAGAGTGAGCCCCAGCATAAACAAAACGCGCGGGAGAAAGTCGACCAGTCATAGTCGGACACCCATTTGTAAACAATAATCATGTAAGCCGGATAATCATATCGACTCGACCCAACTCATCCCGAAGGTCACAAGCGTACCCCACGCCGGCCCCACCCTTGCCTTTCCAGTGGAAATTAGTGGCCGACAAATCGTTAGTGCCCAAATGAATAATTATTAATTAGCATGGCCGATGGAGGCCATGGGGCGCGAAATTCAGATCCTATCAACAGTTAAGTTGTCCCAATGGCCTGGACCCCCATCAGAGCCCTGTTTCGGCCCTCTTCAAACCAAACGACCCCAGGGGTAATACATTATTGAAGCCGCATGGGCATCAATGATTTAACATTTCTTTCCCTTTGGAAACAAGAACAATGAAATGCCCGAGGCCGCGTAATAAACCCAAAGGAAAGTCCCATAGCGTTTTTAGGAGCACTATATATGCTGTGCAGTGTTATGTACACAAATAATAAAATTGAGGCTTATTGCCGCGTTTATACATGTAATTAACTTCCACCAAGCTGATACTCAATTATGGGAAGGGCGAAAAACTCCTGACAAAACCTCATTTAAGCTCTGACTTAATCATAAATTTGAGGAGAAAAAACAGGAGGAAATTCCCCTCCGGCTCCAATTGCAGCCGAGTATGCATACTCCAGAATTGATACCAGGCAAAACGACAAACAACGTCTCATCTGACCGACCTTAAAGGTAACATAGGCCTACCCATTGGTAATTGCTTGAATTATCATGAATGGGTCGATTTGGGGGGGGGGGGGGGGGGGGGGGGGGGGGGGGGGGGGGGGGGGTGGTTATTCCATAGTAAATATCGTTTTACACCCCAACTCCCATCACACAACAAAGGAAGTGGAGGATTTTGAAGAATTGTATGGTGTTTAATAACAATGGTGAGGGAGTCAGGGTTAACTGACTTAACCGGAAGTTTTACAATCATGGATGTCGAGAAAAACACGAAAAACAGCATTTGTTTTCAACCGGGGTCGAGCCGTTATTCTTATGTTATCTTTGTTTTTTCGCGATCGTCGTCCGGCGATCGCAAATTTTTCTTTATAAAATTCAATTTTTTGAATAATTACAGGATATCTAGCGCAATCCTTTTGCTGAATGCTAGAATCATTATTTACTTTCAATTGAGCAGATATTTTCTAATAATTCGGTATTAATCATTTTCGATTCTGCAAAGTGTATACTACCTTAAACAGGAGGCACTGGGAAAATGCTCATACAAGAGTGAGCGCTCAAGTCTTGCGGACTTGACTATACCATACACAACTTGCTGTCACTCAACAGCTTGTCCAAAATGACCTGGACCCAACGAGAGCCCTAGCTGTTTCGGCCCTATTTAACCAAACGACCCTATAGGGTAATACATCATATGAACCGGCATATGGGCCTCAAATTATTTAACACGGAATTTAACGGTACCCTTTCCCTTTGGAAACGAGAACGAATGCCCGAGGCCCGTTATCAACCCAAATAAAAGTCCCACAATGCAAAAGGTAGCACAATGTATTGTTATGCATATCCGCATATTAAAGGCATGTGACACAGCTATTGATATCATAATGATATTACACGTACATGTTCCCAAAGAAGACAATGCTTCGTAACTGTGCACTGCTCCAAGGAAAGGCAAAATAACAAAAACCTGCAGGAAAACCGCATATGGATTGAGAAACAAATGGCTAAACGTATTTCCAGTCCTAGTGGCGGCGACTCAGTATCATGAAACTCCATGTGAACCAAATAAGTTGGTAAAACTATAGGCAAACGGTAGCCGTGCAATAAAATTAAAAATCCTTAAACACAACCCTCTAAAGTACATTGTACACCAATAAAAACAATGTTAATAACAGGAGATTCGTGGCAACTCTGTAACCCGAATGAACTCGAAAGAAAGATCAAACTTATATGTGTCGCAATTGAAATAATTCACATAAGTGTTACTGTTATTACAGATACAGATGCACAATGTACATCTACATGCATCAACGTAGGCTAGGATTAAACGACAAACCAATGTCAAAAGGATACATTGTAACAAACAAGATACATTTAGCCTACATGCAGGTCATACACGGCGCTATGAACGGCCCATGCATGCCATACACGCTGCGCGTGTAACTTGCTACATTCAAGTCAAATGGCGGGAGAAGCAATGACGTCGCGCTCCGTTCACATGCGCGCCCCTCTCATGAGTCTGTCTTTACGTCGTCTGGCGTCCTCAGACTTCCTCCCATAGAAAACGTACATGTAAACAAACTAGCGATGACGCCACTATAGCTCAGGTAGTAATGGTGGGCTATACATTACTGCATGTTTTGCCACGATAGCTTACTCTACCTGTTAAGAACCAATTAACTATTATAACTAAAATCATACAAAGGATACTTATACACTTTGTCGACATATTTCCATCAAATTCCAGTAGTAGTTAGAGATAAATTGTCCCCGCACTTGACGACGGTTATCCACCGATTTCAACTTGAAATCGAAATCCAAATCAATCCTCAAGCAATCAGACAAACTTCCTGTCCAAACAGGTCGGACTTGAGGGCGAGAAATGTCCACACTGCGACCGATGTTTATGTCCTGTGTCCGGGTGAATGTTTGAGATCGTGGAACGTTGACTTTAGCCTGCCCTTTAGTCCCTGTTCTTGATGAACTTTTGGAACCGCCGTGGTCTGGCCATCCTGCAAACAAAAAGGAAAACTCAACGCAGCAGTTGTCTGTTGCCAAGTACATAGGCTGTGTTGCTCAAGTTCTGTTACTGGAAAAATGCAGGCTAAGGGTTTCACAGTTTTTCTTTGTAATTGTTAATGATAAGCATGAGGACTTCTTGGCCCGGATTTAAGGTTAATCCTGACATTTTGTTTTTATTTATTTTTTATTTCTTAATTAAGATTAAACATCGAAACACAGGGCAGAGATCTGCAACAAATACGTTTCAAACAGTAGATTCGTAGAATTAAACAATTAATGCTGTCGCCTGCGTACAAAATTGCACAAAATTAGCAATGTAAATATGTGACTAGGAAGTGAATAGCGAACTTCGGAACAATTGTCACATGAATGTAGACAAAAGCAAGCCCAAGTGCTATAATTATATAAGGAGAAAATACAACTGTCAAATACAAGGCGCTCAAATATTTAGTAGACACAAATGTTACAAGCCATGACCACCCTAAGAACCTGTGACCAGATAGCTCACCATGGAGCTAATAAGACCGAACCGAAATCAATACGAGTAAGCAGAAGAAACCACAAGCAGCTAATGGAGGTCTGCCTCAACCTTAGAAGCAGTTTATACAATTCTGCAATAATACTGTATATGAATGGGGAATACTTTCCTACTACCTCCCCCTTTTTAAATGGCATGTAATCGCAAAGAGACCATTTATTTATTTTTATATTTATTATTTATTTATCTATTTTTATTTATTTATTTTATATTTTTTTTTTATATTATTATTATTTATTCACGTCTTTTAGGCTATTTTTAGTCGAAATCTCATGCCTGTGTGACCAAAATTGCTTTGCTCCTATTTACTAATCCAGCAAAGGAAAAGGTGGCCTTACTACTAGTACTAGGCCCTATATCACAAACCAAATGCAGGAATTGTGGTCAACGCTTGCTTATGTTAGCTGTGAACTGAATATGCTAATTAAGCCAAGCAATACATGCTATACAAGCACATATGTAGGCCCAGGCATATTGATACAGCCTAGGCATAGCCTGTCATTATTATTTCAACTAGGGCCCGATGAATGAGTCTACCCAGTCTATGGCCATGCACATTTGTTAGAACTCAAACGTAAAATCAAATAGCCTAGTAGCCTCTAGAGCTAGGCCATATACTCCTCAGTATTCCGCAAACTTGTGTTAAATTTAGGCTATCCCTTGGAACAATTTTTTAATTCAACTAACTTGTGTAATTCTAACTAACGTTAGACGAACAGGCATGTGCAGGCTTAACATCATTTTTTGTCATGTTTTCCGGTTCAAAAGCACTAATCGCAAGAGACTTATTTGCGACAGTTAAGCCATGGCAGCACAGCCTACATCAAGTCACGTCACTGTCCGACAGTAAACACGGACAATGACGGACGAACTGCAACAACAAAACATTGCCCAGACTGCGGGCTAGACTTATGATAATTGGAAAACCCTCACCTCGAATTCCACAAAATTTGACATGCCTTGAACTTGAGTTGAAGCTATTCTGTATTCACGCCACGATGAACTCACAAGTGAGAAAACGTCACTGAAGAGCCCACCACTCACTAGGGTTGTAAGTTTTTGAAAATGAACCATGCATGCTTGCTCCGAGTGGCTCGAACAAGGTGGGCACTGGGCGTGCGACACACGCCGCCCGTCGACCGTCGACTGCAGCTATGAACGGCGGTGCGTAGACCGAGGCTGTCACGGTGACGCGGAGTACATCCGCGTTTTATTACGGGATCCATCGGTGGTCACTAGTTTTGTTTGACTTATCAGGCAGCGACGACCACTAACCAAGAGTAAGCCTATGTGACGGCTTCTTCAGCTGGAGCAGCATAATTGGAGCATCCCAGGAATCGAAAAGAAGAGGAGAATTCAAGTGACAAAACGTGTAGGCTCTTTACGTTTACGGTGTTTTTTTCTGCGGCTGTATCGCCCTACAACAAGCGGAGCCCAGCTTAGGCCTAACGGTAACCGGCAACTGGGGAGGTCCATACTCGATGCCTTCAAAAGGTCACGAAAGCCACTGATATATCATCAACCCGATAATATCGTTCCTGGGATGTCTATGAGACACTCTACTCAGTACATTTTTAAAAGAAAACGAAACACAGTAGAAATCCGACCGGATATTTTGCTATCTACGGAGAAAATGTTCTTTTGATAAAATTTGCTGAACAAAAATTGAGATGTTTGACTCTGGAATCGGCTGTGACAGAGTGGCTATAAAACTCTAACCCGCCAAAAGCCCAGCTTACCCACGCGGAACCCTGATTCTCATTGGCCAAAAGTTAACTTTACAAATTTTGCATACTGCTGACCTTTTTACCTTTTGCATAATTAACCCTTATATGGGGATAGCATGACATGAACTAAATTCAATTTCTACCGCCGGCCCAGGCAGAGTTTGTTGACCTTGCACTTAGTGCTAAATTCGATGAGGGTGTAAATGTCAAATAAAATGCCATGAGAGGGTAAGGAGGCCGCATGAGCTTTCGCTGTGTATAAAACCTTTTATACCGGTGTAACGGTAAAAGGAGATAATTTAAAAGTGCTACTGTTATGGCACTGAAAACAAAATAGTCAGCCACTATGTCAAAGTCTTTAGTCCCAAGATCAGATTCATGCATGGGTAAACATGAAGTGAACCAATAAAACATAAATTTATAATTTAATTCAGAAGTTTTCTTAAGAAAGTAACTGCTCATCAAATCAAGAGATGGATGCAAAGTATACCAGAAACATTTTAAATATAAAAGAAATGTTAGACTTGGCCTACATAACATTCTCAATGACATTTTTATTCCAACGCCCCTATGACTGAGTATGATTAAGCTGGTGAGGGCTAGACATAATGAAGTCTCAGCCCAGCCACAGCCTTAGAAATGCACAAGTGTGACATGCAGATGACTGAGGAAGATGACTTTGTATTCTACGATGCAGAC
Organism: Crossaster papposus; assembly: GCA_037893245.1. Lineage (NCBI taxonomy): Eukaryota > Metazoa > Echinodermata > Asteroidea > Velatida > Solasteridae > Crossaster > Crossaster papposus. The sequence goes on along the minus strand of JBAIAA010000381.1, from coordinate 1,529,300 downwards.
AGGGGCCGTTGTACCAGATTTACAATGGTGTTACAGGTGAGCTCAACATGACTGACTTTGGCTTTGATAGATCACTCCACTAGATGGCGAACTAGTACAACGAAGTCAAGGCACAACCTCTTAAAAATAGATGATTTCAGAGAATTTGTAATAATCCAGATTCATTTTTTCCAGACTATATTACACCACTTGTTCTGCCATCTATGGCCACACCGATGCCAACATGATGAGAGACCTTAAGTCGTTCATTGAAAAACAAAATGCTGAGTTGGATGCTCCCATCATCCAGATGTCGCAGACTAATGACGACCAACTGATAATCGCAATTTGTACGCCATTGATGAGACGTGTCATCAAGGACATTAAGCAGAGTGGTGAAATGAATTTTGTGGAATCTTCAGGCAACATGGTCAGACATAACTTGCGTGTTTTCTTAATGCTAACGCATAGTTGTGTTGGTGGGCTGCCTGTTGGATGCCTGATTACATCCAATGAATCTGAGGGCACAATTACGAGTGCTTTGGAGTTATACATGACCTTACTGCCAACCGGGGCCTTCGCTGAGAGAGGTAGAGTGGGGCCGCAGATGTTTATGACTGATGACTGTGATGCTGAACGAATTGCCCTTCACAATGTTTTCCCCGATGCCACTTTGATTCTTTGTAACTTCCATGTCCTTCAGGCTTCATGGCGTTGGCTATGGGACTCAAAGAACAAAATTGCGATGAATGATCGTCAACACCTCTTTAGCATGGTAAAGGATATGCTCTATTCAAACACCAAGGAGAGTATTCAGGAAAAGTACGAGGAAATCTGTGAAGATGGAAAGTTGGAAGAGTATCCTGGGTTTTCTAAATACTTAAAGAGATTATGGCCGGAAAGAACTATGGGCTGTGTGTTACCGAGAAGAACTCCCAATCCGTGGTAACAACACAAACAACTTTTGTGAGGCAGCCATGCGTGTCCTTAAGGACAAGATACTGATGAGAACAAAGGCATTCAATGGGCTTCAACTAATTGATTTTGTCATCAGTCGGCTTGAAAACTACTATGTGCGAAGACTGATTGATGTTGCGAACGCCAGGCTGAATAACATTCATCGAAGCAAGTACTTTCCCCTTTCTAAGAGGATGAAGTTGTCGGACATTAGGCAACATTCGGCCAATGTTTTCTCAGTTCCGAGCGAGTCTGATGATGGTGTGTCCTACAACTTGGACATGGGGATGGGCTTGTGCTCCTGCCATATGGGGATGACAGGTGGCCCCTGCAAGCACCAGGCTGCAGTCGCGCAGCAGTATCGAGTGACATCAATGAACTTGATCCCGGTGAATTTGGTTGAGGAGAGACTTAAGTTGTACTATGTGGCCACAGGAAAGAAAGATCTACCATCGCAGTGGTTTGCTAATCTGAGGGCGGATGAACGTACAGATGTTGGTGCTGCAAAAGAGAGGGTTTCCATGGTTAACGATGGTGATGGTGATTGTGGAGAAGATTCTGCCGTTGGTGACATCGTTGAGATTGGTAATAACGCCACTGACATCTCAGATCTACGAAATAAAAGTGTGGCTCTACAAAATCAAATGCACAAGTTCGATGAGAGGGCAGTTCTCAGCACATCAAGTGCGTACGACTCTGAATCAGAACAAGGGGCTGAAGTCACTGAAGTGAAGAACTCACTTTTATCGTATTTTACCTTGTTGGCCACGAAGTTGGAGAACGACCCTGAAACGTATCTGTCAGCCATAAAGACTTTCGTCAAAAGTGGTCAACACTGATGCAGCTGTTACCTCTGCTTTGAATACTTATGGAAAGTATTCGGGACTTGCAAGTAACCTTAATGGTCGCATCAAGATGGCAGGGTTAAAAGGATTGGAGTTCAGCCCACAGCCATGGCTCGCAGGAAGAACCTGCCAGTTGGTGGTCGTAGATGTCTTGGGAGCGGTAGGCCAATGAAAGCTTTGTGCCCGACAGATGTGACAAGTACTGGTGAGAAGAGGAAATGCGAGTTAAAATCCAGTGTCCTGCCGGCACCAAAGAAGAAAAGAGCTGCACCTCACAATCTGTCAGTCTGCGTAAAGAAGAATCAAAGCCTTGGGAAGACCCACAGCAAACAGTAGACAGTATATACCTGATTCCTCTATTTGAAAGCTCTGGATTAGAAGTTCTTGTCCATGATACAGTTGTTGTTGGGATTTCGTGTCCCAAGGAAATATGGAACAGTAAGGTGTATGGCTTCAGTCTATTTTCAGATGATCCCTGATCAAACTATTGATACCTCTCTTCAGTTTCTCTACTCCAGTGCATTTTAACATCTGTTTTTTTGTCCTTGACCTTACATCTTTGCGACGCAGCAGAAATTGCTAATTGTTCTTTAGCCCCGTCTATACATCTGAGCTAAAATGACTTCTACATATGTGACCCACTCCACAATAATGGGTATTATGTCACAAAATAGTGAAATTGAGTTATATACATGGTTGGGATGCCTACAGCGTAAGCCTCCAGTTGGTATATGTGACCTGTCACCACGAAACCCGGACAAAGTTGACAAAATTAATTTTGGGTTTATGATATTTTCAAATTCTCCTGTTTATTAGCTTTTGAATGATATATAACTTATGTGGGTAGCCCTTCCCTGTAATCCCCTGCGAGGAGATTAAGACCCAGGATCAATCATAAGCCAAACAGAGAAAACGAGGTTTCTGTGCAGGAAGTGTGTGTGTGCACTGTGCGTGCACACACGCGCAGTGCACACACAGTGCACACAGCAGGGTGATGATAAATCTCCATAGCAACCGATATGTTCCCATTATTGTATGAAGCTAAAACATGGCACACATAAAGAACACATGTAAACACACATTCTGTGTAAGTACCAAGAAATTAAATAATTTATTTCATCAGTTATGGCAGTTTGATGTTTTGGTATATTTTGAGTGGAAAATGGCACAATGAAAATAAGTTAGACTAGAAGTGACTGCATACTGAACAATGTACAAACTAAACTACATAGTTTCACTGGAGTAAATCCGAGCTGGGGGGGGGGGGGGGGGGTAGCCTTTTGACAAGGCCTCGTGACTCTGGCTAAGCGGCTGAGATGAGTCTAGATACCCGGGGTGAACGCGCGACCGAGTGACGAATGTCACGAGGCCTTTTGCAATGTAGGTTTCACTGCTCGGCATGAATTATTCATAGATACATATTAGCATGCCAATACGCCAAATCAGAACGGCGATCTCCCAGTTGGCTTCGTTCGTGATTCGTTCAATATCAAAGCATGTAAGAAAAGGTACAAAAATGTATATAAATGTTGCTTCTGAGTTGAATATATGAATGATAAATACAAGATATCACATTTAAATCTATTTTACATGCAAAATTGCAATAAATTAGGAAGCAACTAATGATTTGAGCTAAATATTGTAAGTGACATGATTGGACATTCCCTGTTTGTAAAATGAACTAGTCCAACTCAAATATAAGCTGACGTCACGCGGAGATACGTTCGCTGATTGGACGCTACCATTTTGGTAGCGAATTCCAGTCGGAAACAAAGGTTAACATAAGAAATCCAAACCAGATTGATAAAGGCCACTTGTCTGGGCAATTCGCACTGGCGTTCACTCAGGTTTTCGCGATTAGTCTCTTTTTAGTCGCTCGGCGTCTATCAGACATGTGGCCTTGTTTAAAGGCTAGGGGGGGGGGGCTGATGGTAGAGGAGATGGAGTTGACTGAAAAAAAAGTATGCCGTGGAATTTTTTTTAACGTCGGGGGGGGGGAGGGGGGGGGGGGGGGTGGGGTGACACTATACTGGACACCATGACACTAGGGGGCGCTGTTCAGTATACTGATGTACAACTTTTATTTACATTCCCAACTCAACCTTACATCCAATAGCCCATCCCCCCATCCCCCTCCCCCCCCCCCCCCCCCCCCCCCCCCCCCAGTCAAAAAGTGGGTAGGGGGTATATCCCCCCGGGGGCCCCCGGGTGTCGTCCCCCCCCCCCGGATTTATGCCCCTGCATAGTTTCAACATGGATAGCCAATGTACAAGGTATGAACATTACATTTCTGATTGCTGTTTAATGTGAGTGTTATACTTCTTTATAATTTTGCTTCATTACCCTCTTTGATATCTACATGTACGTTATCTGTTTCACTTGTTGAGCTATTCATAAGATGAACTTGCATCGGGATAATGTAAATCAATATTATTTAATCTTGCCCTTCACCGATAAATAAACACTGTACATTCCGTGTGCAGTGCTACCACCAGAGTGAATGGGGTGGGACTTGAACCCAATATTCGCCATTTAAAACGATCTATTAAAGTTGGATCATCTACCTTATCTGCTTTACTTCTTGAGGTTTGAACATAAATTTTACATTGTCTATAGTGTGCCAACATTCGCTATTTAAAACTATCTACATGTATTACAAGGATTACATACTATTAAAAGGAGAAATCAACAAAATTAACAAAAGACTGTCTTGTAGGTTTCACGGATTGCCGTACTTAACCCATTGACATACAAAGCGAATTGGGGTTTAGGGGAAAAAAGCCTTCATTAAAAAAGAATCAGAAAATCAAAAACAGAGGTAATGTTCTTCCACCTCTACAATTAATACCGTAGAAACCAATAACCAATGTTTAAATTAAAATGCATATTATTGTGCAATAAAATTATTGAGATTTGGGTTCACGTCTGTCAAGGCAACCTGCACAGCTTTTTACTTCAAAATAAAAACAATACACTGTGAGACTTCTGCAACTGTTTAGATTTAGGAGCCCAAACGTGAAATCTTTGCGAGTGGTACATCCTCGTCAGAGGAATCGTCAGATGTAGGCATACTTTCCGGTTTTGACGGCACTACTTTTTGAGCTGGGCATGTAATATCTCGCGTCTCTGCAGTACAAAACTCCCGGATATGCTTGTGGAGGTATCCAACACGGGCGCTTGACAGACCTGGTACGGAGAGAGCCTGAGGTAAATCCCTTGGGGGGAGATTGGCGGAATTCCGCAGCATCTGATACTCCTGCTCCTCACTCTGTGAGCTTGGTGAAGACCTTGCCTGGATGTTCATTGCTAAACCTGCAAAAACATAAGCAAAATAATGACTAATAACATAAAACATGCACATGAAGCTCAAATTTACCTATGCAATAACAGCGGATGTCTGACTAGATTGGTAAAAGGTCACGTTTAGCACCAACTCATTTTACAAAAAAAAAAAAGATTTGTTACCTCCATTTTAGGTTATGGCAGGCAAAACCTTCAAAGATGGCAATGCTGACAAGTTAAAGCATGCAAACAATGGACTGCATTTTCTCTATTCCCAAACTGAACATGTTTTATTCTCTAGTTTGCAAATTTGTTTTATATTGTTGCGCTTGGTTTGATAAGAAATTGGATTTGGAGGGGGGTATATCTGTGGAACTGTCATACAGGTTTTCACACTGTCTTCTAATATCACCAAGTGATAGTTAAAGTCCTACAGTTATTTGCAATGATAAAATTACCTCATGTGATGGCAGGACTTGATGCCAAGAAATGGTACAAAGTACGTGGACAAAAACTTCTGCCAGTCGTATGTCCGAACAGTGACTTGCCCATCCTCAGTTCCAACGAGTCGTGGAACATTCACACCAGTAACCGAGCTGGAACGTACCACCTCCTCCATGTCTCTCAGGCAGCTCACCATACTCCTGCGATATCGCTGCTTGACTAGGCCAAAGCACCAATCTGGTGCAAATTTGGTGTGACCCGCAATCATAAAGTTGACAGTAATGTTCATGTGTAAGGCATTGATGGCTCTCCAGGCCAAGTACCACATGACATATTTATTTTTGTTCTGTCCCGAACAATTGTCGCAATGAAGATGAACATCTTGCTCTCCAAGGCCGAAATTGTCAAAGAAGTCGTGTACGTAGCTGATCACAGCATTTGATCCCTTTCCCACAGCTACCCCCTCGTCAATTATATAATTAACCTGTTGTGGGATTGCCTCACATGCTACTCCGAAAAGTCCACATTTCCTTGGGCAAAGGAAATACACGGGCCCAGGCTGGAGTGGGTCGTTCGGGTAATGCACTTGCTGTGCAAAATCAAACGCATAATGCATCTGGCCCTCTCTGCTGCATGGTTCATTGATGCCGAGCTTGACGTCCTTGTCTACTGTTGCTTTTGAATCTGCCACCATCTTTCTATAGAAGTCTCGCTCCATGGCAACAACATGCAGATGTTCCTCCTGCTGACGAACTCTCTCTAGCTTCAGTTCCTCCAACATGTTGGCGCTTCGATAGACGGCATTGTTGTTCCGTTGGCATTGCCAACAGAGGTCGCTCATGGGTTTTGTTGTCAAGATGAAGGGAGTGTAACGTCTCCAGATGTATGAGAAGGATGTTCTCTTGGCAATTCTTAACTCAGGTTCTCCTGTAAAAACAAAACAAACAAAAACCCACATTTGTCGCATAAAAGTCATGTACGCTAAAAAGGTTAAAACAAAGCCAATCCAATCTTTCTTTGAAAACATCTGAGTAGCAGGACCAAAGTCGAGTTCACGTCAATTGCTCAACATGCAGTCTTGTTTGAGTACCAATCCATGTGAAGGTACAAGAACAATTAGTCCAGGAGCTTATGACACAAAATTAAGTCCCGTAGGCACCGAATGATTAGAACATGCCACCTATCTAGATACCTAAATCAGACCCTCAGGAATAAGAAAAACCATGTTGGCAAAATGTTAAGTGTGGCAGAGGGCGGCCATCTTAAATTTCAAAATGGCCGCCATTTTTAGCCTCTTTTTGGCCTAAATCAACGTTTAAATGTCATATGAAATCAATCTTTGAGGCTGTAAACCCCCTATTGTTTATGTCAAAGGTTGAAACTTTACAATTTTTATTTGCAGGAAAAAAACCATGAATGGCTGCCATCTTGCTTTTCAAAATGGCTGCCATTTTTTATTTTTGATGAATATGTTTTCCTTTCAATGTCTCAAGAATTTTATGTGGCCAAAAGTATCTATAATTAACAAATAATTGTAGCTGTAAGTTGTACACATGCAACATGTGTAATTGGACAGAAGTTATTTTCGCTGTCCCTCGTATCGACGATACACTATATGCGCTGGTGGGTGGGTGGAGAGTGGTTTTCCACTCTCGATTTAGCGTCTGGGTATTGGCAGGTTGACCTCGATGAGGATGCCAGCCAGAAGTCAACCTTTGTAGTGCGGAACGGTTTATACAGGTGGCGATGCATGCCCTTTGGTCTTTGCAACACCCCTGCTACCTTTGAAAGGGTGATGGAGAAGGTGATGGCAGGTCGTCAGTGGGACATCCTGCTGATATACCTGGACGATGTCATTGTGTTTGGCAAGACTGTGAAAGAAGGAATTGAACGACTACGAGTCGTCTTCTCCAGGTTGAGGTGACTTCACCGTTGCATGCGCTGACTGAAAAGTCGCGTGAGTTCCAGTGGACAGATGCCTGCCAACATGCATTTGTTGGGTTAAAGCAGAGGCTGCAGACAGCACCGGTGTTGGCATACCCCGTTCCTGATAGCGACTACATCTTAGATACAGATGCTAGTGGAGATGGGATTGGGGCAGTTTTGTATCAGATCCATGACGGGGAAGAGAAGGTCCTCGACTTTGCGAGCCGTAAACTCAACAAGGCAGAGAGGAACTACTGTGTTACTCGGAGAGAACTTCTGGCGGAAGTTGTCTACCTCAGGAAGTTTAGACAGTACCTGTATAGTCAGAAGGTGATACTCTAAACCGATCATGCTGCTTTTATCTGGTTGCTTAATTTTAAGGATCCCGAGGGTCAGCTTGCCAGGTGGTTGGAAGTGATCAGCGAGTACTATTTGACGATTCAACACAGACCTGGGCGGAAGCATGGAAATGCTGATGGGTTGTCCCAGAAGGCCTGCAAACAGTGTGGTCGTGCTGACGCTGATGAAGCGCCAGAGACAGTTGGGGCTGCGAATAAGGCCAAGGTGGCAACGACCAGTGAGGTTGACGATGGTCGCCATGAGGTTGACTCTGACGTGCCGATCCCAGAGGGAAAGGGTGAGGGGCATTTTTGCTCAACCACACTTGCCTAAGGATGCAGTCAAAGAGGGTCAACTTGGTGACGGAAGTATTGGTTGGATGATTAGGTCAAAGGAGTCGGGCACAGTCGGCCCAGTTTAGAGACTGTGTCAGCCTCTGGTCCTCTTGTGATCAGTTGGAGGTGCTTGGGAGTCCGACGATGGGAAGTCGGTGAGGTTGCGACTACTACTTCCTGGGAGATTTAGAGAGGTCGTACTTCAGGAGCTGCATGGTAGCCGGACGAGTGACCATACAAAGCATAGAAATTCAGCTTCCACTGGCATTCCTAAAAAATACCAAAATTCATAACGAGTAACAGATCATAATACAACACTGCATCCAATGCCAGAGCTGCAATCGAGCCACTCACATGTCACTAACAAATCACTCACAAATCACTTCGTCAAAGTTCATCAACAGCTCGCGAGTCGACCAAAAATGAATGATGCGTGACCGACTTGCAGCGACCCGCAACCAGAACACTGATAGACAACACTACAAAGAGACGATAAACACGACATGTATAACAAATTAATGATGAACCAGTTGTTAAACAATCCTAAGATATGCATCAGCAATTACCTCTTGACACACGTATTGAAAAGGTGGATGGCCTTTTGAACAAATTAATTTCTAGTGCGACAGAGTGAAATGGGTGGAACACAAAGGAGGATGCCAGATATGTTGAATTTAAAATGATTTTCAATGGGTGTGAGGAGTCATGCATAATTTTGTTAACTTTCAACAAAACCCGATGCTCAAACAAGGAAACAATTGAGGGAAGATTCGAATTAATTATACGTTGGGCAATCTTCCTGGGTCTTTCTAACTTCTTGATGTTTTCTTTTGACAAGTTACCAAAGTTACAAACAAGACAACAAGTAAGAATACTCTGAATCAAGGACTGATAAAAGAGAATTAAAAACCTAATGTCAACACGAAATTCCTTCAATTTCCTCAGGAAATATAATCTTTGATTTGCTTTTCCTGCAACACTTTTACAGTTGTTCGTCCATGCTAGTTTAATATCAATCACAGTACCCAAATACTTGTACTCAGACAATTGCTGAATAGGTTGATCATGAATAACTAAAGGCTCATGAACTACTGCTGACCGACGGAAATCAAAATCAAAAATTCATCAGATGTTGCGAGCTGTGTGAGAAGAGGATATTTCCTGCGAAGAGGAGAGTTTCCCCGATCCAACAGTATTTGGTGGGCGAGCCCATGGAGAGAGTGGCTGTGGACTTGCTGGGGCCACTCCCCGGCCCCCGGAGTGACAGTGGCAACGTCTGGACTATGGTTACTACTGCTCCAAATGGATGGAGGCATACGCTCTGCCTGATGCTAAGGCAGAGACGGTAGCGAACAAGTTTGTCAGTGAGTTTGTCTGTCGGTTTGGCATTCCCTTGGAATTGCATTCCGATCAGGAGACAAACTTTAAGTCGGCGGTGTTTGGCGGGATGTGTAAGGTCCTGGGAACCATTAACATGGTTGCTGTGATGATTGATCCGATGAGGAGACAGCGTGACTGGGACGAGTGTTTACCGTACGCATGTTTTGCTTATCGGTGCACTCCCCAAGAGTCCACTGGCGAGTCTCCAAACATGATGATGTTTGCAAGGGAGGCGAGGCTTCAAATTGATTTGCTGGTTGAGGGTCCTACAGTAGAGGACGCAACGGCGACAGATTTTGCCCAGAGGTTACGGCAGAATCTGCAAGAGGCACATGGCAGGGCCAGAGAGTGCCTGAAGCAGAGTGCCAAAAACCAGAAGCGAAATTACGATCACAGGGTACATGGCGAAGGCCTAAAGGAAGGCCAGTTTGCCTGGCTGTACAAGCACGAGGGCGAGGAAGAAGCGAAGAAGGCTAGAACTTCGATGGGTAGGACCATACTTGGTGGTCAACAGACTCTCTGATGTGACCTACCGGATTCAGCTGAAGCCTGGGAGTAGGGTAGGCGACCGACTGAAGCCATACAGGCAATAGAGGGCGCCCTTCATGAGGCTGCATCATTTTGTTTCTCTGCTCTGTTGTTTTTCCGTTAGATTGTCTCAGTTTTGCTGTTAGTGAGTTGGTATTTGTCTTAAATTCGTGAACTGCATAGTATGTGAGTACTCGTGATCACCTACACTCCAGTATTTTCCGTGGACTTTGTATTAAAAGAGAGTTTTCACCACAGTTTTGTGGTGGTCTTTGCAGAGCATTATTCCCATGTTTGGAAGAGTGACACTAGACTACCTCTAACCAGTATTTGATGGGAGTTTTTAGTCTGGTACCGACATCTCCAAAAATTATTGTTGGTCTTGGGACAAAGTTACACTGGAAGTTCAGTATTTTCCAGCCATTTATTGGAGTCATCATCATATGCCTGGAGTTCATCAGGTGCTGGACTGTTTTGAGGACGCCGCCACTGCTAAAGCCATGTCATTCGTCAACTGAGATTTGACACGCTGTGGTTGCTGTCTCAACTCAAGAGACATGCCTACAATTAACAGACATACGTACTCCAGTAGCTTTCTTAAGAGCTTGAACAGTAACATCTGCTTGTTCCAACCAGACTCCCATTTACAAAGTACACTCATTGATTTAAGGGCGTGCCGAAAAAGAAATAAGAGGGGGTGTCGTGGAGGAAGGAGCCTGTATAGGAGAATACAAGTTGTGGAGGCTTATAGACCCCACTTACAGAACCCCACGAACATTAGGAGAGGGATAACTTTGTCAAATCTCACTGAGATTAAAACCATCACTTCAACATCACTTCAAGAACGTCCAAAGAGATATTTTCCTACATTCGTGCTTTGCAACGCTCAATCTCTTGTGAACAAGTTTGATGACTTTGAGCTGCTTTTACATCAAGAATCTGTAGATGTGGGAGTGATAACTGAATCTTGGTTTCGACCTGATATGCCTGACTATATGCTCTCCATTGACGGCTATGAGATTTTTTCAAAGTCTCGTAGTCATGCAAAAGGTGGAGGAGTTGCAGTTTATGTCAAGTCACATATCACTGCAAGTGGGATTCCAGAAATCTCAGTCCCCAACGAGCTGGAGTGTGTATGGTCTCTGCTACAACCTAAGAGGCTACCTAGAGATACATCGATCATCGCTGTATGTGGCGTCTATATTCCACCAGATTCGTCCCTCCAAGATCTTCTCACACAGCATCTATTGGAATCCATGGACCTTCTTCACACTAAATATCCGGACATTGGTTTCGCTATTATGGGGGATTTCAACAGAATGCCGGTAAATATCATTCTCAAACATTGTAATCTAAAACAGTTGGTTAAATTTCCCACACGTGCACTTGCAACATTAGATCTTATCATGACCAATTTCAATGTTCACTATAGAGACCCAGTTCCCTTGTCAGCATTGGGAAAGAGTGATCATGTATGTATCCTGTGGAGACCTGATGTGCGTGCTATAAAAAATCAGGGCAGCAAAAGGACATTCCGTCCTATGAAAGATTCAGAGTTAAGAGTGTTTGGTAGGTGGATTCAAGAACAAGACTGGTCTAATGTTCTCAAAGCTGAAAATACCCAGCGTAAGGCAGATGCACTATACGAGTCTCTCCATGGTGCAGTTGATAGATTCTTTCCCATGCAAACAATAAAAACCCAAAGCAGTATAAACCTTGGATGTCTCAGAAAGTTCAATCACTTGTAAAAATGAGACAGGTTGCGTTCGGGTCGGGGAGAGTCGTGGTGTACAATAAACTACGCAATGAGGTACGTAGAGAGATCAAGAAGGCCAAAGTTCACTTCTACGCTAATAGAGTTCGAATTCTACAAGAAACAAATCCAAGGAAGTGGCACCAGCAGATAAAATTAATGACGGGAAACACTAAAGCTGTCCTCAGAATACCTGTACAGGGAGTGAGTGATGATGATCATGTGACTATTGCCAACACAATTAATGATCAGTTTGTGAAGGTTTCTTCTCATATTCCCCCTCTGGATCTTAATGTTCTGGAGGCTTATTTACCAACCATGGAGCCTCCACCATCACTCTATCCTTGGGAAGTGTACAATGAGCTCAAACAAGTCAAATCCAACAAAGCCACTGGTCCCGATGGAATTTCTCCCAGGCTTGTTAAAGAATTTGCCTATGAGTTGAGTTCACCTTTAACTGATGTGTTGAATTGCTCGTACAAAGAGGGCGTGGTGCCTAAGCAATGGAAAAAGGCTATAGTAGTACCAATACCCAAAACGAAGCCCCCTACGGCTAATAAACTCAGGCCAGTTTCTTTGACTGACTGCTTTGCAAAGATAGGGGAGGGTTTTGTAACAAACTGGGTTTTGGAGGATACTCAAGACAAAATTGACCCACAGCAATTTGGCAATGTCAAAGGCATTTCCACCTCCCATTATTTAGTTAGTCTTCTCCATTCACTCCATCAGGGTGCTGACGAGGTCGGCAACATTGGGATGGTGGTTCTGACGGATTTCTCCAAAGCGTTCGATATGATTGATCATACCATCCTCATTGAGAAATTTATCCGCTTGGGAGTCCGTAGATCCATCGTCCCTTGGTTGTGTGACTTTGTCAGCAACCGCACCCAATGTGTACGATACAACCAAGCACTCTCAGAGTACAAGGTCCTCAGTGGAGCACTCCCTCAAGGAACTAAACTCGGCCCCATAGGTTTCCAGGTCGTTATTAATGACGCGGCTCATGATTTGGGTGAAAAGATTAAGTGCTGGAAATATGTGGATGACTTGACACTTGTTGAGAATCGTTCTTGCTCCCAACCTAGTGGCTTGCAAGTAGTTCTTGATGAATTTACTGAATGGACCAACACCAACAAACTCAGACTGAATCCCTCCAAGTGTCAGGCCATCCAATCATGTTTCAAAACTAAACCCCCACCACATGCCGAGTTGAGCATTGCGGGAGTCCCTCTGAACTTTGTATCTGAGGCAAAGGTCCTAGGAGTCTGGCTACAGAATGACCTCCGATGGGAGAAAAATATCAATGAAATTTGTAAGAAAGCCAATCAAAAACTGTATATGCTCCGCCTGCTCAAGAGGTTTGGATTCGATGATGATGAGCTCATATCAATTTATAAAAGTTATGTGAGGCCTGTTGTTGAATATGCTGATGTTACTTGGTCTTCCTCAATTACTGCTGCACAATTAGCACTTGCAAAAACGTGCATGCAGAACCATTTTGGCACAGCGCTATACTTCGTATGCGGATGCAATGCAGCTTTGCGGGCTTGAGTCTCTTGCCGATAGGAGGGAGAATCATTGTCTCAGCTTTGCCAAAGGACTTGCCAATTCAGAACGTACTAATGATCTTCTCCCTCCCACCAGACGGGAGTCTCATGCCCGCAACCTGCGTAATGCACATCATTATTCCCACTTACGCACCAGGACATCACGATTCAAAAACAGCCCAATACCCTATTTCATCAGCTTGCTAAACAAGTAGAATCTTTTGCTCTGTGAATAGTTTTTAATAATCTTGTTATAATTAGAGCCACCAAAAATATGTGCAAGATTAATACTCGCATTTTTGATTAATAACAAACAACCCCTTTTAACCCTTTACCAGTTATTTAAATAAGTATTATCTATGAGTAGCTTGCTCTTTTATTTATTTTTAATTATTTTTAATGATTTGAGACAGACAAATCTACAAGTATGTGCAAGGTACTAATTTTATTTTTCTTTCTAGATTCTTAACCAACTTATATGGGTGTTTTCTTAATTTGTTTAATTTATGTTTACTGTGATTTTGATGTTTTTAATATTGTAAATTATCATGCAATTTGACCTTTGGGTTACAATGTGATAATGTGAATAAAATATACAACAATATACAACAAACATACACCGGCGAGAATTTTGAGACGTGGGGGTACCAGCCCCAGATAGTTGAGGAACCCTTGACCGAAGAACAAGATGAAGTTCCTAAGACCATGCCTAGTAACCTAATTGTAGAGTTAGGTGTAGGAGTAGAGGTCGAGCAAGGATAACGTCATGGCCACGAACAAGTTGGTTCTTACCCCCTCCCTTCACACCCTTAATACAAATCGGTATGTAGGTCTAAATGCATACATTATCATATACTGTACCAAGATACGCTTAGGATACACTACTATTATGACATACTGGTGACCAATTTTGAATAAATAATGCTAAAAACCAAATATGACTTACTTTGATCACATCAGATGTATGTTGAACTGCTTCCTTATCATGGCAAATGTAGGGTTTGGCTCTAAAATCAGCTTTTTACGGCATTCAGAGCCAGAGTTATGGCATAATGAAGATGTATATAGCGGCCATTTTGAAATCCCAGATGGCCGCCCTTCTGCCAAAACTTCAAAATTGCCAACATGGTTTTTTTGTGCTCTCTAGTACCAAATAATATGACTAGGTGGGTGGGATCACCATAAGCTCCCTGACTAAATCACTATACTTGTGCCAATACAAAATTAGAAATTCAACATGCACATTATTATGTTTCAAAAAAATTATGTAAATTGGACATGAAGATTGCAGTGTTAGCAGAGTTTGCGAACTGTTAACCAGACTTTTACAGTTACGATGCCATGCAATCCCAAACCCTACTTGTAGCTACATGTATGTATGGCCAGTTTATTAATTTATTGATTTAATTTACCAGCGATACGATGTGCCTCGTTAAGTGTCTCAAGCTGGGTCCTATACTGCCTCCAGATGGATGACTTGTTGTCACGTGAGGGCAGGAGGCGAACTCTAGGGTCCGAACACTTCACACCGCTCACACGGCCTGGAATCACCATCCCATTCACCTCCGCATAATTGACGATAAAACCAACAGTTCGCCTGATGTCTTTGTCGGAGAGGGCTCTCTTGTTGTAGCGTCTACCTCCAGACTTCTTGGAAGGCGGAACCACTCCATGTGTTTGATATTGTTTGATGATGCCAGAGAGCTGGTCATTACCAATACTAAAAGTAATACAAAAAATTTATGAAATTGTATTAAAAACTGAATGTATATACATGCTATTTGTTATTCTTAGTAACTTCCGCGTCTCCTTTGCAAAAACATGTCTACGCGTCTTAAACTGATTTCGTGTTTGGCAGAAAAATTAAAAAAACACTTGTAAAGTAATTATTCTCACATGTTTTTTTCTGTTCAATGTTTTATTCAAAAATGTTGCTCCTAGAATTAATTTGTTTAACGTATTTTGTTTTTGCACTGAAAACTAGAAACACTTTGCCACCTAAGTTAATAATACTCACTTGTGCATGAACACGAAGGACTTGCGACAGACTTGCACTCCCTCGACCAGATAGGTTACTCTTGACCTCTCCCTGTCTTTCTGCAGTGCTCGTTTTACACATTGAGTTTTTGCGGTTTTCCTGATCGTCGTGCTTATTTTGCCCATGATATACATCTTGCGTTCTCACCCTGTCAGATCCGCGTCTGTCATCTGGGCACGCAGCTGTATGATTAAGCTTTCATCCAACAAGTTCGTGCAAGGATTGTTTTTGTTTCTGTTGCGGGCACATGTACAATTGCTAAAGTTCCGTATTTTTTGGAGCTCCTCGTCATTATCTGGAGAGGTCCAGTCGTCGGTTCCTTCATTATCAACAATCTGCTGTGCCAGGTCAGGCACAAGGCCGATGTCACCATCAACATTCACATGATCGTGATGATTGTCAATGTTGCTGGGACCAGGAACAGCAGGCAAAGTAGGTTGATCTTCATTGTCAGGCTCGTGTCTCTCCTCAGATTCCTGCTCATCATCAACAATGTCCATAGGCTCAGGATAATCTTGATCACTCTCCGGCAAATCGCAGTCCAGTTCATCTTCAGATTCGCTGTCATCCTCATCTGATGAGATGCTGTCCCCGAAGTACTCGGTGAGAAGACTTGCTAAGTTTGCGTTGTCTCGCTGTGCTAAGCCAAGCACGAGTGCTTCATTCAATGCTGTCTGTAAGTTTGCGGCGGATTCGCCAGATTTCGTAACGTGCGGCATCCTCAATCTTAAACAATTACCTTTATATTTCTTATGCAATCTCACAAACGTAAAGGTGAAAAAAGTACTATTTTATTATCTTAGCTATCGTTGAATTACCAGATTTGTTTCTCCAGCGCCGTGATAGAAATGTCCGCCAAAATGCAATGCACGTAAGACGAAGATGCCTAGTCTGGTGCCATCCCCGCTGCATACACGCGCAGCTGCACTAGTGTAGTGGTAACTAGACTAGGCAATTTATCACGTGATGTCAATTGACGAATCGCAAAGCTTGTAAGAGCCAACCCAACAACAAGAATAGATTTTGTTTACGTGTCGAGGCTTTGAAAAAAGCTCTGCCATTGGCAGTTGATGACATCATTGAATCGTTTCATGAATGAAAATTGACCCGTGATGATCCTAGCTTTCGGGCGATACCAAATGTATGGAGGGGGGTAATATAGATCGTGCGAATTGTTGGCTTCATTTCGCGAGCTTTAGCGGACGTTTCGTCGACTTTGTTATGCAAACACGGCCCTTTGTCTTTGTTCGGAAAAAGGGTTAAAATACGTCTTTATTGTGATCAGACTGTATTTGTTTTTTGGGAAATGCTCCGTGAATATTTTAAGATAACAAAAACATGGAAACTTAAAAATCGATGATCCCATGCAAAAATGACTTCACACGCTGTTTATATGGAATGCATGGTTGCGACTTTGTCCGGGTTTCGTGGTGACAGGTCACATATAATAGAGCTCCATAGCTACTCCCGTTGTGGAGATATGACATGTTTGCTTTTGATTACTTCCTTGGAGTTCAAATTACACAACTGAGAAAACAGCCTTTGAAAAATTCCGGCTTTGTTGTAGAACAACAGAACGATGAACACAAAATGGGCGTGTTTTCCACATTAATCATCAAAATCAACATTTCTTTGAATGAAACCTGAAAATATTGGTGTTAAAGATGTCATTAATGGCAAAAAGTGTAAATCACATTTTGAGGAAATGTTTATCCTCTCAACGTTGAGTAGTCCATTACATGATAGTGCACAGCGCAACTTAATACCCTTTATTGCAGATCCGGTCACATATGCTTTTTGATCAACATTGGGACTAGCATTCCTCACCTTTTAAACAGTTGCAAACTGTGCAAAAGCATAACAGTAGACTAAATGTAATTTTGAATGTAAATTTCAAACTTGAAGTATCCGCGATAGTCCTTAATAGAGAGGTTCTACCATGTCTACAAAATAGTTCTGTCTATGCAAAAAAATTAGTACAGTAGCGAGAGAAAAACATGTACATCGGTAATAGGGAGGTGTCCTTACTACAGAGAGTCCTCAGACTGGAGAGGTTCTACGAAATGGTTATGTGTACGCATTTCAGTTGTGATGTTTGAAACAATTTGTACAGTCAGCGTCAGTAAGACTTGCCCATAAAAGACACATGTATGTACGCAATAGAGATGTTTTCTTTTACGAAATGGTACTTTTATACATTTCAGTTGTAAAAACATCTTGTACAGTCAATGAGGCTTCTTAAAAAGACACATGAATTTGTAAATCAATTGTTGTATTTATTTTATTCACCCTACTTGCCATTAATGCTAATGGGCAAAAACCTAGGTATGACTTACTATTATATTATAGGTGGCACCAGGATCTAACTTTGAACATGCAAACAATTTTTGTTCACATTTATACCATGCATTATTTGTAAACTAGACCCTGGTGTCATCTATGGTGTGGTGGTTGTGCTAGCTTGAGCCCATTTAGCAAGCTGCAAATATGACCATTGGGACACTGAAAGCCAAAGACCTAGCTGTCCCTTATAATTCAGTGGTTATTTACAGTGGTCAAGGCCAATTCTTCAGGACGACGAGGCAATGGTGTCCAAAGTTGATTATGGACAGCCCTTTCTAGGATTTTACTTACAATCGGTAGCACTGAAATAGATCTGTAGTTACCGAGGCATGAATAATCCCCAGATTTGTGCAGTGGCATAATCTTAGCACTTTTCCATAAATATGGAACATAACCCTTAACAATAAACAGATTAATAAGATTAGTCAAAGACTGGGCAATAATAGGGCACGCTAATTTGAGAAGGTGGCAGCTAATGTCATCATCCCCAGGGGCTTTACTCGATTTCATCTTGCTAATTTCGTTAATGACAAATTCTACAGAAACAGGTTCTAGGTCAAAAGAAGCTACCGAGTCATTACAGGGCTCAACGTCATAAGAATCACAAAACGGTACATCAGTACAGATTTTTGCAACTGATGAAACAAAATACTGGTTAAAAGCATCGGCTATACCAGATGACGATGTACAGTCCTCACCATTAACCTTAATATTTGTAGGTAAGGTCCTCTTAGAACCAGGAACAATTTGTTTGAGACAGTTCCAGATTTTGTTACAGATTTTTTATTGGTGAATTATGCACCTAAATAATCTCATCTAGATAGGGCGTTATAGAAAAAGGTATAAAAATCGTGTATACGAAAAACTAGGGACTGTATACAATTAACTAGGGACTGTATCAATTTTTATTGATGAATTATGCACATAAATAATCTCATCTAGATAGTGTCTTATAGAAAAAGGTATAAAAGTCGTGTATACACAAAACTAGGGACTGTATCCATTTGTATTGGTGAATTATGCACCTAAATAATCTCATCTAGATAGGGTCTTATAGAAAAAGGGTATAAAAGTCGTGTATATGAAAAACTAGGGACTGTATACAATTAACTAGGGACTGTATCCATTTGTATTGTTGAATTATGCACCTAAATAATCTCATCTAGATAGAATCTTATAGAAAAAGGGATAAAAGTCGTGTATACAAAAAACTAGGGACTGTTTACGATTAACTAGGGACTGTATCAATTTTTATTGGTAATGAACATACTATGGAAAGGAAATAACATTCTCAGTTCTAGGGTCAATAAAGCCCAGAGTCAAAGGGTAAATAAATTAAAGCCGAGAATCATAGGTCAATAAGATTAGAGTCCTGTGATACAGAGTATGGGGTCCAAGATGATTTTTGATAGGGCAATCAATACTGAGTAATTTGGGGTTGGTGTGACATAGGGAAATCAAGTACTGTGTTCTAGAGTAGGCTACATAAAGTCGAGAGTCAGCGAAATACCATCTACATGTATAACGTGATGATGTTAAGCTATGCGTCTCAGGTCTATTATTAACTGTATGCCCTTGCCGACCGCGCATCCAGGCATCCAAGACAACCCAAAACCGTGACGTCAATAACTCGCTGACTATACCGCCCTCTGTTGGTTGTAATGAGCCTAACGGGTGATGACGTTAAGCTATTGCCGCCGAGTCTGAACCGGTGTCGTCTGGCGTCCCGACTTCGTTCGCGTAGGGAAGCACATGTGTAAACGGACACAGGACGTTATTACGTCTCAGGTCTATTATTAACTGTATGCCCTTGTCGACATCGCATCCGCGCATCCAGGCATCCAAGACAACCCAAAATCGTCACGTCGATAACTCGATGCCTATACCGCCCTCTGTTGGTTGTAATGAGCCTAACACGTGATGACGTCAAGCTATTGCCGCCGAGTTTAGTCTGAACCGGTGTCGTCTGGCGTCCCGACTTCGTTCGCGTAGGGAAGCGCACATGTGTAAACGGACACAGGACGTTATTACGTCTCATGTCTATTACTAACTGTATGCCCTTGCCGACCGCGCATCCGCGCATCCAGGCATCCAAGACAACCCAAAACCATCACGTCAATAACTCGCTGCCTATACCGCCCTCTGTTGGTTGTAATGAGCCTAACACGTGATGACGTCAAGTTATTGCCGCCGTGTTTAGTCTGAACTGGTGTCGTCTGGCGTCCCGACTTCGTTCGCGTAGGGAAGCGCATGTGTAAACGGACACAGGACGTTATTACGTCTCAGGTCTATTATTAACTGTATGCCCTTGCCGACCGCGCATCCGCGCATCCAGGTATCCAAGACAACCCAAAACCGTCACGACAATAACTCGCTGCCTATACCGCCCTCTGTTGGTTGTAATGAGCCTAACGGGTGATGACCACTGACCTCTACACCTGGACGGATCATTGTCCATATTCTGCTGTGCTAACACTTGAAGTCGGCGCGAACTGGAAGTGCAACATGGCGGACCCGAGACGTCACTGCTGTGAGCCAATGAAATGTCCAGGTGTAGATGTCAGTGGATTTACTCTGTACATTTTGTATTTATAAACATTACGTAATACGTATCGTAACAACACCTGGACATTTCATTGGCTCACAGAGTGACGTCGTGGGTCCGCCATGTTGCACTTCTCCGCGTGCCGACTTCAAAATGAAACAATGATGATCTGTCCATGTATAGAAGTCAGTGGTGATGACGTTAAGCTATTGCCGCCGAGTCTGAACCGGTGTCGTCTGGCGTCCCGACTTCGTTTGCGTAGGGAAGCACATGTGTAAACGGACACAGGACGTTATTACGTCTCAGGTCTATTATTAACTGTATGCCCTGGTCGACCTCGCATCCGCGCATCCAGGCATCCAAGACAAACCAAAACCGTCACGTCAATCATAACTCGCTGCCTATACCGCCCTCTGTTGGACTTTTGGCCTAGGCCGACCGCGCATCCGCACATCCGCGCATCCGCGCATCCACGCATCCCAGACAACCCAAAACCGTCACTTCTAGAACTCGCTTCATATAACGCCCTCTGTTGACTGTGATGAGCCTAACACGTGTTGACGTCAAGCTTCTTTCGACCTCGCATCCGCGCATCCGCACATCCAGGCATAACCTTACTTGTAAAATAAGATTCGCTTCATATGTCGACCGTACCCACTGGTGAAGTTTTTTGTACTGAGCCATTTAATCGAACTTCAACGCACATCCGCCCCAAACTGTATGATATCTGTAAGGCATCTCTGAATTTAAAGTTACTTTAGGTCGACCATGGAGAAATAAGACACGGGTCGACCCACAGCGCATCCAACCGGAAAAAAAGGTGTTCGCGGGTGGCCCTGCATTCTATAGTTACTTCACGAGTATAAATACTGAAATGTTCCACTGGTCCCTTTGCACGGCTGATAATGTCGCACTTGACTGGTTCCCGCAACAACGCACGCGCATCCACGTATACACACGTACGTGCGTGTATCCGTACACGGGCTGTTTCGTATGTACGTTCTGTCACGTACGTATGTCTGGTAACTAGACGTGTGTGGTCAGACTAATCTAGCTGAGTTTTCGGTCGTACCGGGATGGCGTCAAATTGTTAGGGGCGTGAAAACAATTAAAAGTGGGGTGCATTTTATTCAAAGAAATTTAAACACCAAAGATGAACAAAAACACGAAAAACACATTTTATAAATAACAAAATTATAAATTTTAATTATCTTCATCGCACCCACCCTTTAAGCTATTTGGTACGGGACGAACCAAGCTTAGCTGGGGCCTGTGTAACGGAACAGGGTATATGCCGGCTCATATTCAAGTCTAGCCGTTCTATAAATAATATAAGCTGATGTTTAATGCATACATCCGATGCATGAATAATCAGCAGTGCCCAGCGACCAATCACCGTAGCGCATTTTGCTACTTGTGCGCGGCCGGCCTGGGGTTTTGTTCAGTTCGTAGAATAGTGGCGTTGTAAAGAGACCTATCGAGATAGTGTGTGCGAGTTCTGAGACTTGAGACCAAGCAAGCTTCGGATGGTAGCGTTCAGCTCTGGTGGCGTTGCTAGCTGGGGTGTTTCCGTGTAACCAACCGGTATAACTACTGCGCGGTCCAGTCGGAAGTAGGAGCCGGGTGAAGTTGACGTTCTGGTACGGCCGGGTTCGGAAGTTCGTGAAGCTTCGGGTTAGAGTGAGTATAGTCAAGTGGTGCAATTGACCATGTGAGGATTATTGGAAGCCTAGTCATTTATAGGAGTTACACTAGACCCTCGTTATAATTAAATATATTATTAGTGAGGCTTACTGAGCTTCGTGAGGCTTACTGAGCTTCGTGAGGCTTACTGAGCTTCGTGAGGTTTATTTAAGGGTGCAGTTGACCCATGGTACTGATTTATGAGCTAGTTTTGTACGTGGCAAAGGGGACCACGTGAGGGTTACCTCCAGTGAGGTTTATTGTGTATTCTGTTTTGTATGTAAAGTTCATTATTCTAGAATCATTGAAAGAGAATAAGACCAATCATTGATCGTCTTTGGAATACTTGTTACTGTGAGGTTTATTTGCATTGTGAGTTTTATTAGGACAAATTTCAGTGCTCTTCTATTATATCAAGTTAATCATTCAGTCATAAAACGGTGGTATATTTCCACCAAACGAGCTGCCCCTAGGTTAAGTCCGCCGTTCGTTAATTGTCCCCCCTTGCGTCTGGATAGCCGCTCAACCTTGCGCGAGGCTAATAAATATATTTGTTGGATAATAAGAGTCGGTTGGAGTCCTGGGATAATAAGACCAGTCCCCATCAAGGTCCTCCGCCGGTTCCGCCACAGTATCCTACGTGCTCAAACTGTTGTGGCTCTCTTGCTTCAAGTCGCCATGTTGCTGCGACGTGACTGGTTTTTCACCAGCCTTTTGCCACACTTGTGAGATGACGGTGGATTGTTTCCCACCCTCAACTATCTTTGTATAATAAAGAACAATATGTAGGTGATGTTGGTGAGTTTTGTGTAGGCATTTTATATTCTTTGAGCGAGTTATTTGGAGTTGTTTTCTCGCCTCGTGGCACTATTTGGTTCCTTGTGACATTCGCGTTCGTGTGCCTGCGATCGCCGTTCACCGTGCATTTACATGATGAACCAATCTCTGTGTGTTTAGGAAGGACATCAGTTATCCACCTCCTGAACGCTCGGGGAACTTACTACATGAAATACTTGGAAATACATTAGTTGGAAATCATTGGAATAATTTATTTAGTTATTTGTTCCGCATTGTTTTTCCGCATTTGATCTTTAGAATTGTAATTAAATCTTATTGATTTGAGATTCTATACGGTAGCACTGGTTTCTATCTTGAATTTTATTAGTGTTGTAACCAGGTGCATGATCCAACTTAAGTGTAGGATATAGACCTACCACACACACAGTGGCAACACTGCCCAGAAGTGGGATCCTTACAAAAATGGCGTCGTAGACAGGATCAATGCACTTTGGTTTCACACTAAGCGATGTTTTGTGAAATATAAAATAAAACAATACTAATTCCCTGAGCGTTCTTGAGTGTTTAGCCGTTCGAGCTGATGTTCCAGCGTTCACGTTGAGGATTTGAACAGACTGGATTTAACTACCGTCCTGGAGTACCAGACTGTTTGACGTTTGTTGAAAAAACAGTATAGTTTTCTACTGCTGTGGTGGAGTTCTTGCAAGCCAGTGCCAGTGTGACTTTTTCCAGATCAAGGTACATTTTGCTGATCTTTTATGCATGTTGTACTCAACTGGAATGTATATTTCCTTGTTTTTTTGGGAAGTCTCTGATGTGTGACAGCTAGTTTAACACAGTGGATCTTTCCATTAGTTAATGTATAGTAGGCCTTTATACTCAGACTCATTAACGACCAAAGAGACAATTCTTGAGTTTATGGCTACAGCCCGAGATAACGTTTTATTCATCCGGATATACCAGATTATGGGCATACCGGTAAATTATTAGTAAAGTTTTTTTAATAAAATGGGCAACACCAGGCCCGACCAGTATGGGCAATACCACATGCCCAAAGCTACATGTACATGAGCCAAATTCACTTAAAATGCTGTATAATTTACAGTTTACATGTGGATTACCACACGATAGCTTCCCACCGGTATTACGTTCAGTCGGGAAAACATAGCCTCAGGATACTTTCGAGCGCTATGGCAACCAATTCAAATTGCATAACAAATAGACCTAAACCTGAAGTGATTTAAATGCCCCAAAATATGAGAACTTGGATTACTGGCTGTCTGCATCCGCAAAAATTGCCACCCGCACAGAGCGCGCCCAAGGTGGAAGACAACCAGAAACGCCAATTACCAGGAGAGGCACTAACGGATTTGGAAGGGAGTCTAAGAGGAAATATAGTATGAGATAAACTGTTGAATATTCGAGGTGAAAATACGATTGCCCATCGAAGATAAGTGGACCCCGTCATACCTATACAAAGACAATTCAGACCAATTAAATTTGGGATGATGCAAACACAGCGCTCTTGGCAACTTTGCACATTGCGATCTTGCCCATCCATTTATAGTGCGGCGCTTGCGTTCTAATGCTGGCTGAGAATAAGTCCCGAAATAGAAAACTCGGGGAAGAATGTCCGACCATATAAATGTCAAAATTGTCAAACTATCGCGAAGCATGGCCGCAATCCTTTGACGCAGAGTAAACCCATCCACCTTAACCAGGTCATTTGTACCTAAATGAACAATTATAAAAACTTGAGGAGGAGAAATTTTACTCAACTCATCCCTGAGGTCATAAAGATCACCTACACCTGCCCCACCTTTACCCTTCCAGTGAATTTGAACTGGGAGGGCAAACCCACACTCAGCACGGCGGATGATTGAGTCACCGACTATCAAAACGGTATCTGAATAAAATTGTAAGCAAAATAAAACTAATCACAAACCAACCTGACCATGGTGTATGAATTCATTTCTGACTCCCATGAGACTAGCAAAGGTCGGAACCCGGTGTATTTGCTATGCTGCAAACCGGACAATTTTCACGAACAGACGAAATATAATTTGTGAATTTTCACGAACAGCCAAATTGTATTTTGCCCCTGCGGCGTAGATAGAAATAACGTTGCTCCGAGTGCAAAAACAACGCGCGTACAATGTATATACATTGTATATACATTCACGAAGAGACAGATATCGGCAAAACAAGTTTTTAAGTTTTCACGAAGAGATGAATTCGTGCGCTATGGGCAAACAAGCCACCACCGTAGATTTGGAATTTTCACGAACAGACGAAATATAATTTGTGAATTTTCACGAACAGCCAAATTGTATGTTGTCCCTGCGTAGATAGAAATAACGTTGCTCCGAGTGCAAAAACAACGCGCGTACAATGTATATACATTGTATATACATTCACGAAGAGACAAATTTGGGCAAAACTAGTTATGGGCAAAAAAGCCACCACCGTAGATTTGGAATTTTCACGAACAGACAAATTCATATCTACATTAATTACTCGTCAATTAAGTTTGTTAGTGCTATTTAATAGGTATATTGTTATAGTGTTAGATCTTACCTCTCTGTACGTACCAAATATAAGTTAATATGTGCTTTACAAATAGGCGAAATCTCTTTTTCAAAAAGTGACCAACTTAAAACCTGATTTTCTTAAAACCAATGTGCAACTCCACGTGGCCAAATTCGTCTCTTCGTGAAAACGCTGACGATTATTGCTACATAATGTGTCGGGTGTGGGTTATGTACACAAATTATGGGGGTGGGTGGACCCTACCAAAGAGTTTGTCGTTTCCAAATTATTAGAGGGTGCTCGCCGGCTTCGCCCGAGTAAAGATTCTCGGCTACCAATTTCCTTGCCTTTGTTACGACACATTCTTTGTTCTCAACCTGCGGTATGCTCTTCGAATTACGAGGCAGTTTTATTTAAAGCTGTGTTCACGAGTGCCTTTTTTTGTTTTATGCGAGTTAGCGAATTTGCAGTTTGTTCAAGGCAGAGCCTTGGTGACTCTGTTTTGGGTTCAAAGGATGTACAGTTTTCTCAAGCTTTCTCAGGCTGTTTCTGTGGTCATTAGTTTTCGGAATTACAAGAATAATCAGCGTGGCCTCCCCCAGAGCGTTCGCTTAGTACAATCTGGCGACAATGCCCTTCGCCCTTGCATTTCAGGTCCATTTTTGCTGTCACTTTGATGGGAGTCCATTTACACAGCATCAATTCAATGCTGTATTGCAAAAGGCTCTTGCGTTTTGGGGTCTCGAAGGGGCCCATATTAAAGGGCATTCGTTTCGCATTGGAGCGGCATCTTCGGCCTCACATATGGGGGTTCCCAATGCTGACATTCAGACTATGGGGCGCTGGCGTTATAATGCATTCTTATCCTATATACGCCCAATACCGGTTTGCAGCATAGCAAATACACCGGGTTCCGACCTTTGCTAGTCTCATGGGAGTCAGAAATGAATTCATACACCATGGTCAGGTTGGTTTGTGATTAGTTGTATTTTGCTTACAATTTTATTCAGATACCGTTTTGATAGTCGGTGACTCAATCATCCGCCGTGCTGAGTGTGGGTTTGCCCTCCCAGTTCAAATTCACTGGAAGGGTAAAGGTGGGGCAGGTGTAGGTGATCTTTATGACCTCAGGGATGAGTTGAGTAAAATTTCTCCTCCTCAAGTTTTTATAATTGTTCATTTAGGTACAAATGACCTGGTTAAGGTGGATGGGTTTACTCTGCGTCAAAGGGTTGCGGCCATGCTTCGCGATAGTTTGACAATTTTGACATTTATATGGTCGGACATTCTTCCCCGAGTTTTCTATTTCGGGACTTATTCTCAGCCAGCATTAGAACGCAAGCGCCGCACTATAAATAGATGGGCAAGATCGCAATGTGCAAAGTTGCCAAGAGCGCTGTGTTTGCATCATCCCAAATTTAATTGGTCTGAATTGTCTTTGTATAGGTATGACGGGGTCCACTTATCTTCGATGGGCAATCGTATTTTCACCTCGAATATTCAACAGTTTATCTCATACTATATTTCCTCTTAGACTCCCTTCCAAATCCGTTAGTGCCTCTCCTGGTAATTGGCGTTTCTGGTTGTCTTCCACCTTGGGCGCGCTCTGTGCGGGTGGCAATTTTTGCGGATGCAGACAGCCAGTAATCCAAGTTCTCATATTTTGGGGCATTTAAATCACTTCAGGTTTAGGTCTATTTGTTATGCAATTTGAATTGGTTGCCATAGCGCTCGAAAGTATCCTGAGGCTATGTTTTCCCGACTGAACGTAATACCGGTGGGAAGCTATCGTGTGGTAATCCACATGTAAACTGTAAATTATACAGCATTTTAAGTGAATTTGGCTCATGTACATGTAGCTTTGGGCATGTGGTATTGCCCATACTGGTCGGGCCTGGTGTTGCCCATTTTATTAAAAAAACTTTACTAATAATTTACCGGTATGCCCATAATCTGGTATATCCGGATGAATAAAACGTTATCTCGGGCTGTAGCCATAAACTCAAGAATTGTCTCTTTGGTCGTTAATGAGTCTGAGTATAAAGGCCTACTATACATTAACTAATGGAAAGATCCACTGTGTTAAACTAGCTGTCACACATCAGAGACTTCCCAAAAAAACAAGGAAATATACATTCCAGTTGAGTACAACATGCATAAAAGATCAGCAAAATGTACCTTGATCTGGAAAAAGTCACACTGGCACTGGCTTGCAAGAACTCCACCACAGCAGTAGAAAACTATACTGTTTTTTCAACAAACGTCAAACAGTCTGGTACTCCAGGACGGTAGTTAAATCCAGTCTGTTCAAATCCTCAACGTGAACGCTGGAACATCAGCTCGAACGGCTAAACACTCAAGAACGCTCAGGGAATTAGTATTGTTTTATTTTATATTTCACAAAACATCGCTTAGTGTGAAACCAAAGTGCATTGATCCTGTCTACGACGCCATTTTTGTAAGGATCCCACTTCTGGGCAGTGTTGCCACTGTGTGTGTGGTAGGTCTATATCCTACACTTAAGTTGGATCATGCACCTGGTTACAACACTAATAAAATTCAAGATAGAAACCAGTGCTACCGTATAGAATCTCAAATCAATAAGATTTAATTACAATTCTAAAGATCAAATGCGGAAAAACAATGCGGAACAAATAACTAAATAAATTATTCCAATGATTTCCAACTAATGTATTTCCAAGTATTTCATGTAGTAAGTTCCCCGAGCGTTCAGGAGGTGGATAACTGATGTCCTTCCTAAACACACAGAGATTGGTTCATCATGTAAATGCACGGTGAACGGCGATCGCAGGCACACGAACGCGAATGTCACAAGGAACCAAATAGTGCCACGAGGCGAGAAAACAACTCCAAATAACTCGCTCAAAGAATATAAAATGCCTACACAAAACTCACCAACATCACCTACATATTGTTCTTTATTATACAAAGATAGTTGAGGGTGGGAAACAATCCACCGTCATCTCACAAGTGTGGCAAAAGGCTGGTGAAAAACCAGTCAGGTCGCAGCAACATGGCGACTTGAAGCAAGAGAGCCACAACAGTTTGAGCACGTAGGATACTGTGGCGGAACCGGCGGAGGACCTTGATGGGGACTGGTCTTATTATCCCAGGACTCCAACCGACTCTTATTATCCAACAAATATATTTATTAGCCTCGCGCAAGGTTGAGCGGCTATCCAGACGCAAGGGGGGACAATTAACGAACGGCGGACTTAACCTAGGGGCAGCTCGTTTGGTGGAAATATACCACCGTTTTATGACTGAATGATTAACTTGATATAATAGAAGAGCACTGAAATTTGTCCTAATAAAACTCACAATGCAAATAAACCTCACAGTAACAAGTATTCCAAAGACGATCAATGATTGGTCTTATTCTCTTTCAATGATTCTAGAATAATGAACTTTACATACAAAACAGAATACACAATAAACCTCACTGGAGGTAACCCTCACGTGGTCCCCTTTGCCACGTACAAAACTAGCTCATAAATCAGTACCATGGGTCAACTGCACCCTTAAATAAACCTCACGAAGCTCAGTAAGCCTCACGAAGCTCAGTAAGCCTCACGAAGCTCAGTAAGCCTCACTAATAATATATTTAATTATAACGAGGGTCTAGTGTAACTCCTATAAATGACTAGGCTTCCAATAATCCTCACATGGTCAATTGCACCACTTGACTATACTCACTCTAACCCGAAGCTTCACGAACTTCCGAACCCGGCCGTACCAGAACGTCAACTTCACCCGGCTCCTACTTCCGACTGGACCGCGCAGTAGTTATACCGGTTGGTTACACGGAAACACCCCAGCTAGCAACGCCACCAGAGCTGAACGCTACCATCCGAAGCTTGCTTGGTCTCAAGTCTCAGAACTCGCACACACTATCTCGATAGGTCTCTTTACAACGCCACTATTCTACGAACTGAACAAAACCCCAGGCCGGCCGCGCACAAGTAGCAAAATGCGCTACGGTGATTGGTCGCTGGGCACTGCTGATTATTCATGCATCGGATGTATGCATTAAACATCAGCTTATATTATTTATAGAACGGCTAGACTTGAATATGAGCCGGCATATACCCTGTTCCGTTACACAGGCCCCAGCTAAGCTTGGTTCGTCCCGTACCAAATAGCTTAAAGGGTGGGTGCGATGAAGATAATTAAAATTTATAATTTTGTTATTTATAAAATGTGTTTTTCGTGTTTTTGTTCATCTTTGGTGTTTAAATTTCTTTGAATAAAATGCACCCCACTTTTAATTGTTTTCACGCCCCTAACAATTTGACGCCATCCCGGTACGACCGAAAACTCAGCTAGATTAGTCTGACCACACACGTCTAGTTACCAGACATACGTACGTGACAGAACGTACATACGAAACAGCCCGTGTACGGATACACGCACGTACGTGTGTATACGTGGATGCGCGTGCATTGTTGCGGGAACCAGTCAAGTGCGACATTATCAGCCGTGCAAAGGGACCAGTGGAACATTTCAGTATTTATACTCGTGAAGTAACTATAGAATGCAGGGCCACCCGCGAACACCTTTTTTTCCGGTTGGATGCGCTGTGGGTCGACCCGTGTCTTATTTCTCCATGGTCGACCTAAAGTAACTTTAAATTCAGAGATGCCTTACAGATATCATACAGTTTGGGGCGGATGTGCGTTGAAGTTCGATTAAATGGCTCAGTACAAAAAACTTCACCAGTGGGTACGGTCGACATATGAAGCGAATCTTATTTTACAAGTAAGGTTATGCCTGGATGTGCGGATGCGCGGATGCGAGGTCGAAAGAAGCTTGACGTCAACACGTGTTAGGCTCATCACAGTCAACAGAGGGCGTTATATGAAGCGAGTTCTAGAAGTGACGGTTTTGGGTTGTCTGGGATGCGTGGATGCGCGGATGCGCGGATGTGCGGATGCGCGGTCGGCCTAGGCCAAAAGTCCAACAGAGGGCGGTATAGGCAGCGAGTTATGATTGACGTGACGGTTTTGGTTTGTCTTGGATGCCTGGATGCGCGGATGCGAGGTCGACCAGGGCATACAGTTAATAATAGACCTGAGACGTAATAACGTCCTGTGTCCGTTTACACATGTGCTTCCCTACGCAAACGAAGTCGGGACGCCAGACGACACCGGTTCAGACTCGGCGGCAATAGCTTAACGTCATCACCACTGACTTCTATACATGGACAGATCATCATTGTTTCATTTTGAAGTCGGCACGCGGAGAAGTGCAACATGGCGGACCCACGACGTCACTCTGTGAGCCAATGAAATGTCCAGGTGTTGTTACGATACGTATTACGTAATGTTTATAAATACAAAATGTACAGAGTAAATCCACTGACATCTACACCTGGACATTTCATTGGCTCACAGCAGTGACGTCTCGGGTCCGCCATGTTGCACTTCCAGTTCGCGCCGACTTCAAGTGTTAGCACAGCAGAATATGGACAATGATCCGTCCAGGTGTAGAGGTCAGTGGTCATCACCCGTTAGGCTCATTACAACCAACAGAGGGCGGTATAGGCAGCGAGTTATTGTCGTGACGGTTTTGGGTTGTCTTGGATACCTGGATGCGCGGATGCGCGGTCGGCAAGGGCATACAGTTAATAATAGACCTGAGACGTAATAACGTCCTGTGTCCGTTTACACATGCGCTTCCCTACGCGAACGAAGTCGGGACGCCAGACGACACCAGTTCAGACTAAACTCGGCGGCAATAACTTGACGTCATCACGTGTTAGGCTCATTACAACCAACAGAGGGCGGTATAGGCAGCGAGTTATTGACGTGATGGTTTTGGGTTGTCTTGGATGCCTGGATGCGCGGATGCGCGGTCGGCAAGGGCATACAGTTAGTAATAGACATGAGACGTAATAACGTCCTGTGTCCGTTTACACATGTGCGCTTCCCTACGCGAACGAAGTCGGGACGCCAGACGACACCGGTTCAGACTAAACTCGGCGGCAATAGCTTGACGTCATCACGTGTTAGGCTCATTACAACCAACAGAGGGCGGTATAGGCATCGAGTTATCGACGTGACGATTTTGGGTTGTCTTGGATGCCTGGATGCGCGGATGCGATGTCGACAAGGGCATACAGTTAATAATAGACCTGAGACGTAATAACGTCCTGTGTCCGTTTACACATGTGCTTCCCTACGCGAACGAAGTCGGGACGCCAGACGACACCGGTTCAGACTCGGCGGCAATAGCTTAACGTCATCACCCGTTAGGCTCATTACAACCAACAGAGGGCGGTATAGTCAGCGAGTTATTGACGTCACGGTTTTGGGTTGTCTTGGATGCCTGGATGCGCGGTCGGCAAGGGCATACAGTTAATAATAGACCTGAGACGCATAGCTTAACATCATCACGTTATACATGTAGATGGTATTTCGCTGACTCTCGACTTTATGTAGCCTACTCTAGAACACAGTACTTGATTTCCCTATGTCACACCAACCCCAAATTACTCAGTATTGATTGCCCTATCAAAAATCATCTTGGACCCCATACTCTGTATCACAGGACTCTAATCTTATTGACCTATGATTCTCGGCTTTAATTTATTTACCCTTTGACTCTGGGCTTTATTGACCCTAGAACTGAGAATGTTATTTCCTTTCCATAGTATGTTCATTACCAATAAAAATTGATACAGTCCCTAGTTAATCGTAAACAGTCCCTAGTTTTTTGTATACACGACTTTTATCCCTTTTTCTATAAGATTCTATCTAGATGAGATTATTTAGGTGCATAATTCAACAATACAAATGAATACAGTCCCTAGTTAATTGTATACAGTCCCTAGTTTTTCATATACACGACTTTTATACCCTTTTTCTATAAGACCCTATCTAGATGAGATTATTTAGGTGCATAATTCACCAATACAAATGGATACAGTCCCTAGTTTTGTGTATACACGACTTTTATACCTTTTTCTATAAGACACTATCTAGATGAGATTATTTATGTGCATAATTCATCAATAAAAATTGATACAGTCCCTAGTTAATTGTATACAGTCCCTAGTTTTTCGTATACACGATTTTTATACCTTTTTCTATAACGCCCTATCTAGATGAGATTATTTAGGTGCATAATTCACCAATAAAAAATCTGTAACAAAATCTGGAACTGTCTCAAACAAATTGTTCCTGGTTCTAAGAGGACCTTACCTACAAATATTAAGGTTAATGGTGAGGACTGTACATCGTCATCTGGTATAGCCGATGCTTTTAACCAGTATTTTGTTTCATCAGTTGCAAAAATCTGTACTGATGTACCGTTTTGTGATTCTTATGACGTTGAGCCCTGTAATGACTCGGTAGCTTCTTTTGACCTAGAACCTGTTTCTGTAGAATTTGTCATTAACGAAATTAGCAAGATGAAATCGAGTAAAGCCCCTGGGGATGATGACATTAGCTGCCACCTTCTCAAATTAGCGTGCCCTATTATTGCCCAGTCTTTGACTAATCTTATTAATCTGTTTATTGTTAAGGGTTATGTTCCATATTTATGGAAAAGTGCTAAGATTATGCCACTGCACAAATCTGGGGATTATTCATGCCTCGGTAACTACAGATCTATTTCAGTGCTACCGATTGTAAGTAAAATCCTAGAAAGGGCTGTCCATAATCAACTTTGGACACCATTGCCTCGTCGTCCTGAAGAATTGGCCTTGACCACTGTAAATAACCACTGAATTATAAGGGACAGCTAGGTCTTTGGCTTTCAGTGTCCCAATGGTCATATTTG
Organism: Crossaster papposus; assembly: GCA_037893245.1. Lineage (NCBI taxonomy): Eukaryota > Metazoa > Echinodermata > Asteroidea > Velatida > Solasteridae > Crossaster > Crossaster papposus. The sequence goes on along the minus strand of JBAIAA010000381.1, from coordinate 1,496,246 downwards.
CAGCTTGCTAAATGGGCTCAAGCTAGCACAACCACCACACCATAGATGACACCAGGGTCTAGTTTACAAATAATGCATGGTATAAATGTGAACAAAAATTGTTTGCATGTTCAAAGTTAGATCCTGGTGCCACCTATAATATAATAGTAAGTCATACCTAGGTTTTTGCCCATTAGCATTAATGGCAAGTAGGGTAAATAAAATAAATACAACAATTGATTTACAAATTCATGTGTCTTTTTAAGAAGCCTCATTGACTGTACAAGATGTTTTTACAACTGAAATGTATAAAAGTACCATTTCGTAAAAGAAAACATCTCTATTGCGTACATACATGTGTCTTTTATGGGCAAGTCTTACTGACGCTGACTGTACAAATTGTTTCAAACATCACAACTGAAATGCGTACACATAACCATTTCGTAGAACCTCTCCAGTCTGAGGACTCTCTGTAGTAAGGACACCTCCCTATTACCGATGTACATGTTTTTCTCTCGCTACTGTACTAATTTTTTTGCATAGACAGAACTATTTTGTAGACATGGTAGAACCTCTCTATTAAGGACTATCGCGGATACTTCAAGTTTGAAATTTACATTCAAAATTACATTTAGTCTACTGTTATGCTTTTGCACAGTTTGCAACTGTTTAAAAGGTGAGGAATGCTAGTCCCAATGTTGATCAAAAAGCATATGTGACCGGATCTGCAATAAAGGGTATTAAGTTGCGCTGTGCACTATCATGTAATGGACTACTCAACGTTGAGAGGATAAACATTTCCTCAAAATGTGATTTACACTTTTTGCCATTAATGACATCTTTAACACCAATATTTTCAGGTTTCATTCAAAGAAATGTTGATTTTGATGATTAATGTGGAAAACACGCCCATTTTGTGTTCATCGTTCTGTTGTTCTACAACAAAGCCGGAATTTTTCAAAGGCTGTTTTCTCAGTTGTGTAATTTGAACTCCAAGGAAGTAATCAAAAGCAAACATGTCATATCTCCACAACGGGAGTAGCTATGGAGCTCTATTATATGTGACCTGTCACCACGAAACCCGGACAAAGTCGCAACCATGCATTCCATATAAACAGCGTGTGAAGTCATTTTTGCATGGGATCATCGATTTTTAAGTTTCCATGTTTTTGTTATCTTAAAATATTCACGGAGCATTTCCCAAAAAACAAATACAGTCTGATCACAATAAAGACGTATTTTAACCCTTTTTCCGAACAAAGACAAAGGGCCGTGTTTGCATAACAAAGTCGACGAAACGTCCGCTAAAGCTCGCGAAATGAAGCCAACAATTCGCACGATCTATATTACCCCCCTCCATACATTTGGTATCGCCCGAAAGCTAGGATCATCACGGGTCAATTTTCATTCATGAAACGATTCAATGATGTCATCAACTGCCAATGGCAGAGCTTTTTTCAAAGCCTCGACACGTAAACAAAATCTATTCTTGTTGTTGGGTTGGCTCTTACAAGCTTTGCGATTCGTCAATTGACATCACGTGATAAATTGCCTAGTCTAGTTACCACTACACTAGTGCAGCTGCGCGTGTATGCAGCGGGGATGGCACCAGACTAGGCATCTTCGTCTTACGTGCATTGCATTTTGGCGGACATTTCTATCACGGCGCTGGAGAAACAAATCTGGTAATTCAACGATAGCTAAGATAATAAAATAGTACTTTTTTCACCTTTACGTTTGTGAGATTGCATAAGAAATATAAAGGTAATTGTTTAAGATTGAGGATGCCGCACGTTACGAAATCTGGCGAATCCGCCGCAAACTTACAGACAGCATTGAATGAAGCACTCGTGCTTGGCTTAGCACAGCGAGACAACGCAAACTTAGCAAGTCTTCTCACCGAGTACTTCGGGGACAGCATCTCATCAGATGAGGATGACAGCGAATCTGAAGATGAACTGGACTGCGATTTGCCGGAGAGTGATCAAGATTATCCTGAGCCTATGGACATTGTTGATGATGAGCAGGAATCTGAGGAGAGACACGAGCCTGACAATGAAGATCAACCTACTTTGCCTGCTGTTCCTGGTCCCAGCAACATTGACAATCATCACGATCATGTGAATGTTGATGGTGACATCGGCCTTGTGCCTGACCTGGCACAGCAGATTGTTGATAATGAAGGAACCGACGACTGGACCTCTCCAGATAATGACGAGGAGCTCCAAAAAATACGGAACTTTAGCAATTGTACATGTGCCCGCAACAGAAACAAAAACAATCCTTGCACGAACTTGTTGGATGAAAGCTTAATCATACAGCTGCGTGCCCAGATGACAGACGCGGATCTGACAGGGCGAGAACGCAAGATGTATATCATGGGCAAAATAAGCACGACGATCAGGAAAACCGCAAAAACTCAATGTGTAAAACGAGCACTGCAGAAAGACAGGGAGAGGTCAAGAGTAACCTATCTGGTCGAGGGAGTGCAAGTCTGTCGCAAGTCCTTCGTGTTCATGCACAAGTGAGTATTATTAACATAGGTGGCAAAGTGTTTCTAGTTTTCAGTGCAAAAACAAAATACGTTAAACAAATTAATTCTAGGAGCAACATTTTTGAATAAAACATTGAACAGAAAAAAACATGTGAGAATAATTACTTTACAAGTGTTTTTTTAATTTTTCTGCCAAACACGAAATCAGTTTAAGACGCGTAGACATGTTTTTGCAAAGGAGACGCGGAAGTTACTAAGAATAACAAATAGCATGTATATACATTCAGTTTTTAATACAATTTCATAAATTTTTTGTATTACTTTTAGTATTGGTAATGACCAGCTCTCTGGCATCATCAAACAATATCAAACACATGGAGTGGTTCCGCCTTCCAAGAAGTCTGGAGGTAGACGCTACAACAAGAGAGCCCTCTCCGACAAAGACATAAGGCGAACTGTTGGTTTTATCGTCAATTATGCGGAGGTGAATGGGATGGTGATTCCAGGCCGTGTGAGCGGTGTGAAGTGTTCGGACCCTAGAGTTCGCCTCCTGCCCTCACGTGACAACAAGTCATCCATCTGGAGGCAGTATAGGACCCAGCTTGAGACACTTAACGAGGCACATCGTATCGCTGGTAAATTAAATCAATAAATTAATAAACTGGCCATACATACATGTAGCTACAAGTAGGGTTTGGGATTGCATGGCATCGTAACTGTAAAAGTCTGGTTAACAGTTCGCAAACTCTGCTAACACTGCAATCTTCATGTCCAATTTACATAATTTTTTTGAAACATAATAATGTGCATGTTGAATTTCTAATTTTGTATTGGCACAAGTATAGTGATTTAGTCAGGGAGCTTATGGTGATCCGTAGGAAATAAATGATTAGAAGATCCCACCCACCTAGTCATATTATTTAGGTACTAGAGAGCACAAAAAAACCATGTTGGCAATTTTGAAGTTTTGGCAGAAGGGCGGCCATCTGGGATTTCAAAATGGCCGCTATATACATCTTCATTATGCCATAACTCTGGCTCTGAATGCCGTAAAAAGCTGATTTTGGAGCCAAACCCTACATTTGCCATGATAAGGAAGCAGTTCAACATACATCTGATGTGATCAAAGTAAGTCATATTTGGTTTTTAGCATTATTTATTCAAAATTGGTCACCAGTATGTCATAATAGTAGTGTATCCTAAGCGTATCTTGGTACAGTATATGATAATGTATGCATTTAGACCTACATACCGATTTGTATTAAGGGTGTGAAGGGAGGGGGTAAGAACCAACTTGTTCGTGGCCATGACGTTATCCTTGCTCGACCTCTACTCCTACACCTAACTCTACAATTAGGTTACTAGGCATGGTCTTAGGAACTTCATCTTGTTCTTCGGTCAAGGGTTCCTCAACTATCTGGGGCTGGTACCCCCACGTCTCAAAATTCTCGCCGGTGTATGTTTGTTGTATATTGTTGTATATTTTATTCACATTATCACATTGTAACCCAAAGGTCAAATTGCATGATAATTTACAATATTAAAAACATCAAAATCACAGTAAACATAAATTAAACAAATTAAGAAAACACCCATATAAGTTGGTTAAGAATCTAGAAAGAAAAATAAAATTAGTACCTTGCACATACTTGTAGATTTGTCTGTCTCAAATCATTAAAAATAATTAAAAATAAATAAAAGAGCAAGCTACTCATAGATAATACTTATTTAAATAACTGGTAAAGGGTTAAAAGGGGTTGTTTGTTATTAATCAAAAATGCGAGTATTAATCTTGCACATATTTTTGGTGGCTCTAATTATAACAAGATTATTAAAAACTATTCACAGAGCAAAAGATTCTACTTGTTTAGCAAGCTGATGAAATAGGGTATTGGGCTGTTTTTGAATCGTGATGTCCTGGTGCGTAAGTGGGAATAATGATGTGCATTACGCAGGTTGCGGGCATGAGACTCCCGTCTGGTGGGAGGGAGAAGATCATTAGTACGTTCTGAATTGGCAAGTCCTTTGGCAAAGCTGAGACAATGATTCTCCCTCCTATCGGCAAGAGACTCAAGCCCGCAAAGCTGCATTGCATCCGCATACGAAGTATAGCGCTGTGCCAAAATGGTTCTGCATGCACGTTTTTGCAAGTGCTAATTGTGCAGCAGTAATTGAGGAAGACCAAGTAACATCAGCATATTCAACAACAGGCCTCACATAACTTTTATAAATTGATATGAGCTCATCATCATCGAATCCAAACCTCTTGAGCAGGCGGAGCATATACAGTTTTTGATTGGCTTTCTTACAAATTTCATTGATATTTTTCTCCCATCGGAGGTCATTCTGTAGCCAGACTCCTAGGAACTTTGCCTCAGATACAAAGTTCAGAGGGACTCCCGCAATGCTCGGCATGTGGTGGGGGTTTAGTTTTGAAACATGATTGGATGGCCTGACACTTGGAGGGATTCAGTCTGAGTTTGTTGGTGTTGGTCCATTCAGTAAATTCATCAAGAACTACTTGCAAGCCACTAGGTTGGGAGCAAGAACGATTCTCAACAAGTGTCAAGTCATCCACATATTTCCAGCACTTAATCTTTTCACCCAAATCATGAGCCGCGTCATTAATAACGACCTGGAAACCTATGGGGCCGAGTTTAGTTCCTTGAGGGAGTGCTCCACTGAGGACCTTGTACTCTGAGAGTGCTTGGTTGTATCGTACACATTGGGTGCGGTTGCTGACAAAGTCACACAACCAAGGGACGATGGATCTACGGACTCCCAAGCGGATAAATTTCTCAATGAGGATGGTATGATCAATCATATCGAACGCTTTGGAGAAATCCGTCAGAACCACCATCCCAATGTTGCCGACCTCGTCAGCACCCTGATGGAGTGAATGGAGAAGACTAACTAAATAATGGGAGGTGGAAATGCCTTTGACATTGCCAAATTGCTGTGGGTCAATTTTGTCTTGAGTATCCTCCAAAACCCAGTTTGTTACAAAACCCTCCCCTATCTTTGCAAAGCAGTCAGTCAAAGAAACTGGCCTGAGTTTATTAGCCGTAGGGGGCTTCGTTTTGGGTATTGGTACTACTTAGTGAGGTGGATTAAGGACAAAAAACACGAAGATCGTGACACGGTGGACAAAAGCACAATTTTTTTTTTAAAGACTCCTATGGGTATGTAGATTAATAAAATCCCATGCTCCAAAAAAATTGCAATGACCTTGACCTAATTATGACGTAATATATTCAAAATGGCCGCCATTTCCTTAAAACGGCATGTTTTTAGTTATATAATGCCGAGGCAAGTGATTTTAGTAGCGAATTATATGTATCAAAGGCCAAGGAATCGCATGGCAACGTTTGTGTTGCGCTGAAACAAACAGTTTCATCATTTTTGTATTAAATTTGTCTATATTAGCATATGATGGTATAAAATACATCATCATGTTTATTGGGAAGCAGCGTAATCATACATGTCACTCAAGTTTTGTTTTAATTTTTAGAACGATTCTCGGTCACATGGGAAGGACATTAAAATGAAGGTCGTGTAATACTGGGTTATGGGGAATTTTCTTTCTTTTTCAGTGAGACTATTATTTTTTTTTTATTCAAATAGAGTGCTTATGCACGAAGGTAGCACAGATAGACCGGTTTATGCAGGCATACTTCAAAGAATGATCAGTTTATTTTTTTGAGTTTTTATTGATCAATCCTAGAGTTTGCTGCTGTGAATCAGAACTCTTTCTATATGGAAAGGGAAGAGTGTTTATGGGAGTTGTCACAAGTCAGAACTTTTCCTCATCGTTTTCTTTATTTTTTGGGGGATGCTGAAACAGTTCTGCTGCGTGAGGTATCGTTGGATTTTAGGTGTGTGGCTGGTCTGCAGATGTGTAATTATGATTTGCTGGTATGCCAGCAGTGTGGTTGCGTAACTATACTGCCCAGAGCGTAATTCATAATTTAAGTTTTTATTCCTTAGTGATATACGCTTCATGGGAGGTCAGTTCAGGCCACATTTTTTTCTGCGAGATTGCAGTCAGAAGGAATGGGGGGGGGGGGGGGGGGTTCGTGTACAAGTTTCAAAAGAACCCCTCCGTGCTTTTCGTTATTTTTTTTGAGACGCGGAAAAGGTTCTGTTGACAAGTATCATATGGATTGTATTTGTGACTGGTCTACAGAGATATAGGTCTTTAATTGTACGTTATCTAGTGGGTATGCCAGAAGGTGGTTGTTTGACTGGCCTCTCCAGAGCGTAATTCTTAACTCTTTTTTTCTTTTTTTGTGTAAGACACGCATCTGGCTGGGGGGTCAGTTCTAGCCACATTATCTCTGCTAGATGACAGTCCGTGGTTGGAGTTCGTGGACAGGCAAATACAACAAACGTCTGCAGGCCAATTGGGTTAGGCATTCCCTAAAAGCGGGAGTTTCAAACCCTGTCTCTGGTTTTGGCGACGCGATGACTGGTTTGTGTATTGCAACAGTACTAGTGGTCCATTTGTTCTTAGTTCACTCAGTGATTGATTATTACCGGTGATAATATGCCGTCCCCTCTTTTTCCCCCTTTTTTGGAAGGGGAGCAGGGCATATTTTCTGTGCTATATCATGCACGTCATCAGCCACCATCTTATAGTTCAATTTTCTTTCCTTGTTTGTCGGTTTATATGACAAGTGGCAAGGACAAGTATCGTTTTTTTTAGTGGGGTGGGGGTGGGGGTTTGTCTTGACTTATTTATTTTGTTTTAGTCTTGAGATCCATTTCTTTGATCATTGTTTTGGTCTTCCAATAGTTCCAATATAATTTGCAGATTCTCCTCATCAAGATTGTGTTCCTCTTGGTTGGATTGTGGGGATGCTTTAATCCTAGATCGAACAAGTTCATCTTTTATGTTTTTGTGCCTTTTGTATGCCAGGATGGGTTGGGTATCAAAAATCCTATTTAGATATTCGTTATCGCTAATTAAGGGCCAGTGTTTGAGGATGGCCCATTTGAGAGCTGGGTGCGCGACATGTGGAAAACAAAACGATACAGTAATTACGAAAGCTCTAAAATAATTGGAAGATGTGATGCTTGCTTCATCAAAACATTAATCTAAAATGTTTTAATACCAGAAATTGAGACTGTTCATTATTGAACAATAACAAACTTTAAAATCAAAACGGACTTTAAAGGGGCAGGATTACTATGAGTTTAACAATAATTGAAGGAAGTATGTCCTAACTTGCCAAACAACATGTACATATCTTTGCAGTTCACTGGGTATAAACGCTTTAGACTTAAACAGTTGTGACGTCAAACAAATGGACCAGCATTGATTGACTTGGGTACAGGTTTCCCGAGAACGCCAATTTTTTGAGCGACGATCCTGCCCCTTTAAGTAGGTGGTTAATAGTAATAAACTGTAAAAACAAACTAATAACTGTAACTGTAAGAGGCAGTTAAATAAATGGTAACACACTATAATCCCTCGTCTACACAAACCAACTGTTATATGCGCTATTCAATATAATAAATATCCTGTCATAACCTATATCCGGTCAGAATCATTGTTTCATTGTGTTAATGTGTTATTGTTTTGGTTGATAGTTATTGTTTATTATATCATAATGACATCATGGTATCTTGTAGATCAGTGCCACGGTAATTATACTGTTACCATTTTGAACACAAAAAATAGCATTTTGGTGAAAAAACGGCAATAAAATCTGGTTTTTTTTCAAATTTTGTGTTATTTGTGTAGTATTGACGATAATGACGTCATATTTACATCAATATACATGTAGTCACCATAAAGGATATTAATTTTTTACAAACTAATACCACCCTCATTGAATTCCTTGACCTCAGAAACATAATTTTGGCATGTAGAAATCCCACCATGGCATTTGCGTTTGCTTTATTACATAACACGAGGTTATGACGTCATAATGACGTAATTCAAGGTTAACAATTCTCAGATTTTTTGGAGCATGACTTTTTTTAAATCTATGGGTCAAACTGATACTTTGGTGACAAAATGGTGCTTTTGTCCACCGTGTAACGATTTTTTCCTTTATCCACCTCACTATACTATAGCCTTTTTCCATTGCTTAGGCACCACGCCCTCTTTGTACGAGCAATTCAACACATCAGTTAAAGGTGAACTCAACTCATAGGCAAATTCTTTAACAAGCCTAAGAGAAATTCCATCGGGACCAGTGGCTTTGTTGGATTTGACTTTTTTGAGCTCATTGTACACTTCCCAAGGATAGAGTGATGGTGGAGGCTCCATGGTTGGTAAATAAGCCTCCAGAACATTAAGATCCAGAGGGGGAATATGAGAAGAAACCTTCACAAACTGATCATTAATTGTGTTGGCAATAGTCACATGATCATCATCACTCACTCCCTGTACAGGTATTCTGAGGACAGCTTTAGTGTTTCCCGTCATTAATTTTATCTGCTGGTGCCACTTCCTTGGATTTGTTTCTTGTAGAATTCGAACTCTATTAGCGTAGAAGTGAACTTTGGCCTTCTTGATCTCTCTACGTACCTCATTGCGTAGTTTATTGTACACCACGACTCTCCCCGACCCGAACGCAACCTGTCTCATTTTTACAAGTGATTGAACTTTCTGAGACATCCAAGGTTTATTACTGCTTTGGGTTTTTATTGTTTGCATGGGAAAGAATCTATCAACTGCACCATGGAGAGACTCGTATAGTGCATCTGCCTTACGCTGGGTATTTTCAGCTTTGAGAACATTAGACCAGTCTTGTTCTTGAATCCACCTACCAAACACTCTTAACTCTGAATCTTTCATAGGACGGAATGTCCTTTTGCTGCCCTGATTTTTTATAGCACGCACATCAGGTCTCCACAGGATACATACATGATCACTCTTTCCCAATGCTGACAAGGGAACTGGGTCTCTATAGTGAACATTGAAATTGGTCATGATAAGATCTAATGTTGCAAGTGCACGTGTGGGAAATTTAACCAACTGTTTTAGATTACAATGTTTGAGAATGATATTTACCGGCATTCTGTTGAAATCCCCCATAATAGCGAAACCAATGTCCGGATATTTAGTGTGAAGAAGGTCCATGGATTCCAATAGATGCTGTGTGAGAAGATCTTGGAGGGACGAATCTGGTGGAATATAGACGCCACATACAGCGATGATCGATGTATCTCTAGGTAGCCTCTTAGGTTGTAGCAGAGACCATACACACTCCAGCTCGTTGGGGACTGAGATTTCTGGAATCCCACTTGCAGTGATATGTGACTTGACATAAACTGCAACTCCTCCACCTTTTGCATGACTACGAGACTTTGAAAAAATCTCATAGCCGTCAATGGAGAGCATATAGTCAGGCATATCAGGTCGAAACCAAGATTCAGTTATCACTCCCACATCTACAGATTCTTGATGTAAAAGCAGCTCAAAGTCATCAAACTTGTTCACAAGAGATTGAGCGTTGCAAAGCACGAATGTAGGAAAATATCTCTTTGGACGTTCTTGAAGTGATATTGAAGTGATGGTTTTAATCTCAGTGAGATTTGACAAAGTTATCCCTCTCCTAATGTTCGTGGGGTTCTGTAAGTGGGGTCTATAAGCCTCCACAACTTGTATTCTCCTATACAGGCTCCTTCCTCCACGACACCCCCTCTTATTTCTTTTTCGGCACGCCCTTAAATCAATGAGTGTACTTTGTAAATGGGAGTCTGGTTGGAACAAGCAGATGTTACTGTTCAAGCTCTTAAGAAAGCTACTGGAGTACGTATGTCTGTTAATTGTAGGCATGTCTCTTGAGTTGAGACAGCAACCACAGCGTGTCAAATCTCAGTTGACGAATGACATGGCTTTAGCAGTGGCGGCGTCCTCAAAACAGTCCAGCACCTGATGAACTCCAGGCATATGATGATGACTCCAATAAATGGCTAGAAAATACTGAACTTCCAGTGTAACTTTGTCCCAAGACCAACAATAATTTTTGGAGATGTCGGTACCAGACTAAAAACTCCCATCAAATACTGGTTAGAGGTAGTCTAGTGTCACTCTTCCAAACATGGGAATAATGCTCTGCAAAGACCACCACAAAACTGTGGTGAAAACTCTCTTTTAATACAAAGTCCACGGAAAATACTGGAGTGTAGGTGATCACGAGTACTCACATACTATGCAGTTCACGAATTTAAGACAAATACCAACTCACTAACAGCAAAACTGAGACAATCTAACGGAAAAACAACAGAGCAGAGAAACAAAATGATGCAGCCTCATGAAGGGCGCCCTCTATTGCCTGTATGGCTTCAGTCGGTCGCCTACCCTACTCCCAGGCTTCAGCTGAATCCGGTAGGTCACATCAGAGAGTCTGTTGACCACCAAGTATGGTCCTACCCATCGAAGTTCTAGCCTTCTTCGCTTCTTCCTCGCCCTCGTGCTTGTACAGCCAGGCAAACTGGCCTTCCTTTAGGCCTTCGCCATGTACCCTGTGATCGTAATTTCGCTTCTGGTTTTTGGCACTCTGCTTCAGGCACTCTCTGGCCCTGCCATGTGCCTCTTGCAGATTCTGCCGTAACCTCTGGGCAAATTCTGTCGCCGTTGCGTCCTCTACTGTAGGACCCTCAACCAGCAAATCAATTTTAAGCCTCGCCTCCCTTGCAAACATCATCATGTTTGGAGACTCGCCAGTGGACTCTTGGGGAGTGCACCGATAAGCAAAACATGCGTACGGTAAACACTCGTCCCAGTCACGCTGTCTCCTCATCGGATCAATCATCACAGCAACCATGTTAATGGTTCCCAGGACCTTACACATCCCGCCAAACACCGCCGACTTAAAGTTTGTCTCCTGATCGGAATGCAATTCCAAGGGAATGCCAAACCGACAGACAAACTCACTGACAAACTTGTTCGCTACCGTCTCTGCCTTAGCATCAGGCAGAGCGTATGCCTCCATCCATTTGGAGCAGTAGTAACCAACTACCATAGTCCAGACGTTGCCACTGTCACTCCGGGGGCCGGGGAGTGGCCCCAGCAAGTCCACAGCCACTTTCTCCATGGGCTCGCCCACCAAATACTGTTGGATCGGGGAAACTCTCCTCTTCGCAGGAAATATCCTCTTCTCACACAGCTCGCAACATCTGACAACAAGCTTTCTGCGGTGAGATCCAATGGCGCACTGCTATGCAAATGTAGACTCATCCATTCCGTTACATGGGGAGTTCTGATCATCTCAAGGCTTTAGGAACATGTTTCTAGATCTGGTGATGTTTAACGACGAACACACTCAGCTAGGTCAATTGCGTGTTGCAATAAAATATATTATTGTGATACACTTGATTTATTTGAGTTGTGTATGCTATATCATTACTTTTCTAATGTTACACAATACAAAGTACGAACCCTTGAAGTAATGAGAATGATCTACGTAGAAAAAGAATAGTAGCTAAACACCTCTTTTAACCGCATGTGTTGTACGAGATCTGTAAACTTTGGTTTAAAAACACTGCAGGCGTACACATCACTGACCTCTACACCTGGACGGACCATTGTCCATATTCTGCTGTGCTAACACTTGAAGTCGGCGCGAACTGGAAGTGCAACATGGCGGACCCGAGACGTCACTGCTGTGAGCCAATGAAATGTCCAGGTGTGGAGGTCAGCGGATTTATTCTGTACATTTTGTATTTATAAACATTACGTAATACGTATCGTACCAACACCTGGACATTTCATTGGCTCACAGAGTCACGTCGTGGGTCCGCCATGTTGCACTTCTCTGCATGCCGACTTCAAAATGAAACAATGATGATCTGTCCATGTATAGAGGTCAGTGGTACACATGCATATATACGAGTCGCAAACCAGGAAATCAGTCAATTGCGCCCTCTTGTGTTCAACATTGTCCATTCGTATTTCTGCAATAGTATGGTGCCACCCTTCGTGTGGCTCACGTTAATAATGCACTGAACAATTCTGGGTTTCCGACCGTCGTTAAAACTGTGTCTATCACGCCGACCTCGCATTGACAATCTTTCCTTATTTTGACTTTAAAATCTACATTTTGGAAATGCCTTCAGACAGAAACAAGTGTTGCATTTGTAAGTGTGGTGTAAGTAGTAGATTTTATGCGCAGGCCAAATACAAAGATGACTTTCAGTCTTGTTTTTTGCTTCAAGAAGAGAGGGAGGGTGATTTGTGTGCTACTAGCCCTAGTCTATGGCCCCGCACTAGACTACCTCTGTGCTATGGGCCATACGTCCATCAGTGCAAAAACAGAGGCCGAGGGCGCTCTGCTAGCCTTTGGTATTTCATGAAACAACCGTCGGTTGTATCCGCGCGCACAGGTCGATTCCGCCATTATTGCCAAGCCGAGTCTTCATGTTGACCTGCATTTCATGCTGCACAAAAGAGACAAAATACACCAGACAGAACCACGGAAAAGTCCCAATTTTGACGAAATATCGGTGCGCTATGGTAAGTGAACCTGCATGCCGAGTTTGAGACCGAATGATCTCCATGAATAAAGTGAAAAAAATCCCGGGTTTTTTGCACTGATGGACGTATGGCCCATAGCACAGAGGTAGTCTAGTGCGGGGCCATAGACTAGGGCTAGTGTGCTACATGCTTGATGTGCATTCGGAAATTTCGGCAAAACAATTCACTGAATTTCAAGCATCGTATAGATTGCAAGAATCAATCTCAAAAACGCAGGGTAGGGGGACAGCGCGTTGGGACTGTAAAAGAAAAAGTACAGGGCGCTAGCGCAGATTTTGACAGTTCAGAGGAGGTGGCCAACTTAAAGGGAAAAATCGGAAAACTTGAAGCAACAATCAAACGACTGAAGAATTTTGAAAAACATGTCGCTGAACAACTTGGGGTGGATAGTTCAATTGGGGTAAGACAACTTAGAACAGAGGCTCTCAATTACATTGTAAACGATTCACAGACTCAGGACCCTGATATTATCAAAATTGAGGGCACACATGGGCGCACAAAGCTTTATGTTCGGGTTCCTGTAGCTGCGGTAGGAAGTTCTGCTTGTAGTAAGAGAACACTCAGAAAGAGAAGCCAAATCATAGAGAAAGTAGAGACAATAGTTTCAGGTGGTGAATCCGTTGGTAAAAGTTGTGGCCTTGCACGTAGGCAAAGTTCCTCATCAAGTTCAGAACAAACTTCTTCAGCTGCAAGATCCCCTTCTCATGCTTGTACTAGTACTACCACAATCTCCGACATTGCTGCTCAGCGCTCGGCAAATATCAAACGGCAAAAAGATGGGTATACGGTAGCATCTAAAGCAGCGGGTTCATTAGTCCAAACTGCAGGTATTGCCAGTGCTCTTCGTCTTCATCTGAAGCAAAGAATCCAACACCTTTGGAAGTCCCTAAAATGTATACAAAATGCAAACTGACTTGGGGTGGAGATTGGGAATGGATTGCCAAGATACTTGGTTTGTCGGGGCCAAATGGTCATCACTTTTGCCCACACTGTCTAATCACACTCAAAGATGTGAAAAAAGGTAAACCGCATGCGCTGCACATTCTTGAAGAATTCAAAGATGACGATGAAGACAATGGCATTTCTGCAGTTGCTCAAAGAAAACTGTCAACCTGCCATGCAAAAGCCACAGAGTTTCAAGACGGTGGTGCAATAAAAGAGAACGCCAAAAATTACGATAACTGCATTCAACGGCCGCTTGTCGGTACTGAGGGCTATGTTATAGATCAGATTTCAGTCAGTCCCTTGCATATTGGCTTAGGGCTAGGTTTGCAGTTCTATGCAATTGTGGAGAATAATGCAAGTAGTTTGGACAAAGAGGTACTGGAAAATCATGGGATATACAATGGGACTGATAAGTTGTATGCGCGTGTTGAAGACCTTAGCAAGGAACATGAAGAATTGTGCAATTCAAAGAGGGAACTTGAAATCGAACTTGTGGCTAAGCATGACCAGGTTGCTCAGGCTAAGACAAATAATCCAAACCACTTCACAAAAAATGGTCGAAAATACACTGAGAACAGTGCACTTGCTAAGGAATCTAGGAAACTGGTTCAACAAAGCAATACAGACTTCAAGGAAATCAATCTTAGGGTTCAACACTTGAATAAGGATGTAAATCAAAATACAAAATTGAGGGTTGAAATTGACAAGGAAATTCAGAATGTCACTGGGCCATTCGTGACTAAATTCAAAAAAGTCTCGGAAGAAGTTGGAATTAGAAAACAGTCTTATCATGGGGGATCACTGATTGGCCCTGATGTACACAAGGTTTTGAAGAACTGTCAGAAATATTCAGACATTTTTCTGCCAGTTCTGATATACACTACAACAGAATGCAAGTCATTTGGCTCTCAAGAACTGTCCAATAAAGTACACACTATGTTTCAGAAGTTCAAATCTTGTTATGACTTGTACACACTCAACAGAATGCTTTGTAAACATGAGGTGGAGCTGCTAGCCTTGCGATGTTCTGAGTTTGGTTGCTGGTTTCCAGTTAATTTTCCAGAGGAAAAACTCAAAAGAAAGTTTCATTTATTGACAGTTGAAGCCCCTCGACAAGCACGACACTTGTACTGTTGGCATGATGTCTGAGCAGGCAATAGAAAGTATCCATGCAAACTTAAACAAATATGAGCGCATGTATTGCACAGTACGCCTTCCTGCTAAGCGACAGAAACTGCAAATCAGACAGCATGCCCAGTACAGCTCACCCAAACTTGCACATCTCAAGTTGTAAATATTAGGGATAGACTGATCTAGTAAGCCTTAGCCGCAGCCTGCGCATATTTTGGCATTTAGCATGCATGCTCCTTTTAAATTTCATGCGCAAGCCGCGCATCATATGCATAATAAAATTGTGCTTACTTTATCAGACTATTTCGTGTAATCATTAATTTTGTGTAATCGTTTATGCATGAAGATACATGTTTACAAGTTATTTCATTTTTCAAAAATTGCATTTGCTCAAAATCAGCAAAGTGAGAGGTACTTTTTTAAAGGTTGTGGTAAGTCTGGGGTATCCAGTTATCACAATTTACTCTCATCTTGGTGTTTATGAGTATAATGCACACAAAAAATATAAAAATAAAATTAAAATAAAAATAAATAACAATTACAACACAAAATGCCTCTAATTGTTCGAGTGAAAACTGAACTAATGATAAATACAAGAACATTTTGTGTAATCGCATATGCATGAGAGGATACATGTTTACAAGTTATTTCTTTTTCCAAAAATTGCATTTGCTTCAAATCAGCAAAGTGAGAGGTACTTTTTTAAGTGTTGTGGTAAGTCTGGGGTATCCAGTTATCACAATTTACTCTCATCTTGGTGTTTATGAATCTAATGCAAACAAAATATATTTTAAAAAAATTTAATAACAATAACAACACAAAATGCCTCTAATTGTTCGAGTGAACACTGAACTAATGATAAATACAAGAAAATGTTGTCACTGCATGGGGAAAGCGTGGGCATTCAAAATTAAATGATGATGATTGTGATTTGGCAAGATAAGGGCGGTTCGAATTGTCAGTGCTGCATATCTTTTCTTGGATTATTGCGCACGACATGCTAGCCATATCACACAGATCTGAATTTAAACAATCTTTTTACCAAAATTAGGTTTCAATGGGGAGATGTATTTTTTTTCAAATAAAAGAAAAATAGGAAAAATCAGGTTTAATGAACACATTTTTAGCCGAACGCTATCTGTTCTCATCAAAACGTCAAAGCCACACCAAGTGTCGAGGAGTTTTGAGGCTAAATTGTTTTTTTTTTAAATGAGGATTTTGGAGGATTGAGTATAAATGGGGTTTTTTTTTAATGATAATTTTTTTATTTATTGACTTTAAAGAAAAAAAATTTTTTTAGAGGAGTACATGGTCAATCGCCCTTAATTGGTATTAAATAAGGGAATAAATGTGTGTTCGAGAGGTTTTAATCACTCTGTTTAATACCGATTGGAGTCTGGGTGCTGATAATTACCCGAGCCGAAGGCGAGGGTAATTATCAGCACTCAGACTCCAAGAGGTATTAAACAGAGTGATTAATACCGACCGAACACACATTTATTCCCATTCATAAATACTTTTTTGTAAAATTCAGCCCAAAAAGTCCCGAAAATCCCGGAAAATTGTCGCAAGTAAATTTCGGTGTTTCGCCATTCTGTCTGTGTCAAATGACATGTTTCCGCCTCTGTCGCTCTCTACACAATACATGCAATAAAGCGTATTTACTGTGAACCAGACTATTACTGCCATTGGCAACCTCGTTCCCAAGGTGTCGAGCTCCAGTTAAACAGTTCCAGCCCACTGACCTCTACACCTGGACGGACCATTGTCCATATTCTGCTGTGCTAACACTTGAAGTCGGCGCGAACTGGAAGTGCAACATGGCGGACCCGAGACGTCACTGCTGTGAGCCAATGAAATGTCCAGGTGTGGAGGTCAGCGGATTTATTCTGTACATTTTGTATTTATAAACATTACGTAATACGTATCGTACCAACACCTGGACATTTCATTGGCTCACAGAGTCACGTCGTGGGTCCGCCATGTTGCACTTCTCCGCATGCCGACTTCAAAATAAAACAATGATGATCTGTCCATGTATAGAGGTCAGTGTTCCAGCCATGTCTTTATCGTCCGTTTAATACCGGCCACGTGACGGGCTCTCGACCAATAGGAATGCCTAAACTGTCCCAGGTATTTATGAAGGATCGGTTAAACTTAGGCCGGGTTACTGAATACTGGTATGGATCTACATTTGTATTGTAACATCTGAGTATCACCCACGGCCACGTGACCATGCCCAACACAACAACCGGTACTCAACCCAATGCTGAGTCTCACTGCAGAGTCCCACCAACGAGTCTCACCATCTTCCCACCGCCAACTCTGCCAAGCATCCGACCCGGCCAGCAGAAAAACAAAACCAATGCACCCCTTTCCCTACCCACCCCTTTCCCTACCCACCCCTTTTCCAAAGGCATATGATTACAAATCTTGACGAACACCTTCAGACCTTGTCAATTCAAAATATACATGATATGAGCCATTACCCTCCCCACCCCACCCCCACATGACCCCTCCCCCTGTCTACCCCACCCCTACCACCCCCACCTAAACATATCATCCGTGCATTAGGCAAGACACGTCTTTATTTCACTTTTTAGTACGACTACGAACAATAATACAGAACGCGTTACTTTTGCATCTATTTCGTGAAAAATACGGCGAGTCAGATCCGCCATTTTTATAAAACGTACGACAACATTGGTCAGATTCAGGGGGGGGGGCGGAGGGGGGGCCCAACAAAGTGCGCCACCAACGTTGAAATGTATCTCATTCATTCTTCCACGCTCATGAGCCACACATCTCACACAGTAAATACATACAGATCGCTACCTCGAAGTGCACCATTGAAACACGTACAGATTTGCTCCGTGCTCGCTACTCGAATTCAGTGATTCATATAACGTCCGCAAAGCCAGGTACACAGGCACCATCTACACGAATTTGTTTTGGGGCGATGTCATTTTCGGCCAGTTTCGTTCGAAAACAACACGATAAAACGCAAGGGGGTCACAGGCAGATTTGTTTAAAAATTCAGTATATCACTGCTACATCCTTTTTTAACGTATCCATGGAAAAAAATGAGTGGGGTCAAAGCACGATTTTTCACAATTTATCGATTATTATTGCCCTTTTTAGGGGAGGTATTTGTTAACGTCGTTTGAGTATTTGTGCACAATCTCCACGCGCATCAACGGTACGTCAACGCTTAATTTTTTCGACTGCTTTTTTCATTTTCAATACAATTGTTGTCATTGGATGATAAACATTAAGGTAAATAACAACCTTGTACAACTACAAAAGACAAAATGTTAAGATTGGATGCCAAAAACTCTTTATTTTTCGAGTGAGAAAATTGTTTCCCCCTATTTTGAGAATGGACGGTACCACAGCGTTTCGCAATCACAGCCTCGAAGGGCCCCCCTCCGACCCCCCTGGTCAGATTCAGCAGTTAATCGCCATAAAATTCATTCATTTTCAAAACAAGGGCAGTGAGGTTTTTGTTACCAAACAACAATTTGCGTTAATATAATATGTCAAATTTCATTTAAGGTGGTTTTTGATCTGACATTTGAGCCATTTTACCCAAAATGAGGAATTTTCAACGGTTTTGCCTCTCTCCAAAAGGAAAAAATAATATACACAATACACGCTATACGTACACGGGCCGATTAGACAGTGTATAGGTTGGTGTTGGCGGAGTAATATTGCTAGGTTACACTTGGAACTACTTTAAAATAACATATTTTTTATTTATAATTAAATTTTAATTGGTGACAACTATTGGGATTGTGTTAAAATGCGGTTTTGTAAAGCGTATAAAATGATGACGTCATCGTTTAAGCTTAAAACAAAAGATGCGGAACCATTGCTTTGAGGGTCTATTTCGTGTTAAGGGCAGGCCAACACTAATGCAATGACGGTATAAAGTGGAGGGATACCAGGTAAAAGGTCTCTAGCGACTCTGTTTGCAATGACATTTGAAGCATTTAAGAAGTTATTACCAAAAACGTTTCGTTCTGTGTGTTGCAGTGACGTCATTGTAATAACAAAGTATGAATAGCCATATAAACTGTTTATGATGGCCCATCGTTTTGTTTTGTTTTCTACAAATTAGGCAGAGGATTATAGTTTTCTATCAGTAAAGTCACGAATTTGCTTATAGCGCCTGAAGTTAGTTATTCATTCATAAAATTCCTTGTGAATATTCATATTTGCGCTAATTCTCACGCCCGCTGTGAAAAGCGATTGCCGAATAAGAGATTGCCGTGCGCGGCCGTACGCGCGCGTCTCGGTACGTGTACGACCGAGAAAACGAATTTAATATCACAGGAAACTAAGTTAATATCACAAAAACAATCCAATTTGATCAGTAAAATTAAGTTAAAGATAAAAACACCCAAGAATGACATGTATACGCCAAGTTTGAATTTTAGGTAGACCTATTTTCGGGAAAAGATACGAGACATTCGTGTGAGACGATGCAACATGATGCAGTGCAAGTATTTACAAGATTTTCTAAATTCTTTTTTAGAAAATTTTGTTTTGGTGGAAAGAATTCCACATCATAATCTTATGCACAAACCATAGAAAAACGACAATATCCAGACAATAAAAAGTGCCAGTTTTATGATAAAATTAAAAAGAGAAAATGTCTGTGTTTCAGGAAAATGTAGGCCCTAATTGGCACATTAACTGGTTTGTTCGTGGGGTTTTAAGGCGGTGTCCAGATTTGGAATCAACCTAATGTTTAATAAATATTTTAGGAAGGGTCCCACTCTTGCTGGACAAGTGGACAGAACAAATAAATTATGTGGTTTGAGCTTAAACCATAGAGCTGTATAATAAAGATACAGCTCTATGGCTTAAACTATGAACTTGAGAAACTTGAAATAAATCACAATTAAAAATACCAATCACACGTGTAAATAATAACAAATAAGTCACACAATGGATTAAATTTTGCTTGCTTTTATTTTGCATTGATACACTACAGATAACATGTAATAACTACTGCCATAGTAATAATATTCTTATTATGTATTGTTTACTGATGTTATAAAACCAAAATAATAAAACAAACAAATTAATGTATACTTCCATGTTTCCAAGATAATTTTGTGACTGTTGGGACAGTTTTATTTTCTTTACTTATATTGTTGAAACATGAAATGCCAAGATGCAGAGTTCTGCGATATTTTTACAGCACATCTAAGAAATGTGGAACACCGAGATAGCTCATCTTGGAAAATGTAGTTGGTCAATTAAGCTTCCATAGTTTACTGATGGTTAAACGAAATAAGTTTTGACATTCGCTGTCATCTGTTATCCCTCTGTCATATTAATGGGAGCAGTTCGTCCTGTGACTTGTGCAGCCGTATTAATAAGCTGTACAGCCTGACATCTCAGTAGCAAGAAGTGGACTTGGGTAAACCTTTAGGGGACTTAGTTATAATAAAATATATTAAACAATTACCCTAAATTGATCTGGAGTCTGCACTATAAAATTGAAGTGGCTTCTGGACTCACTTTTACGTCAACTGCTCGTTGAATGGTTAATTAAATGTATTTACAGAATATACTAAATATTGCGTCCTTCAACGGGAATAGTCACTGTAAGGAGCAAACACTACCTGATGGTTCCTATCCCCGTATCCGGAAGCAATGGCATAAAAATGGTGGAGAGTGGTAGACGACTTCAGCCTGCTTCACGTCTCTACACAGCGAAGGAGGGGCACTGGAAAGCATGTGCTCCTGGTTTATATAGGCGTGTAGAATGGAATGCGCTGATGCCCGGTCAAAAGGATTAAACACAATAGGCAATGGAACTCAAAAATGCCTTGGCCACTAGGGCTACACTTGATCAACAATTGGCTTAATTAGCCTTTTACTATTTCGGCCAGGTCAGCACAAAACGATATGCAGCTGCTGTTGGTATTTCACTACAGTAGCCCCCTTCTAGATCACAGTTACACAAAAATGTGATCGATATTGAGAGGAAAAAAAATGGATTTTTTTTTTTTATTATTATTAATTAATTATTTATTACACTGTAGAACTGTCTGCAAATATCTGTTTGGCCAGCGGACACGTCGTCCAGAACGAGTAAATCTATCTGGTTTATCTGGAGTAGTGCTAGATGGTGCAGCTTGTGCTCGTTGAACTGAAACTGGTGTGTTGGACTCGAAATCAGTATGAGCGACCTTTAACCTGTCAACACTAATTGAATCATGTTTACTATTGATGTCAAGGATTAAATATTTGTTTCTTCTTTCAATGACACGATATGGACCATGATAAGGAGGTTGTAATGGCTTTTTGACAGCGTCAATACGCACAAAGACATGTGTACAGGTAAACAAATTATTAGGAACTTGACTAGGGTGTTGATTAGGTCTAGTTGATTTCGGTTTAAGTTCAGACATTTGACGACGTAATCGGTCAACATAACTTGCAGGGTCTAGACTCTCAACATTTTTGATAGGTATTACGAATTCTCCTGGTAATCGAAGAGTAGAACCAAACACTAGTTCTGCAGCACTACATCCCAGATCAGCTTTAAGAGACGAACGAAGACTAAGTAAAATTAGTGGTAACGATTCGGTCCATCTGTTTGGTTCGCTTTGTGCTTTGAAAGCTGATTTAAGGGAACGATGAAATCGTTCAACTAATCCATTTGCAGCTGGGTGGTAAGCAGTGGTGCGAATACGTTTTGTACCTAGTAATTGTGAGAGATGATTGAACAGTCTTGATTCAAACTGGCTACCTCTATCAGTTGTAATTGTAGTAGGCACGCCAAATGTGGCTATCCAATTGTTGACCAAAGCTTTTGCAACAGTTTCTGCAGTCATGTTAGAAATTGGTATTGCGACGGGCCACCTGGTGAATCGGTCTATACATGTGAGCAAATATGAAAAACCATTAGATGGAGGCAAGGGTCCGACGATATCAATATGCACATGGCTGAAACGAGCGTCAGGTGTTGCGAAGGTACCTATCGGAGTCACTGTGTGACGATGTACCTTGGCACGCTGACACTGAATGCAATGCTTAGTCCAATTTCTAACATCTTTGTTAATAAATGGCCATACGAATCTCCGAGTTATTAAATGCTGTGTTGCTCTAATGCCTGGATGGGATAGACCATGGAGTGAATCAAATACCTCACGCCTAAACTCTAATGGAATATAAGGACGTGGTTGACCAGTTGATGTATCACAAATAATGGTATTCTGTGATGTAAGAATATTAGGCAATTCTTCAAAATGAAGACTAGACGATTCACGTAGCTTGATTAGCTCTTGGTCTGTCTTCTGCATAAGTGCTATTTGGTCAAAATCCACAATTGTGTCCGATAGGTTTGCGTATTTAAGTACGTTGACATCATATCTTGAAAGAGCGTCAGCTACCACGTTTTCTTTGCCTTTAATGTGGCGTATATCGGTACTAAATTGAGATATGTAATCTAAGTGACGAATTTCTCTCGGTGAATAGCGATCTGGTTTTGCTTTGAATGCATATATCAACGGTTTATGGTCAGTTATGATATAAAAATCACGACCTTCTAAGTAATATCGAAAGTGGCGTATTGACAAATATACGGCCAACAATTCACGACCAAAAGTACTATACCTAGTCTCTGCTGGCTGTAAGCGCTTAGAAAAAAACGAGATTGGTCTCATTTCATTATCTATACATTGATTAAGTACACCACCGACCGCAAAATTTGACGCGTCGACCATTAAACAAATTGGTGCATTACTTTCTGGGTGGACAAGCAAGGTGTTTTCAGCTAGAGTGGATTTAGCTTTCTGAAAAGCTAATAATTCTTGTTCTGAAAGCTCAATCGCCTTATTCTTTTGCTTGCAAGAAAGGAGATCTGTCAAAGGTTGCAAAATGTCAGCGCAGTGTAAAATAAAACGCCGATAGAAATTTATTAATCCCAATAATTCTCGCAGTTTACGTAGCGAAGTTGGTATTGGAAAGTCTTGGATAAACTCAACCTTACTTTTTAAAGGTCTAATACCGTGACAGTCGATTTTATGACCTAAGAATTCAAGGCTAGTTACTCCAAACTCGCATTTGCTGGGGTTGATAACGATACCAAATTCGCGAAGGCGATGAAAAAGAAGCCTAAGATGACATTCATGCTGCTCGGCATCATCACTCGCTATCAATAAATCATCGATATATGCATAAACAAAATCGAGACCATGCAAAACTTGATCGATAAATCTCTGAAAGGTTTGAGCTGCATTCCTTAAACCGAACGGCATACGAATATATTCGAAGAGGCCAAAAGGTGTAGTAATAGCGGTTTTAGGAATGTCTTTAGTCGCAATAGGTATTTGATGGTAGGCTTTAACTAGGTCGATTTTGCTAAAGATTTTTTTTACCATGTATACTTGATGTAAAATCGTGGATATGCGGAATTGGGTATCTATCGGGTTCTGTAATATTATTTAGAGCGCGATAATCGCCACAAGGTCTCCAATCACCCGATTTTTTGGGCACCATGTGTAAAGGTGAGGACCATTGACTATCTGATGGGCGAATTATCCCTAATTCCAACATATGGTCAAATTCGGCTTTAGCTGCAGGCAGTTTATTTGCAGCGAGTCGTCTAGGACGTGCATTCACTGGTTGTCCAGTAGTCTTAATGTGATGAGTGACATTGTGCTTAATAGAATTTTCCTGGTAGTTTGGCCTAGTTATTTCTGCAAAACAGTATAAGCATTGTCACTGTGAGGTATGGCAAATATTGGACTTGGTGAATGTACAGAGGCCTTGTTACCTGAAACTGTCAGTTCAGTTAGTGAATCAATTAACCTGCGATTTTTGACATCTACCACTAGAGAAAAATGCTTTAGGAAATCGGCGCCGATAATCGGTACGGGCACAGCTGCGATAATAAAAATCCATTTGTAATCACGCCTTAATCCGATATTCAAAGTCATAGATCTCTCTCCGTAAGTGGTAATGGGTGTCTTATTGATCGCTTGTAATGCATATGAACTGCAGTTGCGTTTATCATGGCTGATAGGTGGTGTAGAACTGTTATCCAGGGCCTTTAATTGTCCAACTCGTACAAACAAATACCACCAAAGTCCAAACCAGAGTAGAGTAGACAACGAACAATGGTTTTATTCTGCCTATTTGGTTGCCTGGTAACCAGTCCTCAATAGAGGTTGATTATGACTCCGCACAGTTTCGGTTGGTCGGTGTTTGTAAACTAGTACTGTAGCAGTAATAACATTAATAATCCCTCCCTTTGAAGTAACCCTCCCTTGCTGCAGTTGGACTTATGGGCTGCATATAAACAACAAGAGAATACAAACATTCAAAGGTAATATTACAACAATGGGCTTCAGGCAATATGAATACATGTGTACATTACAGTGAATATTACAATGTAAACGAGCCTCGTATTAACCCTGGTCACAGCGATGAGAATGAGTCAAGTAAACCCCAATTTTCCCCTATTTTAACTGGAAGAAATAACCCCCAAATAAGTACATTTTATGCCATATAAAAACAACTCTACATGCACAACATTTAAAAGTATGTGTGCTTTACTTACCCAATTTAGTGACTAGTTTAAACCCTTAAAAACATGCAATTCTGTGCAACGACTGATCAGTGCCATGTGCCAGCTTCATAAAAGCGCCGCGTTGGGCTACATCGCGCCCGAGAAGCGCGCCAACTGAAGTGCGCCCTCTGCCGCTCGAGACTTAAAGTCGCAACAGCCGCCCCCAAATTTCAATAGGAAATTTGACAACCAAATCAGGCTATATAACTAAACTAGAATTAAACAGTAAAAAACTTCAAACTTGAACTAGAAGAGGCAATGGGTCACATGGATATTTACCCTATGTAAAACTGCAAACTCTGAAGGGAACTGAACCCTGGCACAGCAATGCCTTGGTCACACCAGGAGCATTCTCTTCGTCATACCTTGCAAGTTTCACTAGCCGAGCAACAGGACGTTTATATTCCCTATTACCTACCTTGACCGTCACTGCTCTGACTCGTTTGTCACTACTAGGGAAAGTCTCCGACACCTTACCTACTGGCCATTGTGAGCGAGTTAGCTGAGGGTCAGTAATCATGACAACATCTCCAACTGCCACGTTTTCTACCTCTCGTTGCCACTTCTGGCGAACTTGCAAGGTAGGCAAATATGACTTGGTAAAATGCCGCCAGAACTGATCGGCCAGAACCTGGCTGTGTGTGACGCCAACTTCGACGACCCTTTAACTCCGCTTCGTCATAAACTACCATCGGCAATGAGGGATCTCGCCGCCCCATCAGGAGAATGTTTGGGGTGATAGAATCGACATCTGCGATTTCAGATGATGCATACCCAAGGGGTTTTGAATTCATAATCCCTTCTGCTTCGATCAACACAGTCCGCAGAACTGGCTCGGGTACAACACGGTCACCGATTACAGCTTTGAGTGCTCCTTTAACGGATCTTACCTCACGCTCCCAGACACCCCCAAAGTGGGGTGCATTGGGGGGATTGAAGCGGAACGCGACCTTATACTCAGCAAGTCGCTTTACCAAGTCGGGTTCCATCTTCTTCAAGGCCTCCTGTATCTCCGAGTGACCTCCAACAAAGTTTGTTCCACAGTCACTATGCACCTCATATGGAACTCCCCTACGGGATACAAATCGTCGGAATGCCATGAGGAAGTGATCAGCATCCATGTGTTCTACGATATCAAGGTGGACAGCTCGGGTTGTCATACACTTAAAGAGAAGCCCCCATCGCTTCTCCTGCCGCCGCCCAATCCTGACATTAATCGGACCGAAACAATCCATTCCCGTCGAGTAGAAAGGTGGTTTTTGGAGTCGGAGACGCGATTCTGGCAAGTCTGCCATGCGAGGAACTTCAGGTTTCTTGCGCCATCGCCTGCAATCAATACATGCCCGAAGGATGCCTTTGACAGCGCTGCGCCCCTTTAAAATCCAGAATTGGCGACGTAGGTGAGCAAAAACCTGTCCAGTTCCAGCTTGGTGATTGAAATGACAATCTGCATCCTTAATGAGTAGCTTAGTGACTGGGTGATGTGAATCCAGTACCACCGGGTGCGGTTCAAGGCTTATCCTGTCAGACTGCTGTACCTTCCTAAGGCGGCCACCAACCCTAAGCAGTTGTGCTGCATCATCAAATTCAGGAGACAGTTCCAGGAGGCGACTGTTACGGGGCATTTTGTTGCCCTTAGAAAGTGCAGAGACTTCAGCTTTGAAACTGTCGAGTTGGGCACGGCGGAGGAGTTGGGTTTCCGCTTCACGGACTTGATCGGGAGTGAGTGCACCCTCTTCCTTTTCTTCCTCACTGAAGAGCTGATCCCCGAGTGTTTTTACGGCCTCCTTCCAAGTACTGAAACCCTCTAAGTCTAGACTGGCAGCAGAATTGGAAACTGTTAATCCACAAAATGTGTTGGTCTTGAACTCGCATGTCTCCACAGAGGAAGTTGCACGGGTCTGTACAAGGACGGACTCACTTTCCCTCTGCCACTCATCCCGTGGTCCTAGTAGCCATGAGGGACCGTTGCTCCATCTGGAACCATCTCCCAGCTCCCAGACATGCAATCCACGTGTGATGTCGTCTGCCGGGTTGTCTGCAGTACGAACATAGCGCCACTCCATTCCCTCCGTCAAGGACTGAATCTCGGAAACACGAGTTCCTACAAACACCTTAAAGCGGCAAGAATCAGACTGGATCCATGTAAGAACTGTGGTGGAGTCACTCCACATGTTTGTATACTCGATATCAAAAGTTAGCGCCTTGAGAACTACCTGGGAGAGTTGAGAACCGAGGAATGCAGCCATTAATTCAAGACGGGGCACTGACAGTTGTCGCTTTGGGGCGACACGACATTTTGCAAGCACAAAACTCAAATGATTGTTCCCCTGGTCGTCTACTGAACGTAAGTAAGCTACTGCACCATACAGTTTTTCGGAAGCGTCACAAAAGACATGTAAAGTTCTTCTGACATTTGCGCTGTCCACATGCGACGGAGTGTAGCAGCGTTGAAGACGAACTTCTGGAATCTGATCAAGCTCCGAACACCACTCTTCCCATCTGTCTTTGATATCGGGGTTAGACACTGGGGCATCCCAATCCAGCTTTTCCTTCCAGAGTTCTTGAACTATCAGCTTTGCTCTAGCGGTGAATGGTGCGATGTCCCCAAGAGGCTCAAACTGACTTGCAAGGACCCTTAGCGCTGCACGTTTTGTGAGCAAACCTTTGTCTGGGAGCTTGGCAGGATGGTACAACTGATCCGTGTTACAATCCCAGTGTAGCCCGAGAGCTGGTTCCGGTTCTCCATCTTGCAGATCAAGCGAAAGCGAATGCACCTGGCGGTTCGACCTTGCCTCTGGTGGGAGTTGACCAACAACGTCTGAATGACTGCTGGCGTACTTGACCATTTGGAATCCAGCCTCTTGAAGACATTCACGGGTGCTAATGACAAGATCCTTGGCCTGCTGCTCCGAGTCACGACTTGCAAGCTGATTATCAACATAAGTCTCTTGTTCGATCGTTTTCAGAACCACAGGGTGCTGTAGTTGCTGGTCCTTTGCAACCTTCTGTAAGGCGAATGTAGCACAGCATGGGCTGCATGCAGCTCCAAAGGGGAGAACCAGCCATTCCATCACAACCCATGTTTCAAGACCCTCATCCCACCAAAGGAAACGAAACATACGTCGATCTTCTGGGGAAAGCCGGACTTGATGAAACATTGCGGTAATGTCACCGGACACTGCCACGCGACCCTGACGAAACCGTAACAGCACCTCTAACAATGACGGGCTCAAGGTTGGACCAGCAAGTAACTGCGTGTTTAGGATCTGACCAGAAAACTCGAACGAACAGTTAAAAACGAGCCTGTACTTGCCACTGCTGTGGACCACATGGCAAGGAATATACAAGCCTTGTTGCTGCTCAGGTGTCAGCTCATCTATTGTGCCAAGTACTTGTATCAGCCCTTGGTCCTTCAGTTTCTGCATGTAGCTCCGACAGAATTCTGTTATTGCCGGATCACGAGCAATCTTTCTCTGGTTAGAGCACGCAAGTGCCTTCACAGCCTGTGGTGTACTCAAAGGTGGCACGTGACCTGGCTTCCACAACAATGGAGTCTCCATCCTCTGTATTCCATCAATCTCAACTCGCTTGGACTTCTCTTCCAAAGTGTGAATCGCTAGCTTGTCGTTTCTGGATCGGGACACCTCCTTCTCGTTGACATGTGGCAACATATCTATTGCCATGAACTTTTCCATCATCAGATGAAGTTGTGTTTCGGGTTGAACAAATGATGTTAACAGAACATGCTTACTGCCAGTTGACCTGCCAGGTTGCTGCAGACCCTGTTTTCCCTGAACCGTCCAGCCAAACAGGGTATTGACCGCCACAGGAGAACTTGCCTTGGGGCCCACACGAACTTCAGTGGACAGCACTAATTCAATATGGTCGGCACCAATTAACACCATAGGACAAGCCTTGACTGCTGTAAACAACGGTAAACCCCGCAGATGTGGCCACTTGGACTGGAGTTTCTCACCTGAGACACTGTAGTCGATCAGCTGCACATCTGGGGCAGTAAAGGCACAGTTGATGTTGTATTTCTGGGCAGGGTCCCCTCTGGCTGAAACTGAAAAGTTAATACATTTACCATTCCAGTCAGCATTCCCCATTACTGTCTCAACACGGAGAGTTTCATCTCGACCTGGGATTTTAAGTGAGTCAGCTGCTTCATAAAGTATCATCGTGCGTGCGGCACATTCGTCAAGGACTCCGTACGTGTCGAGTTTTCCAGCTGGACCGTAGACTGTCAGAGGAACAACCTTAATCAGAACATCCCTACTGTAATCCATTCTGGGATTTGGCCCTACCGCACAACACATAACAGGACCCCGGTTGCCAGCCACCAAATCTATCTGTACAATATCATGCAAACTCGTTCTGTGATCACCTTTGCACTCCTTGCATGTTTTGGGAAACTGGCACTCTTTGTCGTGTTTCTTGGCACACTTTTTGCAGCGATGATTTTCTTTAAGCCATCTTGCTTTGGCCTCGGTCGACAATTTGGTAAATCTTTGACATGTTTCCAGGTAGTGACCCGACTCCTTCACCTTGCAGTATAGACAGGTGACTCTTTCGGGGGGAACAGAACTGCTGCCCATTCTGTATTTCTTTCCTGTAAAACTCTTTTCCGCTCCTGTCAACAAGGTGCGAGATGGAGGTGGTTGAACCTTCGGAAATTTCTTGTACGCTGGCTGTTTCTGATCTTTTTCTTGACCCTGCTTGAACTTGTTCGCTCTTTCCATTAGGATTATCCCCGCTGGTCCTGTTTTCTCTTCAAGCCAATCGCTCAGGTGCAGTATAGAGTAAGTCTGTCCCTGGTTTCGGCGCCACATATTCGTCAAGAAATCTGTGTGAAGCCTCTCAGGTAACTTCTTCGTGAGCTCAGCTGCATATCTGTGATGCTTCAACTCTACCTCTAATTCCAGTTTCTTGGCTGTCTGCACTACTGTGACCAACTCGTCTGAAAAATCCCGGAGTCCAGACCAATCATTGTGAGCTAGAGATGATCGCACTTCTAATTGGTTGAGCATACCTTGAATTATTTGACCAGGACTTCCGAAGGCCTTATCAAATTGCTTGATAGTGGTTGCATAAGCCTCATCCCCTAAAATTAGGTTACGGTCGGCCATGGCAAGTGGTCTTCCACCAAGGTGACTTCGTAGATATGCAAATTTAGTCGCCTCTGGGAGTTGATAATCTGGTCTACTCATGATACTATCCCACAGGGACCTGAACGTGACATATTGTTTGGTATCATGTTCATTTTCAAACTTTGGAATATCCAGTTTAGGGAGACTGTCCCACATCCGGCAACCATAGCCTAGCAAACTGGCCCCAATTTGGGCAGGATACTGTTTCGGGTCGGTTGCGGGAACGGTGGGTATTTTTCCCGCCTTGGACTTTCCGCTGCTTGAACATGATTTGTTGGAGTCACCGTTGGATGGGTCATTACCATTACCAGAGCCACCTGTTATACTTCCTTCTTTCTCTTGCAAACTTGTATCATCAAAGTCTCCGGTCAGCTTACCTTTTCTGGAACCTTTTGACTGGTGGCTGGGTGCTTGGGTAGGAATGGGACGAGCATTACTACAGCCTTCATTCCCGGGTACATATACTGCTGGGGGCTGGGTCACCACTGGTAAACCACCAAATAAACGCACATCCGGTGACACGGCTGAGTTAGGAACAAAGGAAGGC
The DNA here is from genome assembly GCA_037893245.1 of Crossaster papposus. Classification (NCBI taxonomy): domain Eukaryota; kingdom Metazoa; phylum Echinodermata; class Asteroidea; order Velatida; family Solasteridae; genus Crossaster; species Crossaster papposus. Next base: position 1,465,913 of record JBAIAA010000381.1, on the reverse strand, counting down.
AGAGTAGGGTTAAATTTCAGCGGGATTGGTTTGGTTACGCAGAAACCTGCCGCCCCGTTACAAGTACGCAAGTGTATTAGGTTAGCATTGTTAGACTGTGATGGCGGCGATGGCGGTTGCCATGGCTGCAACGGGTACGACGGGTGCCATGGGTGCGACGGGTGCAACGGCTGCGACGGGTGCCACGGCTGCGACGGGTGCCACGGCTGCGACGGGTGCCACGGCTGCGACGGGTGCGACGGCTGCCACGGCTGCGACGGCGACGGGTGCAACGGCTGCAAAGGGTGCAACGGCGGCGACGAGTGCAACGGCTGCAAAGGGTGCAACGGCGGCGACGAGTGCAACGGCGGCGACGGGTGTAACGGCTGCACAAGCTGCAACGGCGAGGAAGTGGCATTTGGGATCGTGACTACAACAGAATCTACAGGCCTTGTGGGTACGGATGTTTTTGATACCTTGTTTACCCAATCATACGTCATACTTTGAATATACTCATCTGGACCATCCAGGTTAATACTTAGTTCTCTTTGTTCTTGTTCAATGTCCTCTGCCATTGAGAGTTCATGTTGCAGTCTGTCCTTTTCCAGCTGAATTATAGCCTGTTGCAAATTAGAGTCAATCTGTATTTGCCTCTGTTCTGCTTGGAACCGAATCTGAGCACTCTCCTCCAATGCAGCTTTCTTCAGTTCCTGTGCTTTCTCAAGAGACTCCTGCTCCGCCAAACGTCTTGCTATCTGAGATCTTGTAGAGCTGGCTGAACTTCGAGTCCTCCGACTGCTCACTGAAGGGGGTTTAGTCGCATCCATAGGTCGCTGGGAGCTTCCGGTCCCATTTCCATGGAGTAGACTCTTAGGAAGATTGAACTCAGTATCCTGCACCAGATAAGCAGGATGATGTTTAATTCTGGCTGGACGATTCGCTGCCAGACTGTCTGACATAACAGTAGTTACGGTTGTTCCACATGTAGCAGGCGGTGTAAATGCAAGTTGCTGAAGATCATGCCCAACGGTCACCGCTTCCATGTTTATCAGCTGATGTAGCACGAAGGCAGTTCAATCAAGGGTTCATAGTAGTCATCAGACATAAATGGCTGATGTTATCCGGCTCGAAGGACCAATTTTCTGTAGAACTGTTATCCAGGGCCTTTAATTGTCCAACTCGTACAAACAAATACCACCAAAGTCCAAACCAGAGTAGAGTAGACAACGAACAATGGTTTTATTCTGCCTATTTGGTTGCCTGGTAACCAGTCCTCAATAGAGGTTGATTATGACTCCGCACAGTTTCGGTTGGTCGGTGTTTGTAAACTAGTACTGTAGCAGTAATAACATTAATAATCCCTCCCTTTGAAGTAACCCTCCCTTGCTGCAGTTGGACTTATGGGCTGCATATAAACAACAAGAGAATACAAACATTCAAAGGTAATATTACAACAATGGGCTTCAGGCAATATGAATACATGTGTACATTACAGTGAATATTACAATGTAAACGAGCCTCGTATTAACCCTGGTCACAGCGATGAGAATGAGTCAAGTAAACCCCAATTTTCCCCTATTTTAACTGGAAGAAATAACCCCCAAATAAGTACATTTTATGCCATATAAAAACAACTCTACATGCACAACATTTAAAAGTATGTGTGCTTTACTTACCCAATTTAGTGACTAGTTTAAACCCTTAAAAACATGCAATTCTGTGCAACGACTGATCAGTGCCATGTGCCAGCTTCATAAAAGCGCCGCGTTGGGCTACATCGCGCCCGAGAAGCGCGCCAACTGAAGTGCGCCCTCTGCCGCTCGAGACTTAAAGTCGCAACAGGTGGTATAACGCTTACTTCAGCGCCAGTGTCAACTAAAAATCTGGTACCGGTGGATTTGTCTGTAATATAAAATAGACGACTGTTTGTTTTGCCAGCCAAACTCGTCGTCCTTAGTTGCTGGCTTACTAGTTTTCCGCTTTAGATTTAGTCTCATTGTAGGAACAAGGTTCGACACATTTGGTAGCTTTGTCTCCAAATCGCCAGTGGTACCAGCACTCTGAACCCGCGCGTGGCATATCACTCCTACTCCTAGATTTGGAGGAATTTCTGTACGGTGCGGTATTACTTTTAGAACGCTCTCGACTACGCCCTCGAGTGTAAAAGTCACGGTTACTATTACTTTGTTGAGGTATGGCAACAAGTGTTTGAACTAGAGTGGTTAGTTGGTTAAGCTGACTTTGTAATTCATCCATTCTGGTTTTCAATTTGTGGGAAGAGGAAATTGCATTCACTTCAGTAAAAGTAGCCACTGTGGGCGGAGATGCGACTTCTAAGATATTATCGGCAATAATTGCCAACTGTTCTAAGTCTACTGTATCGCTAGTCGATGCCAATATTAGTTGCGCATTTTGAGGTAGACGTTGGAGAAATAATTGTCGCAAGATTCTCTCTTCGAGTTGATTTTCGCCTAACAGTTGCTTCATACGGCGGAGAAGCTGTGATGGCTTTCTATCGCCTAGTTCCTCAGAAATTAACAGTTGATGCAATCTTTTTTGTTCGGATTCGGATGTTCGTTTAATAAGTTCGGATTTTAACTTATCGTATTGGTCACCTTCAGGAGGGTTAATTAATAAATCCCTAACTTCTTGAGCAATTTCTGGTTGAAGCGACGATACTACATATGCGAATTTCGTTGATTGACTTGTTATTTGGCGAGTTTGAAACTGCGCCTCTACTTGCGCAAACCAAATTGTGGGATCGTGAGGGCAGAAAGGTGTTAATTTAAGGCTAACCGCATACAACTGTTCTATCTCGGGTTTGGACATGATTAAATAACGAATATACTCAAATTAAGTGTATGTTCAAATTTCTAAAATGATGAAAAACGTTTAAGTGTCTGTCGATCAATAGAAAATGATCTACACATTTCGGAATACCATCGTTGTTTTAATTTTGAATCGCTGTGTAGTTCGTCGTATAAATGAGCGAAATGACTCTTTACAACGCTTGTGGTTTTTCCGTTTTGTTTTCTTTTTGCACTTTTCCGAACTGAATTATGCCAGGATAAAGTTCTTAAGGTAACACCTTGTTGCTTGACTTCGTTGTGGTTTATTATTTGACTATTTACATCGTCTATGGTGGCATCAAGTTCGCGTTGAAAAGAAACAAGGTCGTCTTCAGAAATAATTGGTTTTGCGAGTTTCTTACTCAACTGAAATTTGGCAAATGATACAGGTGGAATTGTCGCGAAGGCAACGTAAGTGTTTGGTCGTGCAGTTAAAATCGCTTCCTTAAAATTAAGCAATTCCGAAAATAAACTGTCGGCAGTGTGCTGGGAAGGTTTAGGTACTCTTCTTTCGCGAGTTATATCATAAACAAAAGTTGTTAAATCATTGATTCCCGCGGCTAATCTGACTAACACTTGGTCGGATTGATTGCAAGTATGCAGTGTACGGACAACTGGACCTACCAGATTATAAATCTTAGCACCGCGATATGTTAGAAAATCAATAGCGAAAGGAAACTGGGAAGGTTTAGTGTTTATTTTTTTAAATTATGTCCTCGCGAATCCGCAGCGAATAAACAACGAATCATTCCTACTTATGAATTACGTATATTTATTTTGATGTATACTATATGCTATATAAATTTTTATTGTAAATGCTAGCCGGCGAAATGAACATGTATCACGTCGAGGTCACCAGTTTTAGGGGACTTAGTTATATTAAAATATATTAAACAATTACCCTAAATTGATCTGGAGTCTGCACTATAAACTTGAAGTGGCTTCTGGACTCACTTTTACGTCAACTGCTCGTTGAATGGTTAATTAAATGTATTTACAGAATATACTAAATATTGCGTCCTTCAACGGGAATAGTCACTGTAAGGAGCAAACACTACCTGATGGTTCCTATCCCCGTATCCGGAAGCAATGGCATAAAAATGGTGGAGAGTGGTAGACGACTTCAGCCTGCTTCACGTCTCTACACAGCGAAGGAGGGGCACTGGAAAGCATGTGCTCCTGGTTTATATAGGCGTGTAGAATGGAATGCGCTGATGCCCGGTCAAAAGGATTAAACACAATAGGCAATGGAACTCAAAAATGCCTTGGCCACTAGGGCTACACTTGATCAACAATTGGCTTAATTAGCCTTTTACTATTTCGGCCAGGTCAGCACAAAACGATATGCAGCTGCTGTTGGTATTTCACTACAAACCAATTAGCTGTAGTGTACAAAGAAAACAAATATATACAGGTATAAATTAAATGACAAGGAAATAATGTTGCAACATTAGGTGGCTCTACACTTCCAGAATTGTGAGAGTAAAAAACTGACCATTGCGATTTTGGGATAATTCTACAGTACATAATACATTTATGCACGTCAAATAAAATAGTTAATGACACAATATGTTGTGTACAAAAATTACCACCATGAACCAAAGTCAACCGTACGGGACAGTCTTCGTGGAATGTGTACCAAATTGGTCTGAAAATACCTGTATTGTGGAATTCAATCCTTTGTAAAGGGTACCCTAGAACAACTGATTCGATAAATCTGCTGTTCTTTCGAAATATTCAAGTTTTTTTCTAAGATAGGACCACAATATGAACAAATCCCGCTGGAAACGAAAATAACGTTTTCGCCTAGAGCAATGTTCTCCTAAATCTCACTTAAAACCGTAGTCCTGACATGTTCTACACTGATAGTTCACTGATCGTACAGTCTGCGAGTTTATATAATAAATTTAATTATTTACAAAGGATTGTAATGCAATTTTACCACTGACCTCTACACCTGGACGGACCATTGTCCATATTCTGCTGTGCTAACACTTGAAGTAAGCGCGAACTGGAAGTGCAACATGGCGGACCCGAGACGTCACTGCTGTGAGCCAATGAAATGTCCAGGTGTGGAGGTCAGCGGATTTATTCTGTACATTTTGTATTTATAAACATTACGTAATACGTATCGTACCAACACCTGGACATTTCATTGGCTCACAGAGTCACGTCGTGGGTCCGCCATGTTGCACTTCTCCGCATGCCGACTTCAAAATGAAACAATGATGATCTGTCCATGTATATAGAGGTCAGTGAATTTTACCCACCGTACGCGTGTGGTGGTGGCATAATAACGTCGGCCTGCTGACCTGGCTGATGATAGTTCCCCCCGGAAACCTCCGCTGCAACACCTGTATGACCCAGCACGGCGGGCCCTGGTGGGACGCCACTAACGTCAGCATAGTTAGCAGTAGGCGCAGGCATCGCAGGCTCGCTAATGTTACCATAGTTACTGACGTAGCCAGTCTGCGCAGACGACCGAAATGGGGCCATGGGCACGGCGCTGCTCAACGAAAATACTGGCCGGGTTGGGATGTACAGCGTTGAGCCGTCTCCAGTGGGCGGAGGCACGGCCAAGCACACGGCCGGGCTAACTAGTGGAACACCCTCTGAGAGCGGGAAGGACGAGCGAGCTTCACGCCTCGGATACCTGGCCCCGCGACGCGTCACAGATTCACCGCCGCCGGACGTATGGCGCCGGGTTAGCTGACTAGTAGTGGTACTGGTGGTAGTGGTAGCGGTGCCGTTGCTTCTCATGGCCAGTCCACCAAACGGGCCGGTCGCCGACGAGTACGGTGAAGATCACCTCGATTCATTTTTGGCTTAAAATAACTTGACGAAAATCGGCAAAATCAGGACAAAACAAAGCCACACGTGTCGGCAAAAAAACAGACGGGAAACAATGACCGGTGAGAAAACAAAAAAGGAAAATTCAAAGGAACAAAATAAAACTTTTGGGATGAACGAAATTGTGTCTGTGCACAAATGATGGCTGTGACAGAGTGACTGTATTTTTACAGCCAGCCGCACGCCCAGAGTCCCGACGCGCGCCCGGAGAATCTCCTTGGTTAAAACTTTAATCAGCGTAATTAGCATATCAGTGACCTTTCACATTTTGCAAATTTATCCCTTATAAGGCAACTACCTTGCCGTGCATGTAATCATTTACGCCCACAACACCAGACGGCCAAAAGCTCGATGACCAGGAGATTTTGGTCTTATTGACAAACTGTTTGCAAGATTGATTTATACAGACGGCCTGGTGGCTACATGTCGGGATAAAGGGCTGTCGCTGAGTATAAGGCCTTTTACCCTGCAAGGGTAAAAGGAAATAATGTGAGATGTTGTCTGGTTAGCTACTGTTTGATTAGTCTTGGTGCAAGACGTTGTTGTTCATTATCAAACAATAGAGGGCGCTGTTGGGAAACTTCCAGATAACCACCACACACATCGGCTCAGAACAACGTCTTGGTGATTTTGTCTCGTCTCACGTGACATAACAAAATGTGACCTCAATTGCATATTCAACAAAGGTCATATTGAAAATACGCAAGCGCACAAGTACGCTGCATAATAAGCTGACAGACTGGTACATTGTACATGTATTACTATGTATGCACACCATCAATGGTCAGAGTCAAAGTCGTGTGGGTACAAGACTCGTCATGTGTTCTGCAATACATAAACCTTTTATGCAAATTAGGTACGTCATAGGTATGCGAAGAATCTGCCCGGAAAATTCCGGGCAGATTGAACGAGTTGGCCAAGACGTTCTTCTTGACAGATTCGCGGCTTCCAGAATACGCCCTCTATCGGTGGAACAGTCGCGACGCGTATAGTGTTGTTGAGTGCATAGGCCCTAAGGTTTTATGGTTTTACTAACTCAACAAGAACGTCTTGCACCAAGACTACTGTTTGATAGGCTCAAGTCATTTTGTATTGTTGGCATGTCCGAATTCTAATGTGTACAGCTGTGGGTATGGAAGTTTATTAACCCTGCTGAATGAGACACCGTTTGACAAACTTACCGTTTTAACTCACTACTAAAAGAGTGTTTTCTAAGTTGTAAATAGTAAGTATTTAGTATTTGCTACTGACTTTATTAGTGGAGCATTGTAGTTGGGAAGTACCAACATTAAAAAAATAATTCCTGTGCATAGAATGTTTACAGAAATCTCCAGTGGAATGTTTAGCCTATCTTTTGTATGTGTATGTGTAAAAGCTTTCACTGTTGTATTGTATCAATTTGTATCCATTTGTATCCATTTGTATCTCCTTTGACCCTTATTGTGTACAGCTCCCTAAGGAGGATGTGTGTGTTTGAGGGGTCAGCTGTTTTCTGTCTGGTTTGTTCCCTAAGTGTAGAATTTGGCGACATTTTGTCATCCTGCTTTGTATGCAAGGAAACTCTAGTTCAAAATTTGTCAAACTATATTTTTTGTGCTCACAGTTGATTGGATTGTTGTGATAATCCAGTAGTGAGGTTCTGTTTGGCAATTTTACCATAATATTTGGGACACTGTTTAGAGACATATTTTGTGATCAGTGAAACTTAACGCGTTCATGGCTAGGCTAGGCATTCTAATTTCGCTGGATTTATCTTGTGAATAGCACATGTGATACCAGGTTTGGGATGTTTATTGTAGATGAGACATTTTGTATTATAATTTGTGACTGATTTTGTTTATATCAGCTGATGTTTTTGTAGGTTTGTAGCTCATCTATTTGCATTATGGCTACAAATTAAACCTTGAAAAACGTTTGTGTAGAATCTCAGAAAGCCTTTATTGCCACTATTGTTGGAGCATTGAAAGATTTCAAATGTCCAGTGCCTCCTCAAACTGAGGACTTTATATGTGACGAATCGAGTTGGGAAAGTGACCCACCTATTGTAGAAGGGGTAAATTGTAGTCCATGTAGCCCAGCAAGTACTTGTGATTGTACCACAGATGTGAATGGATTGAGTTGAAATGACCATGCAATTCTGTTGGCTCTAATCAACAATCAGAACTACCTAATCGAGTTGGTAAACAGCAACAAATTAATGATCAGTTAGCTGTTCTGCAATCTAAGATAGACCTTCTGTTTGAACTTAGGGCAGAGAAAAAAACAGGGAACCCATCAGAGGAGTCTCTGTACTACTCTCTTGATGATGGTGATGATGCTAATCTAAGTATTGCTGAAGCTCATTGTGACGAGTCATTGTTGACAAGAAGTTATATTGATGAATGTCAATATTCTTGTTCACCCTGTATTAGTAATTACAGAAACAGCAATGATATAAATGATGAGAGTGAGTACTCATCTGACGAGGATTTCATCTTGATGTTAGTGCCAAATGTTTATGAGGTAGAAAATTCACCTTATGACAGTATTCATAGTTTCAGTTCGGTTAAGGGAAGCCAAACTGGAAGCTCCAAGCATCGTAGTTTAAGTGACATCAACACACTACCTGGAGCACAGATGTTCACCCAGAGTCTAGAGGAGTTTGGATTGAGACCCTCTGAACGTCGTAAGAGACTTTGGGGTTTCTGGCCGAATGCCATCACATAAATTGTTGAAATTATTGACACTGGTTGTCCATTCATTGACTTCCAAAGTTGTTACCTGGTTATACATGCTTCCACTATAATTTGGCAGGCTGTGTGTGTGTTCCCATTTAGGCTGTAAATGTCACACTTGTAATTTTTTAAGAAACAAAATGTTTTGGAAACCAACTTGGACTTTGTTTAGCTAAGAATGTTTGCATTCATCATCTTTATACAATTAAAAACGCGTTTGCTCTCATATTTAGATTACTTGTTTATTATTCATGTTTGCGTGCTTGGGTAGTCCAGATGTATTTGCTCTTCTTAAAATGGACAAGGTTTGACCTGTACAGCTGGATAGCTGAAGCATGCATAAGTTCAAATGTTATTGAAATAATGATGATCAATCATAAACATCATTTGACTATTTGATTGAGAATTTCAGGATAAAAGTTGTTCCTTGTTAATTGATAACTGTTTTTCATACATGTTTGATCTCAATCAAAACTATTTGTTGTCATGATACATATTGCACTCTAAAGTAAACCATTCGAGGGCGCATGGTTATAAAGCAGCGAAGTTGTGGGTGTTTGAGATTTTCCCTATTACATGTACACGCTATTTGCATATGTCCTCATTTGCATGTGACCTGGACAGAGTGCAGGGTGCATTTATCTGCTGGAAACTTAGTACCTTTATTATTATTATTTTTGTATAATATACTCCAAGAAACATTGTATTTAAATAACTCCGTTTTGATCGCCGTTTTAAATGGATCCACGAATATAGTTTTGAGGTATAACGTACTTTATGTCAGTTTGCATACTTGGCGTTGTAATATTACAAGAGTCGTTTTAGTAGGTTAGGGATCTTGTTGCTAGGTGCGTATCCTACGTGCTCAAACTGTTGTGGCTGTAACGGAACAGGGGGGTGTTTCATAAAGAATGTAAAACAATTAATATTATCATTCAACCTTAGGTCCGAATCAGTCTTAAACCACAATTAATTGTAGAGTTCTGTTTCATAAAATCAATCTTTTGCCCAAGATTGATCGCTTTTGACTTAAGATTGATATTAATTGTATGTTTACATTTTATAATTAGTGGAAGAGGATAAAGGCAACCTTTGACCTGAAACTCATATCAGCTGTCAACACTTTTTTCAAGGTAGCCATTTTGTTTTCCGGTGTGTGGATATGAGCACAGCATTGCATTGCTTGGTGGTGAGTGTTAAAAATGGGAACATATATTTTATGGTTAGATAAGCCTACTGAGTATGATTATTATTTATTTTGGTGAATACATGTATGTATATATATAATTGTTGCCTTATTAATTCCTTTAATTTTCAGTGTTTTCTTTGTAGAAAAAGAATGTGTTGTGTTGATGTGTGAAGTTAGCATGTTTAACCAGTTATGGTATTGACTTTGTGTGTAATGTTACAGTACAGCTACATCATGTACGGTTACGTTAACAAAAAATACATTATTTATACTGCAGCAAATACTAAATACCACTTAAAAGTAAATAAAAGCTACATGTATTTGACTCATCAAAGTTTGATGCAGGCAACCATGTCAAATTGGCAATAAGTCTACTTGGGCCTACAACTGTTGTTGCAGGATTAATGAACAATCTCGGCAATACCAGTCTCTCTCTAGTTTTGTTCAAATAAGAGTCAAGGGTGTTTTTTATCATTCTAAAATGACTATCATCAACCTAAAGTATAATTCTCTCATTGCTAATGACACACTTTTTTTTAAATTTTGAACAGTTGCTTGCGGTAAAAAAATGTGATTTTCGTTTTGTTGCTGTCTCGCGAATAATTGCTTTGCATGTTCACGGTGTGTGGTGGGGGTCACCATCTCTATTATAACGCTGCATTTTGTCGTCGTTATACCCCAAAGATTCCCACAGAAAAGTAAAATGTCACAAGCTAGTTTAAAAAGTCAGGACATTTGTTTTGCTAGGACAGCCTGAAAAACAAAATCCATCACAAAATAAAAGCTGATACTATCCAATATTTGATATGTTCATTAGAAAGGGTTCTAAGTTTGTATTTTTACTTAATTGTATACTTTTTTGGTTTTTACAATGGCTGAAACAGCATTGATATGTACATGTTGCAATTTTTTTATATTTGTTGTTGTTTGTCTGCTTTTCCCCAGAGCCTTGGATGGAAGGGCAAGATACACATCTCCAGTAGTCTCCAGTAGGCCTACTCTGATTTGTGATTTGTGTAAAGTTGTTAAGCTCTTTATTAGGTTTCAATGTGCAATTTGAAAGGGTAATGGACCAGACGTCATATAGGAGTCTAAATTTTGTGCGACACCGAAAAAGCGTTTAAAACTGACTTGGCCCATGTGCTGGGCTCTCGACCAATATGATTGGCTGTCTCAGGTATTTATGAATCATGTAATATGAATATGAAAAGTTTTACTTAGAATCTATTTGCTTGGGTTTTTTTAGGTCAAAGATAACAAGGACAGGAAACCCAGAAATAAGAACTTCACAAAAACTGAAATTTCAGTTCTTGCTGGATTTGTAAAGCAGCACACGCAGACATTGTATGGCAAAACAGGACACTGCTCTCAAAAGGTAATGTGTGCACGCAAAGTTTTAAAACAGGAGAGTGCATTTACACAAGTTGAACCTTTGTCAAAAACTTTAGAGAAAATACTTTGTACAAATTGTAATGTCTCATTTTTACTCGGTAACCTGTCAGAAAAGAATGGTGGCCAATTATTTCCCTAGGCTATACACAAATACAACGGAGGCATTTTTCCCCCTTCGTCGTTGGCGGCGCTGTTAAATCTCTCCATTCCCAGGGGCCATTTTCATGATTTCCGTTTATTATGTGTATTGACCTCCAACTTGTAAGAACTTGTAATTGTATTGGCATTTTTGAGACCGCTGGCGCTATGGCTAATGAGTCGTCGAGGAAGAAGAATGAAGGATCGGGAAAACCTTGTGTCGTAGTTGGCTGCAAAAATACAAGCAAAAAGCTGAGAAAATGGAAGCTTGCAACATGCGAAATACATGCACCAGAAACGCAACTAGCTTTACCTTACATACGTACTGTGGACATTCCTTTGTCTTCGTGTAGTTAAAAAACTTTGACTAAATACTCATTTTTCTCGCTTCCCCAAAACAAATTTACCCTCAAATTTGGATTATGGGCCTCTCAGCTGTCCCTTCTATCTTTTCTATATATAACCCTAACCCGTTTTTCCTCTAGCGCTCTTTTTCGGAAACTGAAAAACGGATTGTGGACCTGGGCAAGTCCGCAAACCGTAACCTCTTCTCGCATCGTGTGGACCTATATTGTTCGGAGGTCCACAGTGCGTATGCAAGACTAACTCACGAGTGTTGTGTGTGTGTACAGCCGTACAAAATGCATCGTTTTCCCAACTGTTCCAACGCCGATTCTGCAGGCAAACAAAGGCAGTGGGTGAAGAATATCAACAGAAAGGACTTCAGACCTTCAAAATACAGCACTGTAAGTTCTTTTTCTGGGAATGACTATATCCAGAAGTCACTGTGTTACTGTTGGCTGTTTACAAACAAACTTTTTAATACTGAACTGCTTCCTCTTTCATTCACTCAGCCAAAACAAAATATGGGGCTTGGTTTGCGGCCCCAGGGCAATTTTTTGGTTTTTGGTGGTAGGATATAGTCAATGTTGAAGTTGTACTTTGTGGAGGATCTCACTGTTCAACCCTTTGCCCTCTCAAAGTCACTGTGCATGTTTGTACCTGAATTATTTAGCCGGCGCGTGTAGTGCTAAATATCCACTGCTTTATTTAATTAATTTAGTTAATTTCCGAGTTTTACATTCACACGTATTACTTGCCTACTATTAATAAATACCCTCGGATTGGTCGAGTCTCAATCACATGGAGAGCATTATTTTGTAGTAATGGCCCCGGCTTTTAAAAATTATTTCCTAAATAAAAGGTATTTATTAAAGGGATTAACAGAGTGAGGACCGTGATAACGTACCGGGTTGGGGGATGACCGCTGGTAATCATCCCCCATCCCGGTACGTTATCACACAGCAATGACTGGGTCCTCATCCTGTTATGCCCTAATTATGTACATTGTATATCCACCAAATTTTTGTACTGTACCCCAAATGAATACCAAGGATGTTAGGGTTAAAAAATATATTTTATGGTTAGGGTTAAACTATTTTATTACAAAACAGCAATGAAAACAAATATGATTTGTTATTGTCTGTACTCATTTTGAAAAAGGTCAATGGGTAGAGCACAATTTTAAAACTTGGACTAGAGGTTTAATGTGGTGAACACTTTTCTACTTACAGAAACGGTTCGCGAGTGGAAGGCCTGCCCCTAGAAGAAGAGTTTCCACAGCAACAAAAACGGTGCCAACTTAAGGGGTTGACGATTCAAGCCAGTCTATGTGGTGTGTCCATACAAACCGAGGGATTACAGATGAGGGATGCATCAGTACAGTGGTATGATGCGAGAGTAGCTGACCACAGTTATGCACAAGTTGATCCGGTCATTAAAACTCGGTCAAAAGGTACACAAACGGACAGGGCCCCAGAAGTATCAGCAGATAATCTGAAAGAAACTGATGTGAGGTTTTTCACTGGACTTAGTGTGCAAGCTTTGTGGGCGCTTGTGAATGCACTTATACTAGTGACTGTTTCTGCTGCCCCTAAATTTCAACTATCAATTCCAGACCAAATTTTGCTTGTTTTGATGCGGTTGAGAAAAGACCTGATGGTCACTGATCTTGGTGTACGCTTCAAAGTGTCTCGTTCCACAGCCTGTGCCATTATCACCTTCTGGGTACCTCTCGTTTGGCTACATTCACGAGAGAAAATGTAATATTTTGGCCATCACGTGAGACACTTGCCAGAATGTCTTGAGTCTTGTCATCCCAGGGGGGGGGGGGGGGGGGGGGCGGGGGGTTTGGTGCGTGCGTACGTACAATTGGAACACAAGTGTAAAACTTTGCTACATTTCTAGTTACAAAAGTTATTTAAATATTTATTCCTGTGATTTGTCTTGGGTAAGTTTTGTACCAATTGAACATTTAGGACTCCTGTCTGTATGAAAGCTTGGATATTAAACTTGGTGAACACAGTAAACATTCAAATCAATAGATTGGTGTCTCGTTTTCAATGTTTTCAATTTATTGCATTCTTGGTTTTACAATTTTTAGTTCCCTTGAGATTATTGAGTCGGTAAGCTTTGGCAATTCACCTAGACGCTGCTCAAACCATTCATTGTCAAAGTCAACATCTGCTATAATAAAGTCTTTCTTTGACCAAACCATAAATTTGCATCTGGGTCGCTTCGAACAGTACATTGCAACTTGCACCTGGGTGGTAATAACCACTAGCTGCTAAACTTTGACGGAGAAAGTATGTTCCTTCTCTACATCGAACGTCGTATGCCCCACTCTCCACCAATCCACGAACAGTACCACCGTATCGCTCCAACTTCCTTTCCGTAGGACATTTTATTTCTAAAATTGTTTTGTCGTCCACAATTCCGTCCAGGCTTGCTCCAAGCCAACTTTCATCTTGGTTTACAACCAAGCCTGTAGTTTCAATCTGTGTTCCCATTTCTTGTTCAAAAGCTTCCCTTGCAGCAGCTTCGTATGTTTGTCCATGACGAGTAGCTTCATTTCCAAGGAAGCGTATACTGAGGTGATTAGTGATCCACTTTGTAGGGTCTTTCTCTATTTTCTTGGGGACACTTGCTGCCGAGCTACTCGTGATACGAATCTTCTTTTGTGAGGTCCACAAAGCCGAGTTCTGGTTAACTGTTTGGGAGGCAAGTGTTCTTGTATCGGAGTTCGTCAATCGGATGTGCTTATTGAAAATGTATTGGCAAGGTTGGCATTCAAGATTGCTGTCATGATGTCCATGAACAGGCCTAAGGAGGGTGGTGGGTTGATCGCTAGTGGTTGGTTATGTACATGTCAGCACCTGATTTAAAATGGTGCCTGGTATGGAAGCGAGGTGACACATGTGTGGACTGTTTAGGTGTTTTTTCAGCGCATCATCTGTATCAAATGCAAGAGTACTGTTTATTGTGGACTTTGAGATTGGATTGCAAATATTTTCAACACTGTCAGGCACCACATTGTCTTGGGTGCTCCGATTCCACAAACAAGCTTTGTCTGTACAGGTGATGCCGATGAAACCCTTTTTGTATGCCTCATTTATCTTGAAGGACAGGCCTGCTGAGTGACTACAACATTTTCCTTCAGAAGCAATGCAGTCACATTTGACACACTTGATTTGTCTGGTTTTGTTGTCAACACTGATCTCCACTTGATGATAGCTAGAGATTTGCTGTGAAAATCTCATATTCCCCCTCAAGATAACAGTTGCTCCATCCTCATCATGGCGGTGTTTGATTGTGCCTACCCATCCTGAATTTAGGTAGTTGAGACCCTCACTGATGCTTCGAAAGTTTCGATTAGGCTGCTCATCACATGCCGGAGCATTAACGAAGTAGTCATAGATATCTGTAAGGAAATTAAAACCATTCCAAGACTAAGACTTTGTACACTGTACAGTGTTTTTTCTATTTTCATTGCACAAGAACTAAACGGGCATTCACCTGATCTAAGGAAAAGTTGCACACGTGTTCTTTGGTTCAGTAAAATTCATGATTTTTCCAAAATTTGTAAAACTGTTTTATAGCAACAAAACAATTATTAGGCCCCAACTGTAGACCCAATAAATTGGGGCGTTTTCACTCCTTTTTCAAATTTTTTGATTTTGTCTGTCGTTCTAACGCCCCAACGACAACCGTGCCTATTGCCCCAATAAAAAGTTAAGTCGTGCCAATAAAAAGTTAAGTTGTGATAACAAAAGTTGCCCAAAACAGGCCAAATACTTGACAAAATATCTTTGAAAGCGCATACTGGCTTCTATATACATGTTAAAGAAGAACTATTTGGGCTTCAATGGTCTTCGCATAGTGTGCTCTTTATGTGAGTCGGGTGCCGTCGGGACGTCCATCGAGTTTATATGCCAGCAATCATTTGAAAACACGAGGAGAACATTGTTTTAAAAAGCTGGTCGAAATTGCTCGGAATTGCAACCCCAAATAATCGTGAGTACCACTGAAGCCCAAATAGTACTTCTTTAACATGTATAGCTTAGAAGCCAGTATGCGCTTTCCAAGATATTATTTGGCCTGTTTTGGGTAACTTTTGTGATCACAACTTAACTTTGTATTGGGGCAATAGGCACGGTTGGCGTTGGGGCGTTAGAACGACAGACAAAATCCAAAATTCGAAAAAGGAGTGAAAACGCCACAAATATTGGGTCTATCCCCAACTGAACTGATGCTGATGAATTACCAAAAAACCTAAATTTGTCATGTATCACACACCCACCTTGGGCATTCCAAAACCCACAAACCTAATCCCCAACTATACCTTCCCGTTAATTATAACCCACACTTGACTTAACTATATATGCATGTTATACCACAACAGTAGCCCAGTCTTTTTTCCCTTAATTGGTGCAATGGGTTTGCATGTACATGTACACATGATCATGTAATCACTACTTGTCTGTTCTTAAACAATAAACGTTCTACTATTTGTTAAATTTCTTTCACAATTCATAATATTATTTAAATTCAAAACCTAAAATTAGATTTCACCAATGATCATATATAAATATAGGGATTTATTTGAATCAACTTAAATCAGTTATACTGTTTAAGTTAATCATCCAGATTGTTTACAAAGTTTACGAAAAGTTGCGTGGCCTGCCCTGGGCGCGGACGGACCAAGGCAAGGACGTTTTATATGCCTACTTTAGTACTTACTATTTTTGGTTTTTAAAATAATGGCCCTACCTTGAAATTCAAGCTTTGGCCAATCTCGAACGTCGTCTGTCCACAAATCCATAGTTTTTTTATCAGAATCATTTCTTAAAATTCTAGAAAAGGAACTTTGTAATTGTAGGCTATAGCTACCTTTCGGAGTACAGTAAACGTTCATGTCAACATTCTGAATGGAGATTGCTCAGCCGCGCCGGTGTGAAAGGTAATTCTGTCCCCCCTGGTAAATGTGTCCCCCCGGACAGACTTACCAGGCCGTGACCCGGTAAATCTGTCCGGGGGGACACATTTACCTAGGTATTTCTGTCCCCCTCCAGGTAATTCTGTCTCCCTGCCCAACGTTAAACGTGTCCCCCTGGTAAAATTGTCCCGTGCAACGTCACAAGTCTAGCACCCACTAGACGCAACAACCAGTGTAGTACAGGTTCACACCTTCATGGTGCATCATTTGTGGCAGACTGTAGGATGTGTAGTGTACTACAAATTACAGGTTGTCAAAAGTGCTGCCACATTCGTGCTGGGTATACAGAATTTGTACGCGTGCAAGAAGTCTGAAAATACTGATTACCGCTAATTTCCTTTTCGCGCAGAAACGTAGATCGGTTGATTTAATTAACACAGTTATTTATATTTTTATTTTTATTTTGATAAATCGATGAAGGGAACAGAAGTCCAAATAATAAATACCATGTGGGCTTTTCATTGAAATAACATCAAAATAACCACTTATGTGTGGAACATTGGGGGACAAAATTACCTAGAGAGGGGACAGAATAAACTGGAGGGGGACGGAATTAACGGCTCTAGGGGGGCACTTTTACCTAGGTAATTCTGTCCCCCCGGACAATTTTACCGGGGGACAGAATTACCTTCCACACCGGCCTCGACGCGAAACTGGCCCCCACAATGTCCGTGTCCAATGAGGGCGCCCCACCGTGCGCAGTCCATCGGATTCGTGTATAGTACAACTGCCTGATTATTTGCACTAAAATTGGTTTGAGTGTGAAATTCTTTAAATGACATTAACAAAAATCTCTCTTTTATAATATAAACAAAAACAATTTTTATTTCATTGTCATAATAGTGTTTCCTTATTCCATAATTGTTCACCTATCTTGCACTCAAGATGGAATTATTTGTACATAAATATCTAACAGGTTGAAGCCAGGAAGCAGACATTTTGGTCCAAAGCCACCCACATACATCAGAACAGCGGGAGGGCCACAAGAAAGGGACTGTGTGGATGTAAGAAAGAAGTGGAACGAGTTAAAAGTCCAAGCGCACAAGTACAACCTGAAGAGAAATGCCACAGGTAAATGACAACACCTTTTCTTTGTCAAATATTTATGTCACAGATGGTCTTGTGACAATGCTGTATGCACCAAGACATTATAAAAGAGAATGCAAGTTATTTGTAAATCTGAATCAAATACATGTAGGGGGACTAGAAGTTAATTGATCAATTTTTATATTTTGGACAGATAAGCACCGAGTCATGTCAATTTGAATGTAAAATTTAGCCCAAATTTCTAACTTTCCTCGATGTACCGTTTTTTGAGGGTGTAAAGATTTATATCAAGCAAGAGTAAAACTCGGAAACACAAGCAAACTTTCGACGTAGTACTGGTAGTCATTTATATTAAGTGTTCTCCAAACTCGAACTAGACCTATCAAATTTGCCCGTACATCGCTCTACCAGTGATGTAGAAGGCCAATCCTTGAAAACTAGATGCCTCGAAAACCGGTATACGGACGGTATGGTTGTCGGCAGTTGCTCTTGAATCTTGTATTACTGATACAAGTCAGCTGTACCTTACTATAAACTGAAGGAACTTGTTGTGATGACCTCTGCCAAAACGCCATTTCTTGAAACCTTTTTTTCTGTCAGGAGGAGGACCCATCTCAGAGAGAAATGAAAGTCTTGAGCTTGTGTTAGATGCCCTAGCACCCCAAACTAAATATGGAATTCTCGGTCAAGAGACAGAAACAGATCCTTTGGCAGTTAGTGAAGAGGTTTGTTAGGCTTAAACATTTCTGTGTTAATTTACATTTCTAGAAATGCGGTTGTGTGCATATTCTTACAGAAGCAGAGACAAGTACAGTCTTATCTTGAATTATCTGGCCTTTTAATTATATAAATTTCAAAGTGAACAAAAAACTCGGCAAGGCGGAACTCAAACCTCCGGAATACCGGACCAGTGCTTTACCAAAACACCAGAATACCATGTGGCAAGGTATAACGCCCAATTTTACGATGCAACCTGGGAAGCGACATTGTGGGGATCACTCGATGAGGATAAGACTTTTTATCTTATAATACACAAATAGACCACAAGGGAAACTGACTAGGTAAATGTGCCTAGTCAGTTTCCCTTGTGGTTTATTTGCCTATTAATTATATTTAGCAGAATCAGTTCTTGGTTTTGTTGTTGATATATTTACATATTTGTTTTGCAGGATTCTCAATCATCACAGGAGGAATCACAGAAAGAATCTAACATGCCACAGCTGTGTCCTTCAATGTCTACTTCCTGTATCAGCAGCAGCAACAACAACAACAACAATGCCGTACACGTGCAGCCAAAATCTGCAAGAAGCACCACCAGCACTGCAAAGGCTGTACATATGCGTACCGGTAGGAGCTTTGAAGTCCAAGAGGAGCTGTTTTGGAAGCTTCAAAGTTGGAAATAATGGAACGGCACTTGGAGGTTCAAAAAGCCATCTTTGAATGCTTACAGCCTCTAGTGACATCAGCTCTGTTTAAATCCATGCATTAGTCAAGACTTAAGTCAAGTCTTAAATGTTATACATGTCTTAATACGGGTGCAGTTCCACGTGGGTTTGTGTTAATGGAAACAATTGCTCATATTTATGTTTATGTTTACTAAATAACATGCATTCTTCTTGCAATTTTTATCTGTTTAATGTTAACATTTATTTTGAATAAAACAGACATGAAAGAATGTGAAACATGATTGAAAGTCAATGTTTTAAAAATGTAAAATAGTTAATTTGTGTTGTGCATGTACATTCAATTAAATTGAATTACAAATTGAACAAAGAAATTGGCAAGGCGGGACTTGAATCTGCAACATAGGGCCAGATAGCTCAGTTGGTAGAGCGCCGGTCCGGTATTCCGGAGGTCGCAGTCTCAGTCCCACCTTGCCGATTTCTATGTTAACTTTGACAATTATGCAAATTTACCTAGTAAATTTCCCTTGCGGTGTATTTATGTAAATTAAATGAAATTACAATAACCAGTTCGCACAGGAATTATTTGACCTTGACATTTACCGGACCCAGGCGCGGGGTTGTTTTTAACGAACCTCGATCCGAAAGGTGTTCAGGCCGGCATAATGGGTAGAACACCCGAGTCGCTGACAGATATTTCTGGCCTTGCTTGTGACGTGTTTACCTGTCATTCGTTTTGAATTCCGGGAAATACTTTGCGTGTAACATCTGACGTGAACTGTTTAAATTATATTAACTGAAATTAAATCAAAAGGGACAGTATGCCTTTTCCGACTATCCAAAAACGTTAATGCACATCTGAAAAATTCTTTATAACAACAAATAAAGTGTAAAGGCTGTTTTAAGAGTAACAAGATACTTCCAGAATCACCATAATTACACTATTTAATTATTCATGTTCAACATCTTGTGTTATTGAAGGTTTAGAAGTTGGGCCATTGGTTGTCTGTGCCTATACCAAATCTCTTGGTTTTATGATATTGTAACGAGTTTTCGCGGTCCAAGGGCTTAATTTGGGACGATTTGGCCTAAAATCAAAGTGCCTGTAGACTAGACGGGCAACATAGTACAATGAATCAAATAAAATGACACAGACACCAATGATGGATTTCTTCTCTTCCAAATTCTCTTCTTGGTTTTCTCTTTCCCTATTAAATAATAAAGTCCGAGCTTTTCGTTCGAAGTAAGTTTTACGAAAATGGCATCCAAACTCTATAAACTTTAAACTCTAAAGTGACCCTATACGTGTAGCGATTAGTCCGAGAGAATGCTTGACAACTTATTTCGGGAAGAATCGCTCCTTTATGATCCGTGTCGTCACCTTTCCGTCCGCATCCAGAATTTCATGTACGGCACGCTCTGCCAAGCGATGAGCGTTTCTACTGCCCTCGGTCTGGGTTCCTGCCTCCTTGACTAGTACAGGCGAGATGGTCGACACTGGAGCCGCTGATAGTGATACTGATGGTAATGTCATTCATGGACCCTGGTCATCTTCCTCGTGGTTTCTCCAGTGCCTATCAAGATCGTGCTTCCGTGAGAAGGAGAGGCTGCAATGAGGATGCGGGCATCTCAATCGACCCTTCTCTCGCTGCCCATGCTGCTCCTCCTGATGCCTCTTAAGGTTAGATTGGGAGCTGCACTCAATGGGACATTCTTGGCACTTCTGACGTTTGTTGGGGCTCCTTGTCCGAGAGGGCGACCGGCTTCTGCTTCGAGCTACTCTTGGCCTGCAGCAGTAGCTAAAAAAGATTCAAATACTGTTAAGTACACCAATCACCATACCTGTCAGGGGTTTACGTTTTCGCCCACGACCTAGATCAGTAGTACTTGCTCCCGGTGAATCTGTTTGTAGTTCTGCATTCTCCTGAGGTTCAACTTCATCAGACTCCTGCTCAACATGATCGTTCACCCAGCTGCCTTCCTCTGGAGTTTCTGCACCCGGG
The DNA here is from genome assembly GCA_037893245.1 of Crossaster papposus. NCBI lineage: Eukaryota > Metazoa > Echinodermata > Asteroidea > Velatida > Solasteridae > Crossaster > Crossaster papposus. The sequence continues at coordinate 1,445,014 of JBAIAA010000381.1, read as the reverse complement.
CTATGCTCTGCGGTAGGTCTATTATGAGCGAGACTGTAGTCTGCAGAGGGAATATCGTCTGGGGTGGAGTTATTCTTGCCATCCGCTTCACTTTCGCCTCCACAGACAACACCGTCGGGCTCATCCCGGTCATTCTTTCCCGCTCCAGATCCATGAAGCCAAGACCGATCAACGTCCCCATGGAATGGTTTAAGCAGGTTGGTATGGACAACCTTTGGCTTGTGACGGGGACCCTTCTGAATTCTTACAACTACATCGCTTAGATTCTTTGTGATGAGGTATGGCCCATCATACTTCGGCTGCAGCTTTGGTGACAACCAAACTTTTCGCGTATTGACCCTCATCATTACTCCACCGCCGACTTCACCGCCGACAGAACTCCGCACCCCTTGCCAATAGAAACGGTACTTGGCCCTCTCTAACAGCTTCTTGGTACCCAAGTGGCCTCCTGTGGGGGAGTCATGTAACTGGCGGAGAACGTCCATCTTCATTGCCCGGGGAGTAACCAGCAAGTATCGAATCTCTTTTCCTGTGTCATCTTTCCACTTACGGTACAACACCCCTTCTCTGAGAGATAACTGCTTCCAGGCTTCCCACAGTGTCTTGAGCCATGGGCCTTCAGCTGAAATGTCCTCCCAGGCTGGCCTTGTTTTGTGTGTTTCCAACAATGACATCACCGTTTGTAGGACAGGTTCGTCTAACTGCTTCCTCCGTAACTCTGTACTAGACATGCTTTCCAACCAGTTTGGAAGTATTGCTGTTACGACCTGGCAGTTAGCGGTACATCTTGTGGTACTTTCTTGATATTGTGCCTCACTACTGCAAGATCCCGTCAGTACCTGCTCATGCCCTACCTCTTCACCAGACGCAGTTGCCGGGTTCATACCTCCGCACTGGTGGTCACCAGACACATGTTGGGCATCCCATTTTCCACAGGGAGGCTGACATTGGCTGCACGGCATCCTTGACAATGCATCGGCATTGTTATGCTGTCGACCGGGGCGATGCTGGATGGTGAAATCATACTCCGCTAGCAGCTGAAGCCATCTGGCCACCTGACCTTCTGGTTCTTTAAACCTAAATAGCCATTTCAGTGCTCCATGGTCTGTTCTTAACAGGAACCGCTGCCCATAAGGGTATGGTCTGAAGTACTTAATAAAGTACACTACGGCAAGCATCTCTTTCCGGGTCACACAATAATTCCTCTCAGCCTTCAACAACGCCCTACTTGCGTACGCTATAACTATCTCGGTGCCCTCCTGTTGCTGTGACAATACAGCTCCGATTCCAAAATCGCTGGCATCAGTATCTAGTACAAACATCGAGGTCGGAGATGGATAAGCTAGTATCGGAGAGGAAACCAATCGTGACTTCAACTCGTTGAATGCCTGCTGACATTCCGCTGTCCAGCGAAACAGCCGGCCTGCTTCGGTGAGCCTATGCAGTGGCCTCGCCAACCCCGCAAAACCTGGCACAAATCGACGATAGTACGACGCAAGCCCTAAAAAGCTGCGCACATCACGAACAGTGGTTGGGGCAGGCCAATCCTGCACTTTCTGAATCAGTTTTCACCCCCTCTGCCGATACTATGTGCCCGAGGTAAGCAACTTCTTCATGCAGTAGGTGACATTTCTTCGGCTGCAGTTTCAGTCCAGCGTCCTTTATTCGTCGGAATATAAGGTCCAGGCTTTGCATATGCTCATCAAAAGAACTGCTATACACGATTATGTCATCTAGACCCACTGTAGGCCTCGCAACACATAATCCATGAGTCGTTCAAATGTAGATGGCGCGTTGCAAAGCCCAAAGGGCATCACCTCAAACTGGTAAAACCCGCTTGGAGAGGCAAAGGCTGTTTTTTCCTTATGTCTGTCCTCCATAGGCACCTGCCAATAACCTGACGCAAGGTCCAATGTGGAGAAAAACTTAGACCCAGAAAGTGCATCTATGGTGTCGTCGATTCGGGGTATCGGGTAGGCATCCTTCCGTATTACTGCATTTAATCTTCTATAGTCTACGCAAAAGCGTACCTTCCCATCTTTTTTCCGCACCAGCACGATCGGAGATGCCCAGGGCCCTGTGGCTGGCTTGATGACGCCTCTCTTAAGCATCGACTGAATTTCCGCTTCAGCAACTTCCCTCTGATGAAGCGGGAGGCGCCTGGGCCGCTGCTTTATTGGAACCACATCCCCTGTCTCTATCCTGTGCTTCACTAAATCAGTCCGCCCAATGTCTCCTTCCCCTGAAGAATATTGGTCTTGATACTTAATGAGTAGCTCCTTTAGTCGATTACTCTCCCGATCATTAAGGTGTCTTGTTGATCTTTCATAAAAATCTTGCAAGTGACTAGGTACAGTAAGGTCATCTGTTGCTCCTTTTTCTTCAGAAGCCGTCCGCACTGTTTCCGTCTCGACGTCAGAATGGGGGTCAGACATAAGCTGGGAACCTATTGAATCCACCGCATAGAACATTGCTGCTGTTGTTCCTTGGTGAATGGTGACATGATCATCTTTCAGATTCATAAGGCGCAAGGGTACGACACTGGAACCGGTGTTGACCACTGAAGGCGCTACAAAGATACGATTTTTCTCTGTCATCGAGATTGTGGGTTCTATCAATCCACATGGTGCCATCATATCACCGCCTTCAAGACTCCCTTGGATAAGCATTTCCGTCCTCGGAGGAACAACAACAGTTTCATCAACTGTGACTCGACAGCTCTGTTGTCTCTCCGCTGTCTCCCAAAGAGGCAGCGCCATCCCTCCCCACTCGAGACACCTATTAGTGACATCAATCACACATTGCTTATTCTTTAAAAAGTCTAGCCCAAGTAATACGTCGTTGCCTATTGAAGCTACAATGAACCGATGTCTAACTTTCACTCCAGCTAGCCGCAACTCCGCAACCACCTCCCCTTCTACAGCTAATGCCTTGTTTTCTGCCAGTAGAACTTTAATTTCGGTGCACATCACCGACTCTTGGTCCTCTTTTGACCACTGTTTAGTTATCTTCTCAGACAGCAAAGACACCGTCGCCCCAGTATCTATCAGCACATCACAATGTGCTCCATTGATAACTGCATCTAGGTGCAATCCTTCACCAACCACAGCAGCAACATTCTCTGTTGTTAAATCCATTTTGGGGCCCCCTTCTACCGCTACACCTCGGCCCTCAGGCGCAGCTTCTAATAGTTTCCCTGCTGGGAGTTATTAACTTCCAACTGTCTACTGTCTTTTCCATCACTCCCAACTTCCTTCCCTGCCAACTCCGGACAGTGGGGTTTGATGTGCCCCCATCGTTTGCAGTTGTAGCATTGTGGGCCTTTCTTATCAAAGTTCTTCCTGGAATTCACTTGCTTCTCAAGTTTTAGCATCTTCTCCAACATCTGTGAGAGTTGTTGTTGTATTCCAGACATTACTAGGCTGTCCTTTACATTTGGTTTCTCTACCACGGCTACATCAACTGATGCACTCCTGAGTTTCTTTATTTCGGAAGTGTGACGCTTTTTCTTTGCTTTATATAAGGCCTCTAACTCTATAGCTGCGGCTACTGCCTCATCAAGAGTCTTGGTCCGCATCTGAATCACCCTTGTCCTTATTTCTCCATCAGACAGAGCGTCCAAAAAGTGGTCCCGTCCCATCCGATTCCTACTGTCAGCTGGCAAGTCGTGGTACACTTTTTCAACTAGTTGCCTGGTCTCATCTGCGAGCTCAATTAGACTTTCTGATGGCTTCTGCCTTCGATTTCTGAGCTGGGCACGATGAAGTTCCTTTCTCCCCGTCGGATCGAAGCGGTCCTGCAGTGACTTGACAAGCTTTTTGTAGTCCTTTGATTCATTTTGGAGACCTCCCAGGACTAGTTGCGCCGAACCGGTGAGTAAAACAGCCAGATATTGACATTTAGCTTCATCATCCCAGCCATTGATGCCAGCGCATAACTCGAAGTGTTTTATGTAGGACTCCCACGGCCCTTTACCGTCGTAGCGGTCTGGTTTTATCAATGGTCGTCCCGGCGTCTTCTTCTCCTCCACGTCTGTCGTGTGGGCTGCCTCCCGTTCTTTATTTGAAACCATCTTCTCTTTTTCAGCCCCATTATGGCCACACACTTGCCCGGGTGATGGTCTAGCAGGAGAAGGACCTGGTGTTTGCACTCCCGAGTATCCATCGGTCACTTTTTGGCGGCTGGTCATCTGACGATTGTCCTCTTTCACCTGGGGCCGAAGTGTACTAGAAGGAATGAGTTTGGATTTTGCACGTACATTGTCTGCTTTTGAAGAAGGGACCACTTTGGAAGTTATTTCCGTCGGCCTATAGAGCAAGCTAGTACGAATCCACCCTTCTGACTCGTCCCGAGTAGACCCTTGTTCTGCTGTCGAAATGTCTTGCATAAACTGCACAGAATTTCCCGAGCTCCCTCTGCTACCCGTTGAGTAGCCTTGCAGCTGTTCAGTGCCAATGACTGGGTTTGTTTTCTCCGAGTCCAAATCGTGGTGTCTTGATCGGGGACCATCTTGTTCCCCTGTGTACCGAGTCGTTGGTTGGCTAAAATTCAAAATCGGGCTTGTATCTACTGCAAAAACGTTTCCCTTGTCCTTAGGCCACATTGCTTCACTAGTCCCGTTAGACTGTAAGTGGTTTTCGAGATGTATTCCCGAGTCTCCCCACAAGGTGTACTCTCTCCTCGGCCTAGAGTCCCTGATATTAGGATGGGGCCCGACCTGTGTTTTTGTTCCTCCCCCTATCGGTGGCAAGGGAATGTCCCGCGCCTCGAGGACTGGCGTATTTTTTGGCCTTGAATCATCCTCAGGGGCTATAGTCGGACATGGTCTGCCTTCTAAAAACCGACCCAGCCCCTGAGACAGTTTTTCTATTTCCTCAGTAACCCTTTGGTACTCCCCTTCCAAGAAATAGTACAGATCTTGACTATTCATAGACGAGTAGTTCATAGCCCTACTTGGCCATGCCTCTGCCCTATCCATTTCATTAAGTTAACCTCAGAACTTCAGTATTCTTGAACGTCCGGAGCAGCTTTTTATCATTTAGGGTACTGATACGGAGCGGCTTTCTGATCCGGAGCTAAGCTCCGGCCGGATCTCCCGGAGCGGTTTTGTTGATCCGGAGCTCCCGGAGCGGTTTCGTTGATCCGGAGCTCCCGGAGCGGCTTCCTGCGTGCTGTGTTTGGGTGTTACGCGTGCAGCAAACGGCAAACACGTGGGCTCGGCTTCTCGGCTTCTCGGCTCGGTCAAACCACTACCGTGTTTCGCTTCGTAGACCTACGTACCCTCCCGACGCAAAACGGCTTGGTCAAACCACTGCCGTGATAATCTACTTCGCAAACTTGTGAGCTCCGCTGCACGGCTCGGTCAAACCACTGCCGTGTTCCGCTTCGTAGATCTACCCTCCCGACGCACAACGGCTCGGTCAAACTACTGCCGTGTTGGAGTCCGTTGCCCCGTAGACTTCCTTGTCGCAACAACGGCTCGGTCGAACCACTGCCGTGTTAGACACCGCCAAATCGCTGCCGAAGACTACGGTCTTGTGCCCAGTGAGTGCTGAAACATTTGATTACAGTGTTAATTATCAATCAACCAACTTGCAAATCAAATTTTAGCCAAAATCTACCCCGACGCTGCCACCAATGTAACGAGTTTTCGCGGTCCAAGGGCTTAATTTGGGACGATTTGGCCTAAAATCAAAGTGCCTGTAGACTAGACGGGCAACATAGTACAATGAATCAAATAAAATGACACAGACACCAATGATGGATTTCTTCTCTTCCAAATTCTCTTCTTGGTTTTCTCTTTCCCTATTAAATACAATACTTACATTACAGTTTTATTACTTCACTAGAGCGTATGGGTATCGCACGTCTTGTCAGTCTCAGATCTGGTTTAACACTGACTTGACTGGAAGTTAAGTGTGCGCGCGGGAAAACCGCTCCAAAAAGCGTCGTGGAGCCTGGATTCCCAGGTACTATGGAACTAGCTATATTTAGCGCGCCCACCAAATGAACTTAGGGTGAACTCCAGTCACCTAGCTCGCCGCGGCAGTGAAAGTACGCCATCGTGCGGCCGTGCTCGTTACAATATTATAAACGATTCAGAGTTATGAAATTTAATAAATTACTTGATTTGTGTTTGCAATGTACATGTATCTTGGTCTGGACGCTTTGATGTATGTGTGTTGGAGGGTCAGTTTAGTCACTAACAAAATAACACTTGAAATTTAACTTTAACAAATTGTTAATTAATCCTGCCCTTGCTGCAGCCCCATCGACATTGACAGCAACATCATCATCTTCAACACCAATGTCTTCCTCATTCTCGGCCTCCTGGTCATTCTCGGAATCGAGATGAGGCTCCCTCAACAGCTTGCTGATGTTGAACAGTATGCAGCAGGCGACGATGATGTCACATGCCCATGTTTGGGACAATTTGCATGCTATGACCCAGTAGACACCGGAATTTGTTTTTCAGCTGACCGTTGACCTGCTCGATAACTACACGGGTGTTGGCATGAGCCCTGTAAACAAAGCAAAGTTTTGGAACAATTCAACCCAGAGAAATCATTACAAAATGTTTATATTGACTTGTAATTTGTTTGTTTGTTGGCCTCTAAGGCAAATAAAGTTTATCAAATAAGCTACTGCACCCAAATTTCCTGACTTACATGTAGGTCAACAGGCCTTAACAACCAGTGATTTCTCCCATAAATAATTTACCAATCAACTCGTTTGGAGGGTCAGTTTAGTCACTAGCAAAATAACACTTGAAATTTAACTTTAACAAATTGTTAATTAATCCTGCCCTTGTAGTGGGGCTGCTAAGGTAAAAAAAATGAAAGTTTTGTGCAGTTTTTGATAAAAGCATGATTTTTTTACCAAGGATTCTATGTACCCTGGGCTTTGATATTAAATGTGGGGACAAGTCGTATGTGACCTCTGATGACCTCTGGAGGTCAATGAACTTTTACGATAAATTCTACAAAATATAGGCTGTTTCTCACAAGAATGACTCAGAATACATAATGAAAACTTTAACCCCATTTCAAGCAAAAGCTCTAACTGGTTTTTGTGTGTGCACAGCACGGAGAGTTGACCTTCCTAATTATAATAACACCTGCAGCGCGCACAGACCATAGAAATCTTCCCACGTGGGTTATTCCATTACGATTTATAGGGGAGTTTAAACGACAAGTAGTACATCATGTACATTTGTAATTGTACAGAGTCGAACAATTACTCTTGGACTTCTTGTTAGGCATTAGGCTATAACATGTTTAATTCACTACAGTAAACAGAAAGAAATACATGCTAATTTGTAATGTAAAACAAACAAGCGATAGAAATGAACATTGACATACACGATCGTAAAATCAACAGCACGTGTGTGTGTACATGTACGTGTGTATGTTTTCATAAACCTATGGTGAGAATGCAGTAGTCCTAGCGTGATTCAAAAGGTCACCAAGCCGGGTACCGAAGTAGAAAATGCGTGATTGGACACTATTTTTTATTATGAATGGGCGGCCGAACTAAACAACCAATCAATTTATGTGTTATATCACTGGAAAGCTATTGAAATCGGCTACACAAATCCGTTCACCAGGAGTCTGTACAACAAGCGGTTATTGATATACGACCTGCTGAAGGTAAAAAAGTGTTCCCAAAAGGGCGAAATGTCATCGCGTCCCATTGAAAACGTGGCTTGAAACACACACTTCCCTAACATTTGGCGGGACCCCTGAAGGTAGCATGATATCGAGAGTTAGATTTTAAAAAAGCTGAATGTGTCTATTTTTAGAAACCGTTCACCACAAATTTACAGCTCATTTAGTTTTAAAGATACGTTCGGTTTTGTAAAAAAAAAGCTGCATTTTTGGGTCATTTCCCGTGTTGAAGCGTGCGTGCATTGTTTTGGTTGAGCAGATGACCGTAAGTTTTCATTATGATACTCGTAAATTCCTCTAGTAACAGTTGTTTTACACTGAATCGCACCACAATGCATTTTCAGAGAATTACACTTGACCTTCAATGACCTTCAATGACCTTTAATGACCTTAATGACCTTTAATGGGCTTTACTGACCTCTACTGACCTTTAATGACCTTGGGGGCAGGGTAAGGCCCCCATTTGTTTTTTGTTATTATCAGAAAAGCCTTTTTCACACACCAACAACTAAGTCAAAAACGTTCATGTACTGACAGCCTGTAAAATAAAGGCTAACATGAACACAACAACTTCATGTCCTTGTTTTTACCAAACAGTGTCTGCAATAGTTACTGTCCTCAACATGATACTATCAAGAGCAACATGAGATCTCAAGTCATGCTAAGCCTGACGCTCAACAATCCCCAGAGCAGGCGCACAGTGCCGTGCATTTAAGGGCAGCTTTGTTGCATTTGCAACGTCCTTTGCATCCTTTTTTGCAGGCACAGGCGATAAGTTCAAGACATGACTTTGACGCCTCCGGTAGCTAGGGTAGTCCACATTGGCTGCCAAGACCCGTCTTGCTTTGTCCAGCCCCAATGAGATGGGTCATTGAGCTCGGGTCGAAGAACCAAAGATTGTCTCCAGCAGTTCGCCTGGTAGCTGGCGCGCCTTGTGTGCTGTTGCAAAGCAGCTTGGGTAGGTGGAATGTTCTCCAGAGCCCTTGACTTGTGTGCAAATAGCTGCTTTCTGGCCTCGTTGACTTCCATGGTGTCGCTTGTCCTATCATACATTAGGATGACAAAACGTTCGATCAATGCCATCACTTCTCCGCTTATATTTTCTGGCAACGCTACCAACTCATTAAAGGCATCTGTGACTTCAGGGAAAACCTTCCAGGTTTCCCAGGCTGTCTTCTTGCCTCTCCCACCAAACGAAGAAACCGTATCGCATCCTGTAAATGCATGGAAGAAGCAGAGAGCTGAAGATTTCCTTGGATCCATCGATGCAACAATTTCATGGACAGCGATGTACTTAAAGTTTGACCCAGCACCAAGAGCAACCCAAAACTGTTGGGGTTGGATCAGGTGAAAGTGTGCCACCATCAGAACCACAACATCTGTGTCCACTGTTCTCACAGTCACCTTACTGGATCCCTTCTTTATGGCGTCCGCCGCATGCAATATTAGACGCGTGTCTGCCTCTTCCTGTGAGCAAGGTGCTAGGCTGGCAACATCCAGGTTGCCTGAGGAACAGAGGACATCCTCTCCATGAGTAGCGTATACCTCCTTGCCATTGACCAAGGATAGCCGTGCAACTTCCGTTGTCAACAAATCAAACAACTCCACCTTGTTTTCCTCAACTCGAAGAAAATCCTTCCAGTTCTTGGGGATCTTTGTCGACGGAAGAACCCTTCTACGGGCACCCTTCCCGCGCTTTTGCCTAGTGGTTGCTTTCAGGCTTTCTGGTAAGTACGAGTCCCAGACAATATCCACCCTGTCAGCCTTGTCAAGCTGCATTGTAACATACGGCAGAAATACAGTGTTTGAAAAGTCTTGGAAGGTACTTGCCGTTCCAGGCTTTAACAAGTGGACCACTGCCGCCCCGTCGAGGATAATGGCATCTACATCAGGTGTTCCCTTGTTCTCGGTATAGTGGTCTTCAAAACAGGGCAAAAGGCCTGCCTTAGTGCCAAGGCGCAACTTGCCTGCTTGTGAAAGAGCAGGTGGAGTCTCCTGGTTTTCATGAGCAAAGAATGCATCCAGGTCCCCATCTCGAGTTTGACATGAGATGTATAGTCTTGAAAATAGATCGCGGTCCTTCTTTAATGCTGCGAGTTGTTGCTTCTGCTTTGATGATGTCTTTGATGGCTGGCAGCTGAACAATGGCAAATTGTTCTTTGGGAGTGGTTCTGTGACCGCCTTTTGTTGATGGTTTAGCCTTTCATCCACAAATGCCCTGTACTGCTCCTCACCAAGGGACTCCACCTTCCGGACTGCCTCAGACACAGAAATATCCACGATGTCCCTTGTATCCAGCACAAGAATATCTTGGCTTTCTTCGAGGAATGGGTTTCCCATCTCTTCGACCACACCTACAAGGGATTTCACATCTTTCAGAAAGGCCGTTTGGACCGCAGGTCGTTGTTCATGGTGTCTACCATATGTTGCATTATGTTCCTTCCGTTTGTCAGGTTCTCGCTCAAACTCAGATGTCAGTCTGGAAATTTCAGGGCCTGCAATCATCCATCGCCTTAGTGCAGCAGGATTTCCTGTAAGACCAACTGCACCTCCGGACCCTTTAATAAGGGCATTGTTCTGCTCGTGGCACTGGTCTATAGCGATCCCCGAGAACTTGTTACAAGTTTTGTGTACGACGAAGTTCCCAGACTGGAACTCATGATAGACACCTGGATGTATCTCTGGGAGAAGCGTCATGTCACGAATGTGAATGGACAGCCACCTGGAGTAGTGGGTATGGTCAAGAGCAAACATCCATGGAATGATACATGTGAGTGCTTGCACGTACAGCTCAAAGTTGCCAACACGGAGTGATCGGATGTAGACCAATAGTAGGAGCTCCAGTGACAAGGTTTTCAACCAGTAGTCGAAGTGAGCACATTCTTCTGCCCGCTGTGAGCACCAGTCTTCGAATGACAAGGTGTCAGCATCCTCTGTTTCATCACGCTTTGATACACAATGATCATTGTATGCCCTATGAAGGAGGGTATGCAGAGCTGAGGCTGTGATTTGATGTGCGTGGCGTGTTTTGGTGACATGACTGGCCCTGGTGAATGAGTCTGCAGTTCCTGAAGTTGCAATATTGGCTTCTACTAGGGCGCTTGTCCACCCACTGTCTTCCAGCCACTTTCCTAGCAGCTGCAAAGAAATCAAAGAACAAAGATTTAGAGCGTTTACTCCGATTTATTGTCTTTTTTTGTATGCTGGGATTCATGGGAAACCAGTGGATTCCACTGAATGGGCCACCAAGTTGAAATGGGAAATGAATAAATAAATAAATAAATAATTGATGTACAGTGTATGTAATTATTGCTGTTCATCAGTGAGTGGGACTCACCTTCAGCACACACATCTCAATGTGTAGGCCACCAAACATGATCAGGAAGTTCCCCTCTCCGTGTGTGTCAGGCCACGTCCATTGAATCTGTTTCGCCAGGGCATACAGCGGTTGATCAGCGGCAATAACGGGCACTTGACCGGGACTAAGGTGTTGAACTGCAGCTTTAATCACATCCATGGCATGACGTATCATCGCCACAGAATGGGCACATTCTTCGAACAAAGGCAGCAGAGCATTAAGAGCTGGCGGGGGCACCTCCTTTATTTCTCTTTCTGCATGAAAGGCAGACCAGGATACCCAGTCATTATTTGCTTGTGCTGACTTCTCAGTAGCTGTCAAGACTGCATCAAGCCATTTGTGCTCTTCTTCTACAGCAGCTGCAACAGCTGGACAGTCCGTTGGACTTGAGTGACCATGGACAGCTGGTGCAGTGATATGCTTCTTTGTTAGTGCTGCAGGGGGCACACTTGAGTATCCGTGGAAGATAGGGTCGATTGATTTAGTGGAGTTTTCATTGCACAAGATCACAACCCCACGATCCTCTCCTAAATTTGCAAGAGAAGGGTGCTGTATGAGGGAAATAGCAGTCCCATGGAACGAGTCTTTAGCAGTCGCAGAGCTTGGGTTGTGATCTATGTTATCGACTGCTCCTGTAGTAAACAGACCTTTTCGCAGCTTTGGGGGGCATACTACCGCTTCAAACCTGAAGTACTTGGAGACTCCATTTGCCAGATTTGATGTCAACTGCAACAGTCGATCATAGGAAATGCAAAGGCCCAAATTAAACAGAGTATCCACCAAATCTCTGCTTCTTGTTACAGCATGGATTTTCAGAAACAAGTAGAGGGGCAAGGGAGTCTCCCGATCGCGAGCATGTCGCACATACATAGATTCTTTGTTGCGTGTATGTTTGACACTGTTGAACATCAACAGCTGGGAAACCGAGAGGGCAGCATTTGTGGTAGGTGTCTGGGATACATGCGTCTGGTGTTTAATACTTGCTCCATCGAGAATCATTTTGACCAAAGCCAACAGGGATTGTGGCACTGCATCTTCCTGGCAGCAAGCGTGAAATGACCCATCAAAGGCATATTTGTGATCAAACATTTGGTTCCGCACAACCTGTGCCGCTCTGACCAAATGCAAGGCATCACTGTCACTGTCACAAGCCTTTCTAAGAGCACATCCGACGTCCTCATCAAATGATAGGAGTGTTTCCTTTCGCTCTGTGTGTGTATTCAGGTCTGGGAAGACTGCAGGTAGCCTTAGCTTAAGGCGCGTTGTATGGATTCGACCATCTACTTCAACACCCAATTGTTCCAGTCGTACTTTGTAAAGTTGAGCCAAGTCTGCCAACTTGAAGACAGGAGCACAGTCATCATCACGCATCTCTTCCATAAAGGCAACCAGTTCTGCAAAGGCAATGCCATGAAGGCGGTCCTCTTCTGATTCCACCCTAGGTGCAGCTTGCCTGGCTCTGTTGTATAGGGCAACCAAGCATTTGCGATGGTACTTTGCCTCAATGGCAATCATGTCCCCAGATGCAAGTTTTGTGAGCAGACCTTTATCCTCAAGCTGTAAGGCACACTTGCGTACATTAGTGTCAATCTGGTATGTTGATGCTTGGTGAAGAGTGGCTTTCCCACCTGGCTTGTCACAAAAGAAGCACACAGCTTCTGTTGCAGGTGACTGACTGCGTGAGGAACGAGTGTGTACTCTTGAAGTTTCGGGTTGGCCTTCAGTTGATGCGATCTGTTCATGTCGCTGAAGCTTTGTTTTATTAAACTTAGCTCGGCAATTTTTGTGCCACTTTGCTTCATGTGCCCTTAAGGTGGCTTCTACTCCACTCCCATCATCAAGTCTTTGGACATCCAGGTCCATTGGAATTTGCCCAGTAGCTTGGAACTTTGGAATGATATCTGCAAGTGATGAATAGCCACAACAGGCCGCCTTTGCAAGCCGTGCTGAATTGGTAGGACACTGCAGTGGTTCTGTTGACCTTTCCTGACAGAAAATACATATGTCCCAGTTGGTCACAGGTTGTATTCTTGGCAGCTTCAGTGCTTTCCCTGCTGAATCTAGTCCTATGAGGATATGACGCTTTGCCATAATTACGTTTAGTTTACAGTCTACGATAAAACTGTCCTCCACCAAAAGTTAGTCATGATAGGCAGGGTTTCAGGCTTGCAAACCTGTAAAAAGATCGTAAATTACATCAGACCAGAAAACAGTGGTAGAATGTCATGGCCCAGTGGTTACGGTGTTCGACTCATGTACGATGGTGCTTGGGTTCGAACTCGACCAGGAACATGGTGTTTGTGCCCTTGGGCAAGACACTTAACTACAATTGCCTCTCTCCACCCAGGAGTATAAATGGGTACCTGTGAGGGTCGAGGCCGATTGAGCGCCTATAAACGGCTGCCGCGTGGTCCAGGGCCTGATGAACGGGGTAATAACTGTAAAGCGCTTTCAGATCGTTGATACGATATGTGAAGCGCTATATAAGCACGAACATTATTATTATTATTATTACCAGGCAAAATTATGTTCAAAATGATATATAATTTTCTACATCAACATACATGTATATTAACAGTAACACTACTACCTCATACTATGCATGCAATTTAATACATACCGGTTAGGGAAAATGCCATTATTGGTTGTTGGTATAAAGTGACAGATAATTTGCCTCAGACATGCAACACTTTGTAACAGTGACCAATGGGCATATGGAAGTGTTAATAATTTAGTTTACCAAAGTATTAAATACAATAAATTGTGAGGACTGTTTGACTCAACAATGTACATATTCCACTGAATGTCCAATGTAACAATGCACACACGGCGTAACGTTTACATCATGTTGCCTCTGTCAATATTGTGAAGTTAGAAATCAAACAACCTTGTCTAAAGTGTCTGAAATAATTACTGTACAAATTTATGTTTTTCATTAAAATTTATGCAATAAAAAAAATTCATTTTAAATATAACGTTTATAAAAGCAATATAATATACAAAGGTCATTGACCTTATCAGAGGTCACTTCAGATATAACATATCCCATTTTTTTCATAGCATAAGAAACCAAACATTTAGACCCACGGGTTATAAAAAAAGCTATGTTTTAAAGATAATATCAAACAAATAGCTAAGAATATGCTATTATATAAAGGTCATTAACCTAGGTCATAAAGGAAATTAGCTCTCAAAGGTCAACAAAGGTCAGAATTTATAATGTCTTCAAATCTGAGAGTTGTCAAGATATGAAAGGCTTTGGTTAGACTTTGGTTATAAAGAAGAGACACTTCAAAGAGTACATTTGATAAATATAGCAATTGAATAGTGTATGAAAAGGTCGTTGACCTCGTTAAGGTCATCAGAGGTCAGATATTATTTGTCCCCACATCTAAAAATGCTTTTCATGGGATCAAGACCCAATATGCCAAGTTTCATGCTTTTATCAACAAGTGCACAATTGGGTCGCTTAGCAGCCCTACTATTGCTGCAGCCCCATCGACATTGACAGCAACATCATCATCTTCAACACCAATGTCTTCCTCATTCTCGGCCTCCTGGTCATTCTCGGAATCGAGATGAGGCTCCCTCAACAGCTTGCTGATGTTGAACAGTATGCAGCAGGCGACGATGATGTCACATGCCCATGTTTGGGACAATTTGCATGCTATGACCCAGTAGACACCGGAATTTGTTTTTCAGCTGACCGTTGACCTGCTCGATAACTACACGGGTGTTGGCATGAGCCCTGTAAACAAAGCAAAGTTTTGGAACAATTCAACCCAGAGAAATCATTACAAAATGTTTATATTGACTTGTAATTTGTTTGTTTGTTGGCCTCTAAGGCAAATAAAGTTGATCAAATAAGCTACTGCACCCAAATTTCCTGACTTACATGTAGGTCAACAGGCCTTAACAACCAGTGATTTCTCCCATAAATAATTTACCAATCAACTCGTTTGTCTGTCAGACACATCACAATTACCTGTTAATAAGCTCGCTTTCCATGGGTAGCTGGATCAATGATCGGGGTCATCAACCATGGCCGAAGTGCGTAGCCAGAGTCCCCCAATAGTATACCCTGTAGGTCGCCATGCTCAAACAGCTGCCCAATATGGCTTGATTGGAAGATGCGGCTGTCGTGGGTACCCACCGGCCACCTTGCCAGGACATTGGTGATCTTGAAGTGAGCATCGCAAATTAATTGCACATTGATGGTGTGTTTGCCCTTCCTATTTGCCAAGTTTGCATCCATGTAGACCAATGTGAGTTCCATCAACCACACCTACCAGTTGGGGGAAACCTAACATATTGAAGAAATCCCTCTGCATGTCTTGAACTGCTGCTGGCGTTGTAGGGAATTGTATGAACTCGTTACGAAGATCATATGGCATAACACAGTGGTGACTTTTCTGATAACTCGTGAGCAGGTTGCAATGCTACAACCGTGTGCTTCACCTGCACTGTCGAACACGGAGCCTGTGGCATAAAATCGCAATGCTATGAAGACTTGCAGGCTTGCTGGAATGGCATGGTTTCGTCGTGTTGGGTGATGCAGCTCTGCCTCAAGTCTGTTAATTACGTGCAGGTAGCCAAATCGAGTAAATCGATATTTTGTGTACAGCTCCACATCATTATAGGCGTCTAGTGGGTTCCTTCTATCTCTAAACACTCTCTCCCTACGCCGGGCCGCGATTTTGCATCAAACGCAGCTGAAGAGCCATTATTCTGAGAGAAATAAGTGACACAATGCAGACACTGTAGTGTAGGCTACATGAAAATGTAGTGATTTCTTTTCCCGCCACTTTTTTGCAATTAAGATTAATTGTTTTACTTTTAAGATTGATTTGGATCAAGTGTAAGGCTAAGATTGATTCAGAGTAAATTTAAGATCAATATCGATCTTATTTTGTTTTATGAAACAGAGATAAGTTTAATTGTAAATTTTAGGGTTTAAGATTGATCAATTTGGAGATAAGACTGATTTTGGGAGGATAAGATTAATTGTAAAGTTTTATGAAACACCCTCCAGGGTATATGCCGGCTCATATTCAAGTCTAGCCGTCCTATAAATAATATAAGCTGATGTTTAATGCATACATCCGGCGCATGAATAATCAGCAGTGCCCAGCGACCAATCACCGTAGCGCATATCGCTACTTGTGCGCGGCCGGCCTGGGGTTTTGTTTAGTTTGTAAAATGGTGGCGTTGTAAAGAGACCTGTCGAGATAGTGTGTGCGAGTTCTGAGACTTGAGACCAAGCAAGCTTCGGGTGGTAGCGTTCAGCTCTGGTGGTGTTGCTAGCTGTGGTGTTTCCGTGTAACCGACCGGTATAACTACTGTGCAGTCAAGTCGGAAGTAGGAGTGACGTTAGGACTAGGATTGTGTATAGTGAGACCTGAGTGTAACGTTCGCAAGTTCTCAGGAGCGTTATCATTATAACCTTGTTAATAATAGACATTGGGGTTTTCCGTGTCATTGATATAACTGGTCAGTTGAGGGTTATTGTAAACTACGTGAGGTATACCTTGAGCTCGCTGCCAGTGAGTTGAACCTGGTTGAGGTATACGATTCTCTAGTGAGGATTATTTGTGCATATTAATTAGGTTCCTCTTAGTTGGGTCCAAAACATAAGTTCCGTGACCATTCTCTGGCTAGGAAGGTTTGACGATGGATTTGACTTCTATGGACCATTTATAAAGAAGTTAGCCCCCCGGTCCCTCCCAAAAATCCCGGCATTTTTCGCTAGAGGGCCAAATCCAAGATGGCCACCGGCGCCATCTTGGAAAATTAACTTTTGAACCAGAGCACCTAGAATCATGTCTGAAAACACTTTTTCGGGTAAGTGAACCTCGAGGACTCCGATTCCGACATCGGTTTGACAATATGACATCAACTTGACCTAGAAATCTAAGATGGCCGCCAGCGCCATCTTGAAAAATTTACTTTTGAACCAAAGCACCTACAATCATGTCTGAAGACACTTGTTCGGGTAAGTCGACCACAAGGATTCCGATTCAGACATCGGTTTAATGCTGTGAAATCGATTTGACCCAGACATTTAAGATGGCCACCATACAATAGAGAAAATCCTAACTTTTAAACGGTAAATGAAGATGTGGGGTTTGCCATTCATACAGTACATAAGGAAGGACTAATTAGAGCTATTTTACTTATGAGTCCATGCCTAATAAACATGCTAGGTTTAGTAATGGCAATTTGTGATTATGGGGCGGGGTGATAATTTCATAATTAAGTTCGGTCAAAAACTGTTAACGACAAACCCGTTTATTTTGGTACTGCTTTACTCTTTAATATTAAAGCAAACTACCTATATAAAATCTGTTGCAGCCAAATGAATGACAATAGAACTATAATTATTCTTTAAAATAAGCTCCTTGTTATAGCTGTAACTTAAATACATGTAGTTATCAAATGAAACCACAAAAAGCATGTCAATACAAAATCATTTGTTCTTTTTTGTTGTTTTTTAAGAGAAGACAAATGACACCACAGTGCAACGCAATATAAAACCCATTTCGGATTAGTCACCAAATATGCTTTTGTCTTATGCTACACATTGTTTCAACATCGTAACAGGTTAATCAATATGACATTGAGAGATGTGATCAGTCTGAATCAGAGAATTCTGGCTCACTAGATTCTGGACATCAGATTCAGATGAATCCTCCCTCCTCTGTACATCATCATCTCCCTCCTCATCATCATCATCCCAATCGTGCTCATCTTCTTCGCTCTCGTTAGCTGATGTATCGGGAGAGCAGGTCGCGTGTGGCAGACAGGGCGACAGCGGCCACCCACCAGCTCCCAACCATGTTCGATTGGTGAGGGGTGGTAATTCAGGAATGGGGGCGCACTACCCACTGGGTATTTTACCCGATATTACCCGGGTTGTAACGATATTACCCCATATTACCAGGGAGAATGTAACCGTTATTTACGACATTGCATTGTCATTACCACCCGATATTTCCCCTTTACCCAATATTACCAGAGAGAGTGTAACCGTTATTTCTGGCATTACATTGTTTTACCACCCGATATATTACCCGATATTGCCCATTATTACCAGGGAGAATGTAACCGTTATTTCCGGTATTGCATTGTTATTACCACCCGATATTACCTAATATTACCTAATATTACCAGGGAGAATGTTACCGATATTTCTAGCATTACACGTTATTACCACCCGATATTATCCCATTTACCCAATATTGGTTAATTGGTTAATTATATTAGTTAATACTGATATTACGATACTACCGGAACAATACTACAATGTATACATTATAAACATCTATGATTCTTCTGCCACTCCTACAATCTAAGCGTGTAGTAAACGCTATATATGTGCCCAATATCACCGCCGTCTGTAATCACAGTTTGCCGATCTGTTTTTGTTAATTTATTTGTGTGTTGGCTTTTTGGAAATTCGTTTCTTTGAGACTTTGAGTAAATAAATATTACACAATTATCTCAACGAAAACACCCTAAACGTATCGCTATTACGCAAAACATAACGTTCATGTAGAAAAAGTGACAAAATTGTTTTACCAAGGTTTATCACGCCCACTTAGGGTCAAGCATGTAAATTGAGGTCACCCGATATTACCCCATTTACCCAATATTACCAGGGAGAATGTAACTGATATTTCTTAATTCACAACACAACTACTGAAACCACAGTATCAGTGGAACAATAACAGAAAGAAGTATCATGTTTGTGATACAAAACTGTACAAAGAGAAACTAATCTGGTGCCAACACTACGATTATGTAGTGACGGTGATTGGTGTATTCAGCGAATTAAGACACAAACTGAAAAGAAAGTGTACATTGTTAAAATAAATCAGACCGATCAGTGTGCTAAATACTTGTACCCACATACAAAACCAGCCGATATGGCCCTTATACCATTAGGAGCTCACTCCTAGAACCATTATTCATCACATCCGGCTGACCAGGACCTTAATTGCATCAGCGCAATGATTTAACCGAACAAAATGGGCTGTAACTACGAAAGCTGTTTAAGCCATTAGATGCATATAAATCACTGTTTAAACCTGGTGTCTTACTTCAAACAAGTACTACAAAGCTTGTCTTAGATTAGCCGCGTTTAAATGACCATTGGAGTGTGTTTATAACAAACAATAGCAATTCTTAAACATGGTACGGGGGTTGTTTAGTGAGTATTCTGAGCCATTTAGAAGCCAGATATGTACACAGAAAGGTAGAAAGGTGGACAGGATGAATGCGCTTCAAATCTTCTTAATTGCTCAGGAGGAGGACAACTAACAAGAAAAGCGTCATGGTCGCCAACACCCACATGCTCCAAGAGTTTATAGGGACAAGTTGAATCCCTTAGAAGAGTATGACGAGGAACATTTTATCAGACGTTTCAGAGTTAGCGAAGACACGTTGACGATTTACTTGGACTTCTCGGATTGTATTTAGAACACCCAATTCTTTGTTGTCTTTATAGCAGATCGGCTTTTACGGTCAGGAAACAAGATGGACATTTCTAAAGTGATAGCTTTCCAGGCATCAGCTTTTTTTCTGGTTGGCTTTAGTGTCACATTGTTTGTCACCAATAATGGAATTAAAGTTCCTCATGGTCTCAACGAGAGCCATCCTTTCGTCAGCATTGAAATTGTCACTGCGTTTCCTTTTGGTATCAGCCATATGGCTCAGGCTGTAGAGCATCTAAGTAAACCCTGCTGGAGATTTATCTACTGAGGCATATCGTATGTTTATACTGTTGCCCAATCCTCTATATTACAATGTATTTAACAATAGGGACCACGGTCAATAAGTTGAGACTGTCAAGTTACACGAGGATAACTAAACAACCATTTAAGATATTTAGTAGGAGTTGTTTAATTCAGGTGTTTAGGAAGACGCATGTAACTTAGATTTATCCATGTCTATATACTACACTCGCATAAAGATAAACAGCTTTCGTAGTTACAGCCCAATGTGTTCATTCATGTTTCTACTGGTGTTCCCTTGCGAAAAATATGTTTTTCCTCTATCAGATGGCGGCCATCTTGGATTTCTGGGTCAAATTGATGTCATATTGTCAAACCGATATCGGAATCCTCGGGATCCACTTACCCGAAAAAGTGTTTTCAGACATGATTCTAGGTGCTCTGGTTCAAACGTTAATTTTCCAAGATGGCGCCGGCGGCCATCTTGGATTTGGCCCTCTAGCGAAAAATGCCGGTATTTTTGGGAGGGACCGGGGGGCTAATTTCTTTATAAATGGTCCAAAGAAGTCAAATCCATCGTCAAACCATCCTAGCCAGAGAATGGTCACGGAACTTAGGCTATGTTTTGGACCCAACTATCTGCTAAGTGTTTCATTATTCTGCTAGTTTGCGTTTCTTTATCTTCCTATAAAAGATATAAGAATTCTAATTGTATTAACGGTTAGTGGTGTGTTAGCCCCGAACGTTATTTTGTAAATTGTATAAAATCCCCATTATTCTCATCAAGTGATGCAATTGACCACGTGAGGATTATTGGAAGCCTAGTCATTTATAGGAGCATGGAGAAATAAGACACATGGAGAACACATTTCTCCATGATAGGAGTTACACTAGACCCTTGTTATAATTAAAGAGATTATTAGTGAGGCTTACTGAGCCAAGTGAGGCTTACTTAGCTTCGTGAGGTTTGGGTGCAGTTGACCACTGGTGCTGATTTATGAGCTAGTTGTGTACGTGGTGAAAGGGACAACGTGAGGGTTACCTCCAGTGAGGTTTATTGTGTATTCTGTTAATTAGCTAATTACTCTAGAATCATTGAAAGAGAATAAGACCAATCATTGATCGTCTTTGGAATAGTTGTCACTGTGAGGTTTATTTGCATCGTGAGGTATTTTACGACTAATTTTAGTGCTCTTCTATTATATCAAGTTAATCACTCAGTCATAAAACGGTGGTATATTTCCACCAAACGAGCTGCCCCTAGGTTAAGTCCGCCGTTCATTAATTGTCGTCCCCCCCCCCCTTGCGTCTGGATAGCCGCTAATCCTTGCGCGAGGCTAACAAATATATTTGTTGGATAATAAGAGTTCGTTGGAGTCCTGGGATAATAAGACCAGTCCCCATCTAAGTCCTCTGTCGGTTCCGCCACATGGCTCTCTTGCTTCGAGTCGCCATGTTGATGTGACGTGACTGGTTTTTCACCAGCCTTTTGCCACACTTGTGATATGACGGTGGATTTGTTCACACCCTCGAATATCTTTTTATAACGATGAACAATATGTAGATAATTTATTCACCTGAAGGGATTACATACACTTTCAATTGATGTTATTCATCGATGTTGTTTATTCAATCATGAACAGGTCCTTCATATTTTTACCCAAACGGGTGACAACCCTTGAAGAAAGTTTATTCATGTGTTTGAATTTTTCATGGTTTTAAAATTTCATCAGTTTGTCCAATCCCTATGCAAGATAGTGTCATTTTTTATTGGTCATCACATTTAATAAATGGCAGCATTTCAAGGCGAAGGTTAACTGTTGGGTGAAACTTAATTGCACAATAAATGTGTAACATTTTAGACTACATTTTACATTTTTGTAACAGGTTAAGGAGTCTAACTGTTTTCAAGAAAGATGCACATTCCAAGAGGGGACTTATTTCTTTTGCATCGATGAATAACATCAATTGAAAGTGTGTATAATCCCTTCAGGTCCATAAATTATTATTGTTGGTGGTTCGAATCCTTTTAGATAATTCTTTGCACAGACTCATTGGCTTGTGGTCAGTTAGGCAGTAAACGGAAAGAGTTGTTTAATTCATGTTCCTTTGCAATTTCAATGTGACTTGTGTGAGATGAACAAATTAGGCCCGTAAGATGCCCCGATTGATGAGTGATTTAAAACGCATGCATATGGGAGCGAATTGAACAAGGCTGTATCAGAAATCTTATCAACAGTATGCGTCGACGATGTACTGAAGTGGTTGATAAGCAAGGACAGCCAACCCATTACTGAAAGGAAAAGACCCAAAAAACTTTCCATTTCCAGTTTAAAAAATAAATGTTTTGCTTGGGTGACTCTAAATTACTGTTCTTTGTAAATTTAGATAAATTTTAAACACAAACAAAAACATTAAATGCATGTTTACATTTGTTCACTTTAGACAACTTAATTGAAGTGAGAAAAGAATATAAAAAATTCGGTAAAAGCAATATTTTCTTCATGTGTTTCAAGGCAAATGTTAACTGTTGGGTGAAACTTTATTGCACCATAAATGTGTAACATTTCAGAATACATTTTACATTTTTGTAACAGGTTAAGGAGCCTAACTGTTTTCCAGAAAAATGCACATTTCCCAGGGGCGACTTATTTATTTTGACCTGTTTATTAACCATGATATAAACTTGCCTATGTCAAGAATAGGCGAGGCAAAGCCGAGTCCATTCTTGCACGAATGTATAGTCTTGGTGAAAGACGTTGTTGTTCATTATCACGCAACTATCGCGATCACGCAACTAACAATAGAGGGCGCTGTTGGGAAACTTCCAGATAACCACCCCACACATATCGGCTCAGAACAACGTCTTGGTGATTTCGTCACGTCTCACGTGACATAACCAAATGTGACCTCTATTGCATATTCAACAAAGATCATATTGAAAATACGCAAGCGCACAAGTACGCTGCATAATGAGCTGACAGACTGGTACATTGTACATGTATTAATATGTACACAGAGATCATCAATGCACACCATCACTGGTCAGAGTCAAAGTCGTGTGGGTACAAGACTCGTCACGTGTTCTGCAATACATAAACTGTTTATGCAAATTAGGTACGTCACTGGTATGCGAGGAATCTGCCCGGAATTTTCCGGGCAGATTGAAAGAGTTGGCCAAGACGTTCTTCTTGACAGATTCGCGGCTTCCAGAATACGCCCTCTATCGGTGAAATAGTCGCGACGCGTATAGTGTTGTTGAGTGCATAGGCCCTATGGTTTTATGGTTTTACTAACTCAACAAGAACGTCTTGCACCAAGACTAACGAATGTACAGTCCCAAGTCATTTCTCTGACTTAAACTTTGTTGCAAACAACAAAGGCTTATTCAAATGAGCTCTAGCTTCGCTACGATCCGATCGCCAGGTTTCTGAATGAGTGTAGATGTTATTGTTATCAAGCTTAGTGGTTTGGAAATTAACTTTAAGCCACAAGAATTATATAATCACCCATTTTAGATGTGGAGGGAAGTCAGATTTGACCTCTGAGGACCGTCAGAGGTCAAATCCAAGATTGCGCCAGTCCACCAGGTCTAATGTACAAACACGCGCTTAATTTTGGAGCCAAACAGTGTAGAAAAACATTCACGGTGCCGATTTCAACTAAATTGGGGATGCCAATTTATTTGGTGATACTTTTGAAATCGCCAGAACTCAAGGATATGCATTTAGGTCAAGGTTAAGGTCAAAGTACGTCAACAAAGTGACATTTTGAGAAACTTCGCCTCAATTTTGACACTTTCAGATTAATAATTAAAACAAAACAAAAGATTAAACTGGATAGGATGGAAGATGTAGTGTGCCCACCAAAGTTGCGTCTTGGACTGTTTACAACAGGAGCTGTGGACAACATCGACCACAATCCAAACTCTGCAACTGCAAAAGATTCCTTCCAAGGCACCGGAATCTCGCTTATGCAGCATCCGTCAAACACACATTGTAAAACTGACTGTAGTGCACCAAGTCAGTGATACCTCTACTATCGGCCTACACAATTGTGCCACCAGCTGCCCTCAAGACAACGGACTTCTGTGCGCCAGCTGTACAAGGTCCCGTGAGACCTTCCAACCTGGCTGCTGCAGCTACTACGGAAGATGAGTATGTATTGCTCAGCAAAGTCATGATGGCTGTTGAAAGGTCTACCATAGATAGCTGGATATCGTGGTCTGCCCACCACGCTGACACACATGCACAGAGCTGTCGTCCCACCTGCAGCAACCAACGCAATCACACCTCTGTTTCTTCAAGACATCGCCAAGGCAGCAGTTCGGCACTTGAACCCTGGTCTGATTCCTGTCCTTGCTGCTGACCAACCACTATGCTCTTGCAATAGAAGTCTAGTGGACCTGGTCAGCCACTCACAGAGAGGATCAATACATGTATGTGATCATGTTCGGTGGTCTAGAAATCGAGATGGCCACGTTGAAGTTGCTGGGAGACTGGTTGGAAGACAGTGGCTTGACGAACGACCTGGTACAGGCCGACATTGCAAGTTCCAGAACAGCAAATTCATTCATACATGCCAGCAATGTCACAAAGAACTGCCAAGCACAACAGGTCACAGCTACACGCCTTTATACACTCCTCCAACAAGCTTACAGTAATGACTGCACACTGATACTGATGCCATGCAACCAGATAGTCCTTTTGAGGAGTGGTGCATACGGCGAGCAAAGGCCAGTGTTCACTTTGACTACTGACTTCAGACCCTGTCATTGGAGCTTCTCTTGCTGATGTACATCAGGTCACTTCGTGAAGGTAACTTCAAGCTGTACGTGGAATCCCTGACGCATATTATGCCCTGGATGTTCGCCCCAGATTACACGCACTACTCCAGGTGGCTTCCCGTACACATCTGTGACATGACGACTCTCGCTGAAAAACACCCAGATGTCCTAGCAGAATTAAAGTCTGGAAATTTCGTGGTGCACAAAACCAGCAACAAATGTTCTGCCATGGCACTTGACCAGTGCCATGAGCAAAACAATGCAATAGTGGGGCTATCGAACTGACTGGCAATCCAAGAGCACTCAGACGCTGGATGGTAGCAGGCCCAGAAATTGCCAGGATCACTACAGAGTTTGAAGAACATGCCATAAAACAAAAGGATGGTGCTGGTGACACTGGACACCATCACCATGACCAGCAACCTGGAGTACAAGCAGCATTCCTGAGGGATGTGACAGTGCTGGAAGATATGGGAAATCCATTGCTAGAACACAGCCAAGACCTACTAGTCATTGACACAAGCGAAATCATGGACACCCAAGTGGCTGAAACGGTGAAAAGGGTCGAGACCATTGGTGAGGAGCAGTACACAAAGTTTGTGACAGAAAGGCTTGAGCAGTGTACAGTAGGCCACCCGTCAATATTGTGTCAAAGCAGAAGGCACAGCTCGCAGCACTGAAGAGTGACCTTGGTCTCTTTTCGAGGTTGTACATCTCCTGTCAGACACGGGATGGAGACATGAATAATTTCTTCTCCCATGAAAACCAGGCAGCCCCGCCAGCTTTGTCAACTGGAGGACAAATGCGGATTGGGGTTAAAGCAGATCTACTTCGCTGCCTGGAATCAGATCTGATCAAAAGCAATAGTGCGCCTCTGGCTGATGCAACTATTCTCGATGGTGCAGCTGTGGTTCAAATGCTAAACCCTGGAACATCAAGAACTTTTCAAGAGTACGGGGAAAGAGTTTTTGCACCATACATCTCTGCTCAACTCGAGAAAAGCATCCGCACCGACCTTGTCTGGGATGTATACCTACCTGCCAGCCTGAAAGCCTCAACAAGACAAAAAAGGGGAAAGGGCACAAGGAAAAGGGTTGCTCCTTCTACTGTGCTTCCAAAAAACTGGAAGGACTTCCTTCGAGTCAATGGGAACAAAACGGAATTGTTTGCTTTCCTGTCACGCCAAGCTGTTGGAAGTAGAGTACTCTGCTCTCTTGCCGAGTCGTACTTGGCTCGCCTTGCCCCATGTACGCAAGAAGAGGCTGACACTCATCTACTTCTGCATGTGGCAGATGCTGTGCAAAAGGGTTGTAAGAAGGTAACCATACGTACCGTTGATACTGATGTGGTGGTACTGGTTGTGGCGTCTTTTAGCAAGACAGCTCCTGATGAACTGTGGGTTGCCTTTGGTGTCGGTTCAAATTTCGGTACATAGCTGTTCACGAAATGGTTGCCACAATGAATCAAACACAGTGTCTGAATCTCCCAGTCTTTCACGCCTTTACAGGGTGTGACACTGTATCTGCAATCGCTGGCAGAGGAAAGAAGACTGCCTGGGAAACTTGGAAGTCTTTCCCAGAGGTGAATGATGCTTTTAGTGAACTACTATGCATGCCAAGTGAGGTCAGTGAAGGATCAATGTTACTGCTAGAGCGATTTGTGGTGCTGATATACGACCAAACCAGTGAGAGCATGGACGTGAATGATGCCAGGAAACAGCTCTTCACACAAACGTCTAGAACTCAAGAGAACATTCCTCCAACCCAGGCAGCACTCAAGCTGCACATTAAGCGCACTTGCTACCAGGCCAACTGTTGGAACCAGGCATTGGCCAAGGATCCAGAGATGCCAGAGCCATCTGACTGGGGTTGGACAAAGGAAACAACTGGGTGGCAGCCTTTTTGGACCACTCTCCCTGAGGCATCAAAATCGTGCCATGAATTGATACACTGTAGCTGCAAGAAAGGGTGCACTGGACGCTGCAAGTGTGCCAAAGCTGCACTCAAATGCACTGCACTGTGCATCTGTTCTGGAGACTGTTAGATTTTGGGCTGGATAGTCACAGTGGTAGTAATTTTATACATGGGTCTATTATGTTTATTGTATACAATTATTATTCCTTAAGTGTCCAAATGGAGGCGAAGTTTTAACAACATTTCACTTTTTTGACGTAATTTGACCTTGACCTTCGCCTAAATGCATATTCTTGAGTTCTGGCGATCTCAAAAATATCACCAAATGAATTGGCATCCCAAATTTAGTCTGAAATGGCACCTTAAATGTTTGTCCACACTGTTTGGTTCCCAAATTAAGCGCGTTTGAACATTAGACCCGATGCAGACTGGCGGCCATTTTGAATTTGACCTCTAACGGTCATCAGAGGTCAAATCTGACTTCCCTCCACATCTGAAAATAAACCTTATGGTAAAAACTAACTATGCTAGAAATTTCATGCTTTTCTCAAAAAGTGCACAATTTTTGTGCTTAGCCGCTGCACTATCAGGGCTTTTTACTGCACGGCTACACGAACGCGGGTATAACAACCTGGTAGGCCATGTTAGGTGACACAAACATATGCTCAGAAAATGTAATTCGTGGTACCAGTTTTAGAACGAAAATTACTTGGTGTCCTGAATCCGAAAATCAATGTTGTCGGAGGCAGGGAATAGAACATAACCTACTTTTTAGGGTTCAAAATCTGAAGGTTGGGTGCAGTCTTTAAATCTGCAATGGAAGACAATCGACTGGTGGCGGCATGATCGGCCAATTATGGACAGTGTTGCCACTCCTTGAAAGATCTTTCAAGATCTTGAAAGATGAGACCCATCTTGAATCCTTGAAAAAAAGATCTGAAAAAAGCCACAAATCTTAAAAGATTTCCCAAAAGTGCAAAAATATTGAATTTCATGCAGAATTTTGATACATTTTCCAATAAATTTGACTTTTTAACGGTTATGGGATTTTTATCTTAATGAATTATTTTAATTTTGCGATGCTTTGCCGTACAACATGTGCAAGTCCGTGCATAAAATGGCGCCAGTTTACTGTACGGCTTTATGTAGCAGCATATGTACATGTACATGCATAAAGTGAAGGTGCATGTACATGTACATGTATTTTATTAAGTTTACACTAGGTTGTATACTGATTTACATAGGCTTGAAAGATCTTGAACAATTTTGGGTGCCGATCTTGAAAAAAATGAAAATAATGAGTGGTCGATCACACTGATTATGGCACGACAACGACAACCGACAACGAATGCAGCGCGATCCGATTCGGGCCTATACATAAGTACATCACAGCAGCGCACGCGATGGAAAGTTCGCGCAGATCAGCTGTTCGCGCAGAACAGCAGTTCGCGCAGAACAGCAGAAAAGCAGTTCGCGCAGAACAGCAGAAAAGCAGTTCGCGCAGAAAAGCAGTTCGCGCAGAACAGCAGTTCGCGCAGAACAGCAGTTCGCGCAGAACAGCAGTTCGCGCAGAACAGCAGTTCGCGCAGAACAGCAGTTCGCGCAGAACAGCAGTTCGCGCAGAACAGCAGTTCGCGCAGAACAGCAGTTCGCGCAGAACAGCAGTTCGCGCAGAACAGCAGTTCGCGCAGAACAGCAGTTCGCGCAGAACAGCAGTTCGCGCAGAACAGCAGTTCGCGCAGAACAGCAGTTCGCGCAGAACAGCAGTTCGCGCAGAACAGCAGTTCGCGCAG
Organism: Crossaster papposus; assembly: GCA_037893245.1. Classification (NCBI taxonomy): domain Eukaryota; kingdom Metazoa; phylum Echinodermata; class Asteroidea; order Velatida; family Solasteridae; genus Crossaster; species Crossaster papposus. The sequence continues at coordinate 1,416,765 of JBAIAA010000381.1, read as the reverse complement.
AACAGCAGTTCGCGCAGAACAGCAGTTCGCGCAGAACAGCAGTTCGCGCAGAACAGCAGTTCGCGCAGAACAGCAGTTCGCGCAGAACAGCAGTTCGCGCAGAACAGCAGTTCGCGCAGAACAGCAGTTCGCGCAGAACAGCAGTTCGCGCAGAACAGCAGTTCGCGCAGAACAGCAGTTCGCGCAGAACAGCAGTTCGCGCAGAACTGACTGAATTGCGCCCAACATAAGTTCTAGAAGCAATCTGTCCGAATTGTAAAAATGACAGTTGCCTTTCTCAAAAAAATTCATGTAACTTATGTTTGCATTCAATATTGTCTGGTCTAAGGATCAAATTGATCCTTGAACCCATCTTCGTATGAAGCCTGTAAAGAGGCTGGGTTATTTTAGTTTACCTAAAATCAATCACATTTTTCGGTTAATATGTATGCTGTACATGGGATACTCTATTGGCAATTGGCAGATTTCTTGTTGTTACTGTTACATATTTTGCCCATGTTACTTTGGCAGTCCCTTGAAACAGTAACAAGCAAATAAAACAAATATTGATTTTATTGTCAAACCACTATTAGCTCTTTGTTTTATATATATTTGAATTAAATGGGTCACATGATGACTATAGCCATTTAGGCCAATATGAGCCCCCAAAAAGTATTTCCCAAATGTACCCGAGTGCCACAGGATTAGACCATGATATTTATAATTAGTTGGTCGGTAGTATCAATAAAATACAGCATGTCAAACAATTCAGGACTACATTACTGCCTACTGGCATACAAACATGTTTGGAGTCTTGCTGTTTAGTCAGGCAGAACGAACAAATGGTTCAATCATATGATAAAACAGGAATTTGGCACACAATCAAAATATGTATTTATAATATAAATGTTGTACGAAAGTGTCTAAGCTAAAAACCTATATAGGGCCCTCTCGTGTTTGTGATTCTAGAAAATTCCCTCGTGATTCTCGTTTCACTAACGTTCCTCAAACCGTTCCAATAAATCTCTCAATAGTTTAGGTAATCAAACTAAAATCATATAGATTGAACCCAATTTTCCTAATCATCTGTGTGCTGTCCTCATAACCGTGCGTAGATATTAAATGTACAAGCATTTTATGGATGATTTTAAGGGATATTTTCTGGGTGTTTGTAACGAATAAACAATGTGGATTTTCTTCTTGTCGCTACACGGGTACACGTGTATGTACAGTTTTATTGATATTTAGGGAATATTTTCTTTCATCTAATCATCATTACTAGATAATTGAGTGTAATCTGAGGCTTATAATAGCTCGCCTAATTTCTCAGTTTGTCGGTTAATTTAGTTGATAATGGGTAACGTTCATTATTCCTCTACATGACTTTGTAGGTCTCATGTCACATAATAATTTTAGTAGTTCCCAATATTTACTATTGTGTTAATTTGGTTTTCTTGTAGAACCACGGCTTACGGCTACCACTCCACGGCACTGTATCACACAGACTTAATTCTTTCTTCATAATTGTAATTTGTGAACAATCAGTAATTAAAGGAGTGAACCACCAATCCTAGACTTCATCACCAGTCTCCCGGCCTGCCCTTTCTATCATGGTCCTTCGAGCCGCGGATCCTTCGAACCAGCGACCAGAATGTCTCAACACCATACCGATGATGTCCTGGACCAGGGTCATGATGGTGATGAGAGCGCTTTACCAAGTAAACAATCCTCCAGACACAGCCAACATACCAATAGCTCATCCAGCTTCCGCCACGCAAACCTGTCTGGTCTGAGTGATAAATGAGCAGCCAAGATGCGCGCACTACAAAGAAGAAATCGTCTTGATGAGCTGAAATGTCAATTTCAGGAAGACGAGGCTGCCGATGAACAGCTTCGTGAACTTGAAAACCAGGCTCGATCTGCCCGACTTAAAGCCAAAGAAATAGAGCGACAAGCTTTGCGAGATCGCGAAGCCCTCACTTTCAAATTGTATCGCCAAAGAAGACTACGTTTGGCCCATCAATAACTTACTGAGGCCGAGGCCATCAGTTCCATGATTAACAACGAGTCATCACCATCAGGTAAGATTCCACCAATCAATCAAAAAAACACACACATTTATTTCCTCTTCTTGACATAGATACACAATTATATAAGTACTAAATAACAAGATATAAATGCCAGAGGTAGCAAGACCTTGTAAGCAGAGCTTGTATTAGGCATGCCATTAAACAAAAACAAACGAACGGACAACATATTATAGGAAAACAATCATACTTCTAATACTGGGCTACATGGGATTACCATACCAAGTCCATTTGTACAAGGATACATGAAATTTATAATTACATTAGGTACAATTTAAGTCTACGTTGAAAAATATTATATGACTTTGAACATCTAAGAGAGAATGGTAACTCATTCCACACAAACTCCGACACTTAATCCTTCGCCAGGTACATAAAATCAGCCACTTCCACAGAGTGACCCTTCCTCTACTCCACTACTAGACATTCAGCAAACATACTCAGGTGTTTCATCCACTGTTTGTCGAAGTAATCCAAGTGCTCCATCTTCGACATCACTCCCAGACATTCAGCAAACACTACCATGTGTTTCATCCTCTGTCTGTCATTCAACTCCATCTGGTGCCCCATTCTTGACCTCACGACCGGACATTCAGCAGACACAACCATGTGTTTCAGCCTCTGTTTGTCACGGTTCCCCAGTGAGTGCAACCATATCTACATCAGTGGTAACCAGCGATGTCGCTCCAAGACAAGATACTACAAGGGCTTGTCCTCCGCACTTGCCATACCTAGTGATTTCTGTGCCCTCTTCGACGGTGTCACCGACACCAACAGTCATGGATCTCCTTGTCGCCTCGTCACATGGGATTCTCAAACCTACCCTACCAAAGTTCAATGATGGGAAGGAGAAAGAATTCGCCCTTCTTAAACTGGCTTTGGTGAATCTTATTGATGTACATCTTCATCTTACCGAGCAGTATAAATTCCAAATACTGATCGACCGACTTGGTGGCCGAGAATTGAAACTTGCAAAGTCATTCCTGTATGCCAGTCAACCGTATACCGAGGCACTCCAAGCCCTCACCGGCAAGTATGGACAACCCAGACAGCTTGTGCAGAGTAAAATTGGAGCTATCATGTCAACTTCTCCTGTAAAGTATGGAGACATTGATGCCTTTGAAGACTTCTCCCTTGAAGTGCCGTCTCTTGTTGGATTTCTCAAAGCATTGGAAGGTACAGACAGGGTTGAACTTAGATGTGGATCACATGTTGATCGGCTTCTGACTAAACTAGCCCCCTCTCACCGGAACAGCTTCATGGAGTACTGTCTGAACAAGAGGATACTGAAACCCAACTGCAACAAGACTTACACCTTGCCCCAGTTTGCGGAGTGGCTTCGTACAAAGTCTCAGTCTCAAAGCTTCGCCAGCAGAGCTTCATCCTGTTACAATTCAGCAGGCTCTAAACCAGCCCAACAAACTCAGCACCGACCATTGAAGAAGGAAGTTTCTACAACCATGTTCATGGCCTCACCGAACACCCAGGACAAACCCAAGTACAAACCCAACAAATACTGTCCCTACTGTGATGACAAGGAGCACTTCCTTGGCGGATGCCCAGAGGTTAAGAAGTTGAGCACCGACAAGATTGTTCACTGGATCAAAGACCAGGGACGTTGCTGGAAGTGTGGGCGAACCCGTGAGCCGGAGGACTGTACATTGAAGAAGCCTTGTCATACTTGCAAGGAAATTCACCTCACCGCCCTACATGATGCTGCCCAGAAGGCCACCAGTCATGTGTATAGGCTCCAGGCGTCCAACGAATCTGTCTTCGTGGACAAACCAACTCGCCCCAAAAACGTCATGTTGAAGATTCTACCGGTGACCCTCCATGGTCCAGGGAGCATCATCGACACATACGCCATATTGGATGATGGTTCTAAAAGAAAGGTGCTACTCCAGTCAGCAGCTGACAGACTTTAGCTTTGCCGCAACCCAGATACTTTGTTGCTGCAGTACGTGAAGACATCGTCGAATGTCAAGGCCAGTCTTGTACATTCAAGATATCAGCCAGGGAAACACCATAAGAAATGTACACCGTAACTGGAGCTTTCTCAGCCAGTAAACTGTGCTTGTCCCAGTACACCTATCCTGTTAGATCTCTACAGTACCGCTACCCCCATCTCCGTCACCTTCAGCTGCCTGTAGTCAATGACGCTTCCCCACATGTTCTCATTGGATCTGATCAAGTAGATCTCATTGTGCCAAGCAACCCAATCAAGTCTGGCCCTTGCGGTGCTCCAGTTGCCATCAATACTAAGTTAGGCTGGACTCTCCAGTGACCTGCGGGGAACCTCAAGCAGCAGAGAGAACAAAGAGTCTTCAAAACTGCTTTGTTTCCACAAACCACTGACATCATGCAGCACGTAGAGAGGCTGTGGCAGGCAGACGTGATACCATACCCGAATGACAAGCAGGCTACCCGCTCTAAGCACGATTATAAGGCAGTCCAGATGCTTGAAGCCAGAACTCAGCGCACTGAAGTTGATGGGGCATAGCGCTATGCTACACATCTACTGAGGTGTGAGGATGAAACAAAATTCCATGCCCCTAAGGAACCAGTGCTACCAACTCTGAAGGGGACCGAGAAGAGACTCGACAAACACCCGCACCTTGCTCAAAAACACAACGAGCTAATCTCCAAGCTGGTTGATGCGGGCCACGTTAGGATAATAACAAAGGATGAAGCAGCCAAGTCCGAAGAGTCTTGGTGTATCCCCCATCACACAGTACACCACAATGAAAAGTATCGACTAGTATTCAACTGTTCATTCCGTTACAACAACCAAGTCCTTAATGACCACCTCCTGCCAGGACCAACCCTTGGTGCATCCCTGATAGGTGTACTACTCCGCTTCAGACAAGATTCTGTCGCAATATCAGGAGACATCGAAGCGATGTTTCATCAAGTACGCCTTCTACCAGCGGATCGATGCCCCTTCCGCTTCCTGTGGCGCAACCTACAAGTTGGCGTCGAGCCAGACATCTATGAATGGCAGGGTCTTCCCTTTGGCTCAACCTGTAGTCCCTGCTGTGCTACATTTGCTCTGAGGAAGCATGCCTCTGACCATTAGAAGGACTACCCAGAGGTTGCAAAGGCAGTCGACAAGTCCTTTTATGTCGACAACTGTTTGAAGAGCCTACCAGTAAAATAAGACGCTAACATTATCGTCCACAAGATGCGAGAGTTGCTAACGGACGGTGGTTTTAAAATACGACAGTGGGCTAGCAACAATCCTGCAGTGGTGGAAGATCTCACACCAGATGCTTGTTCCGATGGCTGTGAGCTGTGGCTAACCTTAGGGGAAACGGACTCGACTGAAGCCACACTTGGACTGCTGTGGGAATGCAGCTCAGATGCCTTGCTGTACCGCCATAGACCCATCAGCTATGACTGCCTCAACATGAGGAATATGTATAAAATTCTTGCGAGCCAGTACGACCCCATAGGGTACCTAACTCCGTTCACAGCTCGAGCAAGAGTCATTGTCCAAGACCTATGGAAGACAAAGCGCAACTGGGATGATGAACTTGAGCCGGGTGGTATCAAAACCCAGCGGCAAGCCTTGGAAAGTGAACTTCCCCATCTGACTGGAGTAAAGCTAAACAGATGCTACACACCCCCAAAGATCAAGACAGAGGCTGCTCATCGCCAACTTCACATTTTTGGTGATGCTTCGGAGAGAGTTTACGAAGCTGTGGCTTACCTGCGAACAGAAGATGAAGAACACAGCGTCCACGTTAGCTTTATCATGGCTAGGTCCCGTGTTGCCCCCAAACGGAAACTTTCGATGCCTCGTCTAGAGCTCTCTGCAGCCTTAGCAGGTGCCCAATTAGCTGATCTCATCCAGAAAGAGTTGACTCTTCCTCTCAACGATGTTATCATGTGGAGTGACTCCACTAATGTCCTCACCTGGCTAAAATCAGAATCCTGCCGGTATAAGGTGTTTGTTGGCACCCGTGTGGCTGAAATACAGACCCTAACCGATGTTGACAAGTGGCGTTACGTCGACACCAAGAACAACCCCGCTGCAGACGACCTTACAAGAGGCAAGACACTGGTTGACCTCGGCCGAGCCAACAGATGTAGAGATGGTCCTCCTTTTCTGTGGTTGTCCTCGGACATGTGGCCAGCTTACCCTTCCGCACAGACAGAAGACCCGTCTGAGTTCAAGAAGTCAGCCTTCTGTGGTGCTGTCATAATTCAGCCAAACAACTTACCTTCATAATTGTAATTTGTGAACAATCAGTAATTAAAAAGGAGTGAACCACCAATCCTAGACTTCATCACAAGTGTATAGAGCCATCCTAGATTCGTCCTTGAAAAGATTTGTGACCCGCACGAGTGAACAATCAGTTTATTTACAGCTTTATTAATAGTTCAGATGAGGTCGATTCCTTTGCCATCCGGTAAATGAAATTGGTGCTGTTGGTACAGTCAAGTACTGCACTGAAGAGCTACTCTAATCTAGAAGATATATGCTGTATTAAATAAATACAAACTAAAAATGTTCTTTTGTCATTAAATAAAGATATTTTAATCAGAAGAGTATTTCTGACCCCGATCCCGAGCCCGACTGAAGGCAGCATAACCAACGCACAACCAGCCGAGTCAAATTCTCCCTGAGCTGCCAGTTTTGTGTTTGCCTATACGTCTATATTGTAGGTTCGGTAGCCGCCAGCGACACAAATAGAGAATGACGCAATAATGACGCAAGCAGCGTAGCTATTTTTAGACGTCGCAACAATTGAAATATTAACGGTTCTTCTCAAAAATAGCTCAACGACTACAACGACTGTGATATTATTAGGCATTTCGTCTGGTGTTGACTTTTGCCAATGCGAGTTTTTAAAATAAAAACCAGTAAAAATAATGGACATTATTTTATTAACGTTACCTTACAACCACTTAACTCCCGGAAACACTCGAACATCGCGAACGTTATGGCCCTGTCACACTAGAACGTTTTAGGCCAACGCGTGAGTAGCGCGTTAAAAATAGTTGATACGCTGGCAAACGCTGAACTTCCACAGAAAAAGTCAAGTGGAACCGTGATTTCAGCGTGTCCATAACGCGTTGTTAACGGGTTCAATGCGTTCGCCAGCGCGTGAGAAACGCGTTAGTAACGCGCTCGACGACTGATGAACGACTGCCCAGCGCGTCAGTAGCGCGTTCCAACGCGCGCCAGCGTACTGCAACGACCACATGGTTAGTTGTATAAAAAGCCGACGCGCTACTACACTAATGGCCCTGTCACACCAGAACGTTTTAGACCAACGTGTTGGAATTGCGGTAACACGCGGTTAAACGTTGACCAACGCTAGGCCAGCGTTCGCAACACGCTAAGCGCGTTACCAACACGCTGGAACACGCTGTCACACGCTGAGGCAAAAATACATTTTTCAACATACCTACAATTTTCAGCGTTTACCAGCGTGTGCCTGCACACGCTGGCGGCGCGCAGGGTGGTCGTTAATCTTGCGTCGAACGCGCTAGACGATCGTTACTAACCCACTACTCACACGCTGGCGACCCGCTGTCGTATTTTTACTATAAATCAGTGATACGTTCCTCACACGCTGAGCGCGTTCCTCACACGATACTCACGCGCTGGCATACGCTATGAACCCGTTATCAACCTGTATAGACACGCTGAAATCACGGTTCCACTTGACTTTTTCTGTGAAAGTTCAGCGATTGCCAGCGTATCAACTATTTTTAACGCGCTACTCATGCATTGTCCTAAAACGTTCTGGGGTGACAGGGCCACAACCAGCGTGTCGCCAGAGTACACCAGCCTACGCCAGCGTGCGCCAGCGTGTGAGTAGCGGGTTGATAACGATCGTCTAGCGTGTTCGACGCGTGAGTAATAAACCTCCAACGCTCCGCCAGCATGTACAGTCACACGCTGGCAAACGCTTGAAATTGTATGTATGTTGAAAGAAATATGTTTTCCTCAACGTGTGACATCATGTCTCAGCGCGTGAGTAACGCGCTCAGTGTGTTGCTAACGCTGGCCTAGCGTTGGTCAGCGTTTGCCAGCGTGTTGCCAAAATTACAACACGTTACTCACGCGTTGGCCTAAAATGGTATGGTGTGACAGGGCCATTAACGATAGTATACCCGACTTTCAATAGAAAGTGTTGGGACAACTTCGGACATTTTCGGAAACTGTTTTTGTCACGTGACATTGGCGGCCACCGGACCTAATAATTAATCAGAAATAGTCAGAATTATTTGGTCTGGAAACCAGACAAACATTATGAAGCAAGGTGTGGGACGAAGAGAATGTGTGTCCATCCCCCCACCCACCCTCCCCCTTCTCCTTCTTTGTGGTGACCTTTGTGCTTGCGGGATGTTATGTTGTTTTTTAGTAAATCTTTTTGAAGTTTTCGGGGGGGGGGGGGGGTGCGTTAGGTAACAATAATCTAGAGAGTGTGTAGACAAATCAAAGGAAGGCATTTTCCCATTCAGGAGAGGAGCATGTTACGTGATATGGATATTGGCCCCCCCACAGTGTGTTACCACCCCCCCCCCCCCCCCCCCCCCACCCCCCCACCCCCCCCCCCCCCCCCACCCTCTTCTTTTTGGCCACTGATACAGTTGTATGTATCATTTCCACCGAATTTCAGCTGTATTAGAAACTACAAATGCAACGCCCTCTGTGGTTTTTTTTAATGGACCCGACACCAACGAAAAAAAATGTAAAAGTCACACCTGAGATTCGATACAAAAATTGAAAGTCACACAAAAATGTTTCGACTTTTAAAATCAGCAGAGGTTATTATTTATATCTGTCGATTCTTGCTCACCCTTTGTATATTCCTGCAAATTAAACAAAAATAACAGCATTCGTAATACAGCTGACGTCACTCACAAAATATTACTTTTGACATTTAGAAGGTATTTTCCTGGCGGTTGCCAATTATGTGCAATAATCGAATATTTGTGTAGTCATTATTTTCTAGGGTCTATTTGCCATTTTTGCAGTGTTGGGCCTTCCATAGTTTGCCAATCCGTGCTTGGCAAAAACTCAATATGCCAACCAACAATGAGAAAGGAGCGCCGTTCAAACTAACGGAGGGCGCTATCTCAACTAATTAGAGCGCCAATTAAACAGAGAGGGCGCTTTTCAAATAGCAACCAATTTTGCTGCGCTGTACTTGTGCCCCGTCATAAAAACAAAAACAAAACAAAAACGACGAATGCACAAAATGTGAATGTCTTGACCAACATTTCAACCAAACTTTTTTTATCTTTAAAATGAGAACTTCCACAAACAATTATACTTACAATTTAACGTCTTGTTTACACACTCTAATTAAAAAATAAATATATCCATAGTCGTACACTTTTTTACATCTTATCCTAAAACAGTGAATGGAATAAATACTCTCACATAAATTATGTGTCATCTTTACATACTGGCTGTTATATTAGTTGTACTGTTAAAATACATATTTACAGTGTATTTGTGTGTTTGTCTATGTACAAAGGTTAACTTCTTTTTAAAGATTGCTTCAGTCTAAAGACATTATTCAATTACTGAAGTTAAAGTTGTATACATCATTTTTTTAAATATCGTGAGTATGTTTAATTTTATTAATAACATGCTGATCTTTATAATAAGGCTAACAAGCCAGCGACAACAAACTCCCACCAACAAGTGGAAACAAATCGTCGGTTCAGCATTAAAACTAAAATTGTTGATACATGTGTGCTTGTAGTATTAAACTTTAAACTTGAACACCGATCACAATCACAAACAAAATACGCTTTTTTGTTTTTCCATCTCGATGATTAACCCAACTCGAGAAACAAAACACACACAAGATCAATGCAATGTTTTTAATGTATGGCGTATGTCACATTTTCAATAGCGCCCTCTTCAATCACAATGGGAAAGGCGAATTTGTATTATTGTTTATGCTGTTTTGGGAAAATTAGTAACACCCTCTATTGACGCGTGCAGCATGCGCCTCTACAAGACAAAATGCGAAATCAGAGCCATCGCAAGAAGTTGCGCCGTGTGCTGGTGAACCTGTCTATTATGTTTTACGCTTGCATGACATCGGCGTGAAGGCATCGGCGTGAAGTCAGACTGGATGATGCCTAGAGGCGATGTCCAGTCAACTTTCTGTTCAAGATTCTGTTCACAATTATTTAAACCCTAGTTGTACTTCATGTCTTTATACTCAAACGATCTGAAAATAATGGACAGTTTTCACAGTCATTATTATGACAGTCAATATCGTACCACTCGATCTGGCTTAATCACGATGTTCACGGGGATTTAGTTTCGTCGGTCAACAATCTCAACAATCAATTTTACGCCAGATTTATGAGAACGATAACTGTTCATGCTTTTAATAACACAACAGCTCTTCAACTATTTTTTGGATCATTGTATATTACCCTGTTAGATATATCCATTAAATAGTTGGTTAAAATCAAAATATTAGAATATTAAACCATTCACAGAGCTAAAACTTCGTCAGGTTACTTGTCAAGCACTATTCTTTAGATTTTGAGAACTGTTGCTGCTTCAAACGACGATAAAAAATACACAACTGCCAAATGGTATACTGTAACTTTTTTACACCTGTCCTGTTACACAAAGTATGTTAATTTTACTCTTCAGTTTGCTTCTCTTCTTTTAATTTCTCTTGAAGTCCTGTATATGTAGTACATTGAGTGGCTTCTAGCCTTGTTCGGGTAGGATATGCATTTAAAATAAATCATACACCACCAACGCAGTCAGACTTTTAAACATTTTGAATCGTGTATTAAAGGGCGTCCTACCAAAACCACAACGTCTTTTGTTGACGTTAACAATGCTTCTGGCCTTTTAGGGATCGATCTATCGCCTTACGCTTTAGACCTATAACCATGTATATCACCTGGCCAAATTAGAGCAAAAACGGTAACATTTGGCTGCAAAATCACTGTTTGAGATGGAAAACGTAAAAACCTAATCTGCAACATTTGTTTCTCTTTGTTGTGTTAATATTTGATATTCCTGCCTGTTCGATGTTTATAAACATGAATTGTGTTTACTCGCTAAAGACAATTTTGGCAGTGTAGGCCAGGAGATTATCCAAGCATAGGCAAGTAGTCTATATTGCCAAAATGCCTAAAATTGAAAAAAAATCTTGGGAAATAACTTATAATTATTGCAAACATTATCAGATTTGGACGTTTGATGTCTCATTTTAATTAGTGGAAAGATGTATCCTTCAAAACCCTACCTATCTTTAATGGTTGCACGTTCTTGTGTGGTATTCCGTTGTATTTGGAGACACTGTGCACTAATATGCATGATGCTTGGAACTTCAGTGCCTTTGCGTGTTTCATGTTATGAATCTTCACATCTCTCTTTTTCTCACAATCATACCGCTCGCTATCTGACTTAAAGGTAGGATACACTATTGGTAATTGCTTAAATTATCAGGAATGGGTAGATTTTGAGAATTGTATTTATAGTAAAATGTTGTTTAAGTGACCAGTCCGAAGTTTTAAAATCATGGATGCTGGACAAATCTGATAACCAATCTGCTGTAACCTAAGACATATAATTTTGTACATGTTTATGTATTTATAGCCAAAATCACTCGTTAAAATCGTTTTTTGAATGTACGTATTCAAGCCATTTTGGTTATGGTGCAAATTCTGTCGTTCTTCTTTACTTTCAGGGCGTTCAGTTTCATGTTTCAGGCAAATCTGAGCTATCGATCTATTTATAAGATTATACCAATCTGTTGTAGACTATAGACGTTTAGTTATTTAGATGTTTATGACTGTAACTTTAAGCCATAGTCACTCTTTAAAATTCGTTGTTGAATGTACGCTTTTTGAAGCGATTTTGGTCATGGTGCCAAAATGAGGTTCTTTTTCACTTTCAAGGCGTTTAGTTTCGTTTAGAGACATTAACATTTGTATGACATTCAAATTCGTTCGCAAGTTTGATGGAATGCTGTTTGAGTGCATAGATTGTTGACTTAGTTGGTTATGCCGCATGACGTAAGAGTATTTTTGCGTACTCAGAAAACGAAATTGAATGATTATTTGTTGTTATGCAAATCGCCTATCACAAGGCCAAATGCCACTCGAGGTGTGGGTTACAGAGGAAAGTGTGGACAAACCAGCCGTTCACACTGAAACAAGACAATCCGATCCCTTCACATGAACAGGGTTGGGATGGGTAACTAATCCACTGCCTGAACAAATACCCACATACCGTAAATTCAATAGAGCGTGCAAGTTGACCTCGAGAACATACGAGACTTTACGAGAAATCGAACTTCCGGGCACATCGAATAAGAGCTTCAACGTGTAAAGCGAGTACTTTTATTTAAATACTTTGTTTTCACGATGTTCTTTTTACTGAAAGGTAGATAAAAACGCTGTTATATCAAATTAGAAAAAAAGAAAATAGTTGTTTAGTTACGCCATACGTACGTGATTCTATCATTCTCCCGTTCACGCGATAGTCTTTCTAAAAGTGTAGACTACATGCAGTATAAAGGCCCATTCATCAATGCGCGCGGGAACGAAATAACGCACGGTTAAAAAAAAAGAACACGTGGTTTTCTATGGGGTTGTTCACATTAAGAGCGGAAAAACCGAGTGGTCGGGCGTTAAACCGCTAAGTTTAGAAACCAGAGCGATTTTCCAAATATAACGTGCTGAGACTGCGCGTTCTGACCATTCCGCGTTCTTGTTGGTGTATGACGTCACGATATCAGCGGGCACATTTCTGAAACAAAGATGGCGTCGTTCGAGACGCAATCTTCTCACCAAGATCTTGACCTTGACCAATACGTGGCTTTACGGGAAGTTCGATAAGCAGAGTTTCTTCGTCGTTTCTTCGATTTTCACTGTATAGGGCGCCATTGTTTTTGTGGAAAGTCGATGTCGTTAACGTAAATGCCGAACGGTTTTCCGCTCGTGTGTAAATGTCAAATATCGCGCGGCATGCCGCTTTCCGTTACCGTTTTCCTTTACCGCGCGTGCGTTCGTTGCATATAATGTATGTACATTTTGACGTTCGCACACGTCAGCACACCAATCAGTACAGGCATTTGGGGGCCGGGCTTTCTCTGCACGCAATGAGCCAATCACGTTGCAACTTGTAAACTCAGGTCAAACTTGTTTTTCCAATTTATTTCAAAAATCCAGACAGCGTGCGTCTTTTTATGTAATTAGGCCTATATCGTACATTTAAATTTGAATTTATCATCTATAGCCTATTTATGCCCGTTTCATAGTGCAGATCTCCGTAAAAAAAAGTATTAGAGAAAACAAAATAAACCACACGTAAAAGTCCTATAGCCGGCGGCTCGGTTGTGCCCGGAAGTTTAATCGTGACCTTTGTGCGCGAGACTTACATGGTCTATACTCCGGACCATAGGCTAGGGCAGCATTCAAATTCGCGCAAACCTGAATGACGCGGTGATTAAACTGGACGCTTATTTGCCAAAATTGAATGAAACATTCTATATTTACGCTGCGATGTTCGTTTGTTTCATTGCGTATTTTGCATTGGTTTGACTTTCAAAATGGCACCCCCCGAAAAAAAGGTATTTGTGTTCACCTTGTTATTTCACTTTGTTCGTCTCATCACCTATTGGCACTACATATCGTCAGCGTTTTCACGAAGAGACGAATTTGGCCAAAATCATTATTTTTTAAAAATTCGTTTTTTGGCCAAATTGTATTTTGTCCCTGCGTAGATAGAAATAACGTTGCTCCGAGTGCAAAAACAACGCGCGTACAATGTATATACATAGTATACACATTTTATATACATTTACAAAGAGACAGATATCGGCAAAACAAGTTTTAAAGTTTTCACGAAGAGACAAATTCTTGCGCTATGGGCAAAAAAGCCACCACCGTAGATTTGGAATTTTCACGAACAGACGAAATATAATTTGTGAATTTTCACGAACAGCCAAATTGTATTTTGTCCCTGCGTAGATAGAAATAACGTTGCTCCGAGTGCAAAAACAACGCGCGTACAATGTATATGCATTGTATATACATTCACGAAGAGACAAATTTGGGCAAAACTAGTTTTTAAGTTTTCACGAAGAGACAATTTCGTGCGCTATGGGCAAAAAAGCCACCACCGTAGATTTGGAATTTTCACGAACAGACAAATTCATATCTATATTAATTACTCGTCAATTAAGTTTGTTAGTGTTATTTAATAGGTATATTGTTATAGTGTTAGATCTTACCTCTCTGTACGTACAAAATATAAGTTAATATGTGCTTTACAAATAGGCGAAATCTCTTTTTCAAAAAGTGACCAACTTAAAACCTGATTTTCTCAAAACCAATGTGTAACTCCCCGTGGCCAAATTCGTCTCTTCGTGAAAACGCTGACGATATCTACCCATTCTGCAACTGTTTCTCGCGTCATCTCTTTTTTTTCCCACCGTTTTCTGTCACCTTACACCTCGCACGCAGTGCGCGTATTTTTGTTTGTACACCACAGCAAATAGTGCCTATTTCGTATATTCTGCTTTCAAGAGCACATTAGGAACTATTTCTAAGAGCAACCCTTCGCTGTGGTGTAAAAACAATACGCATGCAGTACATACAGCCTTCGAGCCATACAGAGTAGGAGTCTCGAGACAAGGATACACTTCTCTCTCAGAATCAATCTTCTCTAACGCTTCTTTATACTCCGCACGTTGTATGGTAGAAAAACGCCCCCCCCCCCCCTCCCCCTCCCCCCCCCCCCCCCCCTTCCACCCCCCCCCCCCCCCTTCCACCCCTCCCCCCGTCTCTATACCCTTTACACACACCCAGACTATTGTTATTAATACACCCTACTATACATCTGAAAAGGATTCGGAGATTCCGGAAACACAATGACCAACAAAAACAAAAAGGGGGGCGAGGGGGCGGGGGGTCCTCTGCCACCTTGCCTAATACGTCGCTCCTCTCTCATTTTTCACACCAGTCAAACATTTTGAATGGCAGACACAAATTTAGTGTGCACAATTAGCCCGAGTTGACAAAATGACAATTTCTTTTAGCAATCCGATCACACCACTTGGCATTCATTCTCCACTCTCCGAATCGTTTTACCGTATCCCCTTTTCACCACAATTTCCACCATTTAACATGCAGTTCTGCAATTATACACAAAGGCACCGCCCAAGCTTTGTATTAAACTGAAAACGGCAAGCCTGTCCGAAAGGTTTTCAAGTAAGCTAGCCGTCTTGTATAAATACCAGGTGCCGATTTTTAAGTTCTCCACTTTTCCTGCAATTTTTTTTAATTTACTATAAGGACACTCCGACCGAATGATGACGCTTTGCCAACGTTTAGATGGTAAAACACTCCTCAAGGTTTTAAATTTGGAAAATGAAAATGCTTGACTTTTGACAAGATACATCGTTTCTTGGCGGATTTATATTGTTAACAGAATTTTAGTTAACATGTTGTGTGGTGCAAATTGGTGATCACAATTTGGATCATTTTATAGCGATCATTTTATTGACAAGTCGATTTCATATTACAGACTACTTTACTTCCTCGTAAACAAGTATCTAAACAGAGCAAGTTTGATTGAGGGTTCAACGATCTTCACTTTATGGACCTCAATAGACCGATCCAGTAGGCCACAACAATGCGTGATATTAAGGTTCGATAAATTGTCGCCATCTTGTCCGACAACAATTCTTCACTTTAGCATAGTTAACTGCACATTTGTTGTTGATTTAACGTTTGTTTTCACTTATAATAACCTAATTCCATTACCAGACTGGTTGTAACGTTACTATAAAAGGGAACATATTTGTTGGCCATTTCCTAAAGCTACTTGTGTGTAATCACACTGGCTTGTAATAAACTGTGCAAGTGATTGGCCAGGCAAGCATTAAGCTACCAGGGGCTAATTTTATGGAGCTGAAAAGCGCAACAAATTGCCTAGCATAAACAAACTTCCTTGGCAAAAAACAGAGTTACAGACCAAATTTGTATAGGTGATGTATTATATTGATTGTAGTTGATATTCAGCTGATTTTGGCTTAGCATAAAAAGTGCATGAAGTTTTAGCTGGTAACCTGTTTTTACTGAATAAGACTTGTTTGTGCTAAGAAAATAAGTGTGCTGAGCAACCCTATTGGCCCCAGTTGCTATGGCGGGCGTGGCCTACTAGATTAGTGTATTGATCCTTTATAAGTTACACCGAAGAATCGGAGGACACATTGGTGTAGTTAGTGGGACTGGGCCGCGCCATGTTGGTGCGCCGCGTGGACTGGAACCGGCTGACGTTCTCGCTGGCCGTGGCCCGGTCCGAGGCCCGGGCCCGCCCGCAGGCGAAGGCTTTTAAAAAGCCCTGCCGGAACCGCTTGTTCATAAAGCAGTAGACAATGGGGTTGATGCAGGCAGAGATATAAGTCATGAGCTTGAAGATGGTGACCTCGGCCCGCCCGAAGTGCAGGCTGGCGCTCCGGATGTTGAGCGTGATCCAGATGTTGGCCACCCAGGCCGGCGTCCAGCAGATGAAGAACAGCAGAACGATGACGATCAGCATCTTGACCACCCGCTTCTTGGCCCCGCTGGTAGAGGTGCTTCGTACCGCTGTGGAGGTGGCGGCTTTCTTCTTCTTCTCGTTTAGGCTGCAAGAGGCCTCCTCGCCGATATTCTTCATAGCTATGCCGTTTTCTCCTTTCCCTGTGATGTCAAGACGACGTACTATCCATTAATTTACTGGCACATGCAACAAATAATCGAATACTTTATGCTCCGTAAATGTAGGCGTCGTTGCTGCCCTGCACTCAGCTGTTTAATCAATGCCACGCGCAGGACTTGTGCACGTCCAAAGTAAGTAATTATAAGTATCTCCGCGCTATACACACGTGCACAAAAATCTACACAGATTTTTTATTTCTGGGGAGACATCGCTTTGTTCTCGTGTACAAAACTTTCGGAACTCGAAGGGCTATTTTCCAGGGTTAATTTTCTGGGTTGTAACCCTTTTTGGAGTAAAACTCTAAGAATCTATTTCGTAAATTTTGCTTGAACCCTCTTCTGTGATCAGTCACTCTAATTATATTGACTTAGGCATGCGCGATACCACTGATAAGCCCGCATTTCATGAAACACAAGCTACACCGCAACAGTTGCATTAAGACCACAGGGCGTCCTATATACTATTCCTGCACTGAGACCATACCGCCAAAAATCACACCAATTGCTTTCTTTAGATAATTCTCTTTTAATTGTCTAAATAAATCACTCCACAGAAGTTCAATCTAAAAAAGTAAAATAATTTGTATGATTAAAAGAAATCAGAACCTCAAGTTGCTGCTTATTTGCAGTCAGACTGCCCTCTCTTTACCCCAATATTGTTCGAAGGAATGATTGACCAAGGAATGATCCGTGTTACGTTTCTTTTTCTAAACCCGGATACACCGGCTTGTGTGTTAATTTTAGAACAATCCCTATAGCCTTTTCTGCCGAAAAACATCTAAAGGTTGCCTTGACCTTGAAAATAACTATACATTGCAGTGTGTCTTACAAAACAAGGCAACCGAGATTGAAATACCCACTACTCGAAAGGTATATTGTTTATTAAAGAGCAGTAACAACTATCAGTTGCGTCAGGTAATCGAGGTTATTGTCATGAATGACCGAACAATGATTTGACTGGATGCCATTCAACATAACTTTGCACCATACTAAGAGTCGTCCTATCTGCATAGTGTCCGTCATATATAAAACGTAAAATACCCGTAAATTTAAACTAAGATTGTTAAAAAGCAAATGCTAGTTTGTATTCATATGGCCCATTATCTTTGTATACAGTGTATCTCAAAAAATTGCAAACAAAATATAATGGAATGCTACACATAGGCTATGCAACCAACATAGATAATATAGGTATGAATTGAAAGATAGCCTAAACCTTTCTATTTTTAAATGAGATACCAAACGTCCAAATTCGATAATTCGTTTTGGCAGAGTTATGTGTAATTTCCAAAGAGAGGTCAAATTGGCCATGGGATCAAGTTTTTTCGATTGTAGGCATTCGGATATTAAATACATATTAAACACGTTTAGCATCAGACTAAATGGTGTTTATAGCCACTGAACATAGATGTTTATGAACTGGACACGTGACTGCGTTTAGTTGCTTATCACCAACATCATATCCACATTGTAACACTTGCACATCCAAACAAAATAAAAAACCTGGTCTCATGGTCAACTTGACCTCTATTGGTAAATTACTCATAACTCATTACTCATAATATCAGATTCAGTCGTTTAATGTCTATATTTGAAGTGAAAATGTGTATCTTTAAAACCATATTTATATTAATTACGTTGGTTACACATTCTACATGTTGCATTCCGTTATGCTGATGTTTAAGTTTATGCTGAGACACACTGTATACTTTCAAATACAAAAGTGGCCTCATACGTACCGTTATCTGCCGTACACTGCCTGAGTTGCATACCCTTTCTAAGCTCCACAATAATAAGACCGTACGATATGGCCATCGTGAAGAGGGGTATTACCATAAGGATCACGAGTAAACACATCTGGTTTGGAAAAACAAGTATAGTGTCATAAATAAGTTTTTCAACAATTTGATTGGTTTAGTTGCGAATAGTATACTCTAAGTTTAACGGAACTATACTAGTCCGAAAATTTGGGATTCTCAATAATTATGTAGAGAGTCCCAAATCTCATAAAATCTCACGCCGCGACGAATTGAGTCTGGTTTGTTTTTTTACCAAAGACACGTATACACAACAAACACTAATTTGAAGCGCAGAAAGACACCAGACTATTGCTAATTTGCATAGGAATCATATCCTTTTTTGTTGGATAATTTAACGATTCAAATCCAGGGAGAGAGAACAGGAGTCAATTTCATAGAGCTGCTAAGCACACAAGAAATTCCACTGGTTTTGACTTCTGGACTGATTTAAAAAACAACAAATGACCGAAAAGGTGTTTATGAATGGGAATACAAATGTGGTTGGCCAGTATTTAACGAGTATGTTTCAAACCGGTTCATGGGCCTAAGCATTGTTAATAAATACCTAGGAGAGTTGCTTCTGATTAGTCGAGACTCGATCACGTGGAGTGGATTATTATGTAGTAATAACCCGGCTTTCAAGAAGAAGCGAATACATGTTTCCTGAACCAGCATTAATCAAGCATCATGTAAGCCAATGATTGGCCGAATGCAACAGTTCTACAGTAACTTGTAACACGGACGCGTCAAATATTGATACTGTGCGCTATAAATGTACGCTTAGGACGTTTGTATCTATAGGCGCGGCATTTTTCAAAATGCGCGTGTCGTATGTTAACGCTAGCGCGTTGCTATGCACGGTGGGCATCAGTGGTCAGCTAGTCCGGTCTCAAAGTATGGGTTATAATAACAACACATATTGAAGAGACAGGGTATCATGCATAAGCTAAAACATGGACTCTAAACATGAACACAAAACGCTGGAAATATCGCCGAAAGGAAAGTCACGATATTTGGAGCATTTTCACTATTGTTATCGTTAAAAAGGTATTTATTAAAAGTAATAACAGTGCGAGGACCCGGTTATTACTGCGTGATAATGACCGGGTTGAGGGATGACCGCTGGTAATGGACCTCGCCTTCGGTTCGATCCATTACCAGCGGTCATCCCCCAACCCGTTCATTATCACGCAGTAATAACCGGGTCCTCGCACTGTTATTACCTAATTAACGCCCTCGCATTCGGCTCAGGCATTAACGCGTCCAGGCCCATGAGCTGTTTTAAACATAATACTTGTTTTAAACCTGCCAACCAAATCTGAATTTCCTTGCCGTGTCTGAATTGTTGGCTTTGGCTGTGACTTCGGCCGTTGCTATAGAGTTGCTATGAGCGGTCTATGTCTGCCCTTAGCAACAGCAATTTGAACGCGGCTAGAATGCAAAAATAGTCTGGCATTACCCCATGCAACAATTAACAATTTATATGAACATTCAGGGAACACGACCAAAATGGCGTCCATACACCAGTCTGTCATCTTACTCTGTATACTGTTAGGTATATTTCCTTGGGCCACGCCTCATGGCACCTGAAGACCGTGCCACTGTTTATAGCGACCAGTTTACTGAAGATTACTGCTGGTAGGTTCAGCAGGATAGCAACAAACCATACTCCCACAATAGCCTGAGAATAAGAAAGCTTATTCAATTACATCTAATAAAATTAAAGGTAGGATACACCATTTCCAGATATCGAAAATATTTACTACCGAATTATTAAGAAATATCTTACTCATTTGAAAGTAAATAATGATTCTAGGCATCTAGCAAAACAATCGCGCTAGATATCTTCTAATTATTCTGAACAATTAAATTTTATAAAGATCGCAAAAACACCCCAAAGATAACATAAGAATAACTGCTCGATGCCGGTTGAAAACAACAGCTGTTTTTCGTGCTTTTCTCGGCATCCATGATTGTAAAACATCGGACAGGTCAGTTAAAATATATTTACTATAAGATACAACCCCCCTCCCTAAATCTACCCATTCATGACAATTCAAGCAATTACCAATGGTGTATCCTACCTTTAAGGAAAACTACTTTAATACAACTCTCTATTGGGGTGTTTTAGACACATTAAATTAAAGCTTATTTCCTTATCTTTTAGTTTCTATTTCATTTTCTGGGGGTAACAAATAACTTTTGGGAGAAATCCCCAACCAAAGATGATCACCCCTAAAAAGAAGTTATGTGGTCCATCGCCACCTGTCTTGATGCCTATACGCTTCATTGCAATCTAGAGCACTTTCAGGGCCATGCTGCATTTGATTTTCACAGTTATACAAAACCAGGTGCACGACTTCCACCCTTTATTTGTTTTGTTTTAGAGTGCCGTGGACTCGTGGTCTGGAACATTGAATTTGTTATCTGTAGGTAAAGCTACAAGTTGTGGGTTCGAATCCGGCCTGGAACTACGGTACGTGTGCCTTTGGGCAAGGTACTTTGCCACTCGTTGCTTCTCTCCATCCAGGAGCAAATGGGTACCTGTGAGGGCAGAGATGGTTATTGTGGTTGATTTAGCCGTTTTGCGCCGAAATGGCAGCACCGAGCTGTACACTCACTCTCCAGGGAGCTGGGAAAGTATTTGGAATGGACCCAATGACAAAGGTAATAATGTGAGAGCGCCTTCAGTACCAGTCTTGGTAGATACGTGCGCAATATAAGAACTGCCTAGTACGATACAAACTGTACTGTTTTATAAACCTCCAAGTTCATGGCCAACACAATGCTCCAAAATCAAAGAAATTGAAGGCTTGCAAATCGTGACGTTGGCCCACGTATGACATTTTTTTACCAATTTACCGATATGCGCCCGAGCTTTGGAGCGATTTGCGATGAACAAAATTGATTCACATTCAGCCTCATGGTGGCAGCAGATATCTGGCCATGCGCACCTTCTTTTAACAATTGAGCGTATCAACTATACAGTATGTGCCCGTGTCCGAATTACTTGGCTACGGCTTGAAATTACACAAGAGTCTGTGGGCCTTTTCTAATTCCTTTGCGGGGACCTGAGCTATATATCGTGGTGCCTGCTATATGCTCCAGAAACGTTCAATCGGTTGATATATAGCCAAAAGTTAAAACATTTGTATTTAGTTTGCTTCTAAGCATGCTTCTAAGCACGTTCTCGGTGCCATTCATTTCGTTGAACTAAGCTTGAGCCGAAGATGAAGCAATTGGTTTCGAAAACCCTTAAGTGGCTGCAGCCGCTCAGGACTCGTGTGTAATGTTAAGCCTTAGCCAAGTATTTTGGACGCGACCATACTTACACTACCTCTCATCGAGACATGCATCACACAAGTCTCTGATTTACTCACCCTGTACGCGTGGGCTTTTGTTTGCCAAATGCGGGACGATAAGGGGTGACATATAGCATGGTACCTCTCCAGAGATATGACCACCATTGTCCAGACAGACACCGTGACAGAGATCCCTGCAGAGGGAGACAAATCGGGTCAATTTCTAGGCAAAGGTAGGAAAGAGACAGGATATTCTAACTTGCAAGGTTAAAGTGTTAGTATACGTATTGCAACTATCTAAAAAAATAACCACCCAAATTATTGTTCAAAAGCTTATTTTGATGTAAAGATAAACATCTATAAACTCCCTGTGCAATAATTTTTTATGGCATGCTGTCACTGTGAAGAAAATAATAAAAGTCCACAAATGCGTCTCAGAGACACATTTTTAGTAATTTCCAGTAGTAGTTGGTTCCAAATCGAAATCTTAGAATTCTATTTCCCGGAATATACAGCATTCACAGAGAGAAAGAGAGAAGAAATTGTAGTTATCCTGATGGTAGGAGTAGGCCCATCATCTCGGGTAATGGCTCGCCCACGGAACACATCTCCCTGTTTATTGACAGTTTTCTTAAACCCATTGTCCCTAGGATTCCATCATACATCCATGACACCCCAGACTTCCTGCGCAAGCTCGAAGAAATCAAGAACCAGATTCCTAGAACGGCCACCATTGGGACTTTTGACGTCTCATCCTTGTACATCAACATACCACACGAAGAAGATATTCGTGCCTGTTCCATACCCCAAGCTAGGTCAGGACACACGACCCCTCCCATAAGTGACATTCGCGCCCTCATGAAACTTGTACTAACGAATAATAATTTGTTCTTCCAAAATAAGCACTATCTACAGGTACATGGCACTGCAATGGGTACTCGCATTGCACCCTCCTTTGCATGCCTCTTTATGGGTGGCCTCGAGGAACGCATGCTTGCCTCAGCACCGTGCCGCCCCTGGATCAGGTGGAGATACATTGATGATGTATTTTTTATCTGGACCAGTGATAAGGACAGTCTGCTGACTTTCATTAATAACATGAATTCTTTCCACAGGACCATCAAGTTCACATCAGAGTAACTTAAATCATCAGGCCCTCTTCCTGGATGTCACCATCCGCAAGGAGGATAACTTAATAACCACAGACACACACCAGTATCTCCACTCCTCCAGCTGTCACCCTAGGTATTGTAAGACTGGTATAGCATTTAGTCAGGCCCTCAGACTCAAAAGGATTTGTTCTAACGACTGTGATTTCTCCCGCCATTCACAGATACTGAAGAATAACTTGGTTGCCAGGGGTCACAGCTCCCGCCAAGTTCAACGTGCTAAAGCTGTACCAAGAAATTTGGCTCTAAAGGTGAAGGCCCCCAGGCTGATCCCAAACCCAAGACCCCCCTGGTGACTACATTTCACCCCAGTCTCCCTTCCCTTCGCAAAATCACTAACATCTCCACACTTCAGATCGCCTTGTCCGTGCCATCCCCGACAGCCCTGTATTGGCTTATAGATGCCCTCGTAATCTGCGAGACCTCATTGTTCGAGCCGAAGTTCCCAGCTTGGATGCATCTCCTCCCATCCAGCACGGAACTTTCAAGTGCAGTTCCATATGTGTGGTTAGCCAGATCCACATCCAGGAGTCTGACTCTTTTTTTGGCCACTCTTCTGGTACCACCCATAGAATTATTGGTAACATCACTGTCTTGTAGTACATCTAATGTCATATAGTTTATCATATAGGTTTTGTATGTCGGGTAGACCAAAAATGCCCTAAAAAGCGTTTCTACGGTCATCGATTGACTGTCAACACCAAGAAACTGGATACCCCGTCGGTCATCACTTCAATCAGCCTAACCATTGCATTTCTGATATGATTCTACAGGGCATAGAATCACTTGACCATCGGAAAGACTCAGTTCGCTTCAGCCGAGAGAAAGTTTGAATGAATCGTCCAAAGGAAATGATTAACTTCTTTTGCTTTCTCCTATTTGTCATCTGTTTCAGATTTATTCCTTGAAAGGAGTTTGTTCTTATTTGTTCTTACTCATATGGTTTCCCTTTCTCCTATTTGTCATCTGTTTCAGATTTATTCCTTGAAAGGAGTTTGTTCTTATTTGTTCTCACTCCTCTGGTTTCCCTTGTCTATTGTGCTACCCCCCCCCCCCCCCCCCCCTCTTCAATTTATCCTATTAATACTTATTTGTTAGTTCTTCCTTTGATCCTACCCACACTGACCTCTCCCTTTAATCCCCCAGCCTAATCCTCCTTTTGTTGATTGTTCTACTGCACTCTATGCTTTTTCTTTTGTGTTTCTCCCGCCAGCCACGATGTGTATCATGCTGTATGTTTGTCCTGTATTATGTTTGTTTCTTGTAGTTTGTATATACAAATATCATTTACAGTGTACAAATCCCATATAATTATGTATCATTGGAAAGCTTACAAATAGGGCTATATTTTGGGGGAATATTGGGACCCCCAGGGGCTTTTAAGTGACATATAAGTCAGATGTAGCGCGGGGCTGAGTGCAAAGGGTTAACTCATTTGATTTTTCATGTAAATGACTTCAAAAGAGCTAAAGAACATCACAGAATATAATACTAAAAGCTTTTGCTGTTGTGTTTTATCTGGGTGCGAATGGAATAGAACTGTTTGAAATCGTTATGAAACTGTTTCTTATGTGAGAGTTTTGCCGATTTGTATTCGAGTCGATGCAAGTCCTATCACAAGTCTAGTCACAAGTCCTTTCATATTAAAAGCCTTACAGTCGCAAGTAACTGGTTAAACAGTGACAAAGGGATGCTTTTGTTAACAGTTAATTTAAATAGGTAGCGACTTGACTTAAGACTGAATGACTTGCAGGGACTTGCGGAGACTCAAATGCAATGCTGTAGTTTTTTCATGGTTACACTTTTGGAGATGATTGGGTATGAGTTGTTTGATATCTTCAATTGCAAATCTTGGAAATTCTTAATACCAACCAAGACAGCAGGCCTTGAAAGTTATCTAAAATACAGGGTGTGTCCACAAAAAGGTGACCCCAAAACAAAGGAATTAGGAAGGAAACAAACTGAGTTTGATGAGCATATAAACTATGCATGGATTCAAGCTATCTATTGATACACTGGATGCACACCTGGTCAGAAATCACTGAGTTCTATTGTTTTAAAAATGGTACGTAAAAACCTTCTTGGGACACTTTTGGTAAAACGCTATGAACACAAAAGTGCACATAAGTATGGGTAGTTACAGGGTACCTCTATGTTCAGACCCTACATGGCTTCTATTATTCTTCCTTGTTCCTATAGATATCTCAAAATACATAGCGTTTTGCTGTTGTTTTGCAGACGTATTCAAAACCCCGTTCTCGTGTTGAATTAACACGCAAACAAGACCGTGTTTTGGCAAGCGCAATCAAGACCTGTTCCGGTCGTCGGTCATCGGTTGAGTGTTTTGGTGACTTCGGTTGTGCTGTGATCATGTGACGGTTGCGACCAAAGTTGAACCGGTGATTGAGGTTGGTTGGCATTCGAAAATATATGTTAGGTCTTCGCCACAGATAGCACGCCCTCTTTCGTTCATCACGCTGATCGAAATGGGCAGAAAACTCACTATGGGATAGCAGCGTGTACATGGCGCATGGCCCCCGAGACAGTTTTTCTCGTTGAATTTAGTCTTTTTTGGAGGGGAGGGGGGGGGGGGGGGGGGGGGGGGGGGGGGCTATAGCGCCAAACCTAATGCATTATTGTCAGGTGCATCTGTTAACTGGTGAGTTTAAGGTTATTGTTGCTGTAATGATTTGTTATGTAATTAGTATTTTAATTGTAATGTCAATTAATGAATCTAATCTTCTTACTACGTTTGCAATCTCATCTAGTCATGAAAACAATATGGGGTTTAATGTATGGTCCATACAGGTTGCAATGTCTTTAGGATTAGTGTACATTTTTCTGAATTCTACAATAATGGTATTATTATATTTATAAATTCACTACTACATTGAACCTGGATATTAAGAGTGCTGTTGATACAAAAACGTGTTCAAAGCAGGGAGAATGTTTGCCCCAAAACTCTGATTCTCTACGTGATGATTTAGTTTGATATAGGCCTACTAAATTTAAATTACTTTTGTAGACATGTGCTCTGATAACCTTTGTTTTAATCGTATACTTTATATATAATTATTATCACAGGCTTGGTAGTTCAGTATAAGGAGAATCAGTGTTGTGGTGGCGTATAGTCACCTTTTATGAGTTCGAGGCTTAGATAGGTTACATTCACGAGAGCATTGTTTCATGTTTCCCTCTTCTTACTAAAGCCCCAGTCCCACCGAAAGCCGGATACGATACTGATCCGTAACCGTAGTGTAACCGTGTTTATGCGGGATGAAACGGAAGTTGGTTCACACATGGTTCCACTACGGTTTCACTACGGAGGACCCCGGATACACTACGGATCACCACAGATTCACTACGGTGTCACCACAAATGTGCCACGGTTCACCGGGGTGAACCGTGGCACATCCAGGATGAACCGTGGCGCATCCGTAGTAAAACTGTTGCGGAACCGTAGTGAATCTGTGGCCATCTGGGGTCATGGGGGAAAAACAGGCTTGAACCGAGATGATCCGGGCCCATCCGTGGCAGAACTGTAGTCAAACCGTAGTAGAACCGTAGTAGGACCGGGGAACAAGTCACTTTTTTCGATTGCCTTCCTAGGCCACCCCGGATGACCCCGGATCAAACGTCCGTTTCATCCGGGGCAATCCGGGGCGATCCGTAGTATATCCGGCTTCCGTGGGACTGGGGCTTTATTGGTAGATTTCTATCAGAAAATTTCAATTATCGTAAGTGTCAATGACGCTTCGAATAAATGTATCAGTAGATGTGTAACTACGTATATGCTGCGCCAGTTTGCACCAAGTTTAAAGCAATTTATGTTGTTGCATGTCATATTTAAAACTTGAAATTTGATCAGACTTCGATCATGTCAGTTAGCATTAATCAGATCTTGCTCCAGTGTACAAATGTATTGCTCCGATTTGTTATTTTCATGTCTCCTGGCGTTTATTACAACTCCAAACTGGCTTTATAATTTTCATATTTACAATTACATGTGTTTTTGTAATCCCTTTTTGTATCCAGTCACCGAACTGAAGGTTATTATCTACGATTGATGAATTTGTGGGCCTTTTCGGATCCCTGGCTTCGTTGTCGCCTTTGGCTTAAGGCGATTTTTGATTCCAAACTGCAAGATCTCCAGCCACATTATGATGCCTGTTGTGCTTCAGAAACATTCACTCGATTGATGTAAACACAAGTTAGACAGTTAGACGAAGCAAAGGTTTCGAAAGGGGCCATAGATGCGCGTATAGTTTACAGTCTTCAGAGGATCAGGTCGGCATTTGTGTTCAGATTGGCTGTATTGACTGTGAAATTGTCCTTAGATCTAAGCTTTATAGCTATGCTTAAACATTGCCTTTGCTATCCCATGGTCACATTGGTGTAAACTCGGCGCAAAATTGGCTGCAAAACCATTGGTTGAACTGGCGCAACTTGCGAAACGCAATTTGCAACATTTCACCTTCACCGCGTTAATATTTCATATTACTGTTGGTCGAAGCTCTCATATTCAATGCCACTATAAATGACAAGAATAGCTTGTTCATTTATTGATACCATTTAATTTTGTTAAATTTTACAGGAAAAAAAAAGACGAGATGAACATTGTTGTTTATTTGTTTTTTCGTTTTTTGTTTTTTTTATCAGTTAAAAAACTACTTTCCATATTAGGGCCCTGCATTATGAATACAGTTTAAGCAAATCAAAATTTAAACAAAACCAGAAACATGGATATTATTAACAAAAACAAACTTTAAATCAAATAAAAAGGTCTATAGAGAATAATAATAATAATAGGCAGTTCTTATATAGCGCACGTATTTACTAAGACTAGAGTACTCAAGGCGCTCTAACATTATTACCCCGGTCATTTGGCCAATGAAACATTCCAAAAACCATATCTGCTTCATAGGGAGTATACAGCTCGATGCTGCCATTTCGGCGCAAAGCAGCTAAATCAACCACAATAATCATCTCTGCCCTCACAGGTACCCATTTACTCATGGGTGGAAAGACGCAATGAGACAATTTCCTGATAGCACTAACCAATACATAATAGCAGTGCTGCATATTCATATTGGTTAACACGCAACCAATTTGCATAACTCCAACCAAACAATTTGCATAACACCAACCAATACAATATTTAATTCAAAGGTTCCCACGCAACCAACTACATAACGTGAACAAATTACGTAATGAAATAATACCAATGGAATTAACTTATTACACATTGCAATTACGCATACATACAATAATATCCTTAGATATTACATGTAGCTACTGAACACTTACTACACACTTACATTGTAGCTATTGCTGTTGTTAGTTTTATAGTTCGCTTTGTTGTCCACGACGAAGTCACAGCAATTTTTTTATGAATTTGTCAACAGTTGAATACGGATGAAATCTAATGTCAATGTGTCACTATGTTTGCACAAACATCTAAATTCAATCATGGAATCGTTTGAATAATTACATAATATTATGGTCAAAAAGGTGCATTTTTGGCTAAATACCACAATTTAACATCGACTATTGTCAAAACAAATGTTCTCACTTCTGATTGGTCAGTTGCTGTAGGTACATTTCTTACATTATGAATAACCAATAGATTGGTTAATACCTTGGCTACAAGCTCAACCAATATGACTGGTTGAAGGACAACCAAAATATTGGTTATGAATAACCAATAGATTGGCTGGTACCTTGGTTGCAAGCTCAACCAATATCTGGTTAAAATATAACCAATATATTGGTTATGAATAACCAATAGATTGGTTAATACCTTGGTTACAAGCTTAACCAGGACTGATGAGATTGATTTGCTCTATGCATGGGATGTTAAAACACAGACTGTAAGCATCAAAGGTACGCTAAGTATGTCTTCAAATGTTCAGTAACGCAAATACAAAATAAAGGGTTAATCTTGGAAAGCAATTACAACAGTAATGGTAAGAATCTCAAGTCAGGTCGCAATTCTTGTAACCATTTTCTTCTTTATTGACACCCGTTATTGTTATAAATTGGTATTGTACATACGTGTTGGCAGCCATTTTGAAAAATGGCGGCCATCTTTGATTTCCAGTGATTTATGATTTGTTAATTATAAATGACCAACGAGAGGTAAATTGCAGCTTTATTGTATGACCATTTGGTTTCTTTTGTAAAATAACCAATGTATGTCATTCAATAAAAGCAATCTTAGAAAACATGGCCGCCATCTTGACAAAATGGGCTCCATCTTGAATGTTTAAGTTGTTTTTTATTTTTGAATTGATAAGGGGTACATTAATTTTGGTGGATAGTTGCAACTGTTGGTGCTTGTTTGACCAATTAATCCAATGTAACATTAAGTGTTACCATTTTAGTGGCGGCCATCTTGAAAAAATTGCCGCCATATTGGATTTTAATTTGGCTAACGGGTTTTTTGTGTACAGTGACCCCAAAAGATCAGTTATACCAATTTTGGTGCTTGTATCATCAAATGCAATATTGTGGTGAAAGAATTATTAATCTGCAGGACTATGGGTGGTAAAAGTGTGCTTGTCCGGTTGTTGTGCATCCTGAGCCACGCAGCGCTTTTACGCGATTTCTACTAATAGCATTCAAACCCCTGCGGAAACTCGGCCAGATCCTTGGTTATTATCGCCAAAAAAAATCATGCGCCTATTCAGAGCCTCCGTTACAAACAGACCAAGGCCATTTCCCAAGCCCTGGCTTTGGATCCGTCTCCGGCTACAGCCTATTGCTAAACTGTATAAATGAAGCCTGAGACAAAGCTGGGGTTCAAAAAACCGCTAAAGGCATGCGAACCAACGCGCATTTCTATTGGTCCATTTGCTTGGACATTGGATGCCATCCTGAGCCACGCAGCAATAACGGGCTTTAGAATTACCATCCCTGGTAAAAGGACAATTTCTACCTTTATTCTTATTTTATTGGCGTTTACGTAGCTTTTCAGTCTTTTATGTTTCTTATTCTGTATAATATATAATACTAATAGTAAAGCTTTATTTCACGTTCTTTACGGACATTTTTTCAATTTTTCCGATTAATTAAAATTACGTGGGAGGACAAACATTTCGTCAGCGTTTTCACGAAGAGACGAATTTGGCCACGGGGAGTTGCACATTGGTTTTGAGAAAATCAGGTTTTAAGTTGGTCACTTTTTGAAATTTTTTTTTGCCTATTTATAAAGCACATATTAACTTATATTTGGTACGTACAGAGAGGTAAGATCTAACACTATAACAATATACATATTAAATAACACTAACAAACTTAATTGACGAGTAATTAATGTAGATATGAATTTGTCTGTTCGTGAAAATTCCAAATCTAAGGTGGTGGCTTTTTTGCCGATAGCGCACGAATTCGTCTCTTCGTGAAAACTTAAAAACTAGTTTTGCCCAAATTTGTCTCTTCGTGAATGTATATACAATGTATATACATTATACGCGCGTTGTTTTTACACTCGGGCAACGTTATTTATATCTACGCAGGTGCAAAATACAATTTGGCTGTTCGTGAAAATTCACAAATTATATTTCGTCTGTTCGTGAAAATTCCAAATCTACGGTGTTGGCTTTTTTGCCCATAGCGCACAAATTTGTCTCTTCGTGAAAACTTAAAAACTTGTTTTGCCGATATCTGTCTCTTCGTGAATGTATATACAATGTATATACAATGTATATACATTGTACGCGCGTTGTTGTTGCACTCGGAGCAACGTTATTTTGTTATCTACGCAGGGACAAAATACAATTTGGCTGTTCGTGAAAACTAAAAATACGATTTGGGTGAAATTTTCCCTTGTATGATTTTCGTAATCTTAATGATTCAGACTGATTTTGACAATATTAACCTCGCCAGAATGTTCGTTGCTATCCACTTAATCGATTTCGGCAAAAAAAAGAATTTTGAAAAAATAATGATTTTGGCCAAATTCGTCTCTTCGTGAAAACGCTGACGATTTGTGAGAACACCTCAGATGTCCAAGCGAATGGACCAAAAGAAATAAATGCGCGCTGGTTCGCATGCCTTTGGTTTGATTTTTCAAACCCCAACTTTGTCTTCGCCTCAGGCTTCATTCATACAGTTTAGCAATAGGCTAAATCCGGAGACGGATCCAAAGCCAGGGTTCGGGAAAGCCATGTCTGGGTTTTTTTGCGCTAATAACCACGGATCTGGCCGAACGCCCGTAGGGGTTTGAGCGCTATTACTAGAAAGCGCGTAAAAGCGCGGCGTGGCTCAGGATGGTTGTTGTGGGTCACCCTGTATTAATGGAAAATTCACAAAATGCGCCTCGGAGACGTATTTTTTGACCTGTTTTATTATTATTATTTTAAAATGGCAGCATGCCAGAAGAAATAATTTTACAGGGAGTTTAATCAGTAATACCAGACAAGCTTCTTAACACAAGATATACTATCCCAAACTAAAAACAGATTGAGGTACTAAGGGTAAGACTCGTACCTTGGATGAAGGGGACGACTTTACAGATAACCTCGCCGAAGACAAATCGGCCCAGGATGTTCCCGACCACAGTGAAAGGCATGCAGAATATACCGAAGAGTAAATCACTGGTGGACAGGCTCAGAAGAAACATATTTGTCACTGTGCGCATGCGCTTGTCTTGAGCCAGGGTCACCAGGACCAGGATGTTGCCGACTATGGCGAGGACGAACACGATAGCGTACAGGGTTGCCACCAGGTGGATGTTGAGGCTGAAGCCGATGCGGACGGTGTCGTTTCTGCTGGGGTAGTCCTCGGTAGGCGAGAGGGCCGAGCCCGTACCGTTGGTGTAGTTGATACGGTCGGTTAACATAAGTCCAGAGGACCAGACGTCGAACGGTAGGCCGGCGCCAGGGGTCGGGGTTGCCGTCGCCATAACGCAGTCCTTTACACCGGCGATATGCTGATGAAAGTTTGGCCCTTGTTAAATCTGATACACTATTGTATCCGTTTACAAGGCAAGCTGATTGACACTCAATCCTAAAACTCAACGGAAACTGCTCCAAACTCTCCTCGGTACTGACCGGCGTAAATTGTAAATGTGTAAATTAGTAAATTGTGAATCATCGTTGAGACATCAGCGTTTCTTAGAGGTCTCCTTGGCGCCTCTCGCTTTCCTTTTCTAGATTGAGTGAATATATTACTCGGACCCCGCTGAAGTAGTATCGGCTACAGCCTCTTGTCATTTATCCTGCAGATGTTGGCACACAAATAATCCCATGGGAAATATGAAGTATAGACTTGATGAGAGTCGTATCTATCGGTAGCTCTCGCCTCTGACCGGTCAAAGAGTGCCTCTCCTTTTACTTGCCTATATACTGGGCTTGTGTTGCCAATTTAATTGCATTTTCCAGCTTGGTATTAATTTCCACCGGTACTGCCTTTCTTGTGCGCACCACCAGCAGAGTTCACTTGTGGTTATATGGCTGCTATCTACGGTGATAGCAATTGCGCCGTGCCATATCTCGCTTCACTAACATTCAGGGCATCGGCATTTGCGTGGCGGTGTTGGCTCGTGACGTTAACACGTGCAGTCTACCTCGTGTGCTATCTTTTTTCAAGAGTGCCTTGCCATGAATTCAAAATAGTCGGATGTAACGGTGGTGCATTTCTTTAACATCCGGGGTGGGTGGGTATCTGGTGTGCTTCTCTAATTTGATTGTGCAATGTGCTATAACATCCCGTCCCTGCATGGGAAAAAAACAAAACAAAATGAACCACCATTAAACCTTTACCAATTAATTCTAAAAATACAAATATGTCTCGATCAGTCAACGATAGCTCATCAATAAATAAGGCTAGTATAAGCTCACTATGGTAGCAAACAAAGATAGATTTCAAATTTTGTTTGTCTCGCATTTTATATTGGTATCAATATTTAAATATCCAAGCCGACGTCAATGCAAATATTATCGATGTAACCTAATGTGCGGCATAGTTAGTGTTTACAGGTACAGTGGACCATTTTGTTATTTGTGCAATTCTTCTTTTTGTTATCAGGTTAACCACTAAACTGATAACATTTATACAGTAAACGTTTTTAAACAATAAATTAGTTGGTGAATATTTGGTAACCTGCAAAAGGTAAACTCTATGCCGGTCTTTAAAGGCATAATGTACATTTTCCAACTGTCCAAAAAGTAACCAATCGAATTATTGTTCGTAAAGATAATGTAATGTAATGATAATGTAAAGATAATAATGACCCTAAACTCCATGTGAAATTATTACTTCTGATAGTCAAAAAAATGCGTCCCAGAGACGCAATTTAGGAAATGTCCGTTAGTTGTTGGTTCAAAATCGAACAATACAGCATTCACAAAGCTACAATTTCGTCAGGTTAGTTGTCAAACACCAGATTTTAAGAACTTTTGCAGCTTCAAACTATAAAAATGCACAACTGAGAAATGGTAACTTTATTTAAAAAAAAAAAAATTATTGAAGTATGTGGATATACTTTTAGAGTAATAAAGTAAAAAGTTACTTGTCATTTACACTGTCACATCTACTATTGGTAACGATGTGTCCTTCTTTCCCTGTGCCAACACGGGGAGAGGTGAGAAGACAACAATTGTAAGTATTTATTAAGTTCCATAATATCAAAATTAAATATTTAACAAAATGTCAGCTGTTTTAAGTGTTTTTTTCTTCTTTTTCTCCTTGACACTATAGTTTGACATTAATTACGCACTACAATGCCACCCATCCTCCTAATTCCCAATATACATAACTACAACTCAAAGAGAGGAATTGACCGAAGCTTGCAGATATTGTAATACACGTCTTTTTGTTTGCCACGTCGAATGCTTTGTTTACCATGCGGGATATAAGCAATAGCCTAATCGATCATCGATCGATACCGGTTGCTTTCTTAATTAAGGTAGGCTCAAATGGCTTACAAGGCTTCAGTCACATTTTATGAGTTGAAACGTTCATACCTATTATATCAGGCACCGCGTGCGCATTGTGATACCATGGTGATAGTCTAGCTGGTCTGGAAGCGCGTTTGATAAGACCGACGCAAAGAATGTTGACTTCGTGCATTCGCCGTAATGTTCAAAAATGTTTCGTGTGCATGGTTGAATTTAAATAATAAAGTAACCAGCGCGTTCCTTGCATACCAAACACATCCTGAGCCACGAAGAGTTTAACGGGCTCTTGAATTATCGCCCTCAAACCTGCGGACATTCGCAGCAACCATTCAACAATGTGGCCTATACATGATATGAACGTCCACCCCTGGTAAAATGACAATTTCTACCACCTATACCTAATTGTATTGGTGTTAGCTTTTTAGTCTTTTATGTTTCTTATTCAGTATACTATATAATAGCACAGCTTTATTTCATTTTCTATACGTTAATTTCTACAATTGTCCAGACTAATTTTAGTTTTTACGTGGGAGGGTGAACATTTGAGGGTGAACACCTCAGATGTCCAAGTGTATGAACTGATAACAATGCGCGTTGCGGAAGAACTTCGGGGAGATCGGGTGAAAAAGCAATAATTATCTGCTGGTATACATCAGGGATTTAACACTCCCAGTCTTAGAACACACTATGACATCCTTTCTTTCCTCATACGCCCTCAGGTTGCGTTTTTGTAGGTCAATTAGGCACAGAAATTTGATATTTTTGCAAATGTTTTCCTTCAAAAAATCGAATTGAAAATCGTCCGCCATCTTGTTTGTTTGTAAGCCAACCTCGGCGTTTTATAAATACAAAACCGTAATTTCATGCCTGGGGTCGAGATTGGTTCGCATGCCTTGGCCTGTTTATAACGGAGGCTCTGATTGGGCGCATGGATCTTTGCGCAAAGTAACCACGGATATTGCCGAGTGTCCGCAGGGGTTTAACAGCTATTTTATAGTCAGGTTCTTAATGTGCACATTGAAAGTTTCGTTCACTTGTTTTTTGTAGATTTGCTAAACTTTTTTTGAAACGTTAGGATATAATTAACATGAATACCAATGTTTACATTTGTTTTTATGTTTTTTATGGTGGCCATCTTACAAAAATAATTTATTATTTAACATTTATTATGTTCTGTTGATGAGATATAACCTAAAGGTCCAAAATGAAACAAAATCATAACAAATCACACATGACGTCATCACGATGTCACTTTAATGTATATCTATAACACATCTCGCCATACCTGCATACCAAGGTTGAACCCAATCGGACTTTTACTCCCAGAGATTATGGCATTGGAAAAAAATGGACCAATAATGTGACACCCAATGACTTTTCAAGTGTCAAGGGATATTAAGGTCCATTTTTTTTCTCAAAAAACCTGAAAACAAAATGTAAACATTGGTTTTCATCTTCGCCTTTCAATATCTCATAGCCCAGCGGAAGACGAAGACTCAAATTGCTGATGACAGCAAAGCGGGCTGGTTGACCGTATCCTGTATGAAGAAGAAATCATCGGATCACCTATCGGCAGAGGAACAAAAGAAGGTCAAGTCCGCAGAGGAGGAAGCGCTGAAAGACATAATTTAAAGGCCACAAACGCAGAAAACGCAAACATTCTCCAATATACACATTTCAAACCTCCTTCTATAGTAATACATATCGTCTTCTTTTTTCGAGGTATATTTTACCCCCGAACCCCCTTAGTTGCTTTGTTTTGTTCATTAAGCGCATTAGTGCAAGACCTTGCTCCCATGTTGTAAAAATATATAATTTACTAACTTCATATTTGTCTATAAGAATCACTTTCTTGTCTGGTTACTCATATAATCAAACTGTTTTTCATGCGTATGAGCGAAGCGAAGGAGCATGAAATTGCAAGTTTTTAAAGATGTTAGGAAATTTTGTGAAAAAGTGTGAAAATGATTTCCCACTTTGTGAAAAGATGTGAAAATCGGTGTAAATATGTAAATATGTAAAAAATTTGTAAATATGGAGTAAATTCCCCACTTGTGTGAAAAGGTTTGGAAATTGATTGAAAAAGTGGGGAAACGGTTTCCAGCTGGTGTGAAAAGGTGTGAAAACGATTTTCCACTAAAAAGTGGCAAAAAACGGTGTCCCGCTTTGTGAAAATGTGTGAAAATCGGTTTCCCACTTGTGTGTAAAAGTGTGAAGATTGTGTAAAAATAGGTTCCCCACTTATACAACATACCGTTGTCATCAAAATTATTGTTCGAAAGCTTACTCGATGTAAAAATATTAAAGACCCCTAAATCTCTGTGCAATTTGTCAGTCTGGTATGCTGTCATTTTAAAGAAAATACAAAAAGAAGTCCCCAAATGTGTCTCGGAGACGCATTTTGTTGGGGCAATTTTTATTAGATAGATGGTTCTAAATTAAAAAAATTCTCGGGATATACGGCCTTACTTCATCTGCTTATGAACAGCCTACGCAAAATCTGGAGGCTAAAGAGTTTGAAACTCGCCATCAAACTGGAAAGGACATGCGTCATTCCCGTCCTGCTGTAGACCTACGGCTTAGACAATCTTGGACAATCTTGAAATCCGATCTCAGAAGACTTGAGTCATTCCACCAAAGGTGTCAACTCTCGATCCTAGGTATCGAGTGGTTTGACTAAGTCAGTAATAACGAGGTCACCCGTATAGGACAATATTGATACTTATCAACCACCAAATCCAACGTCGCCGCACCGACTTCTTTCAGTTGGTCACGTCGCTCGCCTTGCTGACAACATTCCATCCAAAAATGCTCTGGGCATTGCCATCAATTCCAGGAGAGGTCGACCGCCGGCTCCCGGTTGGAAGAGACCCCATGGCCGTCCAATATCATCCTGGTCAGAACAACTGGGACGGCCTAGCGAGATTGACTACATGTGGATTGAGGCTGTAGGGTGTGGGCACAGGAGATGTGATGGACCTTTGCTGTCTATGCGGATGAGTGAGTGAGTGGAAATATACAGCATAGATAGAGCTAAAACTGTTGTGAAACTTTTTCTGCTTTAACATTAACAAAACTTTCACAACTGACAAAATGATATTAACTTTAACTATAGTGTGAACGACTGTATTCGATATATTAACGACCATTCTAAGAAAATGACGCTGAACATCACACGCATGATGTATACCTTTATATACACCGCCAATTTATCATACCATTGTGACAAAAGTCGTAAACTAACGTGGACACAAAACATGTGCAATGAAATGTCATGCTAAGCATTTTGATAACATGAACAAATGTCATTCTAAGCATTTTGTTTGGCCTAGTAGTTGCATAAAATTGGTTCTAGCCGCGATATCTGGTCCTGAATAGTCAACTGGACCATTGCCCAACCATCGTCTACTAGCGTACATCCAATCACATTAGTTAGACAAATTATGGTTAAAGGCAGGATACACAATTGCAGATATCGAAATAATTTACAACCGAATTATTAAGGAATCTCTTACTTATTTGAAAGGAAATAATGATTGTAGGCATCCAGCAAAATGATTGCGCTAGATATCCTGTAATTGTTCCGAAAAATTTAATAAACAAAATGCCTGATCGCCAGACGGCGAACAACTGCCCGACGGCGGTTGAAAACGAACTCCGTTTTTCTTGCTTTTCTTAGAAACCATGATTGTAAAACATCGGAGAGGTCAGTCAAACGATATTTACTATAACCCCAAATCCACCCATTTCTAATAATTTAAGCAATTACCAATGGTGTATCCTGTATACGTTTAAGGACATTTAGCCCTGAAATTCACAAAACTCTGGTGTTTTGAATTGTCTACTTACGCTATTTCAAAGGCCTATAGTTGAAAGGAAACCAACCTATATTTTCCTACTGTTTCCGTTACATCGGCTCAATTCGTAGTCACAATTTTGACCTAAGAAATAACACAACAAAACGCCACTTGTTTAGGAATGGTTGTGTAGAGGGTCCGATCCTACTTTTAAATGCTTTTTTTCAGTTCCGAATTCGTCCTGGAAGCTACACCATCAGGGGCGAGCAAGGACCGTTCTGTCCTGGAACGGTCCTTGCTTGCCCCTTATTGGTATACCTTACGCACGCGCCTACTTGTGCGCGCCGCACCTGTCCGAACTGCACAATACTCGAGACGGAGAAACTTTACTCTCATTTCTAGCAAAAACAAAACTCAAAGAAGTTTACAAAAGTGTTATCCAGACAATGAGAGGAATGGTTCGGCGCCCGAGGTGCATCCTGTATCACTGGATCAAGTCTGTCAGTGACCGCACATACTTTTATTTCTAGATTCCTCCGGCCCCGCATACAAGTCAAAGAGCAGCTGCAAAAAGTCAAACACTAGACTATTCCCTCTTTAGTCTCTGCTGATTTATGTTCCTATCTACACAAAACCAATTACTTACAGGAAATATAAGGCTCAAAAAGGCAATTCATATAGGAAAGCCAAGGGCGCACGTTTGTTTACGCAAACTGAAAAGCTGTCTTGAGCAAGAGGTTAATAGAAATTGAGTAAGAGGTCAAGGGAACTTTAACTGCAGAATTTACGAATGACTGAAAAATGACGCCAGTTCGGCTTTTTGTTAGGTATAGTCAAACGGCCAGCAAGAACACCTTTCCAGCCTCTGTAGTCTGGAGGCAAGGCTAGACGCGGAAAACATTGCTCGGTGTATAATGTGTATAATGTGTGCAAGGTTTGGCCGGGGGTCAAAGTGAATTTCCCTCGTTGAATGGATTGGCAGATGGTGGACCTGTCGCTCGGCGGCAAATCGAAGACATCTTCTCCGCAGGCGGGGGATATGTGTTTTGACGCGTATACAAATTGATTTGCCGGCCAATGTAACGCACGCCAAAAAAATATCCATGATACCTTTCTCTCTCCCGACTCCCCCCCCCCACCCCCCCCCCCCCCCCCCCCAAAAAAAAAGGACCAGCTTCAGGTAAAACCGTATACCTTTGCTTTGATTAATTCCATTTTTACTCTTTGCAAGAATGAACTTTAATTTGATTTCCCCTAAAGTATCAGCATTTTTTCTTTCTTTCTAGCAAAGCCGATGTCCCTGTGCCGATTGAAGTTTACTGGAGCTTACGTTAAAGATTTGGAGACTCTGCACGCGCTTCCGGCCCTATCAACTTTCTAAAATGTAGAAATCAATCCAATATAACGTACAATCTTTATTTACGACTGATCCTTCGCCAAGGACTTTTCTTTTTAAGGTGTGCACTATTTTCTGTTGCTGTAGTTTGTTATTAATGGATGGGTTAGGAGATTCGTATTTTCCAGTAAATGTTGTGACGCTGACCTGTTTTGTGTTTATAGATGCTGGAAAAAACAAGAAAAAGTGCTGTTCCGGTTTTTTTAATTTTTTTTACTTCCTTCAGACAAAACAGAGCAATTTATAGACGTCAGGGATTTATGCACCCATTCACGAATGCTTAATCATATTGCAAATCGATGGAAATGTATAACAAATCTAAACTTTTCCAGAAAACCACCACATCAGGTGCCGTGATTTCGCAGAACGCTTGAGAGTGTTAATCTTTAAAACCCCGTGAAGTTTCACAAAGATTTCATGGTGATTTAAGGGTAAAACTCCATTCATATTATTCAAGATAATAAAGTGTAATACGTATTTTTTTTACGTTTGCAAATAATGTATGCTATCCTTAATAAGAACGTTCCTCTATTATGGTGTACAACAAAACTTTAAAATGTTGGGTATAATAATCGCTGTCTGGGAAGTTTGATATTACGCGGCCGTTTTTACTGTAGTGTTATTGTTGGTATTCAAAAGCTTGTTTTTCTCCAATGTGGTTGTCGAAGTTTGGCGGTTCACTGTTGACATTTTGGCGGCGGCATATCGTCAGAGTTAATAGTCCCAAAACCTATGACGTCACGCTTTGTTTACATTTTCCTCTGTCCCTACTTCGTCTGGCGTCCAGACTTCGCTCCCATAAGCAAAACCACTACGTCATTATACTATAGGTCTTTAGGTCTACTGAGCTACATAGGCCCTACATACAATTGGTATCATTGGAAGCTAACAAGTTGTTGGTACAATAACTTGAACAAGTCAAAGGTGGCGGTTATTCCTCGTTATGCCAAGTAAAGGCAGGTCACATAAGCTGCCGTCAGTTTTGTTCAGTTCGTGATAATAAATAATAATATAGGCAATTTATAATGCGCCATTATCCACTTTAATGAGAATCTCAAGGTGCAGACAAAAACAAGGAGAACAGAGAGACAAATAATCTAAAACGTGGACATTACAACACAACTTGACAATCGAGCTACTTTAACGATTTATTTATTTATTTATTCCATTTCTTTACCCAGGGTGTGCCCAAACAGTTTAAAACTGGTTTTCATTTGGCCCTGCATACATCGTTAAATAAAATAACAGTACACCTGTACATGTAAATACAACATTTACAGAGAGTTACAAACATAATATTTACAGACGTATACGGATGTTTATAGGAATCCAAAACATTGATATCAATTCTGATTTACGAGATAGGCGAAAACCCGTCAAAAAAAAACTTGGGGGGAAAAGAGAAGGGAAATTCCCATCTGGCTCCACATTATAGTGGCAACCAAGTTATAACTCCGTAGATCAGCGCAATTGGCATAATATCTAACGGATGGCATGTCGGAGCTCCGATTTAAATGTGCTTAATGAGTCCAATGTTCGCAATTGTTCGGGCAGATTATTCCAAATATTTGCACCACTCACAGCGAAACTTGTAGTAGCATTCTTTTTTGACAAAAGGAACTTTCAGTGCCGTGTGGGTTGATTGCCTTGTTTCGCGAATAACTGTAAGTGGTGTGAAAATATTTGTCATGTACAAAGGAGTCATTTTGTTGAGACTTTTGAAGACAAGCATAGCCTTTTTGAGTCGACTCTTTTTGAAAAAGGAGCCCAATTAAGACGAGCAAACATTATCATCTGAAGGGGTGAGGAAGGTAAATTTGAGGATTATCCGCGCGGCTCTTTTGAGACATCTGTTTAACATATTATCGTGAGATATGTACCTTCCTCCCCACTTCGTACAACAATACTCTAATGTTGGCATAACTAAACTTACAAATAGTTTGTGTAGGCTGTGTTGGGGAACACAATCACGGATTCTTCTTAGTATACCTAATTTAGATACAACAGTTTTCCTTACGTATTTGACATGTGGGCCCCAACTTAATGCTTCATCAATAATTACACCCAAACATTTACAAGACTTCAGCAATGCATACATTTAAATCAACATTACATATTTTCTGCCTTGTACCAATAAGCATGCATTTGGTTTTGGTAGCATTTAATGCTAGCTTGTTTCTTACGCACCAGTTGTGAAAACTAGTAAGAGCTGTATATTTAAGCTGAACTATTATATTAATGTTGGAGGAGCTACACGTTAATGTGGAGTCATCAGCGTACATAAATAAGTTGCAGTTTGGGGCAATACAAAATGGAAGATCGCTAGTATAAACAATGAATAAAAGTGGACCCATTATCGACCCCTGCGGAACACCAGTGTTTACGGACAGGACTTTTGATATGGTGCCGCCAATATTCACAGACTGACTACGATCACTTAGGTACGACTTAAACCAATTAATTACAGAAGATGACATGTTCATCCTTTCTAGTTTCTTTAGTAAGATTTCATGATCAACACAAT
This sequence comes from Crossaster papposus, assembly GCA_037893245.1. Taxonomy (NCBI): domain Eukaryota; kingdom Metazoa; phylum Echinodermata; class Asteroidea; order Velatida; family Solasteridae; genus Crossaster; species Crossaster papposus. The sequence continues at coordinate 1,375,096 of JBAIAA010000381.1, read as the reverse complement.
CAAATGCTTTGCTGAGATCTATAAACACACTGTCTGTAACTTGTCCATTCTCCATGGCCTCAAAACACTTGTTTGTTAAGTCGTGTAGGGTGCTTTCAGTTGAGTGCAGGGGTCTAAATCCCGACTGGCAACTAGGAATCAGATTGTTTTCATCAAGGTATCTATATACCGATGAGTGCAGTAGTGCACCCATCTTTCTAAAATCTTAGAGATAATTGGCAGTATAGAAATAGGCCGATAGTTACCTGTACTACATTTATCTCCTCTCTTGTGAATTGGTGTTAGGCCTACTAAAGCATGTTTCCAATCTTTAGGGTATCGCTCACATCTTATAGACAGGTTACAAATATGAATTAAAGATTTAATGATATAAGGTGAAGCAATTTTAATCATTTTAACACTATTTCCATCCGGACCTGTTGCTTTCCCAACCGACATGGATGATATTTGCTTTTGAGTGAGTGAGTGAGTTTTTAGGGTTTAACGCCGTACCAGCATCAATGGCCATATTCACGGCGGGAACAAATTTCATTCAACAATTAATGTGAAGAAGTTACAGTTTTAGAGGTGGGAGGAAAACCCCAGAAGAATATCCTGGGAAAAAACCCACGGAGTCAGGCAGGGACTGAAAATATTTGCTTTTGAACAAACTCTTCTGTAATATTAGGTACTACGCAATCTTCGTCAAAAGAATCAAAAATAGAGGCGTCGGTATTGTCATCTATTTCAAGTTCACGCAAAGGGTAGTTTCCAGCAGTACGCTTGCCAAGTGTTGAAAAGTGTTCATTTAATGTATCAGCAATGTCGGCAATATCGTCAATATTTTCCCCATTTGGGGAAGTAATCGAATTTGGTACAGTTTTTTGTTTCTTAGGGAGTACCTCCTTTAGAGTTTTTCACAGCATAGATGAATTGCTTTTATTTTCTTCTATGGCGGATGTGTAGTAATTACTCTTTTTACTGCGGATTTTATTAGTTACTTTGTTCCGAAGGTTTTCGTATGAATCCCAATGGATTTGTAAGCCTATGTGCTTTGCAATTTTGTGTACACGATCGCGTTTCCGCATAAGTTTAAGAATTTCGCTATCTAGCCATGCGGTACTGAGGCACCCCGAATGCGTTTAGTTTTGACTGGCGCATGGAAGTTAATAATACTCATAAATATTTAAATTATTTAACGGGGTAATTAGGCACTAATTAGTGTTCGGCTAAAGCCCATACCAAAATTAAGTGTACCCAGTAGCATGATCTTTTAGATTATATAATAAAAATATGAGTTTTTGATAACATGTGAGGTACATTTTATTTTAAAGGGGTACTTATATACGCATTTGAAAAAGAACGCATTACAATACTGCAGTAAAAAGGGATATTATTTAACGGGGTAATTAGGCACTAATTAGTGTTCGGCTGAAGCCTATACCAAAATTAAGTGTACCCAGTAGCATGATCTTTTAGATTATATAATAAAAATATGAGTTTTTGATAACATGTGAGGTACATTTTATTTTAAAGGGGTAGTTATATACGCATTTGAAACAGAACGCATTACAATACTGCAGTAAAAAGGGATATTATTTAACGGGGTAATTAGGCACTAATTAGTGTTCGGCTAAAGCCCATACCAAAATTAAGTGTACGCAGTAGCATGATCTTTTAGATTATATAATAAAAATATGAGTTTTTGATAACATGTGAGGTACATTTTATTTTAAAGGGGTACTGATATACTCATCGGAAAAAAACCTCATTACAATACTGCAGTAAAAAGGGATAGTATTTAACGGGGTAATTAGGCACTAATTAGTGTTCGGCTAAAGCCCATACCAAAATTAAGTGTACCCAGTAGCATGATCTTTTAGATTATATAATAAAAATATGAGTTTTTGATAACATGTGAGGTACATTTTATTTTAAAGGGGTACTTATATACGCATTTGAAAAAGAACGCATTACAATACTGCAATAAAAATGGATGTTATTTAACGGGCTAATTAGGCACTAATTAGTGTTCGGCTGAAGCCCATACTAAAATTAAGTGTACCCAGTAGCATGATCTTTTAGATTATATAATAAAAATATGAGTTTTTGATAACATGTGAGGTACATTTTATTTTAAAGGGGTAGTTATATACGCATTTGAAACAGAACGCATTACAATACTGCAGTAAAAAGAGATATTATTTAACGGGGTAATTAGGCACTAATTAGCGTTCGGCTGAAGCCTATACCAAAATTAAGTGTGCCCTGTAGCATAAACTTGTAGATTGTACACTAAAAATATGAGTTTTTGATAACATGTGAGGTACATTTTGTTTTAAAGGGGTACTTATATACGCATCGGAAAGAGAACGCATTACAATACTGCAGTGAAAAGGGATCTATTTGACGGGGTAATTAGGCAGTAATTAGTGTTCGGCTGAAGCCTATACCAAAATTAAGTGTGCCCTGTAGCATAAACTTGTAGATTATACAATAAAAATATGAATTGTTGATAACATGTGAGGTACACTTTGTTTTAAAGGTGGCATTCTCTGTTCTCCATCTCTAAAAGATTTGAAAAATAATAGATTTCTTCCATTAGGTAGCTAATTTGTCTTCAAAATCACAGAAAAGGTTGAAAAAGAGTTGGTTATGTTATATGATTTGTTATGGTTTGAACAAGTATTGTTATTTGCCTTTTATTTGGAAACATTCGTTTAAATAAAATTAAGTGAACCTTCTAAAATATGCGTCACTTTTTGCAGCATGTATTCTAGATTTTTCGGCTTTTGGTGAATGCGCGGCTGAATCCGCGGTTGAATCCGCGGCCAGAAATTCGGCCCAATACGCGGCTACCTTGAGTCAGGTCGGGTACAACAACTGTGCAACGTTGTTTACCGTATCTGGGATACAAGAAAAACATAAACTCAAGACATTTAGTGTCGACATCGATGTGTTTATAATTGACAGGTAGGGGTTGAATAGGTATGCATAGCCGCTACGAAAAAGAGGTGACCCCCGTAGCTGCACTTTGCCAAAGAAATGTCATGATACATCATTCATCAACATTTGCAGCAAAATCTAAATGGCCCAGTTTTCGGACAAAACATCGGTGACTTAGTACAGTTGTTTTCCTAGTTCCGGATTTTTCCTAGTTCCGGATCGCTTCAAATACAAACCTACCTCTTATGGCTTGGTTTCCAATACTATTTTTTTAGATGAAGTGCATTTTGAAAAGAAACATACAAGCTTCTTGATACATAAATATCTTTTCAATAAAATATCCAGAAAAGGAATTGTGGCTAGATTTTCGACTGGTACTTTGACGTGTTTGGACGGTTTGTAGAAATCACGGGAGCCGCAAAACCACGAACAAATATTCTGCGACATGTCACTCAAAACGTTTGATTTCATTTATGCCTTTTTGTAGTCTACAGTTGTATAAAACTCATGCATCGATTATTTGTTGAGTAAAAATAAGTCTAAAAGTCTCCAGGATTAAAAAATCTGCCAAAGACTGTTTTCTTTCCTCCATGACTATACAAGGGTAGAATACACCATTGGCAATTGCTTGAATTATCATGAATAGGTAGATTTGGGGGGTTGTATTATAGTAAATATCGTTTAAGTGACCTGTCCGAAGTTTTACAATCATGGATGCCAAGAAAAGCACGAAAACAGCGTTTACTTTGTTTTCAACCGGCGTCGAGCAGTTATTCTTATGTTATTTTGTTGGTGGGGGGATCGCCGTCGGGCGAAAATTACATTTTTGAGAATAATTACAGGATATCTAGCGCAATCATTTTGCTGGATGCCTAGAATCATTATTTACTTTCAAATGAGATATTTCTTAATAATTCGGTAGTAAATATTTTCAATATCTGCAAATGGTGTATTCTACATTCGCCGGGTTGGTTGCCAATCATTGTTTATTTTGTTCTAATGAGTTGACCTATCACTTATAAATGTGCACACAACAACATGTTTCAAAATCGCTTGCGAGCGTTTAGTTCATGTTACTGGTATGGGTGCCTATAGTACATGTACTTGCAAAATTATAGTGGAATGCCGGTATAACAAACATCACAGGATCCACATTCTTTGTTTGCTATATTTGTCAAGGCGGCATTCGATCTACCGGTAGTAGTAGTACTTAGTAGTAGTAGTACATGTAGTAGCCACCTGTCACTCTTTAACATAAAGCATTGGCCGTATGATGTTCAAAGAATTGTACCCAAAAAGCAGGAACCAAGGATGATGTTGGGTACAGCCGAATGTTGGGTACAGACGAATGTTGGGTAACGGTGAATGTTCGGTGTAGACGAATGTTCGGGGGAGCCGCATTTTTGGTGCAGCCGAATGTTTGGTGCAGCCGAATGTTTGGTGCAGCCGAATGTTTGGTGCAGCCGAATGTTTGGTGCAGCCGAATGTTTGGTGCAGCCGAATGTTCGGTACAGCCGATTGTTCGGTTCGGCACAAAACATGTACATTATGTATGTATATAACATCCCATTAGCCTACGTTCAGTGTTTGGCAGAGTTTTGAATCTTTAAGACTTTTCGACTTATTTGGATGAATTTGATTGTTAGTGTTAGTGTTACTATAGGCTGTTGCTATGGCGGGCATGGCCTACTGGATTGGTGTACTGAAACTGTCGGAAAGAATGTTACAGCCTGACGCTGTTTTTGTCTTTATATATCAACTTAATGAAGGTCAATCAGTGCAGAAATGTTGAAAAGACATGAATCTAAGACTGAAAAACATTTTCAATTCTGTTAGGAAATTACTAAGAAAATTGTTCCTCGACTCTCAACAGACTTTGTACACAACGGCTAAAGTAGCTTCAAGATACTACATTCTTTCCAAACTGTCTTCCAAATGACCAAATATTTAAATCAACCACAATCTGTAACTTTGCATTAGATAATTAGATTTCTGCCTAATTTCCCTTTTCCTGCAGTGTTCTAGCAAGTGGCATGGCTGCTAATCTGGAAGGAGAGGAACAATTCGTTGTGGTTGCCTACATTGCTCAAGAGATCCGCAAATCACGACTTTATTTCCAGCTGAAGAGGGCAGCGCAGGTACATTTAACCCTAACCCTCATCAATCGTCCAAATTCCTCATTGCAGTTTTAGAGGACTTTTGAGGATGAGGATGAATGGCAAAAAGTGACAGTTGATTTTGGAGGATGCAATGGGTCAAGGTCGCAGGCTGTACCCAGCATTCTTTATGTTCAGCCATGCACAATGCAACCCTTAATTATGCTCAATACCACCCACACTGCTTCTAATTGTCATTGGCACCAACCTAACCCAAAGCATTGATTGAAAAAGGATTTTGGAGGATTAAGACAATGGTCACCCCTCCACTGAACAAATGCAAGAAAATAACATGATTTTTTAGGACTGTGACTGCATCAAATGTTTAAGGATGTTTGAGGATGGTTCCTAGCTAGCCATCGGGGGTTAGGGTTAATATCTGAAAAACTACACACACAAATTCTGATTGTTGCATTCCTGTGATTCCATAAATGCTACCCTGTGCAGACCTGAACACAACGGAGACAGGAAGTAAATAAGTCTCCACAGGTGAATCGATGAATCGATAGGTATCCATAACATTTCTAGAAATTGATTCTTGGAGTTTTTATCAAAAACTAGGAATGGTTATCAATATCGTTGCAAATTTAAGTACGAGGTATAAAGGATAGTGGTGGGCTAGAATTACAGCCCAGGAAATTGATTCCAGTCGAAATAAGAACACTTTAAGAAAAGCCCTTGAGCCTCTAAAAATGTTGTACACAAGAACAACGCGGTGTCTCCACAAGGATACAAATTTCGAACGATTGAGGATGAATAGCAAAAAAGTGTCAGTTGATTTCGGAGAATGCATTGTGTTGAGATTGTACAATGTAGGCTGTACCCAGTATTAGGCCGTGTCTGAATTGCTGGCTTTATCTGTGACTTTAGCCGTTGCTATGCTGTTGCTATGCTGTTGCTATGGGCGGTCATTGTCTGCCCTTAGCAACAGCATAGCAACGGCCAAAATCACAGTCAAAGCCAACAGTTCGAACATGGCCTTTTACATTCAGTCATGCATAACTCAGCACTTGGTACTATTTTGTTTGTTTACATGCGCGCACGTGTGCGACATTGTGAAAAATCAACACTATGAGTTCTTGAATAATAGAAATGCAGTTTCACCCTAAAGTCACCGTGAAATTTTCGTGAAATTTCACGGTGTTTTAACTCTATCAATACCAATGTCGAGTTTACTCGACAGCGCAACGCAGTGTGCTTCCGTACCAATGTCGAGTTTACTCGACAACAGAGTGCCTCTGTTTTCGAGAAGCTGCATTATTTTCGTTTGCTGCCCTCTGTTGTTGAATTTTATATAGTCAGGAAGTCAATTGAGCTAGCTTTACAATGGTGTATAACGCGTGTGGGGTTTCCATTACGATTTTCCGAGAAAAACACACGCAACAAATCTTCTTCTATTTTTGTTGAACAAAATATCACCATTATGGCTGATCGTAACGCGGAAATATTAGCATAGTTATTTGCTGATAGTGACTCCGATATAGATTTGGAAAGTTCTGAAGAGGAACTTAGTGAGGATTCCAATGAATCTAGTGAAGTTTCTTCCATGTCTACGTCGTCGTTTGACTTTGATATGCCTGGTCATAGTGCTACTACAATGGCCCGCCGTGGACGGGGTGCCGGTGGTGGACGGGGTGCCGTTTGACGCGCTTGGCCTTGGGTAGCTGGTGTCGCTGGTGTATTTTTATATAACTACATTTTGTTCTATTTGTATAACAACTAACAGATATGAAAGACCATTTCATTGCCTACAAATAATATACACAATGATTTTCGGTAAAACGAAGTCTTCAAATAGAAAATTGAGGTTTACAAATAGTAAACGCTGCAAGTTGCATAAAACAGTGCGTTGTGTGAAAGAATGCAGTACAGGGCAGTGTGACCCCATAAAACAATGCGGTATTGAAAGGGTTAAAGGTGAAACTGCATTTCCATTGTTAAATAACTCATAGTGCAAGGCCTTGTAAAAAAATGTTGAATTGGATGGTGCCAGACTATTTTTGCATTCCAATCCTCGCTTTCCAATCCTCGCTTTCCAATCCTCGCTTTCCAATACAAAATTTGTAAATATTCATCAGAGCAGACTAGTATTAATTTGTAATTAACTTTATTTCATTAACATTTCTATTTGCAAGAATAAGGCGTATTCGGTGAGGAGCATAGGAAAAATTTTATTAAAAAAATCCAGAAGCAACATGAAAAATTAACAATGATTTACCAAACTTATAGTAGGGGTTCCTGAATTTCTAGAACACCTGAATACAAACAAAAAATGTCACTGGCAGGCCACACCATAACTTCGGCTCATTAACCTTGTGGCAATGGATTGATGAACGATTATTTTATAAATGGACGCTACCTTATTGTGTTTATCCTGTAAACCACCCCTGTGACAAATGCGAAATCATTATCTCGTCATTTTCTCCACCTCGCTGATTCTTTTTGCATCCATATGACAGACGCAGGTAGCTAAACCGAGCGTAAAAATCTCCACACTGCAGGAGCAAGTGATCCATGGTCTCAAAGAAACAGGTACAAACTAAAGATCTGCTTATGTGAGGGGTTCTGGCAAATAAAATGGAACTGAGCACAGGGTATAGTGGAGAAAACCGCTAAATAATAAATAATGGGTTATTTTTTTTTTTTTTTCAGATTGATAGATATTTGTAATCTTAGGTATGCCAACTAACTATGTTTTGTTAAGAAATAGTTTGAAAGTAGTCTTAAAAAATGTTTTTAGGGAAAAACTATTGCGATTTTTCATAATCACATTTTACTTTTGCAACATGTTGATAAATGCGAACTTTAAACAGCCAACACTTTTTAACAGAATGTCTGATGGAAGTGCAAAAAACTGTATCATAAGGAGAACTTTATCCTCCTTCTATTTATTTTCCTCTCATTTTGCCAGAACCCCTCACATTTGCGAGTGCCTAACATTCATTTACTAAAAGTAATAGCGTTGCAAACAATAACCAAAACAAGTTACCAAATTACCAAATACCTAAATAGTCTCAATCATCATGTGAAATCGTAGCACATAAAACATGTAAGCAAAAATATAGCTTAGCACAACAAAAGGATTGCTTAGTAGAAAGAAGTCTTGCTCAGTAAAAACAAGTGATTACCAACTGAAACTCCATGTTCTTTTAATCCTAAACATAAAACAGCTGAATACCAGTCACAATCAATGAACATCACCTGAACATTTAGTTTGTTGTCCTGTTTTTTGCAGGGGAGAAGTTTCAGGCTAAGCAAATGTTTGTGTTTACATGTTTTATGAAATTGGCCCCTGGTGTGTTGTCATTTTCAAGAGCCATGATATTTCTGTATCAATTTTCAACGATTTTTCAAATTAAAATATTGCCCCAAATTTAATTACCCACTATATTTCTTCCACATTTTGTACGCATTTTGTTTGGGTTCCGAGCAACATAACTGCACATTTTTTGTTCAACTTTATACAGTGCCCAGATTTGTCTGAGTATCAGACATTATGAGTTCTTGAATAATAGAGAAACTGCAAAATTTCCATTGTTTAATAACTCATAGTGATACCTATGGGATAATGTCTGTATCGAATAAAACTGCCCTGTTTTTTGTATACTGTAGCAATAGAAAATGGAAGACGCGATGGAAAGGTGCGAAATACGGTACCCTCTGGAGACATGAACACAATGTGTACAATTTCTACAGATGAATAGGTCTCCACTGGGAATTTCACGAATTAGATTTTTGGATTTTACTTAAATTACTTAAAAACTAGGATTAGGATGTGGGTTGGGGTTAGTGTTTGGGTTAGGGTATAATATAGGGTATATTGGGTCGAAATTTCAACCCAGGAAAAAAAATATGGTTAAAATGTAAGCATTTTGAAAAACGTGCTCGACTTTCTAACCATTTTGTACACGAGAACAAAGCCATTACATGTCTCCACAGTGATACAAAAATGCGAATACATGCACCTGCTGAATGGACAGAATCCTGAGGTCAAGATGCAGTCGTGTTTGCATAATTATTCCCCGAATCTGCTCTCAAATCATAGACGCTCGTCCAATGAGAGGATATTACATAGACTATGCCCGGTTCTGGAGATAATTAAAATATGGACAGACAGCCCGACACACAGACAGCCCGACACACAGACATATACCCAGCACGATATGTGGCAGAGGGGTACCCCCCTCTTATCCCTATACCTTATACGCACTCAACACTTTTGTAACCTAACCCATCCCCCCTTGAAACCTAAAAGGAATTCCTGAGATTCCGGGAACACAATGATCAACACAAAAGAGGGGGGGTTTTCTCTGCCACATATCGTGCTTCATATGCACAGACATGGACACTTAGATTCGTGTCGAGTCGAGTCAGTAATGAGTCGAGTCAAGTATTTAGCTCGAGTCAATTCGATTCACAACCGGCAGTCATTGCAAATATTGTTCGCAAATATTTTTCGCATTGTTTGCTCCTATCTTTGGGACTCAAGTCTTATTAGGCTTCACTCGAGTCATTCTGACGAGGGACTTGAGTCGAGTTGAGTCATTTGCCTGTATGAGTCGAGTCGAGTCATTTGTAATACCCATCGAGTCAAGTTGCCAACAATTGTGACCCGAGTCGAACTTGAGTAGAGTCATTGACTCAAGTCATTACAACTCTGTCTACTACACACTAAAATATAGGATTTTCTTAAAACATTTGTGGATGATACAATGTAATACTGAACATAATCAATTGTTAGTCGCAGTTTTACTATAACATTCAGTGTGTACATTGGTTTTAAAACTCGTTGCATTTGAATTATCATCGGTGATTTCAATGTTCTTATTTTGCACAGGCTGGGAGCGTAAACTCCACAATGCTGTGTATAAGCACCTGCTAAACTACCCAAAACGACCCCACCCCAACACCCCACCAGACCAGGCCAAGGAGCCCCTAGCCTACATCCGAAGGGCACAGGTGAATGAAACACCGATATGCAGTACAGACTCTGAAATTCCACACAAACTCTATACACTTGATGCAGAATTGTTTAGGTTTATATTGGGCAAGTCTAGACTGAACATTTGAGGCATATCGTGCAAAGGTTTAATTTGGGTAAAAAAACAAAAACATGCATACAAGTAGGATACACCATTTGCAGATATCGACATTTCTTACTATAGAAAGATTAGGAAATATCTTACTAATTTGAAAGTAAATAATGAGTGTAGACATCCAGCAAGATGATTGCGCTAGATATCCTGTAATCGTTCCGAAAAATTGAATCTTATAACAAAAAATCACGATCGATGGACGGCGATCACGAAATAAACAAGAACAACAAAAGAACCACTGCCTAACGCCGTTTGAAAACAATGCCGTTTTTCTTATTTCTCAGCATTCATGATTGTAAAACTTCGAACAGGTCAGTTAAACGATATTTACTATAAAATACAACCCCAAAAAATTCACCCATTTTTGATAATTCAAGCATTTACCAATGGTTTATCCTGTAAGCTTCTTACTCTGGGCTTCTCATTTACTACAGTTTGTTTAAAGTTCCTCGGAACTTCTGTCTTGCTAAGTGTCTGTCGTAGTCCTTGCAACATCAAAACTGTTAACTATTATTCATACCTTATAGACAGTTTAGCCATTTCTATTGGTTAAGAGCCGGCACGTGGGGACATGTATATTTAAACGGCCTATAAAACTCAGACTAGCCAGTTGTGTACGCTTTTACGGTGTCACATTATAGACTCCTATGAAGTCTGGTACATGATTTTTTCATTGGTTGAAACCTCACACACCACGTGCAATACAACCAATGAATAAAGAGTCTGTATTTTAATAGTTCAAATGCCATATCACGCCATGATCACACCGTACAGAGCCGGCAGGTGAAATGCACACGTCTATCTTTTTATCCATAACTACTCCAAGCCCATCAAACTCCAAATGCAGGTTTTGGCAGGTTTGGTACCAAACTTTAGCAACTTGTTGTTGGACTTTGTTTGACTCAGTACAAAAGGCCCAGGGAGACCCTGTTAAATTATGTGAGGTTCAGGGCAGAAAGGCATGAGACTTGTACAAATGTTAAAGCTGGGGGACATGCACAGGGTTTTATTTGTGGGTGAGCTCACCCGAGGTCACCGCACAGTTCCTGGTCAACTGTAAGTGTACATGTGTACACCCTGTCTGGCTACACTGAAACCACATGTTTGTTTCTATTTTGTAGTCCACTTGGGAGAAGCGTATTCTGAAGAGTTTGAACAGCATGTGCACTGAGCTTTCTGTTCCCTTAGCAAGAAAGGTGAGATGTTTATCATTCAAAGTTAATATCATTGCATTCCAGCTTGCTTTTACATCGGGCATTCAACTCTGTCCTTGAGGCTTGTTTCACACTGGCGCCTATAGAGTGCCGTGGTCTCGTGGTCTGGAGCATTGAATTTGTAATATGTAGCTAAAGCTACAGGTTGTGGGTTCGAATCCGGCCTTGGACTACGGTGCGTGTGCCTTTGGGCAAGGCAGTTTGTCACTCGTTGCTTATCTCCACTTAGGAGTAAGTGGGCAGAGATGGTTATTGTATTGGATTTAGCTGCTTTGGACCGAAATTGGAGCATTGAGCTGTATACTCCCCTGTGAGGTGAGATGGGCCCAATAACCGGGGTAATAAAGTGAGAGCGCCTTGAGTACCAGTCTTGATAGATAGGTGCGCTAAATAAGAGCTGCCTATATTATTATTATCACTCACGCACATATATATTTTAAATAAGAATATCATCTGACCTCGTGTTTTATATATGCATACAAATGCATTAAAAGGTGCAGAAAACAGACTCCATGCGCATTCTCTAACGTACAGACTGGCCGATTTGGGAACATGTCGACGAGCTCTGTGCGGCAATAAAAGAGGGTGTTTTTTTTACCTAGCAATGGCGTCCCACGGGAGGGTAGCCTACAGACTCTTCTAACATTGGGAATCAGATCACTTAACCAAAATCAATTGCAGTCAGGCAGGATGGCACTAGCTCTCAAACTCTTCCTTTCTTGCTGTGGAGGGGGTACTTGTGCACAGAGGCCATAGCGTCTGTATCGGCCGTAGGCCGATAGTCCGGTTTCGCATTTTTTCTTTCATCTGAATGAAATGGGATGCAGACACTAGACACTGCATGCACTGGATAGACCCGTTGGAAAATACATGTACGTGTTTGGAAATAAAAGACGTTATCAAATAAAGGACATCGTTAAACATGGAAAGGAACAAGAGCATATAAAAATAGTTGATAAAACTGATAATTGTATAATGCACAACAGAGCTTCTACAATATAACATTTTCAGGGGCCCTAAGGTGCCCCCCCCCTCCAACGCCGTATTGGCTTCTCGCTATATACTTCGGCCTTCTTACAGCGAGGCTGGAAATACTTGTATCTAGGTGTGCTACCTACAGATGCCGGCATGAAGCTGTCTCGGATCGAGGTTCTTAAAAAAACAATCCCGTGTCTGGGCCAAAATAATCCCGGCGCAAACTGGTTAAGATTACAAAAACGAAATGAAAACAACTGAAATGTTGAAACTTTTTTTTCAGAGACCTCTTGCGGAACACAAAGAGTTGCGAGGGCGATGGAACGAACTCGGTGCAGAGGAGCCTGGTGAGTATTTATTCGATTTTTCGGACATTCGATATATTATTTGAAACGGCCCTAAATATTTTCTCTTTATCGTTGAAGTTACCTTGCAGCTTGGGAATCTTTTACAGATTCATACAGGTCATCTTAATGGTAGGTTTGTCAGTTACCTGGCAATACACCATTGTTTGATACTTTGATTTCTATAATTCTTTGTTCTACCCTATTTTATGGACACACACATTGATTTAATATGACTTTTGATTGATTGTTTATGACTTTTACTAGCGCCCTCTAACAAAGATACTGAGAATTTGGAAAACCGCCAACATAGGGCAAGATAGCTCAGTTGGTAGAGCGCCGATCTGGTATTCTGGAGGTCACAGATTCGAGTCCGCCATTTTCTTTGTTCACTTTGAAATTCATCCTTCTTTAAACAGAATTTGGCATATACCTCTCCCACGTCCAGGGATTTTTGTCAGGGGTTCGGGTACTACAGACAGGACTCTCCAAAATTGAAAAAAGTTCGTTTTTAATATGAACATTGTTTGACAATTGTTACCCACTTTGTGTGAAAAGGTGTGAACATCGGTTTCCCATTAAGAAAAATAGTTAAAAAAATTTGTATGTTGTAGTTTGTATCGTGTACATGTGGGTCTTTCTATAAATAAAGGGGCCAATTTGAAAATCACAATATTGAGACTTTTAAGGATATTTGTATTAAACTGTAGGGACACTTGGTTATTTTTGTTCCTGTATTTATCTTCTTTGGGCAGTTACTAATAATAAAAAACACATGCCCATACCATTCTTTACCATAGTATATTTTTAGAGCCAAAACTATGAGGTTAAAACCTTCAATTTTTTGAAGAAAATTGGGACAAAATTTGTTGAGTGCAGTTTTGCAATATTTTGTAATGTCCGTTGTTAAAAATACAAACTTTTTCCTGTTAAAAAAAGGAAATGTAAAAGGTTCTGTAAATAAATACGTTACAGCAAGTTTGGTGTCGCAACTTTTCTTTCAACCCACCGGCAATCTTGTATTCACTACGTAACTTTTCGTGTCCCCCATTGTTACGTTAGGAACCATGATATTGTTCGGGCAATTTACAGTACAAGAGAATATTTTTCGCGGACTTCGTTCATGTTTTATAACAAGGCGATTTCCATGTTTAAAAAAAAAAAAAAAAAAAAGTCAATGAAAAAATGGAGTCCATGTAGCTCTTTATTTATACCTAGTTATCTTTTGTTATGGTTTCGTGTCCCTTGGATTAATTACGTGGTGACAACTGAAGTCGTAGTGGCCATATGACGTCATGAATTTTATACCGCAAAACTCTCTCCAACGTGTTCCTCGATGTGTTTATGGCACAAACACGACAACGGCAACCGCCATTTTTAACGATACCACCTGCGCGAGGATAAGACTCTCTGTGGGAGAGAGGTTACGTAGTTTCTCGAGGTACACGGTAAGTATTTTTGTCCATGATCAATCTGAGTAAAATTTTGAATGTTAGTATTTTCTTGCAGTGACAAACAAAATTATGGTCGTAACTATTCCGGCCTGAAAAACTACGATAAATTTTCTCACACCCAATCGCCCAAAACTTAAATTTCCACTGCGGCGAGTCCTGCAATGTAACTGCGACACTAATTTTGTTTCGTGTCGTGTTCACTTTAATGAACGCAAATGAAAGAATTCTTCAGAAAAGCAATTACACATTTTCCTTCTCTGTGAACATATTATAGTAAAACTTTTGTCAGATTGCACAGAGGACTTAATATTTTGATCTTCAGATCGAAAAAACCCATTGTATCTAACAAAATATATAACGTTACCACCGTCACTGAGACGCCAGTGTCGTTGTTACGTTTGTTCAATCGGAAACAAGTCAACTCGTACGCGAACCAACTCGTACAAAAATCACCTTAAAAAAACATTGCTTTTCAAGAGTCAATCCATTTAGTTTTAGTTCAGTGTCAACTGGTTTAAATGAGTTGAAACGTCCGTATTTCGATTTTTTGTAGAACGTTTTTTAACGAATGTCGGACAACTTGACTGGTTGGCAACATTTCGTCTTTGGACAACTCGACTGTTACGTGTACAGCGTGCGCGTGGTACTGCGTGTCGCATCGCAGGCCGCAAAATGTATGCGGTATGCACGATGATATCGCCACGTGGTGGACGGTGCACGCGACAGCGCTGCATAGGGCTAAGCGCCAGGGGCCAATGGCAAGGCGCACGTGTACCGGTTGCAGGGCGCACGCGTGCGCAGTCGAGTTGTCCTGATTCGAGTTGTGCCACCAGTAACAACATCACTGAGACACAGTGGCGCAGTGATCGACGGGGGCCGGTTAACAATAATTGTGGCCCATTTGCGAGTGTGTTTAATGATTTTACTTTCTCAATTTTTTTTCATCATAAAGATTCGTTGTTTTTTGTATTTGTTAGTTATTCCGTTCACGAGAATACCTGGTTTATGAAGCGATATTTGAAAACTTGTTGTGTTTCCCTGGCTAGGACTTCAGCATTCTTACTTTGAGACTTATTTATTTTACAGGTTGTAAAGAAGAATGTTGAATCTGTCCAAATCAAGTTCATGGAAAAGTTGCCAGATGGAGCTAAATGTGACCAAATATACACCCATCCAAGGACCGATGTCTTGTGTGTGCTTCCAACTCTGGGTTGGAGCGTGCAATATGTTTTTCATCAAGAGGACTTTGAGACAATCCTGGGGAGCTAAAAATAAAGTAAACATTATCATTACAAAATGCTAACATTACAAAATGCTTGTTAAAACATAACTTGTTAAAATTTTGCAAATGCTTGTTCAAATGAGTTTGTTTTAAAATAAATGTAACATGACTACATACTGTACTGTACTTACTAAGCCGAACTGTGCTTCATCCATGCAGGTGGTGCAGCATTGAAATGCCAGCTTTCAGGGTTTTGCCAGGAGTGTTATTATTATGTACTTGTTAATCTTTCAAGTGTATGCTTCTGAACCCAAAGAACAATTACATGTACATTAGGTATTCCTTTAAAAGGCCACATTGTAATCATTTAACTGTGCATTTATTTCTTGTTAAGTGCCTCAGTGACATATTTCAATACTAACTTTTGATGAACTAAAACTATTTTGATAGTGACAGGCAGATCAGTGGAAAAACAAGCAATAAAGGAAACTCTTTTCATAAAGTTTGAGACTCCAGACAATTTGCTTTAATGATACATTAAATTAATACATTAATACTTTAATAAGGAATTTAAAGAATGTTGTTGGCAATTTTGTTTCTTCCTGGTGTGGTGGTAGATTTTATTGACTATATTGGACTTGTCTTATAATCCTCACCACAACCAACCATGGGGACAATGTTATGTCTATTATGAATTAAATCATTTTGCAGTGAATGATACAACACCTACTTGCATGTAAGCAGTGTAAAACTGGTGATACCAAGCACAATATGTCAAACATTTCACACGTAACGGGGACACCGTGTCCCCGTTACGTGTGAAACCTCTCACATGGGCCTGATACATGTATGTTAATTTTTTTTACAATCAATGTGTAATGTTCAATAATTAATTGGCTGAGTAGTTGTCACTGTTTAAATTGTTCATATTCTTTTCCACATTTGAGGGCTAACTGAAACAAACAAACAATCATAAGTGTTTACGCTCCGAAATGTTGCCCAAGTTGAGAATTACATGTATGTTCCAAAGACTGCCCGAAAATCTCTTCAAGACTGCCATTTCTTCCAGTTATTTTGATTTTGATATCTTGCCATGTTTAATTACCTGACACCAAGGTACTCTTGGTTTAAGTAGATCATTTTATGTTGATGGTTGTTAATACATTAGTGGTTAAGTAGTTTGGTGTCCCAGTTACGTGTGAAACCTGATGTTTTTGATATGTTGACCATGTAACTTGCAAAGTAACGCAACTGGGTAAACATTTTAGTGTTTTATTAAAGTTTACATGTTGAGCAATACAAACAAATGTGTGGGGAATAAATAAAGTAGTTTTGAAATTTTGACATCAATGTCCTACTTTGGACCCCTTATTTATAGAAAGACCCATATGTATGTGTCATTTTTGTTATAAACTTTCAAAAATTAGTTTTATATGCAAAGTTGAAATCCAATTTCAATTCCAATCAAATTTGGGTCATGGATGTAATATTGTATCCTTCATATCATGCTTGTGCTAAAGGTCAAGTACATGTACTGAGACAAAAGACATGGATGTAATGTGACCTTCATTTCATGGTTGTGTTAAAGGTCAAGTACTGAGGCCAAAGACTTGAATTGTAAAACTTGTCTCATTTGAAAACTGTACTACCTGTACATATATGTGTAATTTTGGTTAAACTTTTGAAGAAAAAAAAATGAAATTCAGCTAATGTACATGGTTGACAAGCCCACAACATAAGTTTTCATTTAGAACTGTTATATAACAGAGGTACCTAGCCCCTCCTATTTTTGACCCTCCATAGATTTTGTATACAACCAAAGAAGTGGCAGGCAGTATACATGTACTACATTATATTTTCACACTAGCAAACGTATAGGGCAAAAAAGAAGACACAAACATGAGTCATGTCTTGCTGTGATTCCCTGCTGAGAGGAAAATCCATCTTGAGAATGTGAAATTTGTCAGCCACTGTCAAAACACCCTCAAATCCCCATCCTTAATTCTCTTCTTTCTCGCATCACAGCATGTTATCTATTAAACTGATACACTTTCTTCCTCAGTGAGTGGCTTCCGAATAAAAGTGATCACAGATCTGTCGCTTCTGAAATAGATTTCATCCAAGGAGATTTCCTGACAAACTGCAGGGGCTTGCATAGCACTCCACACATGGAGTGTTGCCACTCCTGGTTACTTTTTGAGGCCGGTGTTATTGAACAAATTATATTTGTTTTGCTGCCAGACACAAAGTGCATTTAACCGAGATTTCTGGTTTTGAGAAGTAGAACTTGAGGACTTTGATGTGTGGCTTCACCTACAGTACATGTAGATGTGTAGGGGCGTTTTGTATAAATGTAAGTGTTGTTTATGAAGTATATGAAACATACCGCATGGTTTTTATTCGTGAATTCCGGTCTGAAAGATCATCGTGGTGTGTTGTACATTTCCCCTAAAATTGTAATCGCGAAATGATCGTCATTTCCTTTTTAAATATACAAAATTAAGAAAAATGATTGACTTTTGACAAGCCACATCTTTGTTTGCATTAATTTGCAACAATTTCAGTTGTGTGTGCTGCACTATGGGTCAACCCTCCGTCGGTGCTTCCGAGGGTTGAAACATTTTTAGCGATCATTCTATGGTCTACCTTAAAGGTAGGATACACCATTGGTAATTGCTTGAATTATCAGGAATGGGTAGATTTAGGGGGTTGTATTTTATGGTAAATATTGTTTAACTGACCTGTTCGAAGTTTTACAATCATGGATGCTGAGAAAAACCAGAAAAATGGCGTTCGTTTTCAACTGGCGTCGGGCAGTGATTCTTATGTGGTTCTTGTTGTTTTCTTGTCACGATCATACGATATCTAACGCAATCATTTTGCTGGATGCCTACAATGATTATTTACTTTAAAATAAGTATAGTAAGATAATTTATTTCTTAATAATTCGGTAGTACAAATTTTCGATATGTGCAAATGGTGTATCCTACCTATAATCAAAAGTGTATAAAGCCGGTTAAATTGCAGGGACCAAACAAATTTAATTATCCAAGGCCTAAATATACAAGTAGAGGCTTGTACGCAACGTGAAGATGCCAATTTGACACTGGGCACATTTTAGGCATTGCACATGTGTCCCAGACAAAGTAACGTTTACAGTTTCCACTGTTAATTCTACCGAATATGAAGTTGTTAATGGCACCAAATGCAGGGCACAGCTGTGCCGGCAATTGGCGTTTGTCTAGGAGTGCAAATGATGTGTGCATTGGCACAACCGGCGAGGGAGGTGCTGGCGTCAATGTAATCAGGTGCTGGGCGGCAATAAAGACGGAAATTAGTAGCCTTCCAATGTTTGTCCAGAGCGTTGAATCAGCAACAGCTTTAATCAAAAAAGGGTGTCAGTTAGATCTTCTTCTTTTTGTGTGTGTATCTGTAAGGGTTGGGATTTCAGCCAGACTGGAGTACTGTCGAGTCTATAAATTGATTCAGTTTTTCCTGGGAGTGTGAATGCTTGCTGCTGTATCCCCTAATACAGTCTGTATGTAATGGGTGGCTTGTGCGTAAAGCGCTCGACTATTATCAATGTGGCCCGGGCTCGATTCCCCGGCCCGGACTGTTTGTGAGTAGAGTTGTGCGATATCTGGCTGTGCCATGTAGTATACGAGTCAATGTGGCCGGCTGCCAGAGGCGCCTTTACAATTCAGCACCCCAGCTGCGAGTAAGGATGATTTGCCTCCCAAATTATTAGTCATTATTAATTTAGTATTGCCTGTGAAAGGTGTGCACTCTACCAAGTCAAATTTTGTACAAAGGGAATTTTTTCGAATATGTCTTGAAAGACATTAGACCGGCAGCCAGAGGGGTAAACCATGTTTTATTGGATAACAAATGGTTCTATACATGTTCTACATCAGGAGACGATACTCTTTAAACCGTAACCGTCCCAAATCCTCGACAATCCTCTTTGCTAAAAAAATAGAATTTGGAGGAGGTCATTCGAAACTAATTCTTCGGGGGATTTTGCAGGATTGAGGTCATTGGGAGTTTTTGCCACTTTAGGAAAATGCATGATCCATGTCTCAACCGCCAAAACTTGCCCCAACGTTACTGGTTGTCTAATACAGCGCCCTCAGTTGGTAAATGTTGCCCAACCACAAAATTCTGTGATGCCCTATCTCCCAACATTCAACGAATCATTCAAAGAGATCCAGATTCCTACACTAAAAATGTAATGGAATCATTCGTGACCCATAAGCTATCAACCTACAACGTTTTGTAATTTTCCTGCAGAATCCTGCGTAATTCTGCAGACAGACGAACAGACAAACAAATGCCGGCAAAAACATATCCCGTTGCCGGAGTTAAAATTCAATAGTCGCAATTAATAGGAGAACATTTGTTTTACTTTGGCAACTAAAATTGAACTTGCTCCCGACAGGTAGGAATCACTCACAGATGACCTGGGTGAAATTTTTCGCACATCCGGGTTCATTTATAGGAGTCATTCCATGAAGTTCGGGCACAAAGTGTGACATTTTGGTATATTTCTAGTTACATGCAATCTATCAACTAAAATATTTGATTATTTACCCCTAATGTTTGTCTTGGATGTTGGACTGATTTGGGCAAGTTTTATATCATTCTAACATTGGTTTTCTGAGAAATTTGATATTTAATGAAAAATGTAGGACTCGGATGTAACAAGGATGCCGCGTCTCTATTACATCTTTTTGTCATTTTGCAAGATTTATTGTACAAACCTTCTCTGCTTACTATTAACTAATAACAAAGAAATGGAGCCATACACGTTTTTATAAGGTTATTTAAAGGTAGTATATACACCATTTGCAGATGCTATATCAAAAATATTTACTACCGGTACCGAATTATTAAGAAATATCTTACTCATTTGAAAGTAAATAATGATTCTAGGCATCCAGCAAAATGATTGCGCTAGATATCCTGTAATTCTTCCGAAAAAAAGAATTTTATAATAAAACAATTCGCGATCGCCGGACGGCGAGCGTGAAAAAACAAAGATAACATAAGAATAACTGCTCGATGCCGGTTGAAAAAAAATGCTGTTTTTCGTGCTTTTCTCGGCATCCATGATTCTAAAACTACGGACAGCTCAGTTAAACGATATATACTAGAAATACAACCCCCCAAATCTACTCATTCATGATAATTCAAGCAATGACCAATGGTGTATACTACCTTTAAGATAAATTACAAAAGATATGTAATATGTTCCGACGTAACAAATGTCACACTAGGCCGGTACACTATGTTAAATTGTTTATACCGTAGTTACTGATTCACATATAACTAACTCAATTAAAGCTTGTATGAGGTCAACAGCAAAACTGTGTAGTGATGTGTAGAAGTATTTATACATGTATGTCTCAGGTTCTGGACGTATAACAGGGATGCCGCGTTTCAACTTAGTTGAATGACCCATATATTTTATACTAATCAGCATGCGATAGTAATGATTAAATGAACAGATGCGGTCGGGGAAGCTCATTTGATTATCAAGTTCGTTTGATTATCAAGTTCAACACGCCCAATGCCATTTTGAAGACGTCAAACAATCACCTCTATGCACGGGAATCATTGTTATGGCACACAATTTCTCAGTAATTGTTACTAGAGCATTACTTTTTTGTCTGCTTGATGCTGACATTTTCGTCGTGACAAAATATGATTATAATAATGCGTTTTTTAAAGCGCACACATCCACCCTAACAAGCCTTCAAGTCGCTACATTACCCTGTCCATTGGGTCATTGAAACATTCCCAAAACCATCTCAGTTCCCTGAGAAGTCTACGCCTTGATTTTGGCGCGCAGTAGCTAATCTCAACCACAATAAACACTACCCTCACAGGTACCTATTTACTCCTGGGTAGAGGGAAGCAAAGAGTGCATGACAAAGTATGCTCATTGCTCAACGGTACACGTACATGTATACACTATAACCCTGGTCAGAATTAACCACAGACCACGAATTCACTGCTCCAGACCACGAGGCAACGACAAATCTATGACAGTCAGGGATGATAGGCCGATTTAGTAGGCCACATATCCCTTGCAAAACTGACCAATCACAGTGCACGATTTTAAGGTCCGACAAATTGTCCCCATTTTTGTTTGACAACAAAACTTCACTTTAGCATACATGTAGTTTACCGCACACTTTTTGTTGATTTAACTTTTGTTTCACTTGTACGCCCCAATTCCATTACCATCGTGGTTTGAATAAAAGCCATGGCTACGTGGTGTGTTAATATTTTTAAATCTTAATCCCAGTACCGTTGATAAAGGGGAAAGCCAATTTTAGGTCATTTCCTTATAGCCAAGGACGTTACATACTTCTATGTAATGACACTTTATGTTCTAAGGTACGCGTCCTGCTACCTGCAGTTGATATGGTGAGATCGGTGTATTCACAGTGGATTTGTACAATTTTCTTTTGTCAACAGATCTGAGTGCCTTTCGGCCTGTGTATGCCCCTAAAGATTTCTTAGACATGCTGATCACACTGAAGAATCCAAACTGTGCCGCGGGGAACCAGTTTGCGGGCAGTGCCAATAACTGGGGAATTATCCAGCTGCCCTCAAAAGTCAGCACACTGGACGAGCTGGTACGTACATGTAGGTGTATCCCTTCACCTGTAAATCTTTGCAATCAATACAATGCACCCTAAAAGTCAGTGTGTTTACTTTCCACATTAGCCCTCGAAAGATGTTCTTGTTTACAAGTGGCAGACAAAAGCGCTCATTTTAGAAAAAGTGGCAGGAAGGGGCTTCGCCTCGTGGATTGAACATTATTTCTGCCACCTGTCATCTCATGAAATTATTCTTACCATTGCACTCACAAACTTTCATTATTTGTATAATATTGACTGCTTAGTTTACTAAAACTAGCAAACTTAGTCTCCCTGGGTGATCAATGGAGCATTCTAGTAAAACTAGCAAAACTAGTCTCCCTGAGTGATCCATGAAGTACATGTATTCTAGTACAACTGGCAAAAACTAGTTTCCCTTAGTGATCCATGAAGCATTCTGGTAAAACTAGCAAAACTAGTCTCCCAGGGTGGGACCATGGAGCATTCTAGTAAAACTAGCAAAACTAGTCTCCATGGGTGATCCATGGAGCATTCTAGTAAAACTAACAAACTATAGTCTCCCTGGGTGATCCATGGAGCATTCTAGTAAAACTAGCAAAACTAGTCACCCTGGGTGATCCATAAAGTATTATATTAAAACTAGCAAAACTAGTCACCCTGGGTGATCCATAAAGTATTATATTAAAACTAGCAAAACTAGTCTCCCTGGGTGATCCATGGAGCATTCTAGTAAAACTAGCAACACTTATTTCCATTCCATTTCTATTGAATTTTGACCAAAAGGTAAAAATTTTCAACAATTTTGTTGGACAATTTATAGCTGTTTTGAAGATGTGTGTCTCGCGTGAGCAGCACTAAAATCATAGCTACATCATGTATGGAATAACAACTCAGATTTTGTGAGTGATGTGGCACAGAGCGCACCATGTAGTGACGGTGTACATCTAGTTTTAAATTGAGGACTATGAAATACGGACTTATTGGTGATTTATTATGTAGTATTGCTGAGAGTTTAGCAAAATGGACTAATGGTGGAAGAAATCGGAGACCCGTTTTGAAATCCGGTTACCCGCTTCAAAAAAATTCCGGTTAAAAAAAAATCTAGTTATTTCTTTTTGTTTTCCAAACCAATGGAAATGAATGGGAACTCTGATAGTAAGTTGGTTAATTTCTAATACTTTAGTGGATTTATAACCGAACATTAAACAATTTGTTTTAAATCCCACCACTAAAACTAAACTTGGAGCGTGCTATTTAAGCAATGATAAAAACAACCACTTTTAAAACTGTAGAAAAGCCTACCAGTGCGAACAAGCACATTTATTTGTTAAAGTACATTATATTCCTTCAAAACTCGTTCGGAAAAGTATGGACACCCTAACTTTAACCAATAGGAGTTGTCTATAGTATTTATGAATTATTGAATTATGAATTATGAATTGTCTTTCAAATCCAAAGTCATCCCTTGCATTGGAAGAGCTCTGTTCTCTCTGGTAAAGATGATTATTCTTAACCTGCAAAGCAAGATACCATAAGATATCATTCTCGGCAATTGGCGCACGATTGATGGGCTTGAAATTGTGCCAACCTTTTATTCGGCAGATTACAGTATAATGAACACATCTCACTGTCAGTTATTTGGCTACCCGGTGCATTCCGATTAAAAACCACGATGCGACATGTCATAGAGGCAACATTACGAGTTACGATAACTCAGATTAATCAGAGAACTTGCCATTAGTGGGGGAACCCTTCACATACACTCTCAAAAGCATGTATTAACATTTTGTTGGTTAAAAAACTTGGTTTAACCAACAATGTGTGAAATCAACAATTGTGTTGTTCACCAGGCAACCAACGGTCGGTAAAATGTTGTTACCCAACGTTTATTAAATTTAACCAACTTTAACCAACAATGGGTAAATGTACTCATTTTAATCAACCGTTAGCAGGTGAACAACACGACACTTGGTTTCAAAATGTTTTAAAAAATAGCCCAACGTTGGATAAAATACCTAACATTGGTTAAATTGGAAAAACTTACACATTGTTGGTTAAAATTTTTACCTACTAAATTGTATTACATGCTTTGGAGAGTGCATGTGAAGGGTTCTCCCGCTAATGGCAAGTTTTCTGATGAGTTATCGTAACTCGTCATGTTAGTTGCCTCCATGACATGTCGTATCGTGATTTTTAATCGGAATCTACCCATTAGCCAAATAAGCGAAAGTGAGATGTGCTCATTATACTGTAATCTGCCGAACTTAGGGTTGGCACGTTTCAACTCAAATTTTAATACATGTTTTGAGAGTGGTTTCAGTAGGGCCTGAATAAATGTATGTGTTTGTTTAACAACATACGAAGTGGATTACCGTAAGAGACGTATCGTTAATATTTGATAGTGGTTGTGTCTATAGATGTACATGCGTAGGACGTGAGCTGAACATTCTAAAGACTTGTGCTACTAGAAAATAGTGGTCAAATTTATCAATACTTCGAGGCTGAAAAAAACAAGTTTAAGGGGTAGTACATCTTTTTGCAAATATCAAAAAAGTATCCAACCAAAATATCGATCAAAAGCTTGCATGTAAAGATATGAATGTCTATAAACTCTCTGTAAAATATTCCTTCTGGCATGCTGTCATTTTGAAGAAAATAATAACGACATCTCAGAGACACATTTTTGGAAATTGTCATAGAAGTTGGCTCGAAAGTACACATCATTCACAAATATTCACTTCAACAGGGGCAAACCAATTTGCTTAGCACAAACACGTCTTGCTCAGTAAAAACAGGTTACCAGCAAAAACTCTATCTGCTTTAAACGCTAAGCAAAAACCACTTGAATACCAGTTATAAACAATACACTAATCATCTGAACATTTGATTTTTAACCCTTTTTTTTTGCCAAGGAAGAATTTTCACGCTAAGCACATTTTTGTTCTTACATGTTTTTATGAAATGTTGACCTGGTTAGTTGTCAAGCACCATTGGTTTTTTATTTTGAGAACTGTTGCTGCTTCAAACGATAAAAATGCACAAATGACAAATGGCATACCCGGTACTTCATACATGTACACATTGTACATGTATAACTTTAAGTCTACACAGAAGAAGGATTATTGGGGTTGCAAACATAAACATTATTATGAAATACCTTTACTTGACTGTAAGCAACTAACGGTTTCAAGCATCCTGTGAAATCACAGCATTTTGTGAAATCACAGCATTTGGTGTGTTGTGGTTTTTCAAAAAAAGTTGAATTTTGTATAATTTGTTTACGATCGTTGGAAAAACCTGACTATTTTCATGCACTGTCCCCAATTTATTAAAATTAGTCCACATTTTGTGTGTGTGTGCAATACTGCTACACATCTGTAAATACCGGTAGGTGCCGACTAACTAGTCTGGTTTCCTAGCCTGATAATTCCCTGGACTTCTATAAGTCTGAATGGAGTCCAGGAACCAGACTAGAAAAACTGCATTAAATATTTTTTTCAGCATGTGACCTGTCACCACAAAATGAGAGTAAAGTCGCACAATGTGATTCAGAGATATGGCCATCCAAAGTCAAAATATGAAGGGGTGGTCAATTTTAAGATTTTGCATAATTTGGAAAGCCCAAGTCCTCTTCTACATATTCCCATTTTTTTGGTGAGATCAGATGATCGAAAACCTCCTAAATTATGTGATTTTTCGTAGTGTTTGCGTAGTTAGTGTTTGGATTAAAGTCCAATAGTGGTCTAATTAACACGGTAATATGCAAATCAGGTCCTCGTAAGTATCCCATGTTTTCGAAATTTTGATATTTTGCTGTTTATACAATAGTTTGTATACTTTGTGTGGAAAATTTCAAGAAAAAAATAATTATTAGAACATAGATGTTGCTATGCTCAACCGAACCTTACTTAATTGTCCTGTTTTGTAATCTTTTGCGTGTTTTGTTTAAGACGTTTGTTCTCACAAACACGTTTTGTGAAACCCATGTCTTTCTAGAGCGCTGTAAAAAGTATTTATCGCTAAACCCCCAAGTATATCTTTGGAAAGCTCTCTTTCTCAAGAATTTGAAAATACCAATATATCTCAATTTTCAATATTTCCGACTTTACTCTCATTTTGTGGTAACAGGTCACATATTTTTAACACAAAACCTAAAAAATAGGTCAGCTTCATAATATTTACTATAAATATGAACCTTCTAACCCATTCGTTTAAATACAGCAAAAATACAGCAAAAGCGAACAGTGTACTACATACATGTACCTTTAAGTGAAGTAAATCAGGTTTATTATTTGTGTTGTGTCTGTATAAATTATACAACAAAACTTTAACATTCCATTAAACTAAAGGGGCATGCAAATCAATTTCTCATTATCACTTTCCTTTTTGTTCAATTTGGACTGATTTATCCATGCTTTTCTGGACAACTGAGAACCCTTTTGTCGTGATGTCATTTTAAGAAGGCACTAAAGGGGTTCTGTTCAACCACAAAATTTTGGTAAATGAAAACAAAAAACCCAAGGTTTGCTCATTGGCTTAATGCCATGTACCGACACAACAATGAATTGCCAACGAAAACAAAACCCTACAATGTACGACAGCAACATATCCACAATTCAGGCAACTTCTGGTGTCTGTAAAATTGACGTTTCCTTTTTTGCCTGAAATGGCATCATAATTGTGGTCGTGAATACGGATATTATTTTGTGTAAGACCTATTTTTGGTATTAAACTATTTTCTTTGCTCATCAGAGGGAGCATTACAAGGAGTTTTCAACTGGTACACCGCAGACTGGAGTTGATGACCTTGCGGATACTTCAGCAGGTGGGTACCAATACAAAACAACTCATCTCTTCTCTAATAAGGTCATTCTAATATCCCGTCTACAATCTAAGACCACTTTACCACCAATCCCACCCCTCCCCTAAATATTACTTTTGCTTTTGTTTTAATAAGGACGCGTTCGGAGAAACACAAATATATCTGTTCACGTAAGGATTTGGAAATATTTGCCGGGATTAACATAAGTCCGAAGGGCTCTCTCGAGTTGGGAGACATCTTATCGAGTGCTGCTGGGGATCACAAGTGGGCTGTTTGGAACACTAATTACGACAGAATTTTGAAAATTTCCAGGTCAGCGCAGCCAGGAGTGCTCTTCAAAATAGCCGGGTTAGGCTCTTCAATTTACCCGGGTTTGTCTCATTTGTTACATTTTATTTATGAATACCGGTACTAGCGCCCTTGGAACAAAATTATAAAGACAATTTGGGAGACCTGCACCAGCATATTTTCCCCCAGGACGAATGAGGCCACTTAACAGAAATGGGCGTATCTACCGGTACACCACACTCAGTGAAAGACACTTATGTACTCAGATCCTTACTTTCACTTTCCCCTAAATTAAACTCACTCCAACAATAAACTTCAGTACTAATAATAGTCAATACAAATGAGCAGAGACCGAATTTGAACTCCAGTCGAACCATTTTCACTAAACTACTACGATCGGTCGACAGAAGCCGTTTTTTTCTTCAAAGTGATAAATGTACCTCTGGGCTACATGTAGCTAGTTCAATGAGCAATAACAATGTATTAGCGTTATTGTTAAAACTACTGAATAATCATTACGTGAGGGGTCTATAGCCGCCCATTTGTTATAATTACCCCTAACCATCCTAGGGAGAAAAAAAAGATACGCAGACCGCCAACAGTCCATATACTCCGGCGGTCCCAGGTTTGAGTCCCGCCTTGCCAATTTCTTTGTTCACTTTAAAATGTATGAACATTTACCTAGTCAGTTTCCCTTGTGGTTTATTTGTGTAGTATAAGATAACAAATCGTATCCTCACTGAGTGATCCCCACAATGGCGCTTCCCAGGTCGTATCGTAAAAGCGGGCGTGATCCCTGGCCACACGGAATTTTAGTGTTTATGAGTTCTGACTAGTGCCCTCGAACAAAAAGACACTGACAATTTGGGAGACCGCCAACATAGGGGAAGATATTGTAGCTCAGTTGGTAAAGCGCCGGTTCGGTGTACTGAAGTTTGCAGGTTCGAGTTCTACCTTGCCAATTTCTTTGTTCACTTTTAATTTGTACGATTTATGACACATGTGAGAGAACATTAGATTCATAATGTGTCGGGGACATTGGAGCCTTATTTTTAACACAATTTTCATGAAAGTGACTTTCGCGTCAGAACGCTCATATGCCCGTCTGCCGGGCACCTGACGCTATACAGTTTTCTAGTTTTGTACATGTATTTGTGAAAATGAGAGCTGAATTTGTGTTTATCTAAAAGCACTTTATTTATATAATTTCCAGTGAATCTTCACATTTGTGTCTGAAATCAGACTTTTTGAACCCAGAGAAAGACATTTCATCATTTTCAGACTTTTTTTCTTAATTCACAGTCTCATGCCTGACTATTTCTCCACATTTGATGTACGTGTAGTAGACATATCATAGATTACAAATACACGCTTAAAACTAATGTGTTGAATCAAAGTGTGCGGTTATTGACTACTCTTTAAAAGTTGGGATTTCAACCATTCAACTGATGTATTTAACCCCTGGAGTGTTGAATTGATCATAGTCCATGGGCTACCAGAACCCCCCCTCCCCCCCCCCCCCCCCGGGGGGATTTTTCCAGACAACTTTTTTCGGAAACCTTGACCATAGAGCTATTCAAATCAGGTTGTTTGCAAATTCCCTACTGGTGGGTGTGGCCGTGAGGGCGTATTTTCAAAATGGCCGCCAAAATCCCTGTTATTGACCATGCCACGTGGGAGGACGGGTTACACTTTTGGTACCACCGCTAAAAATGCATTGTACATGTAAAATAGGTGTCTCCCCTCCTAACCCGAGACCATGCTCAATAGACTGGAAAAACATTTCTAACCCAAGAGGTCATTCAGAGGGTAGACCATCCTTTCAAGATAGTGCTTGAATTGCAGGGCAATACTGATTTCAATGTTTACATGCTTGCAATGGAACATTAAATAGCCAGAACGTTTAAATCTTTGGTATAAGTGTCCAGGGACCTTCTATCCATCTGTTCAGACCGTAAGAAAAAGATTTGTGCCCCCAAACACAGTTCATTACCCCCAACATAAAACGCCTCCCGATGAAGCCCCTTAGTGCATCCGTATAAAAAAAATTAATCGGTGCCTCCCAAAGCTAAAATTAGAGAGACAATTGACCATTGCGTGTGGAATTTGAATAATATCTGGTACACTGACTTGTTCACACAGCTTGGCACAGTTTACATTTAAATTCTCCAGACCAAAGACACTGTTGCTATATCATGTGATTCGGGGCAAGCCTTACGCTAGCAACCCCCGGCTCTGGAATGGTCTGGTGTCTTTGTACCATTCTCAACCATTGTGAACAATGTATTGGTGCTGATCGTCTCTAACGTAACTATATGCAAGAGCTTGCCCCGAATCACGTGATATAGCAACAGTGTATTTGATCTGGATAATTTAAAGTCAAACTGTGCCAAGCTGTGTGAACAAGTCAGTGTACCAGATATTATTCAAATTCCACACGCAAATGGTCAATTGCAACTCCCTCTCCCAAGCACAAAGGGTGTTCAACGGATTGCCCAGACCTTCCGGCCAAGGGACGGGACCTGCTGACCCCTTCGGTGTAGCGCGCGTGCGGTCCCGGACATCCAATGGCATCACAGACCTGTTATTGCTCAATCTCGCGTGGCTGAACACCACTTGTCCCTCTAAGCAGTCAGCGCCCTGCGCGGCGGCCGGCGTGACTATTTAGCAAGCCAGAGTCTCATTCATTATCAGAATTAACCAGACAAATCGCTCCACCAACTAAGAACGGCCATGCACCACCACCCACAGAATCAAGAAAGAGCTCTCAATCTGTCGATCCTCACTGTGTCGGGGCCGGGTGAGTTTCCCCGTGTTGAGTCAAATTAAGCCGCAGGCTCCACTCCTGGTGGTGCCCTTACGTCCATTCCTTTAAGTTTCAGCTTTGCAACCATACTTCCCCCGGAACCTAAAGACTTTGGTTTCCCGCAGACTGCCCGCCGCGTCATTGGAGAAACGCCGGCGGATCGCCAGTCAGCTTCGTTTATGGTTAGAACTAGGGCGGTATCTGATCGCCTTCGAACCTCTAACTTTCGTTCTTGATTTATAATGAAAACATTCTTGGCAAATGCTTTCGCAGTCGGTCGTCTTGTGGCGACCCAAGAATTTCACCTCCCACATTGCAGTACGAATAATGCCCCCGTCAGTCCCTCTTAATCAGTACTTCGAGTTCCGAAAACCAACGCAATAGAACCGAGGTCCTATTCCATTATTCCATGCTCTGCTGTCCAGGCGGTCGGCCTGCTTTGAACACTCCAATTCTGTCAAAGTAAACGTTTGGGCTGCGCTCAGCTCAGTCAAGAGAACCGGGCGGAGAGACCGAGAGGAAGGCCAGGCGCGCAGTGGGAGGGTTTCGGTCGGTAGCCTATGGACTATCAGTTTATTGTATGCAACTCAACATTTTGAAGAGTAGTCACTGACCGCACATTTACAATGTTGATTCAACACTTTAGTTTTAAGCGTGTATATGTAAATCTGAAAATCATAAAAACAATCTCCTTTATTCATTTGTTTTGCCCTTTTTCGATGGCCTGTTTCCAGTTCCGTCTTGTTTTGCTAGAACTCCTCGAATTATATCCGCAGGTCTAGATTTCATATTGTTGAACACAAATCATCAATTAGTGTAGCTTTAGAAATCCCCTGCGAATGCACATCAAAACACACACGCAGTCGTGAACCACATAACGACCGAGGATCGATATTGTGTTTTATTTGGTCCTTTACTATACCCTAACCTCATTACTTAGCGCTTGCCCCAACGATCGAGGACCGAATTCGGACAAGCAAACCGTCCTTCGAGGATCCTTTGTTCCCTTGTGTGTTTCGATCCTCGATCGTAATACGATACAAGAACACGCACACACACAGTCGTGAACCACATAACGTGTGAAGATCGATATTGAGTTTTTCTTTGTTCCTTTACTATACCTTAACCCCATTACCTAGCGCTTGCCCCAACGATCGAGGACCGATTTCGGACAAGCAAACCGTCCTTTGAGGATCCTTTGTTCCCTTTGTTCTCTTTTGTGTTTCGATCCTCGATCGTAATACGATACAAGAACACACAATTAGCTGTACCTTTACATACGTACTGTAGACGAAACGGACTGTGGACCTATCCAAGTCCACAAACTGTTCCCGCATCCTGAGGACGTCAATTTTGTTCGGAGGTCCACAGTGCGTATAAGACTAACTCACAATCACACACGTAAACATACAACAGTGGAATTTACAAGATATGCTGTGCCGTATCTGAATTCCCCCAAAGTCTGCTATTTATTAGCACGAGGGGATTTACTCCATATAATTGTTATAGTCCAGGAAAAATAAGTTTTGAACTCAAACAAATTGTAACAAAAAATATTTCACCACAATGCATTTCTAAAAGGTCCCAACAGTGACATATTCAAAGTCTTCAAAATTCAAGTGATGGAAATATGACTAATTTGCATAAATCGTTAATCCCTGCCGCGTAATATATTTATTCCCATATTTGGGTATATAATATATTTAAAAAAAATTGAAAAGTTTATTTGGGTGATTTTACTTACATATCCCTACTTCGATAACATTTTCTAGAGCGTATAAGTGACTGAATAATTATGAGAACATGGCAATTATCCAAAATGACAACTTTGTGACCCTATAAATGTGCGTACATTACACTGTCTCCAGATATTATCCAGTAGTCAGTATTGGTGAGCTTCAAATTCACCAAGTTGCTTACTGGCACAGTTATCATATTAAAACCTTATGAAAAATCATATGAACAATGATAACATTGTGATATTGAGCCCAGCAAACCAAAACTGGGGGGAAATGGTTTGTTCATAAACTGGGCGAAAAAGAAGTTAAAGGGTTACCTAACATAGGAGACTTAAACAAGTTCGAGAAAATCCTCAATATAAATTCTAAAGTAGATATGATTATTGTAAGCAACACAAATCTTAAATTTTTTTTTTTTTTGGGGGGGGGGTTTCCTTGAACTTGTTCAAGTCTGTCACCTTAGGTAACCCTTCACCTACTTTTTAGCCCAACTTATGGACAAACGATTTTCCCCCAGTTGTTGTTTGCTGGGCTAAATATCACAATGTTATCATTGTTCATAATGATTTTTCATAAGGTTTCAATAGGATAACTGTGCCAGTAAGCAACTTTGTGAATTTGAAGCTCGTCCATACTGACTACTTGATGATATCTGGAGACAAGGTAAATGCGTGCAAATTATAGGCTAAAATTATAGTCATTTTGAACCATTACTCTACATGTATGTTCAAAATTATTTAGTCACTTACATGCTTTAGAAAATGTTATTGAAGTAAGGATGTGTAATACCCCCGTCACACCGGACTGGCGTCCTTACTGCGTTCCTACGGCGACCCAGGACGCGGTAGGGACGCCATGGACGCCGCAGGGTCGTGGTGAGAACGCAGAAGGACGCCGTGGGGACCCCAAGGACGCCGAAGGTCGCAGAGCGACGGCGTTTACTTCGGACATGTTCAAAGTAAACGCCGAGGTTTGGCGTCCTGGCTCAGGACGCGGTGGGATCGCCCTGGGGTCGCCATGGTCGCCGTAGCAACGCAGTAGGAACTCGAAGGACGCCCTAGGGACGCAGTATGGACGTGGTAGGGTCGCCGTGGAGACGCGAATAAATGGATCGTGGACCCCGCGGCGACCTTACTGCGTCCTTACCACGTCTATGGGGTTCTTACCACGACCCCACCACGTCAATAGAAACGCCAAGGACGCGGTAAGGTCGTGGTAGAAACGCCAAAAACGCCGTGAGGTCGCCGATGATCGCCGTGGGGACGCCGTGCAAACTCAATAGAAACGCCAAGGACGCGGTAAGGTCGTGGTGAGAACGCCGTGGGGACGCCGAGTAGACGTACAGATCGCGGAGCACAGGACCCCGGTGTGACGGGTGACCGAAACCTTGATATTTTAAAGAAAAAGGATTGGGGTTCTCACGGCGACCATCGACATCCTCCATTTTAGGACGCAGTAAGGACGCCAGTCCGGTGTGACGGGGGTATAAGTAGAATCACCAAAAAAAACTTTTCGAAAAATAAAAATAAAATATATATCCAAATATGGGAATAAACATATTAGACGGCAGGGATTAACGATTTGTGCAAATTAGACATATTTCCACCACTTGGATTTTTAAAGATTTTTAGTATGTAATTCTAGGGACCTTAGAGAAGTGCACTGTGGTGAAAAAAAATTGTTACAATTTGTTTGAGGTCAACAATACAAAATTTGGTACAAAAAGTTCCGTGTATAATGAAGGCACCCGGAAGCGTTTTATGACACAGCCAATTTTGTTTCCTAGCGCCAGTTATTGTCAATTACGATTTGGCAGTTGGCAAGATATAAGGTCCACTACTACTACGCGCAAAACGTGGAGCTTTTGTATTGACTGACAGATTTTAATAGGAAAACGATGATTGATAAAACTCACCAGCTGGACAGCATAATCTGATGAACTTTCTTCACTTTTTTTTTCACCAAACATGCTTTTCTGGAAACAATAATCAGCTTTAAAGTTTGTTTTTAAAAATTAACCACACAATGTTGTTGCTGAAATTGTTTGTTTAGTTGTACATGTATTTGTAAACTTTGGTTCATTTATTGTTTTATTTATTTATTTATTGTGGTGTTTTTGGGGGGAGAAAAGTTTCCTACTTTTTAGGAAATTCCTACCTTTTAGGAAATTCCTACTTTTTTGGAAATTTCTACTCTTTTGAAAATTCCTACTTGGTTGTCCTTAATCAAACACACAGAAGAAGAACATCTCATCTAATGTTTTAGTTAGACACCGTCAAATCACGCATTGAATGGCTCGAGTG
This sequence comes from Crossaster papposus, assembly GCA_037893245.1. Lineage (NCBI taxonomy): Eukaryota > Metazoa > Echinodermata > Asteroidea > Velatida > Solasteridae > Crossaster > Crossaster papposus. Next base: position 1,341,123 of record JBAIAA010000381.1, on the reverse strand, counting down.
TAGAAGAACGGAGCACAAGTATTTGCGAGTACAAAACATGCCAAAATGAGGCTTATGATGCTACAGTATGTGTATACATGTATGTATTTATATTTCCGTGTCTCGACAACAAACAAACTGTTGCGTGCATACCATTGTGTGGGTTTAGGAGTCCATGTATTATACATTATTAGTCCATGTATTATACATTACAAGGTTACAGACTAAATTTTCACCTGATCTTTATTGTTTTTGATTGATAATCAGCTGGTGTTTTGCTTAGCATGAAAAACACGTATAATTTCGGCTGATAACGTTTTTTTTAATGAGCAAGACTTTTTTGTGCTAAGCAAATTGTTGTGCTTAGCAGCTCTATGAAATTGGCCCCTGGTACTAGGTGGTTTTGCATTCGGGATGCGAGTCAATAATGCATGTCATGCCAATGTGTAGTACAGTACAGCAAATTGGCGACAGTAAATATTATTAAACACAATACCTTGATTTTGTGTTGACAAATCATAACAAAGCATCATTTATTAATGCATGGTTGACAAACAATCCTGAAAATTTGTGCACAAACACACGTATGAAGCTGATGGGTACAGTTGCAACTTAAAGCATGGAGAATCTTATTTCTCCATGCTTAAAGGTAGGGTACACCATTGGTAATGAATTTTTTTTTGGGGGGGGGTTGTATTTTATAGTAAACTAGGCCGGACCCGCGTAGCTGGTTCAACGTGCACGGGGACCGAGCCGGACCCACCCACCGAGTTTGAACGCCGCACGACCCCGGGAAGGGGACGAAAAAGCGCGCACAGACAGACACACAGACAGACAGACAGAGAGTAGCGTATTATTATATGTTTAAGCCCGATCGGACCAACTTCAAAAAGTTGACCCCTAGATGACCTTTGACCCGACAAACGCTTTTTTTTCTACGCTCAACTTGCATTCGGGCTTCCCGTCCCCGAGTTTAAGCCCGATAGGACAAACTTTGAAAATTCGACCCTTAGACGACCTTTGACCCCGGAAGACCCGAAAAACGCTAACCCGTTTTATTTTTGCCACGCTCACCTCGCATCGAGCATTGCGATCACCGAGTTTAAGCACGATCCGACCAACTTCAAAAAGGTGACCCCTAGATGACCTTTGACCTCGCACGCCCTAGCGAATGCAAACTGGTTCTTGCGGGGACCGAGCCGGACCCACCCACCGAGTTTGAACGCCGCACGACCCCGGGAAGGGGACGAAAAAGCGCGCACAGACAGACACACAGACAGACAGAGAGTAGCGTATTATTATATAGATTATTGTCTTACAACTTAATTCTTTAACTTAGTTAATTCATTAAATATATACTATGCTCAGGCCGATACCCAGACAGCTTTTTTAAAAGTTTTTTTATAAAGTTTAACACGGCCGCTTACTATTTTCTTGTGGCTGACCCTAGGAGTCGTTGACCTGGCATAGTTAAACTAAACGGCTTTCAATTTCTTTAAAAATATTTGCGTTACTAAACGTAATCACAATACATGATGTTTGGCTTTATACATTATGATAATGAATATTGCAAGCTTTAACCGTCTAAATCCAAGTCCAACTTCGCCCTACAACAAATAGGCAATTATAAGGAATAATTTGTTAGTTATGGCAACTCCGTGTAATTTTAGATATTCATTAGCTCCTTACTCAGTGTATAATTTATACGTATACATTTACTCACATACCATACATGTATGCAAATTAATCTATTGAGAACAATACATTAATCACACGTCAGATTGACACCATAATTACTTTGATAAAGTATATCAAAGCAGGAATATACTTGTACATTTGCTGAATATACGGGATGGTCAAAAACCCTGTGAAACCTTCCTGGGAAAAACAGGGGGAAATTCCCATCCGGCTCCAACTTTGTGGCAACCAAATTAATTAACTCCGTATATCAGCTAAAAAAGTCCAGTCAAAATACCAAATTTTGTATTGTTGACCTCAAACAAATTGTAACAAATCTTTTATCACCACAGTGCACTTCTATAAGGTCCCTAGAATTACATACTAAAAATCTTTAAAAATCCAAGTTGTGGAAATATGTCTAATTTGCATAAATCGTTAATCCCTGCCCTGTAATATGTTTATTCCCATATTTGGGTATATATTTTATTTTTATTTTTCGAAAAGTTTATTTTGGTGAGTCTACTTACACATCCTTACTTCAATAACATTTTCTAAAACATGTAAGTGACTGAATAAATTTGAAAATAGAGTAATGGTTCAATTTGACTATAATTTTAACCCATTTATCTTGTCTCCAGATATCATCAAGTAGCCAGTATGGACGAGCTTCAAATTCACCAAGTTGCTTATTGGCACAGTTATCATATTAAAACCTTATGGAAAATATATGAACAATGATAACATTGATATATTTAGCCCACCAAACAACAACAACTGGGGGGGGGGGGGGGGGGGGGGGGGAGGGGGAGGGAATCGTGTGTAAATAAATTGGGCTAAAACGTAGGTGAAGGGTTACCCAAGGTGAGAGACTTAAACAAGTTCAAGGAAACCCCCCAAATTAAATATTGTTGTTGCTTACAATAATCATATCTACGTTAGAATGTATTTTGAGGATTTTCTTGAACTTGTTCAAGTCTCCCATGTTAGGTAACCTTTTTACTTCTTTTTCGCCCAGTTTATGAACAAACCATTTTCCCCCAGTTTTGGTTAGCTAGGCTAAATATCACAATGTTATCATTGTTCATATGATTTTCCATATGATTTTCCATAAGGTTTTAATATGATAACTGTGCTAGGCACTTGGTGAATTTGAAGCTCACCATACTGACTACTGGATGATATCTGGAGACAGTGTAATGTATGCACATTTATAGGGTCACAAAGTTGTCATTTTGAATAATTACCATGTTCTCATAATTATTCAGTCACTTATACGCTTTAGAAAATGTTATCGAAGTAGGGATATGTTGTAGAATCACCCAAATAAACTTTTCAATTTTTTTTGGATATATTATATACCCAAATATGTGAATAAATATATTACGCGGCAGGGATTAACGATTTAACCAAATTAGTCATATTTCCACCACTTGAATTTTTTTAAACTTTTAATATGTCATTGTGGGGACCTTTTAGAAACTGCATTGTGGTGAAATTTGTTTTGTTACAATTTGTTTGAGGTCAAAACATATTTTTCCTAGACTATAATTAGGTTTAGGTTGGATAACTGAATATAAATACCAGCATAGTGACAGTCACAATAATAAGTTACGGTGGTGGGGAAGGGAGGTGGAAGCTGAGCAACAATTTTATGCATTGTGTTAGTGACGACAGCCAAGAATGAAATGCGGCTCACAACGCTATACCATTTGGTCAGCTAAACCTCCGTTCTTTTCTTTTTCTTTAATCTTTTTCAATAAGGACTTAAAAACCGACGCAAAGAGATAAGGCTTTCGGCTATGGGAGTTACATAACCCACCGCCAGGACTTCTAAAATTATGCACAGCCCGGCTTAATCAAATTCTCACCTGTGCAGACTTTACGCTTTGCGAACATATCCACAAATAGAAAGATCGACACGCTCTTAATAAATCAGATTAAATGTTTTAATCGTTATATAGTGGACATAGGCGAGTATCGCCAAAAACTACATCCCGTAACAGTCCAATATTATCCTGAATTTTTCCCCCAAAGTCTTACTTTTGTCCTGCTGTTGGAAATAAAATGTGATCCTACTTTTTTCTTCATCTATGCTAGCTGCATTTGTCTATTGTGGAGAATGCTGAATAACAGCAATTTCAATAGTTAATTTGTTTAATTGTTATTCTGCTTTCTAACATGCATTTGGTCGGCTCTGTTTGATAAATGACTGCTTTTATGGTTTTACGCAAACACTGATGCGTTGTTTAATTTCCATACATGGACGTGGAATAAATGGGCTTTTTTCTTCAGGAGAAGGCAAACACTACTTTTAATTTCGGTGCATGATTTGAAAATCCTCTGGTGCTTTCTGTTTATACAAACACTCGGCATTAAAGTAACGAATTTCTATTGTTGTTTCTGCCTGGTATGACATTTGAAATGGGGTGACTGACGAATCCACTGTGATATAATATTATGTTTAGACGGGAACAAAAGGTTCCAAGGCACAAAATGACAAAGATACAAAAATATATCAAAGTTTGGAACAGAACCATTCCATTCGTGGTTTTCCTATTGCCTTCAGCGCAAAACATTACTGTTCCAAGATTTTGTTTACTTTTTTATAGCTACATGAATTAAATTACCTTCTTTGTCTAACATTAGTATACGTATATTTTTTGTACAGGCTCTAGGAGTGTACGGCACTTACAAATTAAAGGGGAAATATACCTTTTGCAGTTATCAAAAAAGTAACCAACCAAAATACTGTTGGGAAGCTTACTTGTTGTAAACATATCAATGGTTGTGCTGGCATGCTGTTATTTTGAAGAAAATAACAAAACAATGCTATTTCCAAATTTGCGTCTCAGAAACGCATTTTTCCGCAAATAGTGCGAGCAGGTGTTTGAACGGCGAACACGTTCAAGCTATACTATTGGTCTGTTCAGCATGTGACACGCAAGTAGCTGCATTCCGCTTTCTGATAACGTGCCCTTAACACAGTTTGTGATCGCAAATCAAATTGTGGCTCTAAACTAAAAACCTCATCAGGTTTTTTGTAAAGCAGCTTTCCTTATACTTTAAACGATACAAATGAACAACCATAATTGGTATACTGCCTCTTTAAATTTGCAAAATGTGGAATCAGCACTACAATCTCCATCTTGACTCTTTTACTGTACGAACCTCTAAGTATTACATTTTCACCAAGGACCACCAAATAACTTAATTCCCCAAAATGTATCGAAAATAAAAGGGGTCACAAACTGCATACACTTTGTACAATGTAATTTGACACACGTATGACTATTACATGTACTTTGCTCCTACTTTTCATATTTTGTTTTCATCTTGAAATTCCTTTGTTTGTTCAACAACTCCCAAATATAAAATTTCATTGAATATTTTGCATACACCCTAAAAACAGAAGGGCTGAAATAACAAAGTGGTATCCAACCAATGATATTGGTCAATTTAACAAACATATTGGTCAACAAAACTATTGTTTTTGTTAAAATTGACCAATATATTGGTTGGACACATATCTACCAATCTATTTGTTATTTTCAACCAATCTGTTTGTAGGGTGTAACAGTATGTAACAGTGTTGAAATAACACAATGAGGGGCTGGGTCACAGGAGTACTTCAGCTGTATACTTCAAAGAGCTACCGGGGATTAAGGTTAACAAAACAGGATCAAAGCTATCCTGCAAGTTTGACTTTAGAAATCTAGAACTCCATAAGCGTAACGTTACAATGTATATTTTAGATTTTTTGAGGAACAAAATGAGAACAATAGAAGAATCCGACAATAGAAGGATCGTTTAGATTTTCGCTTAATTCTAAATTGGCATTGGCAATTATCAAGGGGGGCCAAGCAAAAAAGTCAAATCTATGCCGAGCTGACGTTGCTTATCCATATGAAGCAAGATACATGTATAAGACGGAGGGAACCCCCTTCCCCCTCCTTTGTGGTGGTCATTGTGCTTTTGGAATGTTCTGGTTTCTCTTTTTAGGTTTTTAGGGGGGGGGGGGGGGGTGGTGGGGGGGGGGGGGGGGTTGGTGGGGGGGGGGGGGGGGGGGGTGTTGGTGGGGGGGGGGGGGGGGGGGTGCATTAGGTAACAATAGTCTAGAGAGTGTATATGTAGGGGGACTAAAGACAGAGTCACTTGGTGTGGGTATCTAGGTATTTGCGCTCGTGTTCCCCATGATTTTGGGGTACCAGCTGTGACATTCAAACATATGAATTTGGGTTATCTGGAATAAATATTTCCTCAAGTACTTAATTTCTCAGCTCCTTTATCATGTATATGTACATCACCAATAGGCAACATTGCCAAAAATAGACGTATTACTGTTATATCCATTTCTCACACGGGACCATAGAAAACTACATTGTCAACCTAACTATTTGGTGTCGCCCTAGTTATGTTGGTTTACTCCTTTAATAATAATAATAATAATAATAATAATAATAACATACAAAATAAAATAAAATGAAAAACGGCAATACGAATACAGGGGAAAACAGGTAATACAGGCAAAAACGGATTAATCAAGGTTTTGGAAAAGGTTTTGCACCATTTGTTGCAAATATGGACATTCTTAAGTGCTAAAAGCTACCGTAATTTGGATAGAATGAGGTCAAACTCTATCGAAGAAAAATGCCAATTTGGAAAAATATGAAAAATGAAATGAAAAATATGTTTCAAAGCATAATTAAACATTTACAACTTATGTTAGTGTCTCCTCCCATTCAGCAAGTTATGTTGGCAAAGTTTGAAAGTTTAGAACTTGCACAAAACAGGAGTGAAGTTAAATTAAATATACATGCCGCGTGTAACAGAAAAACCAATTATTTGTTATCCAAGTTACACGCGACTGTCGAAATTGATTATAGTCACAAAGTCAATAATGTTTGTACATTTGAAGGCGTTGAAAAAATGAAATTAACTTTGTTTAAGAATTCTTTACAAGTAAGTTTACTATTTTGTTCTTTACAAGATCGTCCTCAAAGACAAAATGGTTGTGTCTGTAAAACAAACATTATACAGAGACATACACGCACGATGCATAACATGGTTGGGAGGAGAAACTCAAAACCCCCTGCATTGTCTATGTTTTTGGTCTTTTGTCTCCCTTTTCCTTTTGTTTTTGTTCTCTGCGCCTTGAGCATTTCACTAAAAGGTAATACACAATATTTGCTTTTACTGTAATTTTCAGAAAAGAATGGGTTTGGGGGGTTAGTTTTGTATATAAGTTATTGCTACACTGAGTTGGCTTGTACCCGTTCATATCGAAGGCTAACAAAATAATCACAGACTACTACATGTTAATATGGTATATTCACTATATTGGTATATTTTAAAGAAGCCATTTTGTTTTCGAAGTTTTTTTCCAATTCTTGAAAATGACAGCACACCTGCATGGTGCCATAATTTTACAGGTTGCTAATTTGCCAACAGTTCAGTAAGGTTAAGGACGTAAGACTGGACTCGAGAAGGGACTTGAGAAGGGACTTGTGATGAGTCTTGCATAAACTTGAATACAACTCTCGAATATCGTACTATTAAAAGCATTCAGACTTTCCGATACTTGTTCAAGGGAGATGTATTCAAACAGCGGCAAATGACTGGAAAGTTTAAGTGACGCTGAATTTTCAACAGAGTGGATTGTACTTGCAAATGTCAGAAAGAAATGTTTAGACACTTGGATATGTCTTGGAGAAACACTAGTAAAAAAAAGAAAGGGCATTCCATAAAGGGCTGGGTCAACCAATTTGCCACTACAGGAAACCACGCATTCAGATCAAATAAACGCACTTCTCCCCCCCCCCCACCCCCATCCAACTCTGATGCGTTTATATTTTCCATCAAAGCAAATTGAATTTGTTCCACCTGCGGCGAGGGTAAGCTTCTGCAACAGTCTCCCCAAACACTAGAGCTTTATCCCACTGCGGGTTTCCATCAAATTGGCAACACAAAGAAAGCTCCGTTGAATCACCCAGCTTGTATAATCGATCTTCTCCGTTAGAACGGCTTGCCGAATGCTCGAACCGGTCCCCAGACTAAAGGCACAGCAAACACAATGCTTTCCTCGCTCGGCAAACGATAACATAGCAAACAGATTTGGCCAATACGACATGTTGACGCACCGGTTGACACGAGAAGCAATTTGTCAGTTTTAAAATTCCTAGGAAAACAAGGTTATGGTTTCCACCCGTCGGTTTCATAATGCGGCACGCCGAGCCGAGCCGTGCGTGTATAATTCATGTACAATGTACTCGGTTCAAGTCGGTTGACAATCGTGTTTATGTTGATAAATTAAACATTGTGGATGCAGTCCGATAATAAGAGAGACTAATTAAATGCAGGACACATTATTGGCATAGGTTCACTATTAGAAGAGATGATGACGGAACTTGTTTAACTGTACCAATTTTGACTACATGTACAGTGTTGGCTAGAATATTGAGCAGCTACATGTACGCTCGACAGAGGGAGAATCAATTTCATTCCACTGGAAAATTAAGCACATGCCATTGTTATAATTACTGTAATCCTTACACTGAAAAAAAACTGTGTTTAGCCGGTAAACACTTTTCTAAACTCTTTCTTGCTATCAGTTTGTAGACAGGTTTACATGCTAGACATGTTTAGCAGGAGGACGGATTATAAACAAACACATTTATTCTTTTGTATAAAAACCGGTATACTTTCAGTCAAAAAGTAAAAACAAACAAACACGAATACCCACCAATCAGATGATAGGGGTTTAATCAAAACCGGAATTCTAAATCCATCCATTTTATTTAAACATTATAGCAAAGTCAAATTTGTATTTGTTGTAGTTTAAATTGAATTCTGTCACCATACGGTACATGTTGCATCTCTCTTAGGTTTCCATGATTAATGGTGCAGTAGGAAGACCATTTACGTCATGATCATTTGTTTTTGTCGCTGGGCTTTATTTTATACATTGTCAGGTATTGTCAGGTCAGTGAACCATACTTGCATTTGAACAGTATTTTGCAATGGTTGGTTATAATTTTTGGATAGCTGCAAAATGTGTTAAGCTTTTAATATATCACCAATAAGGTGGACAAAAAAACAATAAGAAAACATATTTCAGTATCAAGAATGTACAAACTGCACACTTCGAGCGGTCCTTTATCTATGGAGCAACTGAATTGATACAGCAAAGTGCAAATGGCTTTGGCAAAATGCTCGTCTTGTTTTCACTTACTACGTTGGACTACTGTGATGATTGAGTACTGTGTCTGGGGGGATTTGATGGTTGTCATTGGATTCAGAGGGATTATTGTTGCTGATGACAAACCCGTTCTCACACTATACCGTTATAGGAAAGTTCAGGCAGATTTTTTTAAATATTTTTTTGACATGAAATCAGACGTTGGATCTCGAAGAAACATCTCTCTACCTGTGTCCAATTTCCTAAAACGTGTAAGCACATAAAACGTGTAAGCACATAAACTTGCTCAGCACCCAAACAAGTATTGCCTATTGGAAACAGGTTACCTTCCATACCAGCCTTAAACAATATACATCACCTTTGTTTGTGCCAAAGATGAATTGTCATGCCAAGCAGTTACATTTTTAGAACGATTCTCGGTCACCTGGGAAGGACATTAACGTGAAGGACGTGTAATACTGGGTTTTGTAGATTTTTTTTTTCTTTTTCTGTGAGACTATTAGGTTTTTTTAAATTCTAATGGAGTGCTTTTGCAAGAAGGTATAGCACAGAGAAACCGGTTTATGCAGGCATACTTCAAGAAATGATCAGTATATCAGTGGAGTATCATTGGATTTTAGGTGTGTGGCTGGTCTGCAGAGATAAGTCTGTATAATTTATGATGTGCTGGTATGCCAGCGGTGTGGTTGCGTAACTATCCTGCCCATGAGCGTAAATCTTAATTTAAGTATTTTTTCTAGTGATATACGCTTCATGGGAGGTCAGTTCAGGCCACATTTTTGTCTGCGAGATTGCAGTCTGTAGGAATGGGGGGTGGGGGGGGGGGGGGGGGGGTGTTTCGTGTACAAGTTTCAAAAGAACCCCTCCGTGCTTTTCGTTATTTTTTTGAGACGCGGAAAAGGTTCTGCTGACAAGTATCATATGGATTGTATTTGTGACTGGTCTGCAGAGATATATCTGTAATTGTACGTTAACTAGTGGGTATGCTAGAAAGTGGTTGTTTAACTGGTCTCTCCAGAGCGTAATTCTTAACTCTTTTTTTTCCTTTTTGTGTAAGACACGCATCTGGGGGTCAGTTGTAGCCACATTATCTCTGCTAGATGACAGTCTGTGGTTGGAGTTCGTGGATGGGAAAATACATCAAACGTCTGCAGGCCAATTTGGTTAGACATTCCCTAAAAGCAGGAGTTTCAAACCCTGTCTCTAGTTTGGGGGACACGATGACTGGTTTGTGTATTGCAACAGTGGTCCCTTTGTTTTTAGTTCACACAGTGATTGATTATTACCGGTGATAATATGCCGTCCCCTCTTTTTTCCCCTTTTTTGGAAGGGGAGCAGGGCATATTTTCTGTGCTATATCATGCACGTCATCAGTCACCATCTTATATAGTTCATTTTCCTTTCCTTGTTTTTATTTGTGTGTCGGTTTATATGACACGTGGCAAGGACAAATACCGGGTTTTTTTTTGTGTTTTTTTTTGGGGGGTGTCTTGACTTATTTATTTTGTTTTAGTCTTGAGATCCATTTCTTTGATCATTGTTTTGTTCTTCCAATAGTCCCAATAGAATTTGCAAATTCTCCTCATCAAGATTTTGTTCCTCTTGGTTGGATTGTGGAGATGCTTTAGTCCTAGATCGAACAAGTTCATCTTTTATGTTTTTGTGCCGTTTGTATGCCAGGATGGGTTGGGTATCAAATATCCTATTTAGATATTCGTTTTCACTAATCAAGGGCCAGTGTTTAAGAATAGCCCGTTTGAGGGCTGGGTGCGCGACATGTGGGTAGTATGGTAGGACGAACACCAGTGGGATTTTTTTTTTTTTTTTTCACGCTTAGGGTCCGCGGGAGTCTTGCCCCTTTGAGAAAGGAGGGCTAGGTCTTCGTTTGTGTATCCGCGCTTTTGAAGTTTGTCTTTGAAGAATTCAACCCTCTCCTCAAAGTCTTTTAAATGGGTACATATATGTTTGTATCTGGTCACTTCGCCCTTGATTAATCTGCCAAATACCGACATAGGGTGTGCTGAATCTCGAGCTAGGTACCAGAAAATGGCACCATGACTCAAATTTCATCTACGGCTATAAGCTTTGTATTCTTGCATAGAAAACAAAATGTTCATGAATTGGGTTAGTATTTTACAGTCCAGCTGTAGCGTGCAAAGAGAATACATTGAAAACCCTATGTAAAATATAGCAATTTATGACGTCATACTTAATTTGCATAAAAGTACACTTATTAGTGCTCCGAAAAAATGGCACCATGACTCAAATTTCATCTACGGCTTTAAGCTTTGTATTCCTGCAAAGAAAACAACATGTTCATGAATAGGGTTAGTATTTTACAGTCAAGATGTAGCGTGCAAAGAGAATACATTAAAAACCCTATGTAAAATATAGCAATTTATGACGTCATACTTAATTTGCATAAAAGTACACTTATATGTGCTCCGAAAAAATGGCACCAAGACTCAAATTGTATCTATGGCTATAAGCTTTGTATTCCTGCAAAGAAAACAAAATGTTCATGAATGACAATGGCTGCAAGACTATATGACTAGTTGAATGACAACCAATATATTGGTTATTCATAAATACCTGGGACAGTTTAGGCATTCCTATTGGTCGAGAGCCCGTCACGTGGCCGGTATTAAACGGATGATAAAGACATGGCTGGAAGTGTTTAAAACCAGCTGGCAACAAAGCGATGCCGCATAATACCGGTTTACCCGTTTCCATGGATCACTTTTTTCCCAATTCATCTCTAATAGTAAGAGCGGGTAGTGTTGGGTGCGTACAGCTCAACACCCTGGGAACGAAGTTGCCAATGGCAGTAATAGTTTATACGTTTATAGTAAATACGCTTTATTGCATGTATAGTGTAGAGCGACAGAGGCGGAAACATGTCATTTGACACTAACATAATGGCAAAACACCGAAATTTACTTGCGACAATTTTCCAGGATTTTCGGGGCTTTTTTGGCTGAATTTTACAAACAATGTATTTATGAATGGGAATAAATGTGTGTTCGGTCGGTATTAATCACTCTGTTTAATACCGCTTGGAGTCTGGGTGCTGATAATTACCCTCGCCTTCAGCTCGGGTAATTATCAGCACCCAGACTAGTCTTGGTGCAAGACGTCCCTGCTATCACTCCACCAACCGCTATCACCCATGAACCGCTATCACAGGAACGTCTTGGGAATCTTGTGGTGAAAGAGGGCGTGGTCTTACAAACAAGAAATGCATAATTCAACAAACGGCAATAAAATATTAGCGTACGCGCAATAACAGCAATAAGTGCATTGATAATAAGCTGTACAGAATGGTACCGTTCCGCTGAAGTCTACGCATACAACGTGAACTAAATCATGCAGACGTGCAGGTACTAGGTAGACTCATGACTTGAATGATTTATCGCACGCGCTCATCGGTATACAAGCTACGTCATAATGTATGCATACGCACACTGAATTCTGCTCGGAATTTCCCGAGCAGAATTCACAAGATTCCCAAGACGTTCCTGTGATAGCGGTTCGTGGGTGATAGCGGTTGGTGGAGTGATAGCGCCCTCTATTAGCGGAAATGTGTGGAAATACAAAACAGGGACGTCTTGCACCAAGACTACACCCAGACTCCAAGAGGTATTAAACAGAGTGATTAAAACCTCTCGAACACACATTTATTCCCTTATTAATAACCAATAGATTGGTTAATACATTGGTTACAAGCTCAACCAATAGAACTGGTTGAAGGACAACCAATATATTGGTTATAAATGAACAATAGATTGGTTAATACCTTCAACCAATATGACTGGTTGACGGAAGCAACGCAGGGGTTACGCTTTAACCAACACATTGGTTAAAAACAACCAATATGGGGTCAACCAATTAGAATGGTTGGTCTTTTAACCAATCTGTTTTTAGAGTGTACATGTATGTGTCTAATCTTATCTCAAAATACATTTGTCTAGTACAGAATCATTTACTGCACGTTTCTATGGGAAAACATTAATTAGCGCTTTACCTCAAGACACAATTTGAGTCCACATACTACCAAGACTGAGGTGTTACATGGAGTCTGTTCTACCATCCTATGTAGTCAAACCTGATGTAGTGGGTGTTGCACCAACTCCTCAATTATAGGATTTTGGGGACTTTGCTCTTGACTATTAATATTTGTTTGACCATCTGTACATTCCAGAACTCTTTGATGCTGAAATGATGCATTTGGGTCGGAAGATCTTACACGCCAACCACTCGGCACTGGCCCAGCATTATGCTAAAACTGGCTGTCTCAGAGGTTTACGGGCTGACATGTGGGCTAGCATGCTGGGCGTCGCCACTGATGACATTGTGAGTACTGGTTTATTTTTATTAACAGTAGGAGTGCACTTTGAAGGAGTGCACAGTAAGAAAGTGAGAAAAGGGAAACTGATATAGACGAAGAAACGAACGAACGAGCAAACAAACAAAACAAACAAAAACAAAGCGATTTAACTCATCCGATTTTATCAAGATCGGTCAAATTAGAGCCACAATTTTGTTGGAAAATGTCCATCATCTTGGAAAAAATTTGTAATTAAAAAAAAAATATATATATATTTTTTGTTTGTAAAAGGATTCAACTTCGGAGAGTGCTCTACTTTACAAAAGGAGCGATACAAAATCAATCAAAAACTAGGATAGGTTTTAGTTCACCATATTTTATTCAGACAAATCTGTTTCGTGGATACCTCCACTCGTCAGGGAATATTATTGTAATAATATTATTGTAATAATATTATTGTAATAATATTATTATTGTAATAATATTATTATTGTAATAATATTATTATTGTAATAATATTATTACAATAATATTCCCTGACGAGTGGAGGTATCCACGAAACAGATTTGTCTGAATAAAATATGGTGAACTAAAACCTATCCTAGTTTTTGATTGATTTTATATATATTTGTTTTCATCGAATTACTCATACCCACAAATCCTAATATACATGTACATGTATGTATGAGGGTCTGTAGTTCCTTTTGGCTGTTCAATGCAAACATATAATAATAAGAATAATAAAAAATAAAAACAAAACCCAATTGCGATTTAGGTAAGCAAATGGCACCATTGAAGTATTGAATTCTTCATACCTCGAAACGGGGGTAAATATCCAATGGTCCGTACGACGAAAACCGCATAAATCACTAGAAATGAATTTTAAAAAAAAACCCAAAAACTCAAAGTGCTTTCACAGTACATGCACAATCGCTTAGACATTTTTTTACGCAAAAACGTGATCTTGAATGTAAAACTAATCAAAAGGTATATTTGTGTGTGAGGTTTACCACCCTAAAGTTGTAGGAGGCTGTATGAGGGCTTTTCCTCACTGTTTTACCATTTCTTGCTGTCTTTAATTTCTATTTTTTGATTATATTCAAATATTAGAGCATCCTTTGCACATGCCGAATATACAAAATCAAATAGCTTTGTGCCAATTTGAAAATTCAAGAAGAACAAAAACTGTACGGGTACACACAAAATGTGGTGTTACTAGTGTTAATGCGTTTTGCACGTACGTAAGACGGTCATTAAGCTGTTGGCCAATGAAAAGCTCTGCTTTGCTGACTCCGCCCCAAGCTCCAACCCCATCCGCACGTCGACATTTATAGATTTCACAACGAGTTCGGTAGCCGATTGTTTAATTTCTTTTTACTCGTGGATTTGAAACAATGGAGATTAACAACACACTACCTTCTATTACTTTAATGGTTTTCCGGCAATAAGAACTATTATAGTCTAGGCATATTTTTAAAAAAGAGGCTCATTTAGGGCAGTAAGAGGCATTTTGGAGTAGAAGTTTGGGGTGATGAATCCGAAAATGATGGTTACCAAGCTGGATTTGTAGTGAACATTTGCCTAAGGGAGCGTCTCAAAAGTTCGGATCGCTTGGAACGTCCAAATGAGAACACATCACCGTTCCGCCGGGCATACTCCGTGTCCCCGCTGGATCGCGGGCATATCCCCATTTGGACGTTCCACCGCGGGCGCTGTTGCCGCATGTTCCCAGGCAAAAAAATCTACGCATTCCCATTTGGACGGTTGCACGGTTTTATCCATTTGGGTACTCGGCCTGTATGCGAACCTGTAATTTCTAACAAAATGGCGTCTCGATATTGTAGGACGTCGCTGGTGAATCCCTTTGATAAAGTTAACACTATGAATACACAACAACCGTTTTGAAGAGGGATTGGGATTTACGTTTAAAATAATAAAATAATAATAACAAATGCAAGTGTTTTGACGTATCCCAGGTGTACGACCGTCGGCAGGATGGAAGGTAACGATTTGCCTGAACTACAAAAATATCTGATTATCCAGACTTAAAAAGCATGATTATCCAGACTCATGAACACATTTAAAACAATCTCAGTCATTGGTCACCACTTAACTGCAGTTTAAAATGACACTACATCTGTGATGTGTGGAAATTACGTAAAATATAATTACCCTCCAAGTACTATGAAATAACGTTCATTAAAGGTAGTCTTAATGTGAGGAATTAGCGGCGAGCGTGAGTCACGTAACGGAACACTATAGACTTTATTATTCTTACAATATTGACAACATATTTAAAAGTAGTTGAATTGTTTCAGACTGGTTAAAAACATCTATTTATGAACCTACCTTGCCGTCTGTTGTTCTTTGTTTACTCTTTGAAGTCAACGCAACTCCGGCAATGGAGCGCAAACACAAACATGCACGCAATCGGGCACAAAGCAGACAATGTGCGAATGTTCCCAATTGGACGTTCAGGCAGATCGTTCCCGTTGGAACGTTCCCACGGGAATGGTCAAAATATCATGCCGCCGTATCCCAACGGGCATGCGGACGCGGTCCACCGAAAAAGGAACGTTCAACTGGGAACGTTCCGTTTTGACGGGAACGTTCCCGACTTTTGAGACGCTCCCTAACTTGCATACATCTTTAATACCTGTCGTGTAATATATTTGTTCCCATATTTGGATATATATATATATTGGTTTTTTTGCAAAGTTTTTTTGGTGATTTTACTTACAGTTCCTTACTTCACTAACATTTTTTAAAGCATAAGTGACTGAATAATTATGAGGACATAGTAACGATTAAAATAGCTAAGAATTATACCCTTAAGTTGCTCGCCGCCTTTTCTCCAGAAATCATCAATTAGTCTTGCCAAACCTCAGTATTGATTTATAGCTTTAAACTCACTAAGTGGCATACTGGCACAGTTACCATATTCAAACCTTATGGGAAATCATATGAACAATGATAACATTGTAATATTTAGCCATGCAAACAAAAATGGGGAAAATTTGGTGTCCGTAAATTGGGCTAAAAAGTGGTAAAAATTTAAGGAAATCACTGAAATTATGTGTAAGAAAACATTTTGACGTTGACATAATTATAAGCAATAATACCCTTATTTTGGGGATTTCCTTGAGCTTGTTTAAGTCTCCCACGTTAGGCAGCCCTTCACGGACCTTTTTGCCCAATTTACAGACATCTCATTTTTGCCTGTTTTTGTTTGCTGGGCTAAATATCAAAATCTTGCCATTGTTCATATGATTTTCCATAAGGGTTTAATACTTGGTGATTTTAAAGCTCATCCAGACTGACGTTTGGCAAGACTACCCGATGATATAAATTGTATGGAGACAAGGTACATTGTAAAAGCGCGCAACTTTAGGATATAATAATTAGCCATTTTGGATCATTACTATGTTCTCATAATTTCAGAAAATGTTATTAAAGTAAAAATACGTAAGTAAGTTCACCAAAATATACTTTTCAACAAATAACAGCTTTAAACAAATACCCCAATATGTGAACAAATATGGGCTCCTGGGCTAATATTAATTAATAGGCCCTAAGGGATCTTCATGCCGAATATGGTGCTTTTATCCACCTGGTAACGATAATCCCCTAATACATTAAGCTACCTGACTAAAAAGCGTACATAAAGGATTGTGAGTTTTTTCAAATGATACATGTACGTCGTGTATACAAATGTAAAGTAAAAGACGTACCTAAAAGTCTTTTGTCTTGTAAATATTTGAACCAATTGAAAGAAGCGTGTTTCTTTTTATAATTCTTTTTGGCGGGCACGTCGTCCTTGCGTACGCAATGTAAATGTAAAAAATGTACATACACGAGACGTACAGCCCGTGTGCCTATACTACATACATCAGTGGACGCTACCAAACATACTCTTCTAGTTTGTTGCCTGTTGGATCGATCGATCCCACCCATCTTTCCCCCCTATAGTTGTATTGATATTGTCATTGAATGGCGATGGTCATCTCGATCGATCCAACCTTGCAAGTTGAAGGACATAACTGTGTAAATTGGAATAATGTCTTTTTTTGGAGACATCTACATGTATTCGCCAAAATGGCAACAAATACATTTTGGTCATTATCAGCCTTGCTGCCATCATAATTGTTGCATTGGTGTCTGTGGTCCCAGTGGTCCTCTATGTTTGTATTTTAGATTTTCTCCTGAAATACTTTTTCTGACGTTTCAACTGCTGGCTCTTCGCGTTCAACGTCTATTAACTCCTCGATGTCGGTTTCTATTGGGATAAATATACATGGCGTGAGTATATTTATATTGCCGGTTGAAGGACATCTAACTGTGTAAATTGGGTTAATGTCTTTTTTTGAGACAATGATATAGGGGCTGTCTTCCCATCTACTCGCTAAATTTTGTGTTCTTTTGATATGTTTATTCTGCACATGAACATGGTCTCCAAGCTTAAGTGGGGCATCATGAATTGTGTTGTTGTACAGGTGTTTCTTTTTGAGTTGGACTTGTTTTGTGAGGTTGCTGGTCGTCTTGTATGATGATATCAAGCGTCGTTTTAGATTATGCACATAATAGTCGTAGTCTGGAATGGATGTATGTCGTCATCATCTCTTTCGATTCCGAACATCAGATCTACGGGAAGGTTGAGATGGCGACCAAACAAGAGCAGAAATGGAGAGCACGTGGTGTCGTGGCTCGTGGCGTTCTGCGCCGACATACTGTTTCTAGTTATTCTTCTATTTCGTGTCAAGCGTTCCCAGCATATTCAGCAATGTGTGGTTAAAACGCCCAGTTTGGCCATTTTCTTGTCAATGATTATGGGGTGGTTCTGCTTTTATTTATACTAGTGGATACTTTGCAGCTCTCTTGGATAGATTGTCCTTCAAAGTTTCGACCTTGGTCAGCGTGTACACGTGTTGAAAATCCGTAGTGCTGGGTGCAGTTCTCCCATAGTACTCTTGCAAGAATTTCAGCTTTCTGGTCCAGTGTTGGGAAGGCTTGGACATATTTGTGACCTGTCAACACAAAATGAGCATAAAGTCGCACGGAGTGATTTCCCAGTACGGCCAGTCAAAGTCAAAATTTGAAGGGGTGGTCGATTTTAAGATTATGTTTTTTTCAAGACTAAATCCCCAACAATCAATTCCCAATTTTTCAGGACAATCAGATAAAAACAAAATTAGTTTTTGAGACAATTTTGACTATGCCTTTCTATGCCTTTCACACAATTTCTCGAAGAAATGCCCGTTTTCTCATAATCTCTGTATTAAGACTCCAGACTAAAAATTTAAAATAAAAAAGATATTGAGTATCAAACCTCCAAGTGTTATATACCATTGGAAAGCTCTGTTTCCACAGAATTCAGAAATACCCATATCTCAATTTTTTAATTTGCCGACTTTACGCTCATTTTGTGATGACAGGTCACATTTGGTTAAGTGTTACGTGAATACTAAGATGTTTTCATGTCCGCCTTTACAGCGTTCCGATTGTAGACTATGATCGTGGACTGTGATGTTTCATGAAGGCAACATGTTTGGCATTGTTTGCAGTGCTTCTTGATGTCCTAAGTAATTCCTGGCCAAATGACACTTCATTTTATCATATCTAACGTCCTGTTGTAGCCAAGATGGCCGATGTTATCATGAAGACCAGTCATTGTAGTGTCTCTGTAGCAACGGCTTGCTTGTTGCCTATAGTAACTATACCGGACAATGAGCAGCAGATAAAGCGTCAATATGTGAATGCGAAGTAAGAGGGAGGTCTCCACAGATCGCCTGGACTATATCACTGGGAATTGTCACTGTCTCACATCGGTTGGAAGCTGACAAATCTGGCTGCGGGATTCTAGAAAGCGCATCCGTCGCCAAGTTGCTCTTTCCTGGTTCGTACTGGACAGTAACCTCAACTGAGAAAGGGCGGCAACCCATCTTTGGCCCGTTGCGTCAAGCTTTGCCATTGTTGGAACATAGATTAGTGGATTTGTGGCCCAGCAGGTAGTCTTTCAACTTATCAGTCGCATCCAATTTTAACTCTTTAACACATCCAAGGAACTCTAGCTTGTGTGTGGGATACCTAGTCTCTGCTTGATTCAGACCTCTGCTGGCATATGCAATGTCTCTCCCTTGACCTTGCATCTGGCTGATAATGGCACCAAGACCAGTACCTGATGCATCTGTCTAAAGAATTAACGGCTGAGTGTAGTTGGCAAATGCATGGATTGGTGCTGATGTCATCAAATTATTCAGTATCTCAAATGAGCTTTGGCACTCACTAATCTGTCCATACAAATTGGGAAAGTGACGTAGACCTTGTGTTTTTGCCGTTCTTTTTTTCTAATTGGGTCTCCAGCCGTGAGTTTATATAGTGGCGAGACGATGTTTGAGTATATCGCATGTAATATCTTGTGAAGCCCAGACACCGAAGGAGTTCCTTCCGGTTTATCGGTGTCTTCCATTCCTTCACCTGCTAAAACTCTGTCATTGTCAGTTGTTATTCCTGATGCAGACACTATGCGGCCAAGATGTTTACCTCTTTTCGAAGGAGATGACATTTGTAAGGTTTCAACTTCAAACCGTGATGTCTTAGACATGAACATTATTTCTCCAAGCGTTGTACGTGCTATGCGAATGTTGAGGAAAATACAATGATATTGCCAAGGTACAGTAGCACGGTGAAATAAATGAGGTCTACTACACAGGATGCTCGTCTATCAGCGGTATTGTGTGCTTTACAGTATAGAGGTTCGGCTAAAATCAAGAGGATCTGTATAGAAAAGACATATGTGGTTTTGATGGAGATACATTAAAACTTGCCTTTTTATTTTGGAGATCTGGAAAAGACAGTGAATCTTTAACACTCAATGTGTCGAATTCATCATTTTGTTGGTTGAAATCTAAACTTTTAAAGAGTAGTCACTGACCGCACACTTATAATGTTAATTCAACACTTTAGTTTTAAGCGTGTAGCCGTGTACCAACCGAGCTTATAGTTATTGCCATATGTGGGAGTTTGTAAGCGTTTTAACAGTTTCGATCGAGTACAGAGGCACACATTCTCTCAGGAAATTAAAACAAAAATTCAACTTGAATTCTGCCTCTCAGAATTTGCAATGCTAATCGAATTTATCCCGAAATTAAATCCAGCACATAATTTCGACTCACCAGCATCATTCAAGCGCAAATCAACCCCGCTGTAACCTTGTCGCGCCGTGGCAAAATGATTCGCTGGGGATCGACACCCAAGACGTGGAGAGTATATTATTGCCTTTCTGGTTTACTAACTCTTTCTGGCAAATAAAACCCGTGGATTCTATACCTTCAAATCACATTAGCCTTTTATTATTATACCACATACTCTCTTTTTCTTCTAGGTGGGCATTCTTACAGGGAGGAGTAACGTTGATGGCCTAATTACTTTAAAATTGAGCTGGCCTGACGAACAATATCTTCGGGCTTCTGGTCATCGCTGCATTAAAGACAATTTATTGGAAAGATCTGCTGTGCTTATTATTATTATTATTATTATTATTATTATTATTCGAAACGTTTATTTCCAAACTTTTCACAAGCAAGTTAGGTTAGATTTTTAAATAAACAAAAAGAAATATGCGTAACTATTAATATTAAAAGCACAAAATCTGAAACAATAAACTAGATATTATTGAAGGGAGTGAACAGTTTGGGGCTGTTCAAATAAACCGAGGCTTGTAGAGAACTGCCTGACACAGACAATCATAAGACAGGCAATATACAAACGATAGGAATTAACACGAACGAACGGACAAAGAACAAAGAAGACAAAACAAAACAAAACAATGGATGAGACAGTGGAGACTGAGACAGGGAGACAATTCCAATAAAGATAACAAGTTAGATATAGATTTCACATTGACACCATGCAGCAGAGCAGAGTAGAGCTAAGGAGGGAAGCTACGTTACATATTGTGACAGGAGCGCCTTTTTGTAAGACGATTTAAAACGACCCACAGACGACATTGTTCTAATATCATTGTCAATGGAGTTCCATAAACGAGAACCATAGAAACGGAGAGTAGATGCAGAATATAAGGTGCGGGTGAATGGAACATATAAATTGTGTCGGGATCTGGTGTTATATACGTGTATGCTTTGGACTGATGAGAAGAATGACGAGAAACTGTTGGGGAGAAGATTGCGTGCAAATTTGTACATGAATATCGCTGTGTGAAATTTCGTCAAGTCATTAAGAGTGAGAGTACGTAGCCTTGAAAATAAAGGTGCAGAGTGCTCCCGATAGTGTGAGTTAGTGCAAATACGAATACATGTACCGGTAGCTCTTTTTTGCGTAATGTATAAAGAGTACAGCTTATTAGAGGACTTGTTTGACCAAACAATATTACAATAGTTTAAGTAAGGGAGAATAAGTGAATTATAAAGCAAGAACAGGCATCCAGAGGGAAGCCATAAACGAAGTTTGGACAGAACACCGGTATTATGATCATTCTCATGAGAGGATTATTACTGTTATTCCTATTACATGTAGGTGTTTTTTCGTTCTGTTTTATACAACACCTGAATAGGTCCTCTGATTGGTCAAAGCACGACCGTGCAATAGAAGTTCTATTCAGCGTTGAATAGAACCATTGAATAGAACTCTTTGTTTTGGCGGTGCGGCCACCGTGCGATGGAACAAATAATTCAATGCACGTGATAAATGATCCACCAATCAGATGACGGGGATTCAGGTGTTGTATGAAATTGAACATTCCATCTGTCACCTCATAACATTATTTTTACCATTGCACTTGCCAACGTTTACTACATTTAATTGTTGCTGTCCTTCCATTCACTTACGCATTTTTGTCGGGAATATATCTATGTCTACCAAAAATGCTTAACAAAATGTGATTACCGTACATTGTTGGGAACATCCCTATTGTTTTGAAGCACGTTTCACACTTACTTGACCCCAAATGCCGGCAAATTGGGACGTGTACATCACTTGCCAACCATCATCTAAAGTACTCGCCGGCAGACTTTCACCCATTGCCGTTATCTACCCGAGCAATTATCAGCACCTTTCTTTTTTAATTTCCCAGTCAAACTTTCCATCCTCATGTTCAAGTCTCCCCTCACCCCGTCTACGACCTCGGGCAGTTTTTAATATCACCGCAGCTCCGAATTTTTTTTCATCATACAATCAGAGCCAGGGCTTGACATTTGCTACCTTTTAAAGGGGGCTTTGCGCGCCATCGTAACAAACACTGCAATGACCCTGTTGCGGACCAATGACCAATTCTGTATCTCCCTATAATGTTATTAAATACAGGTTATCTGCAAGTTTTGTGGGAAAAAATGTATAACTTCTACATACATGTACTTTCATGGATTTTAATAAGAGTTTTGTTCAGGTAACTTAGCAACGGTTGCTACAGGCGTGGTCCGCCATTAGCTCGGTCAAACTATCACATGTGGTTAGAAACGTGTACACAAACAAATGGCTTCGGTACGAAAAAGCACCGTATTTCACAATCAAAATACGGCTTTATGGAGTTTTAAAAATTGTCAAAAATATGCATGAAATGTTCATGAAATATGTAAATAACACGCTGGTACTCGGATTACGACATCATTTTTCCCGTTAAATACCAAAACAAATCTCGAAAATGAGAATTACCGCTGAACTCGTGTGACGTGAACGGCGGGAATGTCAAGAAGAAACAAGGTCAAGGACAGTGCAGTCTCAGGTACGATAGGGGCCTATGTAGAGTTAATAGTAATGCTCTACATGTATAACAGTCTATTAATTAGGCTATGGTTTAATCCTGTTGTGACAAAATACGCGATTTATTTCAGTACCGGTACGTAGTGACTTACCAAGGAACACTTACATGTACACCGTCCATATAAATTGACATGCATGCATGCTTCATTTCCCCCAACTGCAACTTAACCATCCTCCATGTACTGTTCATACCGTTTCTTAAAATAATGGTCATCCATTTAGTTCGCCCGCTAGCTTACTAGTAGTAATTTTGTCCCCGCCTAAAGTTTAAATCAACATTTTCGTTGTACGTGTTCTACGCCTAGCCTACACGTACATGTACTGTACATGTACATGTACATGTGTGCAACTTGACCGAGGTAATGGCGTCGCCATGCCGTTGCTAAGGTGGGCGGGGCTTATGGTAAAATCCAGATCGGTCCATTACAGGATATATAGTAGTAAAAATGTTGTATCCTACTTGTACTCCTAAACGAAAGGCGAGTGCATCTGAAGCTGTCAACAGTTTAACGTGGTGCACCCTAGTGGGAGATTTGTTACGTCGGAACACATATATTTCAAAATATCCCTTGTCATGTATTTACAATAACCTTATAAAAAAACACGTGTGTTTCGTTTTGTGGTCACTTTAATATGCAGGGAAGTTTTGTACAATAAATCTTGCAACATGACAAAAAGATGTTAATCGGATCCTCAATGTTTTTATTAAATGTTCAATTTTTCAGGAAACCAATGTTCGAGTGGTACAAAACTTAATTGCCGAATTCTCAGTCCAAAATCCAAGACGAATTTCGAAGTAAATATTCAAATAATTCGGTCGATAAATGTACAATGTAAGTTCACTTTTCACACCCAAAAACATTGGGACCGTGTGCACAGATGTATAAACACTGGTAATAACATTGGGTTATTAATTGTGTTAGCTCAGTCATGCTCAGTCCCAGTAGCAGGACCCAATAGTCCCGAAATGCTGCTGACCCCGTCAATAAGGTATCTGTATCCCGAAAGTTGCACATGTACGTGTAAGTTTTTCGCGTATAAGTTACCTTTATTTAACTAGCCCAGATCATTCCAATATAGCCAAGGCAATGTGTGCATCTGCATGTGTGACACGTACAGTACTCGCTTCACTTCGTAATAAAGAGTCATCCGCCGTTTGATTGATGCCCTGTCTTGGCGACAGTTCGTGGCGTGCTCGCAGTACCATTCCCGGCCCCCGCTAGTTGGTGTTTACCTTTGCGGGCTCCCGTTGTTTCGTGGCACTCCTACTGGCTTTCCTTGAAACGAAATAAATTGACTGCTTAGTGTTATCATCGCTCGATCTAAGAATGATTGAGTGTCTGACAAATTCCCTATAGATTTCTTGAAAACCCCTAGTGGGTTGGAAAGCAGTAACAAAATCGAATCAAATTATGCGATCAACTTGTCCCCCCGCGCTCCAAAAAAGTTGTTCTATGAGGGCAAAACAGCGCGCATGTGGGACTTATTTTTGTTTTAAGTGACACAAATTATGGACTTAAAAACACATGTAACTCAAACTACACACAACGGGATGAGCACTCACGACTTTAAATGAAACAACTATCCAGGGGGCGAGTCGGCCAGGGGGCGAGTCGGCCAGGGGGCGAGTCGGCCAGGGGGCGAGTCGGCCAGGGGGCGAGTCGGCCAGGGGGCGAGTCGGCCAGGGGGCGAGTCGGCCAGGGGGCGAGTCGGCCAGGGGGCGAGTCGGCCAGGGGGCGAGTCGGCCAGGGGGCGAGTCGGCCAGGGGGCGAGTCGGCCAGGGGGCGAGTCGGCCAGGGGGCGAGTCGGCCAGGGGGCGAGTCGGCCAGGGGGCGAGTCGGCCAGGGGGCGAGTCGGCCAGGGGGCGAGTCGGGGGCGAGTTGACCTGACACCGCTCGATCTGCCCCTGCCACGCATACTATTATGTGCAAATAACAAACGATGAATGGGGTTTACCCGTAGTGCAGTCTATGCATGTTTTACGGTCTTTGAGTGAGCACCGTTGATTGTCGCAGTTAATCGCTTCGTGGCAACTGGCGGATTGCAATTATTACCCCGGGTTGCGAAAATAAACTGATTGATTGTAAACCAAGTTATTTTTTTTCTTTATAAATAAACTACAATCTGGAATTATTTACAAATTACAATAAATTGACTGCCAATGATATTTTGGACTTCATGAATTGAGAAACCTTTAAGTTTATCATAGGAGAAAATGCTAAAACGCATGTTTTGTTTTTTAAGTTGGTCTACAAATTGTAAAGCAACACTGTGCCATTCTGATACTGAGATTATTAAATTGACAGTTTTAGGTTTTTCGGTTATTCAGAACAAATGTGCTTAATTTTCTTTTTTTTGTTCGCATGATTTGTGTTTCATTTGCACGCGCGTGTGGCGTTGCATTCATAATTACGTGACGAAAAAACAACTTGACCAATGAGTCAGCGATTATGCATGTTACGTCACGCGTTTATACGCGCAACGTCACACGCGCATGCAAATGCCACGCAATCCTGCTCGGAATTGTTCAGAGCGATTATGTCAGTTAGCCAAGACGTCCTATTCGAAGGTCATGGCGTGGTCTACGGCGTACGTTATAGGGCGCCCACATCAGCGGCCTACGCGCGCTGTATACCGCAATCAGCACATATTGCAACCACGACTAGTCTTTTCCAAGCAATCACCGTGACACTATAGAATTTCGCATTTCAAGTGCAAATACATGTAACATTGACAGGGTTGTTATTTGTTTTATCTATATATTCGCTACCCGGTACCATGTGAAGACACAAAAACAATGGAAACTAGGCAATGTTATGGGTTAGGATCAGGCTTGGGCGGTTCAAAATGTCTGGAGCCGATTCCGGTTTTCAAAACAACACGGTACGAGTCCGTACACGTCGTACGTTCACTGTGGAATTGGCCTCCGCAAATCGGCTCCTATATGAACGTCAATGCTAGGCTCCCACTGTCGTGCGATCCGTTACGAACGCTGATCGTGGAATTTTCGTTTTCTTTTCTGAAATTTCACGTTTTGATACCAGTTGATGCGAATCGATATGTTCTGGTACGATTTGGTGCGCTTGGATGCGATATAGTTACGATTGGTCAATTTCAGGTGACACGATCTGTCACGATCTGGTCTCCCGTTCAAATACGATCAGATACCTTCCCATAGGATTGCCCCGAATGAGCCCCCGATTGGGTCCCGATCTGACACGATCAGCACAATCGGGGTCCCCGATTTGGACGATCTGGTACATACCGATACGTTCCGATACGTTCCGATACGTTCCGATACGTTCCGATACGATCATCACGAACTGATGTGCTCCGTTGCGTTCACGATCGGGTTCGAGAGTGATCACGATTTGAGCCACGATTGGACCCTGACGGATACAGCCCGACTGACCATGGACTTCATTGTTTCTTGAACTTCTACAGAGTGAAGACTACAACCCACAATCAGATCGCAGCACATCTCAACAGAGGTGGTGTCCAAGGTTGATCCCGATTACCACGATTCCGAAGCACGATTATACACTCTTAAAAATTCCGGGTCAGATTTGACCCGGAATGGGTCAAATCTGACCCGGAATCCGGGTTCTATTTGGCGCGACCAATTCCGGGTCAGAATGACCCGGAAAGTTTGGTAAATTTTTTTGACTCAAAATGGGGTCATTTCAACTGACCCTATTAGGGGTTAAGAAATACACTAATGAACCCGACATTGGTCAACTAAAATGACCCTGAATTTCGGGTCAAATGTGTTGAACAAATTTTCCAGGTCATTTTGACCCGGACTTGGTCGAGCCAAATAGAACCCGGATTCCGGGTCAAATTAATTTTAACCCGGAATACGTGGTCACATAAGATATAAGCATGTTTTTCATGTATTACTGAGCATATTATGGAAATCATGCATGTTCTTCAATTCTTAATAAAAAATAAATTAAATTGCATGTTTCTCCGTTTTTATTGCAAATTCGTCCATGACGTACGGACGTGTAGCGTACACTAGCACTACTTCACTTGCAAGTTGCATGCACACAGTACAGCTTCTCGAAAACAAATTGCATGCCACGCGATGATGCCACGTTTCTGAAATTTGAGCCGCGCGTCGTGTGCGGATACCACGTGTCACCTCTCGTCCAATCATGACGTAATTACATGTTGAAAATTTGACCCGGAATCCGGGTTCTATTTTGCTCGACCAAGTCCGGGTCAAAATGACCCGGAAAATTTGGTCAACACATTTGACCCGGAATTCAGGGTCATTTTAGTTGACAAATGTCGGGGTCATTAGTGTAATAGGGTCAGTTGAAATGACCCCATTTTGAGTCAACAAAATTGAACAAACTTTCCGGGTCATTCTGACCCAGAATTGGTCGCGCGAAATAGAACCCAGATTCCGGGTCAGATTTGACCCATTCCGGGTCAAATCTGACCCGGAATTTTTAAGAGTATACAGCTTCTCGAAAACAAAATGGCGAAATTGCATGCCACGCGATGATGCCACGTTTCTGAAATTCGAGCCGCGCGTCATGTGCGAATACCATGTGTCACCTCTCGTCCAATCAAATATCATGACGTAATTACATGTTGAAAATTTGACCCGGAATTGGGTCAATTTATTTTGACCCTGCAGTTTGGTTAAAATTTTGACCAGGGACTTTATTAGAGTGTATGCGATCTGTCGCGCTTTGTTACAAACCATTACGATCTGATGCGATGATCACGATTACAAATTAATCGTAGAACAATTTTGAACCGTCCAAAAATCTTCTACGATCAACACGATTGCCACGACTGACCTCAAGATCTGATAGGATCACCACAATTACTTCACGATTAAAACCAAGATTTTAATCGTGGCCCGAATCGTGATAGTGTGAACCACGTCGTACGTACACTGTGGAATCGGCCCCTGGAAAGCGGCTCCTATCTGAACGTAAGACGGTTCTACTGAATGAGTACTATTATCTAACAGCCCACATGTTGCCCAGATTGGTCCAACCACGCCCCGGAGTAATTACGTAATTCATTTAATACGTTTATTATCCATGGTACTAGTTTGGAGATGACAACCTTCACGCGGCCCACCCTGTTTCCACTGATGTCATACAAAAATGATACATGTACAGTAACACGTTAAGCCGCTCATTCATGGTACTGAGCTAATATCGGGTTAATCAATGTTCTATATGCCTCGTGCACGCGTGATGGCTACACGGATATGCAGGCATTGCAAAGGGCTCGACCTGGCCTTAGTAAATGTCTCCACAAAGAATTGTGTGTACAAAGTCTATGGGTCAATGCTAAAGGGAAAAACCATGGCCCCACAGGGATGCAAACAGTATAATGTGTGAACAAAAGCAACCTTTAAATACAACGATTTCCTTGCACCCATTAATTTGACACCACATTTATATTTGTGTTGCTTGTATTTTAGCGTGTCCTCCATAAATAATAATAATAACTAGAAATGTGTTTGTGGACAAACACAGAGCTGTTTCGGATGTCTAATTTGTTTTGTAATAAGTGGGTGGTGGTCTAAGTGTGTCGCAAAGCTGAAGTCAATCTGATTTACCCAAGTGCCAAAGATATTGGTTGACAACAAACGTGTACAAATCCTTTGGGGAAAACTACACCTTTAATATGCATTCCGTGACCCACGATGACGTCATAATTACTTCATCTTAATTTTCGTCTATAACAATCCCTGATTACTTGCATACCAAGTATGACCCAAATCGGACCTGTACTTCCAGAGATAGAGGGTCTTAAAAACTACACCTTAAATGTGACGTCACATGACCCACGATGACGTCATTGTGATAATTTTTCTCTTGGACCTCCTAGGGATGGTGGTCTAAGTGTATGCCAAGTCTCAAGTCGATCGGATTTACCAAAGTGTCAAAGTCAATAGTCTG
Organism: Crossaster papposus; assembly: GCA_037893245.1. Classification (NCBI taxonomy): domain Eukaryota; kingdom Metazoa; phylum Echinodermata; class Asteroidea; order Velatida; family Solasteridae; genus Crossaster; species Crossaster papposus. Next base: position 1,312,235 of record JBAIAA010000381.1, on the reverse strand, counting down.
AAGAAAAACGTGTACAAACCCTATGGGACAAAATTGCACCTTTAACGTGACGTCACGTGACCATGAATGTCGTAAACGTGACGAATTTCTTCTAGGACCATCTGTGGGTGGTGTGCTAAGTGTATGCAAAGTTTCAAGTCGATCGGATTTACCAAAAGGTCAAAGTGTATTGGCAGAACAAAAAACGTGTACAAACTATGGAGAAAAGTCTGAAAAAGAAAAAGAAAAAAACTAGAAATGTGTTTGTGGACAAACACAGAGCTGTTTCGCATGTCTAAAATGCCTTTCAATATTTGTGTGGTGGTCTAAGTGTGTGCCAAGTCTAAAGTCGATCGAATTTAGTGCCAAAGATAAATTGGTTGAAAAAAACGTGTACAAATCCTATGGGGAAAATTAAACCTTTAATGTGACGTCACATGACACCCGATGATATCATCACAATGTCATCTTAATTTTCGTCTATAACACATCCCGGAATACCCGAATACAAAGTTTGACCCTAATTGGACTTGTACTTTCAGAGATAGAGGGTCCGAAAACTACACCTTTAATGTGACGTCACATGACCCACGATGATGTCATCATGACAATTTTTTCCTTGGCCCTCCTGGGGATGGTGGTTGAGGTGTGTGCTAAGTCTCAAGTTGATCAAATTTACGAAAGTTTTAAAGTTAATAGTCTAAAGAAAAACGTGTACAAAACCTATGGGGGAATAATTTGCACATTTAACGTGACGTCACGTGACCTTGAAAGACGCAATCGTGCCGAATTTCTTCCAATATCATTTGTGGGTGGTGTTCTAAGTGTATGCCGAGTCTCAAGTCGATCGGATTTACCAAAGTGTCAAAGTCAAAAGTCTGAAAAAAACCGTGTACAAAACCTATGGGGAAAATTTCACTTTTAACGTGAAGTAACGTGACCTTGAATGATTTAATCGCTACAAATTTCTTCTAGGACCGTCCTTGGGTGGTTGTCTAAATATATGCCAAGTTTCAAGTCGATCGGATTTACCAAAGTGTCAAAGTGCCATGCCAGAAAAAACGTGTACAAATCCTATGGGAAAAAATGACAAAAAAGAAAAAAAAAACTAGAAATGTGTTTGTGGACAAACACAGAGCTGTTTCGGGTGTCTAATTTGTTTTGTAATAAGTGAGTGGTGGTCTAAGTGTGTCGCAAATCTGAAGTCAATCTGATTTACCCAGGTGCCAAAGATGAAAAAAACCGTGTACAAATCCTTTGGGGAAAACTACACCTTTAATGTGACGTCACATGACCGACGATGAAGTCATAATTACGTCATCTTAATTTTCGTCTATAACACATCCCCGATTACTTGCATACCAAGTATGACCCCAATCGGACATGTACTTCTAGAGATATAGGTTTTTAAGAACTCACCTTTAATATGACGTCACGTGACCCACGATGACGTCATAATTACTTCATCTTAATGTTCGTCTATAACACATACTCGATTACTTGCATACCAAGTATGACCCCAATCGGACCTGTACTTCCAGAGATAGAGGGTCTTATAAACTGACCTTTAATGTGACGTCACATGTCCAACAATGACGTCATCCTGACGATGTTCCCCTTGGCCCTCCTGGGGATGGTGGTCGAGGTGTGTACTAAGTCCCGAGTTGATCGGATTGACCGAAGTGTCAAATTCAATAGTCTGAATAAAAACATGTACAAAACCAATGGGGAAAACTGAACCTTTAATGAGACGTCACATGACCAACGATGACGTCATCATGATGTTATTTTCATTTGTGTCTATAACACACACTTGAATACTTGCATGCCAAGTTTGACCCCAATCGGACTTGTACTTCCAGAGATAGAGGGTCTTACAAACTACACCTTAAATGTGACGTCACATGACCCACGATGACGTCATCATGACGTCATCTTAATTTTCGTCTATAACACATCCTGGAATACTTGCATACCAAGATTGAGCCCAATCAGACCTTTACTTCCAGAGATAGAGGGTATTAAAAACTACACCTTTAAAGTGACGTCACATGACCCACGATGACGTCATCATGACGATTTTCCTTGTGGCCCTCCTATGGATGGTGGTCGAGGTGTGTACTAAGTCTCGAGTCGATGGGATTTACCAAAGTGTCAAAATCAATAGTCTGAGGAAAAACGTGTACAAACCCTATGGGGAAAAATTGCACCTTTAATGTGACGTCACATGACACCCGATGACGTCATCGTCATGTCATCTTAATTTTCGTCTATAACACATCTCAGGATACTTGCATAAAAACGTGTACAAACCCTATGGGAAAAAGTCTAAAGGAGAAAAAGAAAAAGAAAAAAAAAAAAAAATCTTAACGATTACAATAGCTGTTTCGGCTGAGTTGCCGAAACAGCTAAAAAACTAGAACTACGTCTGTTCAAGGAACAGAACATAGGGCTTTTTCGCTTTCGCATTTTTTTAGAGTATTTTTTTCCAAAAAAACCCGAATTTAAGTTAATTTAAACAGATTAAAATAAATTCAAACTGATTAAAACGATGACGTCACACGTTTCTGAACTTTTTGTGCAACTATCTATCACCTAACAACACACAATGAGGTGTTATGTTAACACGATCCTTTGCTGAGATATGCCTTCAACGTCTAAAAACGTAATAATTCAAATATAATCGTAATATGACGTAACATTTGTCAACATGACGCTAGAGGGCGCTTTAACATTTTATGAAGTCACTGTTAACATTTTTGTTACTTACAACCTAGCCAGCTCCTAACATCGTTGAAAGTAAGTTCACATCGTTTTTTAGCTGTTTCGGCCTTTCAGCCGAAACAGCTTTTGTTTTCGTTAAAGTTTTTTTTTTAGCTGTTTCGGCCTTTCAGCCGAAACAGCTTTTGTTTTCGTTAAAGTTTTTTTTCTTTCTTTTTAGCTGTTTCGGCCTTTCAGCCGAAACAGCTTTTGTTTTCGTTAAAGTTTTTTTAGCTGTTTCGGCCTTTCAGCCGAAACAGCTTTTGTTTTCGTTAAAGTTTTTTTTTTTCTTTTTTTTTTTATTTTTTTTTTTTTATTTTTTATTTGTCATTTTTTCCCATAGGATTTGTACACGTTTTTTCTGCCAATACACTTTGACACTTTGGTAAATCCGATCGACTTGAAACTTGGCATACACTTAGACAACCACCCAAGGACGGTCCTAGAAGAAATTCGTCGCGATTCCGTAATTCAAGGTCACGTGACGTCATGTTAAAGGTATAATTTTCCCCATAGGTTTTGTACACGTTTTTCTTCAGACTGTTTAATTTGACAGTTTGGTGAATCCGATTGACTTGAAACTTAGCACACACCTCGACCACCATCCCCTGGAGGTCCAGGAGAAAAATCGTCATGATGACGTCATCGTGGGTCATGTGACGTTACACAAAATGTGCAGTTTTTAAGACCCTCTATCTCTGGAAGTACACGTCCGATTGGGGTCAAATTTGGTTTGCAAGTATTCGAGTATGTGTTATAGACGAAAATTAAGATGACGTAATTATGACATCATCGGGTGTCATGTGACGTCACATTAAAGGTTCAATTTTCTCCATAGGTTTTGTACACGTTTTTCTTCAAAGTATTGAATTTGACACTTCTGTCAATTCGATCGACTTGAGACTTAGCACAGACCTCGACCACCATCCTTAGGAGGGTCAAAAACAAAATAATCAAGATGACGTCATCGGGGGTCATGTGACGTCACATTAAAGGTGTAGTTTTTAAGACCGTCTAACTCTGAAAGTACAAGTCCGGTTGGGGTCAAACTTGGTTTGCAAGTATTCGAGGATGTGTTATAGACAAAAAATAGGATGACGTAATTATGACATCATCGGGTGTCATGTGACGTCACATTAAAGGTTCAGTTTTCTCCATAGGTTTTGTACACGTTTTTCTTCAGACTATTGAATTTGACAATTTGGTAAATCCGATCGACTTCGGACTTGGCACACACCTCGACCACCATACCCAGGAGGGCCAAGGGGGAAATCGTCAGGATGACGTCATCGTGGGTCATATGACGTCACATTAAAGGGGCAGATTTTAGGACCCTCTATCTCTGGAAGTACATGTCTGATTGGGGCCAAACTTGGTATGCAAGTATTCCAGAATGTTTAATAGACGAAAATTAAGATGAAATCATGATGACATCATCGGGTGTCATGTGACGTCACTTTAAAGGTGCAGTTTTTCCCATAGGATTTGTACACGTATTTTTCAACTTATATATCTTGGGAAAATTGACAAATTCAATCGATTTTAGACTTGGCACACACATAATGAAAGTTATCTTAGACATCCGAAACAGCTCTGTGTTTGTCCACAAACACATGTCTAGTTTTTTCTTTTTTTTTTTCTTTTTTTTTTTTTTTTTTATTTGTCATTTTTCCCCATAGGATTTGTACACGTTTTTTCTGCCAATACACTTTGACACTTTGGTAAATCCGATCGACTTGAAATTTGGCATACATTTAGACAACCACCCAAGGACGGTCCTAGAAGAAATTCGTCGCGATTCCGTCATTCAAGGTCACGTGACGTCATGTTAAAGGTAACATTTTCCCCATAGGTTTTGTACACGTTTTTCTTCAAACTGTTGACTTTGACACTTTAATGAATTCGATCGACTTGAGACTTAGCATACACTTAGAACACCACTCACAGATAGTCCTGGACAAAATTCGGCACGATTGCGTCATTCAAGGTCACGTGACGTGACGTTAAAGGTGTAATTAATTTCCCCATAGGGTTTGTACACGTTTGTCTTCAGACTATTGACTTTGACACTTTCGTACATTTGATCGACTCGAGACTTAGCACACATCTCGACCACCATCCTTAGGAGGGTCAAGAACAAAATAATCAAGATGACGTCATCGGGGGTCATGTGACGTCACATTAAAGGTGTAGTTTTTAAGACCGTCTAACTCTGAAAGTACAAGTCCGGTTGGGGTCAAACTTGGTTTGCAAGTATTCGAGGATGTGTTATAGACAAAAAATAGGATGACGTAATTATGACATCATCGGGTGTCATGTGACGTCACATTAAAGGTTCAATTTTCTCCATAGGTTTTGTACACGTTTTTCTTCAGACTATTGAATTTGAAAATTTGGTAAATCCGATCGACTTCAGACTTGGCACACACCTCGACCACCATACCCAGGAGGGCCAAGGAGGAAATCGTCAGGATGACGTCATCGTGGGTCATATGACGTCACATTAAAGGGGCAGATTTTAGGACCCTCTAACTCTGGAAGTACATGTCTGATTGGGGCCAAACTTGGTATGCAAGTATTCCAGAATGTGTAATAGACGAAAATTAAGATGACATCATGATGACATCATCGGGTGTCATGTGACGTCACTTTAAAGGTGCAGTTTTTCCCATAGGATTTGTACGTATTTTTCAACTTATATATCTTGGGAAAATTGACAAATCCAATCGATTTCAGACTTGGCACACACATAATGAAAGTTATCTTAGACATCCGAAACAGCTCTGTGTTTGTCCACAAACACATGTCTAGTTTTTTTTCTTCCTCTGTTTCAGACTCTTCTCTATACGATTTGTACACGTTTTTCTTCAGCCAATACACTTTGACACTTTGATAAATCCGATCGACTTGATACTTAGCATACACTTAGACCACCATCCACAGATGGTCCTAGAAGAAATTCGTAACGATTACGTCATTCATGGTCACGTGACGTCAGGTTAAAGGTGCAATTTTTTCCCATAGGTTTTGTACACGTTTTTCTTCAGACTATTGACTTTGACACTTTGGTAAATCCGATTGACTTTAGACTTAATATAAACCTCAACCACCATCCTCAGGAGGGCCAAGACGAAAATCGTCATGATTACGTCATCGGGGGTCATGTGACGTCACGTTAAAGGTGCAGTTTTTAGGACCCTCTATCTCTGGAAGTACAAGTCCGGTTGGGGTCAAACTTGGTTTGCAAGTATTCTAGGGTGTGTTATAGACGAAAATTAAGATGACGTAATTATGACATCATCGGGTGTCATGTGACGTCACATTAAAGGTTCAATTTTCTCCATAGGTTTTGTACACGTTTTTCTTCAAAATATTGAATTTGACAGTTCTGTAAATTCGATCGACTTGAGACTTAGCACAGACCTCGACCACCATCCTTAGGAGGGCCAAGAAAAAAATAATCAAGATGACGTCATCGCGGGTCATGTGACGTCACATTAAAGGTGTAGTTTTTAAGACCCTCTAACTCTGAAAGTACAAGTCCGGTTGGGGTCAAACTTGGTTTGCAAGTATTCGAGGATGTGTTATAGACGAAAATTAAGATGAAGTAATTATGACATCATCGGGTGTCATGTGACGTCACATTAAATGTTCAATTTTCTCCATAGGTTTTGTACACGTTTTTCTTCAAAATATTGAATGTTACACTTCTGTCAATTCGATCGACTTGAGACTTAGCACAGACCTCGACCACCATCCTTAGGAGGGCCAAGAAAAAAATAATCAAGATGACGTCATCGCGGGTCATGTGACGTCACATTAAAGGTGTAGTTTTTTAAGACCCTCTAACTCTGAAAGTACAAGTCCGGTTGGGGTCAAACTTGGTTTGCAAGTATTCGAGGATGTGTTATAGACGAAAATTAAGATGACGTAATTATGACATCATCGGGTGTCATATGACGTCACATTAAAGGTTCAATTTTCCCCATTGGTTTTGTACACGTTTTTATTCAGACTATTGAATTTGACACTTTGGTCAATCTGATCGCCTCGAGACTTAGTACACACCTCGACAGCCATCCCCAGGAGGGCCAAGGGGAACTTCGTCAGGATGACGTCATCGTTGGACATGTGACGTCACATTAAAGGTTCAGTTGATAAGACCCTCTATCTCTAGAAGTACAGGTCCGATTGGGGTCATACTTGGTGTGCAAGTATCGAGTATGTGTTATAGACGAAAATTAAGATGAAGTAATTATGACGTCATCGTGGGTCACGGAACGTCATATTAAAGGTGTAGTTTTCCCCAAAGGATTTGTACACGGTTTTTTTTCAACCAATATATCTTTGGCACTTGGGTAAATCAGATTGACTTCAGATTTGCGACACACTTAGACCACCACCCACTTATTACAAAACAAATTAGGCATCCGAAACAGCTCTGTGTTTGTCCACAAACACATTTCTAGTTCTTTTTTTTTTTCTTTTTTTTTTTTTTTTTATTTGTCATTTTTCCCCATAGGATTTGTACACGTTTTTTCTGCCAATACACTTTGACACTTTGGTAAATCCGATCGACTTGAAACTTGGCATACACTTAGACAACCACCCAAGGACGGTCCTAGAAGAAATTGGTAACGATTACGTCATTCATGGTCACGTGACGTCACGTTAAAGGTGCAATTTTTCCCCATAGGTTTTGTACACGTTTTCCTCCAGACTATTGACTTTGACACTTTAGTAAATCCGACCGACTTGAAACTTGGCATACACTCAGAACACCACCACCAGATGTTTCTGAAAGAAATTCAGCACGATTGCGTCATTCAAGGTCACGTGACGTCAAGTTAAAGGTTTAATTTGTCCCCCATAGGTTTTGTACACGTTTTTCTTTAGACTATTGACTTTGACACTTAGTAAATCCGATCGACTTGAGACTTGGCACACACATAGACCACCATCCACAGACGGCCCTAAAAGAAATTTGGCACGATTACGTCATTCAAGGTCACGGGGCGTCACGTTAAATTTTCATTTTCCCCCATAGGTTTTGTACACGTTTTTCTTTAGACTATTGCCGTTGACACTTTAGTAAATCTGATCGACTTGAGACTTGGCACACACAAAAGACCACCACACACATATTAAAAGTAATTTTAGACACTCGAAACAGCTCTGTGTTTGTCCACAAACACATGTCTAGTTTTTTTCTTTTTTTTCTTTTTTTTTTGGTCACTTTTTCCCATAGGATTTGTACACGTTTTTTCTGCCAATACACTTTGACACTTTGGCAAATCCGATCGACCTAAAACTTGGCATACATTTAGACAACCACCCAAGGACGATCCTAAAAGAAATTCGTCGCGATTCCGTCATTCAAGGTCACGTGACGTCATGTTAAAGGTAACATTTTCCCCATAGGTTTTGTACACGTTTTTCTTCAAACTGTTGACTTTGACACTTTAATGAATTCGATCGACTTGAGACTTAGCATACACTTAGAACACCACTCACAGATAGTCCTTGTCGAAATTCGGCACGATTGCGTCATTCAAGGTCACGTGACGTGACGTTAAAGGTGTAATTTATTTCCCCATAGGGTTTGTACACGTTTGTCTTCAGACTATTGACTTTGACACTTTCGTACATTTGATCAACTCGAAACTTAGCACACATCTCGACCACCATCCCCAGGAGGGCCAAGGGGAAAATCGTCATAATGACATCATCGTGGGTCATGTGACGTCACATTAAAGGTGCAGTTTTAAGGACCCTCTATCTTTGGAAATACAGGCCCGATTGGGGTCAAGCTTGGTATGCAAGTATTCCAGGATGTGTTACAGACGAAAATTAAGATGACATCATGATGACATCATCGGGTGTCATGTGACGTCACATTAAAGGTTGAGTTTTTAAGACCCTCTATCTTTAGAAGTACATGTCCGATTGGGGTCAAACTTGGTATGCAAGTATTCCAAGATGTACGTGTTACAGACGAAAATTAAGATGACATCATGATGACATCATCGGGTATCATGTGACGTCACATTAAAGGTGTAGTTTTTACGACCCCCAATCTATGGAAGTACATGTTTGATTGGGGTCAAACTTGGTATGCACATATTCCAGGATGTGTTCTAGACGAACATTAAGATGAAGTCATGATGACATCATCGGGTGTCATGTGACGTCACATTAAATGAATAGTTTTTTCGATTGAATTTGTACAAGTTTTTTTCAACCAATATATCTTTAGCACTTTAATACATCCGATCGACTTCACACTTTGCAGACCCAAATATTGAAAGTCATTTAAGACATGCGAAACAGCTGTGTGTTTGTCAACAAACACATTTCTAGTTACTTTTAATTACTTTTAAATTATAAGGAACTTCCGGTTTGGACCGGAAGGAAGTGTCAGGTCTTTTTGCATGTAATTCAAATTATGAAGACCATGGATTAATCTATCAATTCCCTAAAAATCTAAATCAGATCTTTTACAGTTTATTTTATATTGAATTTCAAAGATTAATTTTAGAAATATTTGGTTGCTTGTAATCTGACACTTGATGACGTCATCGTGACGTAATTAACAGAAAGCTCGAGAGCTGTCTTAACTTTGCTATTTAAAGCAAAAATCTGGATTATATCTATCGCGGTTGATTTTTAAGCGACGTTTTAAGGTTTTAAGGTCTTTTCATTGTAACTTCCGGTTTGGTGACGTCATAAATATTTCTCCTTCCCAATATGGTCTAAGCATGAAGCTGATTATATACACCGGTTATAAAGTTATTTCAGCAAACTTCGCAACACACATCAACAGATTAATCATTTTAACCATTTTCAACCTGCCGCTAGAGGGCGCTATAACATGTTATGACGTCGCCGGAATTGTTTTGAAAAGTTTATTCTAGCCAGACAATAACATCGTTAAAAGTAAGTTCATATCATTTTTCACTTTCAAATTATAAGGCACTTCCGGTTTTGACCGGAAGGAAGGGTCACGTGATTTCAGGCACAGGAGATAAAATGAAGATCCTGGATTATTCTATTAATTGCCACAAAATTCAAGTTTCGGTCTTTTGCGGTTGATGTTTTATTGATTTTCAAAGATTAAATCAATTGCACCTTTAAGATAAGGTCACGTGGCCCTGATGACGTCTTCCTCGTGGTGTCTGTCGGCGAGACTGGAGTTCACTATTGGGTCTTCACCGGGGTCAAGTTTATGGGAATACGACTTTGTTTTTCCGTTAAAAGTGCTTTGAATTGTGCAAGCAACGTTTACAAAGTCTACGGGGTTGGATTCTGCGTAGCCGAAAGCGTGTTTACCTACCTGTCGTACGCGGCGCCCTTCCCCATAGGCAATTTGATGACGTCATCCTGTTTCACAGGTTGGCGGCTAGTGTCCTCTTGGGTGAGCGTACATGTGCTTGCACGAACGATGTCAGTGGTGATACATTCGCTCAATACATAATACATTATCAGTGTATACGTACATGTACTAGCATGTATATTATACGTGTGCCATACACACGTAAGGGGTCAATGCTTTTTGCACCTAGGCCAAAACGATTACATTTCAAGGGTGCCGCAGGGTATGTTCAAGTTCGTTTTTTGCCCCAAAACACAAGGAAGTTCGAGAACTACTTTTACATTAACCTTTAGAGCAAAAATCAAGATTGTATCTGTCAGGTTTAATTTTTTAGGAATTTTTTAAGGAAAAGGAGTCTTTTCATTCTAACTTCCGGTCTGGTGACGTCATAATTTTTTCTTCCCGTCAACTTGTTCCTAGCATGAAGCTGATTAAATACACCGGTTATAAAGTGATTTCAGCAAACTTCGCCACACACATCAACAGATTATTCATTTTAACAACTATTCAAACTGCAGCTAGAGGGCGCTATAACATGTTATGACGTCACCAATATTTTTTTTGAAAAATACATTGTAGCCAGACACTAACATCGTTGAAAGTAAGTTCATATCATTTTTCACTTTCAAATTATGAGGCACTTCCGGTTTAGACCGGAAGGAAGGGTCACGTGATTTCACGCACACGAGATAAAATTAAGATCCTGGATTATTCTATCTATTGCCACAAAAATGTAGTTTCGGTCTTTTGCGGTTGATTTGTTATTGAATTTCAAAGATTAAATCAATTACACCTTTAAGATGACGTCACGTGACCCCTGATGACGTCACCATGACGTATTTCTGCGAGACACGAGTTCACTATAGGGTCTTCACCTGGGTTAAGTTTTATGTAAATACGACTTTGTATGGAATGGAATGGAATGGAATGGAATGGAATGGAATGGAATGGAATGGAATGGAATGGAATGGAATGGAATGGAATGGAATGGAATGGAGTGGAATGAAGAGAAGAGAGACAAGTGCATATTTCAGATATTTGTGCTTTTATCTCAGAGGAGCAAAAACAGAAATTGGTTGCCGGAGAAATCAAATTAGTGGTGCGGCCACATGAAATGTGTCATTGCCTCACAGCCTCACAGGAGGTCTATCTCTCTTCCTCATGTTTTTTGTGTTTTCGTTTTGTCTACTATGAAAGTGATTTAAGAATGTTTGTTTGACGTGCCTTCCCATTTAGGACTTTTTATTATAGTATGTGGACTGTGTATGTAGTGATGTGGGACAACTAGGGGCAATATTACTACTCAATAGTGGATACTGCTGATATGGGGGAAAACAAACCATGACATCTTCAGAACTAGAAGCATCTCAACTGCGAATGTGATAGAGAATGAAATTAAGGAGAACAAGGCCTTTTATTTTAGCGGTATGCCAGGGAAATATGTGGTCCCAGAACTGTTTTGTTGTCGTTGTTATAAGTCGTATGGTAGTCATTTTGTTTGTATAAACCAAACGCAAGTGTTACTGTGAGTGTTTTTCTTTCTTAAGCTAAGGTTCATTTAAGGTTTCTTATTTTGTGAGCTTAAGTTTAAAAAGGAGAAGACAATTATGAGACGGAACTGGGCACAGGCCAAAGTAAAGAAAAATGAAGAAGAAAACAAGAAACAAATTGGAATTTTTTTTTCAATTTCAGATTTATTCGTATTTGTAATCTCTGATGTCTACTAATATGTACGTGTTTTAGTGTTAAATTAGTATTCAGTTATAGTGTAAAATATGTTGCACCTTATATTTTTACGAATACAAGGTTTTAACTATTTAACATTAGCGTAAACGCAAATTTTAAAGGTAGGATACACCATTGGTAATTGTTTGAATTACCATGAATGGGTGGATTCGAGAGGTTGTGCTTCATAGTAAATATCATTTTATCATAGTTCATAATTTTTACCTCGTCAAAGTATTAGGTGGCAAGCCAGACAGTATCGCCCACAACAGTGTGATGACTAATTGATTACGGTGAGGAAGTTTATATCATTAGAATTGGTGACGGAAAGTGCGCGTTTTTTAGCAATTCAAGTTTTCCTGCCCTTCACATTTCTTGGCGCTTTTCAAATTGTTCGCGCTGTTGCTGTCATTTTGGGAAGACACTGTTCATTGTAGAGGTTTTCTGTTCAAATTGTTGACCAATATTTGAAAGTGTTGGTGAAAAAGTATTGTTCCTTGTTTTACTGCCGTGTACTGACACAACAAAAAGTCACCATAGAACAGCCAATTGTAGCAATTTTGTGTGTGCTAAAATAGCTTGTAGTTAAAGGTAGAATACACCATTGTTAATTACTCAAATTATCATGAATAGGAGGATTTAATTTTTTTTGTCAAGGGGCGCTATGCCATTGTCAAAAGCCATGAAACCCACTATTCCATGTTGCCAGGGGTCACGCCCAAAGTTACAATATTGGCAACATTAGCAATGTTGCAAGCTCGGAAAATAGCAATTGTTTTAGACTTTTTTTTAAAGTCTTGAAATAAATAACTAAGACTGAACTAGCATTATAAGCTGTGGGTACGTAACTCAAGCAATCACCATGGATGTCCATATCACTGTGTTAGTTAGTTAGCTAAACGTCAGTAAACAGTGCAAGAGAGTCGCGCAAAAGCCGTGCTTACTGCAGCAGTCTGTAGGCAAACTCTAAATCATCTCTCAGCAAAAGCAATTTTCCAAGTATTTCAACTGTATAGGTTTAAAATTCGTTTTCAGTTCATACTGAAAATAGTACATGTGTAGCCCCACCAACAAATGAAATAAACAAAAGGTGAAAACGTTGGTCTTACTTGTTTGGGGGAAGAAAGTCCAACACAGTCCAGTCACCGAGACACCGGTCAGTAAATCACCCCAGGTTGAAAGATTACATTTCACTTGCAGTTTTAATCCTTCCCTGACTGACGCCTCTCTCTCTCGCGATCAGTCAGCACTTTGCGTAGAAATCGACCAAAGCCCAAAGCCAAACAGATTGTCCTCACCGTACTTTGCCACAAGACGATTTATATGTACGCGTGTGTCGTAGCAGGCCAGAGCAGAGCGGAACCTGTTATGCCACCCTCTCAGGAGTGTGCCGCACTCAACAGTGATGGTCTCATCACCACACACACTAACCACAAGGCATGACATCGCTTTCCCTGCTTCCCTCACGCAACGATCCAGGTATACTGCCCGGGCTAGCTATCCGCGCAGGCTCTCTCTCCATACAGCCTGCGTGTGAGCAGATTGGATTATCACCAGTTGAGAGAAATCATTACCTCACTTTTTTTGTATTTTTTCCTTGGGGCAACTCCATTCCACACACCATACGGTGTGCCTTGGCCAATAAGCCGTATCTTCCTAGACTCACACTGGCTGCCCACGTATCAGGTATATACAGGGAGAATGTTTTTTTAATGGAAATTGGGTGGGGGTGGGGGGGGGGGGGGGGGGGGGGGGGGAGGCTTGCTGCACTGCAGCACAGCAGGGCCCACGGTGATTGATAGCGATAGCTTCGTGCGTTGTGTAAGTAGAGAAACGCTTCGTTCGGCTTCTGGCCACGTTAAATCAGGCGAGATCGTTACGAACAGGTGCGTGGCAAGAGGAGGAGAAAACGAAAAAAGAAAAAAGAAAAAAGAAGAAGAATCTAAAACAAAAAACAAGAATGAGATTTGTTTCAATTTGGTTTTGAGTCCGGACTTGTCCGCTCCCAAATTGAGTGAGGTTTTACAGTTCATCTGATAATGATAAAGAAGAAGAGTGCGGTGGTTTTTTGAGGAGTGGGATGCAGCGATATGTCTAAACGATTTGACGCAACCTTGCCACCCGCTGTACGAGCGTTTATGAGGTATCCGGAAATGCCGTTGTTGGGATCAGCGATCTAATGCCAATATACTTTATCGACTGGGCAGAATGAACTGCCCCCCCCCTCCGTTTTATTTGGAATTTAAACAGTTGATATTGTTTTTGGAAACACCCTTTTTTCAGAGTAGGCCTATACACGAGACGCTTAAATCTAGTCCTTTAAAACAAAAAGGTAAAGGTAGTGTACCCATTTGCAAACATTAAAAACCAGAACTACTGAATTATTATGAAATACCTTACTTAAAGGTTCCTACGCAGACCTTTCGAGGAGAATTGCTGTTTAATAATTTAAAATTATTATATTATTATTATAAATGGTTTATTTTTAAAAGAAACCCCGCAGCGATAGGCTGAATTACATTTCTTTTTACAATTCAATAACAAAATAAAATTAAACACAGTACTGTACATACAAATCAAAATATAAAAATGTACACATAAATATAATAAATTTAGAAAATGGCGGCTAGAAAAGCTAAAAACAAAACATGAACTAGGGGAAAACAGACAAACAAATAAACAACACAACATATACAAAAGACACCAACAATGGTTGATAGGCACATTAATATATAAAATACAATAAACTACAGGTGATTTAAAATAAAAAATTGAAGTTAAAATTTGGAAGGGACTATTATCTAAAAACGTAGGTTGGTACACGCCTAAAACTGAAATGCTGAAACAACAGTGCCAAAGCGCGGTCAGCGACCACTCCCCAAGAGCTGGAACTCTCACGCACGCACACATATGTCGACCAACACCCCAGTCTCAAGCATGTAAGCACGTCAATAAAGAAAAAAATACTGGTTATTTAAAATCGATGTAAGAAATGGAATAGGGCTGTATTTATACCGATTGGTTCTGCATCTAAAGGCCCTGACGCACTTCTGACGAATGCCGAGCGTATTTCCGTCGCATGTCTGCCGCTCGCCACGCGTAAAGGCCCTGTCACACCTTTGCGTATATCAAATACTTATGAGTTCCTTATTAAAAAAATTCAATACGCAGCCGTACGCTCAACATTTCAAAATGTTTCGATTACTTTGACTTATATGCGACGCACACCTAGCGTATAAGTAACGAATTCAGCGCATCCATGGCGTATGAGGTGCGTATGAGTTGCGTATGCAGTGCGCAACACTATTTTACTGCTGCGAATAGCTGCGTATGCAGTGCGCATACCGAGCGTATTCCAGACGCACCCTACTTATCCCGACCGCATGCCTGACGCACTTCCGACGAATGCCGAGCGTATTTCCGTCGCATGTCTGCCGCTCGCCACGCGTAAAGGCCCTGTCACACCTTTGCGTATATCAAATACTTATGAGTTTCTATTAAAAAAATTCAATACGCAGCCGTACGCTCAACATTTCAAAATGTTTTGATTACTTTGACTTATATGCGACGCACACCTAGCGTATAAGTAACGAATTCAGCGCATCCATGGCGTATGAGGTGCGTATGAGTTGCGTATGCAGTGCGCAACACTATTTTACTGCTGCGAATAGCTGCGTATGCAGTGCGCATACCGAGCGTATTCCAGACGCACCCTACTTATCCCGACCGCATGCCTGACGCACTTCCGACGAATGCCGAGCGTATTTCCGTCGCATGTCCGCCGCTTGCCACGCGTTATAAAAAGGCGGCGGCTTCCCGCTGTTGTCAGTACCAGTGCAGATTCCATAGCGTGAACATCAGCGTATTACCGCGTATGAACCGCTTATCCCCCACAAACACATAGCGTATTTGTACCGCGCTCGACCGATGCGGGACCGATGCGCTGCGTATTTATAACTTATGACCTGCGTAACAGCGTACGCTGCGTAGTTTTGTGCTTGCCCAAAACTATCCGGCGTATTGGGCCGTACTGTGCGCATGCCTACGTACATAAAACTTACACAAAACGATTGAGATGCATATGAGGTGCATATTGTGCGTATGGAAAAAATGGCAATGCGCAACTCGTAAGGAATTAGGATACGCAAAAGTGTGACAGGGCCTTTATACAAATTATCAGCGTATCACCGCGTATGAACCGCTTATCCCCCACGAACACATAGCGTATTTGTACCGCGCTCGACCGATGCGGGACCGATGCGCTGCGTATTTATAACTTATGACCTGCGTAACAGCGTACGCTATGCCTACGTACATAAAACTTACACAAAACGATTGAGATGCATATGATGTGCATATTGTGCGTATGAAATAAATGTCAATGCGCAACTCATAAGGAATTAGGATACTCAAAAGTGTGACAGGGCCTTTACACTAGTGAGTTTATTGGAATTTCTAAGGTTATTATTTCTACATGAGGGAAGCCAGCTTCTATAAACTTGGGAATTTAACAGAGAATTACCAAAATTAAGACAAAGTAATTCAAGTCTGTCAGACACAGTAGGAATGTGATGAACTTGATAAATATGTACCCCTCAGAAAAAATAATGCGAAATGCTTTTCTTTGCAACTTCTCAAGGCACTCTTTCTGAGTTTTGGTCAAACTACAAAACCAAGCAGGTGAAGCATATTCCAAAGTTGGTCGGACATATTGCAAATAAATGGTTAACAAATCAGCAACAGGAATATTGCAATGTTTTAGTTGACGGAGGAAGTACAGTTTACTATTAAAGACATCCTACTAACCTGAGTGTCCCACTTCAAATTTTCCTGTACATGAATGCCAAGCACTTTGACACAGTTAACTTGTTTTAGGATATCGTCCCCAATGTGGAAGTTAGGACACACAGGAGGTAGCCTTTGAAAACATGAAACCATAACTTGGCATTTACAAGGTTAAGTTTCATCAAGTTTTCAGAAGACCATTCATGCAAGTAGTCCAGCTGCTGTTGAATAATAACAGTCTGATCAGGATCATCAAAAATCTGGCATAATGTCATATCATCAACATATTTATAATGAATCACATTTGGATTTATAGAAACAAAATCATTAATCATGGTTAAAAAAGCTACTGGTCCAATCTTGGTACCCTGTGGGGCCCCTGCATTAATCAGTTCCCAGCTAGAGACAGCACCGTTCAACCGAACAGCCTGTCGTCTATCAGATAACAAACTAGTAATCCAAGGAATAATGGAAGGTCTAACACCAAGATCAATGAACTTCCCTATCACAATCTGATGGCTGACGCCGTCAAAAGCTTTGCTGAAATCGGTAGTGACTAAAACGGAGGATTGTTTCAATTTGTCTGTTCCCTTATAAATATCATCCAGTAATCTAACCAAACAATGGGTTGTTGATAACCCCTTGCGAGATCCAAACTGATGAGTGTCGATACACTTATGAATATCTTCATTAATCCAACCAACAACAAAATCCTCAAAAACCTTCGAAAAAACACAGGTAAGAGAAATCGGACGCACATTATCAAGACTGGGTGGATTTGACTTAGGAACCGGTACAACAAATGCAGATTTCCAAATGATAGGGAAAACACCCTCCTGAAGTGAACAATTATAAATGTCAGTTAACGGAAAACACAATTCATATGCAAATTCCTTGATAATTCGTGGTGGGATACAGTCTGGTACACCACACTTGTTGATATTCAGTTTCTTTAGTTTTTTGAACACGTCTTGCGGAGAGATCACTGGTGGAGGTCCATCAGGTGGCAAGTAACTTGGCAGTTTGTTGAGATCTAGACGAGGGATGTCCTGGGCCACTGTGATGAACCGTTGGTTAATAACATTTACCACATCCTCCGGAAGAAGACCAGGGATGGAAAAAGTCCTCTTCTTGTCTTGACCGGTTAACTTCTTGATCTGTTGGTGCCACTGTCTTGGGTTGAGTTTTTTCAATTTCCCAACACTGGAGTTATACAAAACTTGCTTGGCACGCCTGATAGGTTTAGCAGTTCTGTTGCGTAGCAGACGCCACAGCACAGACTTACCACTACTGAACTTGAAGGCCTTTTGTCTCTTCACGATCAGAGATTTGAGTTCGGGTGTGAACCACGCCTTATCCTGGGTATGAGCAGATATTGATTTCCGCGTGAACAATTTGTCAATAATGTTCTGCAGAATGTTTTATTTAACTTCACTCCATCTGTAGCTTGTAATCCACCGTCCGAAAGCACGCAGATCTGAGTCTCTGATTGGCCGCACCACCACACGAGTATGTCGGGTATTGGACAAATTGGTAGGTTGCTTAGATTGCCAAAGAACAGTTAAATGGTCACTTAATCCAACAGGAGATGACGTTGTTGGTTCACAGTAGAGATGTTGTAAATTTGTAAAAATCTTGTCAAGGATGGCTTGGCCTCGAGTAGGACATGTGACGACTTGCAACAACCCCGACAGTTGACAAATCTGTTAAGTGTCGACTTTATTGAAGTCTCCAAATTGCAAGGATCACAACACCTGCACTTGGATACTGAGTCTGTAGTAGGTCAAGCGTAGAGGTGATATGTTCGATGAGTAGTACATCGTGTGGAGAGGCAGGAGGATATGGTACACAACACAGATTATTAAGCAGCTAACGCTACGTGGTAACCGTTGAGGGCGGGCTAACACCCACAACACTTCAAGGTCATCCGGAACAGCAACTGTGTCAAGATTTCTTGCTTGAATAGAGTCCTTTATGTAAATGGCGATACCTCCACCCCTTCTGTTAATCCTGGGCTTGCTGATTAGGACAAATTTGTTGATGGCGAACACACTTGAATCCGCATGAGGGGGAAACCAGGTTTCGGTGATGACGGCTATGTCAGATTTATTAAAGTTCAACATGGCTTTGGTGTGCAAGTAACAAGACCAGGGGTGATAAAATGGTATAAAATGACATTAATTGGGGTTAATCACCGTAAATGTAATTGGCCCCCTCATTAACATGTTCAAACACTGACAAATGGTGGCGCTGTTCGTGACGAACATATTCGGCACACTGACCTCTACACCTGGACGGACCATTGTCCATATTCTGCTGTGCTAACACTTGAAGTCGGCGCGAACTGGAAGTGCAACATGGCGGACCCGAGACGTCACTGCTGTGAGCCAATGAAATGTCCAGGTGTGGAGGTCAGCGGATTTATTCTGTACATTTTGTATTTATAAACATTACGTAATACATATCGTACCAACACCTGGACATTTCATTGGCTCACAGAGTCACGTCGTGGGTCCGCCATGTTGCACTTCTCCGCATGCCGACTTCAAAATAAAACAATGATGATCTGTCCATTTATAGAGGTCAGTGATTCGGCAACCCCTAAAAAGAAACAAAATTATAGTCTGGTACCTGACAATACGTCTGGACACTAGATAAGCCCCGTACGATGCCGCTTCACGGCGTGCGTGTAGCATGCGATCCGCGTACATACACATGTACATGTACATGCGAGATGCCATGCACCCGGCCGCGTGATTTTTTTTCCCAGCATGGTAAAGGCCAATTATCATAACTGGGCGTGTCTAGACCCCACTGAATGGAAGATACTTAGGTTCTTAGAACCTTGCTTCCCCTCAAATTAAACTCATCCCACAATAAACTTACAATCCAAAAATAGTCAATGAAAAATCAGCACCATCGAACCCATGAGAACTCGAACCCCAATCTTACGATCTATAACCTAACCCATTATCTACTTGGCTACTGGGAGAGGTCGACAGAAGCCGTTTTTCAAAGTGCTTTAATGTACCTCTGGCCTACGTGTAACTAGTTGACTGAGCAATAACAATATATTTTAGTATTATTGTTGAAACTACTGAATAATCATGACGCGAGGGGTGTAGAAACGCCCATTTACCCTTTCCCATAGTGGGGAAAAAAATTTCGCCACCCGGCCCGGGTACGCACGCAGCAGATTTTGTGAAGTGAAGACGACAGTTCGGGGCCGGGGAGCGCATATTCCACAGAATCGGACGAAATATCCGCACTATTATCAGGTTCTACATCTGAAGAAGATATCCCACTTGACAATTCCTTTGACAATAACTTGAGTCGACCATCGACTGAATGATTTTGCATCGATACGCGTGGCACATGATGCATGCTTGCACGGGCACGCTGGTCGCGACGTCGAAGTCTTCCCGAACATACGTCACAATTATGCAAATTTTACATGTTAATAAGCTACTATTCTAGGGGCGGGGCCGGTCCTCCAAAGCACTTTATTATTTTTTTTCTCATATTAATTACCCAAAAATTAAACTTTTATAAAGTGAAAATCACTCAATTAGTTATAATATTTCATTTAAACTAATAAAAACCACATTTCTAGGACCCTTTAAGAGTAAGTACATAATAGTCTTAAGCATCCTGTGAAATCCTGGCACCTTGTCTGTCATTTTAAAGAAGTGAATAAGATTAATACTGCTGCAAACGGCTTACTGGCCTGAATGACCTGAAATATACAAATCAAATAAGTTAAGAGGGCCTAATATTTCGATCTTAACAAGATCTTCTTCAGAGACTAAATGACTGTGTACAAGAAACAAACATATATAGGGCAATATACAGCATGATGCACATCATGGACGCTGAAAAAACACAAAAGAAACAAAGCACAGAGTTCAATGGAACAAACAACAAAAGGAGGATTAGGCTGAGGGATTAAAGGGTGAGGTCAGTGTGGGTAGGATCAAAGGCGGGGTAGGAACAAAAACAGAAGGGGTAAAGCCACAAGGAAAGGGGTCCAGGGTGGAGATCAAAGGGAAGAACTAACAAATAAGTATGAATAGCAGTAATGAGGAGGGGGGGGGGGGGGGGGGGGGGGGGGGGTTGAGGAAAACCAGAGAAGTGGGAACAAACAAAAACAAAAACACAATTCTGGCAAGGAATGAATCTGAAACAGATGACAAATGGAGAAAAAATAGAAGTTAATCATTTCCTAGTTGGATGTTAAGCCCATGTGGTTGAATAGTCCGAAGACGATTCATCCAGACTTTCTCCCGGCTGAGGCGGACTGAGTCTTTCCGATTGCCAAGTGATTCTATGCCCTGAAGAATCATATCAGAAATGCAATGGTTAGGCTGGTTAAAGTGATGTCCTACAGGGGTATCCAGTTTCTTGGTGTTGACAGTCGATCGATGACCGTATAGAAACGCTTTTTTAGGGCATTTTTGGTCTCTCCGACATACTGAACTCCACAAAACCTGCAAGAGATGAGATAAATGACATTAGATGTACTGCAAGTGATGTTACCAATAATTCTATGAGTAGTACCAGAAGAGTGGCCAGAAAAGGAGTCAGACTCCTGAATGTGGATCTGGCAGACCACACATCTAGAGCTGCACTTGAAAGTTCCGTGCTGGATGGGGGGAGATGCATCCAAGCTGGGAACTTCGGCTCGAACAATGAGGTCTCGTAGATTTTGAGGGCGTCTATAGGCCAATACAGGGCTGTCGGGGATGGCCCGGACAAGGCGATCTGAAGTGTGGAGAACGTGATGGCTGTCGTTGGTGATTTTGCAAAGGGAAGGGAGACTGGGGTGAAAGAAGTCGTCACCGTTTTCACGAAGAGGCGAATTTCATGAAAAATCGTCTGATTATCGAAATTATTTTTTTTGATGAAAACGATTAAATATTGCAATTTCTACAACCTGGTGAAGTTATACATCAAAAAAATCATTAAAATCCTAATTAACCTAATTAACGAATGGGCGAATTGGTCCTCAAGTACCCTTTTGCGTTTTCACGAAGAGGCGAATTCGAAATAGCGTTGACTTCAACGTGTTTATGAAGGGGCGAATTGGTCCTCAGCAAGGGGGGGCGGAGGGGGGGCCCTTCGAGACTGTGATGGCGCAACGCTGACGTGCCGTCCATTCTCAAAATAGGGGGGAACAATTTTCTCACGCGAAAAATAAAGAGTTTTTGGCATCCAATCTTAACATCTTGTCTTTTTTAGTTGTAAAAGGTTGTTATTTACCTTAATTTTTATCATCCAATGACAAAAATTGTATTGAAAATGAAAAAAGCAGTCGAACAAATTAAGCGTTGACGTACCGTTGATGCGCGTGGAGATTGTGCACAAATACTCAAACGACGTTGACAAATACCTCCCCTAAAAAGGGCAATAATAATCGATAAATTGTGAAAAATCGTGCTTCGAACCCACTTATTTTTTTCCATTGATACGTTAAAAAAGGATGTAGCAGTGATATACTGAATTTTAAAAAAAATCTGCCTGTGAACCCCTTGCGTTTTATCGTGTTGTTTTCGAACGAAAATGGCAGAAAATGACATCGCCCAAACAAAAATCCGTGTAGATCGTGCCTGTGTACCTGGCTTTGCGGACGTTGTATGAATCACTGAAATCGGGGAGCGAGCGCGGAGAAAATGTGTACTTGTTTCAATGGTGCGCTTCGCGGGCGCGATCTATACGTATTTGCTGTGTGAGATGTGTGGCTCATGAGCGTTGAAGAATGAATGAGATACATTTCAACGTTGGTGGCGCACTTTGTTGGGCCCCCCCCTCCGCCCCCCCCCTGGTCCTCAGGTGCCCTTTTGCGTTTTCACGAAGAGGCGAATTGGGCGAATTGGGCGCGAAGTGGCTTTTAGCGTTTTCACGAAGAGACAAATTGGGGGCGCAATGGGGAAATGTATACATTCTCACAGCCACGGGCGAATTTGCTAATGTATCGTTTTTTCGTTTTCACGAAGAGACAATTCTATTAATTGATTAATTCTGCAAAACTAATCACCTATTTTTCTTAACGTTTGCTATATTTAAGAAGATTGAAATCTCTTCTTTCCCATGATACCTTAATCTTGTATATTCTATGGATATTTATGTTTCAAACTGCCAAACGAAAAAAGGACGAACTTTACAAGCGATTATCTCGAAAGTTTGTTCAGACCGTGAAAGGCCCAATTTGCCTCTTCGTGAAAACGGTGACGAAGTGTTTGTATTAGTTTCACAATGGCAAACTGTGCACACAGTTTGTAAGATTGATTCTGGAGGCATGCCTAACCCAATGGATTAAAGGACATCAAGTTGTTTAGGGTGTGGTACCTACTGGTATAATCCCAACAAACACGCTGTTGGGTTTTGATTGGTTAAGTTCGGTTAGGTTTAATTAATTAAAGGTAACTGTAAAAAATAAAATCGTAATTTTACGGGAAATTCCTGGCAGTTTGGACGCCAGTACTTTACTGTAAACAAACGGTGAAAACTTTTTTACGGGCGACCGGCTGTTTTTGACGGCTTTTGAAAGCTGTCTGTTTACAATACTGTCCCCGTTAATGCACCTTGCTATTTCTGTAAAAATACATGGTATAACAAAATACAGTACGTTGCTGGAATTTAGCTAGGTTACCATAGTAACTGCAATTTTACAATTTACAACAGTGAGAACCAAACTTTTAAATAACTATATTACACATTACCATACAAATTATACAATAACCTACTTAACTCTATACTGGATACTTTCGTGGTTTATTTTTATATTCCTGCTTTTCGTGCCATGGTGAAGTTACGGTTTCACCGTAAATATTTAAATATTTATATACGAAAAGACATTTCATGCGATTGTTCACTTATGTTTGCAACAAATCTAAATTTGATTACAGATTCGTTAGAATAATAATTATACATTTCGTTCAGGAAAGAGTTTTTTTGGACAAAACACCACCCACACTTTAACATGACATACTTCGTGAGTTTTGATTGGTCAGTTGCTGCGTAATAAGATTCATTCTCGATAACAGTAGAATCAGTGTAAATAAACAACACTTTGTTAGTGTTGCTGTATATGTACACAAATATTTTGACAGTGTTCTTGTAAATTTATATAACCTTTGCATAAATTAACATCCGCGTGATATTTTCAAGGCACACTACCGTAATTGTACGTCCAAAATCCGTTAAAAAAATACGGCGATTGTTTGTGTTTTTACAGGTAGAAAACCCCGTTATTTTAAAGTTATTTTTTATAGTGTATATCTTGCTTAAATAAGCAAATTGTGTGAAGGGGAAAATGGTATACATGTAGTTGATTTATTTTAGTAAGAGGCTAAAGTGAGCACAGTAACCAACAATCTGTTGAGGCGGGTGTGGACTGAGGGAGAGGAACTTTGGATTATTTTAAAATGATATTGCATTTAAAAATGTCCTTCGGACCAAAGTAAGCACAGTCTGCAAAATATATCACGTCCTGTACAAATCTCGCATCATGCAGGTTCTGTGTTTCTAATCAAGGTTAAAAAAAAATTTGTGCGCATCACCTTGAGAATGTTACAGCTCGTTACATTCAGCGGTTGCACTTGAAATTAAAACCACTCTGTGGTTTGGGTGTAGGGAACACAGTGCGTTAATAAGCGGTCTGATCGACAAATGAAGCTGGAGTATAGTTTCCTGGTTTGGTCATTCAGCGTACATCGCTCCATGTCTATTACCACCAGCTAATACAAACTGTGCTTTGTTGATGACTGGCTCGATCAATGAGTGATCAAAATGACATTTCTATATGTACATGTACTTCTAGATCTAGCACTATCATTATTTAATGCAAGTAGTGCATTCAAATTAAACAATACTTTCATATTTAAATTGATGGTTGTCTTTAAAATGACCAGGGACTGGAAATAGCAATGTGATGAACACCAGTCCAGACCAGTATAGATTTGGTGTTTTTGTTTTTGCTTTCGGGCGAAGTTCCATACATGGACAGAATAATAAAATATAAAATAACTACAAACGTTTGGCGATTGTGCAAAATGAGTCCAAATTCACCACATATAAATAAAACATAAGAGCATGCATATTGTAAACTGTTTAAATATACATTTTTCCATTCAAGTATTATTGGCAATGATTGTCGTGTAATTGTTTGCAGACCGTTTTCCTTATTTCTTGAAAAAGACGAAATTAAGGGGGCTAATCGCTTATAATACGTTATTTACTTACTTAACAATGAATCCCTGTCCACAATACGTTTCAATCTCTGCTTAGTGCAATGAATTACTTCAGCGAATCAAACACAACGACAAACACAGCCGAGTTGTGGCCAAAATTTTGGCAAAACGAACATGGCAATTCACTTTCACTGGAATGTCGCTTTGCCTGGCTCAGTTTCGCTGGCTGAAGGCTGTTTAATCGTCGGCAGCATCTTTAGTGTTGGTACAAAATGAGATAAATAAGCGTCTTACCGCACCAGTGTGTTTTTCAAGATGGTGATTCGCTGAAAGTGTTCACACCGAGTTTAGTCTCTAGTTCCCACCTGTTAAACGCCTGTAGTTTTGTTCTTATTAGCCAATTTATTATGCTAACTCATGTGCTTTGTGCAAGACATCCTTTCCCCCCCCCCCCCTTTCCTCCCCCTCCCCCTTCCCTCCCCCTCTCCCCTTCCCTCCCCCTCTCCCCTTCCCTCCCCCTCTCCCCTTCCCCCCCCCCTCTCCCCTTCCCCCCCTCTCCCCTTCCCCCCCTCTCTTCACCTATTACTCTACCCTCACTGTACCTCCTCACCCACACCCCTTGATATCAGAATGCACACAGGCACCGTACCAATTAATCCAGGAAGTGGCACCGTGACACCCTCCGGGCCCCGATCTGTTTGCCCAATCGCCAGTTGTCCCTCGGTAAACATCCACAGCCGCCCCCACCGCTCAATCACCCAAGTCGTGTTCTGTGCGTCGTTTCCACAGTCGGCCGGCGTCCGAAGAGCGAACAAATGGACTATAAAATGAGGGAACCGGCGATTGAAAGAGCCTAGATTAAGAACCCATGCTTATGCACATGTGTGTACATGTATGTACGAACCTTCACTCACCGTAAACCTGTGGACACAAGACATCCAGATAATACTAAAAGATGTTACGGATTGCAGACTTGCACACGCTAATCAAAAATGGGGGAAATGGTGTTAGGGTTATGTGTAACAAATGAAAGGGACACATGAGAGGCGCACAATTAAATAAATTAGGGTGAAAATGTTTTCTGGAATTGAGAAAAATTTGTGTTTACTCTTTAGCCAATGTTTTTTTGTACTACACTATTAGAAAGGAATGTCCACAGTACCCATGGATTGTAAGATTTGGTGTATATATATCTAACAGTGTCTATATGATTGTTTTTGATTGAAATAGGGGACGTTGAACAATACACAAATCCAATCACATACGGTGGTTGCGCACACACAAGTTTTTTATTTATTTATTTATTTGTTGGGGGGGAGGGGGGAGTATTGCTAAGAAGGCTGTTTTCCAAATCCCACCTTATAATAATAATAATAATAATACTTGGGGAAGCTAATCCTCCCTTCTCGCAGCTGCAATGCTGAATTGCGAAGCACGCGGCTACAATATGGTCAAGCCGCTGGCACGTAAAGGCTTACGACAGCCGGTCACATCGACTCATAATTATACAACTACGGAGCTCAGCTGAGATCGAAAGTGTTTGATTTTTTCAGAGAGAGAAAAACCTGTGGACCCGTAAAAAAAGCCTCATGACACAGGAGAGAACCAAGGCACAACTCTACCCACATATGATCTCGGCTGGGAATCGAACCCAGGACACATTGGTAAGAGGCTAGCGCCTCACGCACAAGCCGTCCATGCCATCGTTTTCGTTTTATCACCATGTTACCAAACTGCATAAACGAAGCCAAATTCGGAGACGAAGCTGAGGTTTAGAAGACGGCAACAATTTGAGTCGCATGGCTCCCTAAAGAGAAACAGCACCGCTAACGACGACGGATAAATGCATCCGTTGGATTTGTCAAAAAAGGAGAATAGCCCCCCTCCCCTCCCCCCTCCCCATCCCCTCCCCATTCCCCCCTCCCCCATCTCCCTCCCCCTCCCCCTCCCCCTCCCCCCCTCCCCCATCTCCCTCCCCCTCCCCCTCCCCCTCCCCCCCCCCCCCCCCCCCTCCCCCTCCCCCTCTACCCTTCCCCTGGGCTACATACACACTTATGTTTGTGCCTTGTTGCAAAAATCCGGCTGAAATCCGGCTTGTGCATATTGACCCGTAGCGTTTGCTAGATTTAGTCTACGTCCATCAAGGCCCAATTCCATGGAACTGTTAATTAAGCACAAAACATTTGCTTAGCACACAAACAAGTCTTGCTTAGTAAAAACAGGTTACCAGTCAAAACGCCAAGCTTTTTATGTTCGACAATAAACAAACAGCTAAACCCAGACACAAACAAATATATTGTTACCTGCAAATCGCACCGTTTTCACGAACAGGCGAATTTAGCCTTTCACGGTCTGAACAAACTTTCGAGAAAATCGATTGTAAAGTTGGTCCTTTTTTCGTTTGGAAGTTTGAAACATAAAGATCCATAGAATATACAAGATTAAGGTATCATGGGAAAGAAGAGATTCCAATCTTTTTAAATATAGCAAACGTTAAGAAAAATAGGTGATTAGTTTTGCAGAATTAATCAATTAATAAAATTGCCGCTTCGTGAAAACGAAAAAACTATAAATTAGCAAATTCGCCCCTGTCAATGAGAGTCAGAATGTTTACATTTTCCTATTGCGCCCTAAATTTGCCTCTTCGTGAAAACGCTAATAAAAGTCAATACGCGCACCAATGCGCCTCTCCATAAACATGTTGAAGTCAACGCTATTTTTAATTCGCAAAACGGCACTTGAGGATCAATTCGCCAATTTTAATTAGGTTAATTGAGATTTTGATGATTTTTTTGATGTATAACTTCACCAGGTTGTAGATATTGCAATATTTAATCGTTTTTATCAAAAAAATTAATATCGATAAATAGACGATTTTTCATGAAATACGCCCCTTCGTAAAAACAGTGACGAAATGTGGCTTGTAACCGTGGGTTTGCCAAGAAAGAATTTAATGCTATGCAGTTGTTTGTGCTCGGCAGCTCTGCAAGTCTCTCCTTTCTGTCAAATTTATTTATTAAAGAGGCATTCTATTTCTGAAAATTGTCTACTTATCCTATATCAAGGTCTTTTTATTGTAAGGAAATTAACCTAATGTTTTTCGACTTCGTCTATTTAAGAAAACTTTGGCTAAGTACTCATTTGTCTTGCTTCTAGCAAATTTGTTTGCACCAAACATTTAGATTATGGGCCTCTGGGGTGTTCCCCTTTACTTTTTTACGAATAACCCTATAAGTAACCCCATTTTCCTCTAAAGCTCTTTTTTAGAAAGGGTAAAACTGACTATGGGCATGTGCAAGTCCACAACCCGTAAACCTCTTCCCGCATCCTGTATACGTTATTGTTTGCAGGTTCACAGTATATAAAAATATTCATACTTGTCTTAGAATGGCAGCACACCAGGTGCCTTGGTTTCACAGGATGCTTGAGACTGTTATTCACATACAGTCAAGTAAGATATTTTATAACAATTCAGTATTTTTCCCACATGCTTAATACTTCATAGACTGTGTGCAAAATCATATTAAAATTTGAAGATTCATCAGGACTGTTAGGGTTAAAATGTTATGATGTTTGTGTTATACCTCTGAGAGCATATCTATACACAGATTTTCTGTAAATTGCACTAAAGTGATTGATGTCTGTTACTCTCATCCACAAAAACAGTATTAGCACTTTTGTATGAATATCTGTCTTTAATTGGTAGAAAATGTGGAGAGAGAAAAACTGTCATCGGTCCAACCCTCAGTGAGATTATGGAGTTGCCACACTTTGGGTAATTAACTTAGCCAAACATTAACCACAGATGAGCCATCGTTTGATATAATAACAACAGCTGCTTGAATGTGGGACACCTTGGGATACTATTAAACGGCGGTATAGCAATTTCACGTGTCAGCTGTGACAAATTGGCCACGAAGGAGGGGAAAAAAGTATTTTTCATTGGATTGTTTTTAAAGGTAAAATACATCATTTAATAATATTACACTGACTTGTTTGAAGGTTTGTGTGTGGATGTTAGAAAACCCAAGACAAACAATCGTGTTCTTGTCGGACTGCATGATACCATGGCCCCACAAAAGATAAAACGAAGCAATTTATAGACGTCTGGGAATTGAACAGTCAGGAAATCAGTCTAGCTGGTTTGTACCCGTTCATATCGATTCCTAATAAAATGCGAACTAACTGACTGTAGTAAATTTGAAGGAAGACAGTCTTTTCCAATGCTGATCAGCCGACCACCGTTCACAATTAATTTACAAATATCACTTTTCTTGAAAACGCAGAACACCAGGTGCCATGTTTTAGACTGTCATTCACCAACAGTCCAGTGACGTATTTCAAAACAAAATATTATGCTTGCAAATGTTGTATATTCCCTTTAAAGGTGTGTAAGTAACAAGACCAGGGGTGATAAAATGGTATAAAATGACATTAATTGGGTTTAATCACCGTAAATGTAATTGGCCCCCTCATTCACATGTTCAAACACGTTCAAACACTGACAAATGGTGGCGCTGTTCATGACGAACATTCGGCAACCCCCCAAAAGAAACAAAATTATAGTCTGGTACCTGACAATACGTCTGGACACTAGATAAGTCCCGTACGATGCCGCTTCACGGCGTGCGTGCAGCATGCGATCCGCGTACGTAAATACATGTACAATGTACATTGTACACACTGTACATGTACATGCGAGATGCCATGCACGCAGTTACGCACGCAGCAGATTTTGTTCAGACATGGCGAGTGAAGACGACAGTTCGGGGCTGGGGAGCGCATATTCCACAGAATCGGACGAAATATCCGCAGTATCGACATCAGGTCCTACATCTGAACCTGCAGCAACACATCTGGCTGGCATTCTTCTTTTAAATAAGATAA
This sequence comes from Crossaster papposus, assembly GCA_037893245.1. NCBI lineage: Eukaryota > Metazoa > Echinodermata > Asteroidea > Velatida > Solasteridae > Crossaster > Crossaster papposus. Next base: position 1,282,538 of record JBAIAA010000381.1, on the reverse strand, counting down.
CTCGGAACAATTCCTTTGACAATAACTTGAGTCAACCATCGACTGAATGATTTTGCATCGATACGCGTGGCACATGATGCATGCATGTACGGGCACGCTGGTCGCGACGTCGAAGTCTTCCCGAACATACGTCACAATTATGCAAATTTTACATGTTAATAAGCTACATGTACCATTCTAGGGGCGGGGCCGGTCCCCCAAAGCACTTTATTATTTGTTTTCTCGTATTAATTACCCCCCAAAATACTTTTATAAACTGAAAATCACTCAATTGGTTATAATCTTTCATTTAAACTAATAAAAACCACATTTCTAGGAACCTTTAAAAAACCAAGACGAGCTGTCACCATGTACGTATACTGCTTCAGCACTAATCTTTTGGTTCTGTAAATCGTGTATCAATGCTGCCAGCGCTCCTCAGTAAAGCGCATTAAAAAGAATTTGTCACTGTCAAATGTTACTGTAACATTTATTCACTAGTTAAAGTTTAAACAAGTATTCACTTGTCAAAGTACATTTATTCACTGTACATTTATGTCCCAGGCACTTAGAGGAGCTAGTGGTATGCCAAGTTAAGCATCATTGGCCACGAGACCATTCCGCGAATTGTCCTGGTTGCGGGTGGCTTGTCTGGGGCACGATAGGGCATAAAACACAGGGGACAAATCGTAAAAGAGACGGAGCATGCTTCACTGTTTCTGGATCGGCTGCATACCTTATGCCTTATCTGAGCATGTTTGGAGTATGGCCAATCGGGGAAGTAATAAGCACTAAAGAAGTGCATCATTTTGACCAATCAGGGCACAGCTCTGTATCGTTAGTGCTAGTTTGAGGTCGGATAATGCACATGTATAATGTATGTCTCACAGCATTTTGAGCAAGCTGGATAACTTTACATGCCACAACCCCAACTCCTGCCCTAAGTTTTGGCAATGCCAAAGTCAAAATAATTCCTTTCATCCGGTTTTATGTTTCTCGGTTTTGACAGCGACCTAGTTGGCCTAATTCATCACGTTTGGATTGGAGCATTAATTTGTCGTCCGTTTACCTCATGTGACATGTGGCTTCAGTAGCTTCAGTGGTGGAATGCATTTGAATAATGGCTTTCCACTCGGCGCAAATCACCCACTCTGAAACCTGAACAGGGATGCCCATTTGGCTAATTATTTTGATTAGTCTCGCAGTTGAGCACCGCTCAGTTTGGTTTAAATTATTTAGTGCGATTTTCGGAAGCACATCGGCATCTGGTTGTTGTACGTCACCGTCATCAGCATTTGAGTTATTCTTCTTTCCCCACAACCTAATTGTACTGTGTCTGGCCCCTGGGCAATTTCAAAAAGTAAATGTGGCTGAAAATATAAAAAAAGTGGGGAGATTTATACACATGTTTAAAATGTGCAATTATTGACATGTTGTCAAAGTAAAATGTTAAGGAAAAGGCCCTAAAGGTAGGATACACCATTGGTATTTGCTTGAATTATCATAAATGGGTGGATTTATATTTTTTCGTAAATATCGTTTAAATGACCTGCCCAAAGTTGTACAATTATGGATGATGAGAAAAGCAAGACAAACGGCGTTCGTTTTCAACCAGCGTCGGGCAGTTGTTCTTGTTTTTTGTTTTTGAAACAATTACAGTATATCTAGCGCAATCATTTTGCTGGATGCCTACAATCATTATTTACTTTCAAATAAGTAAAATATTTCTTAATAATTCGGAAGTACAATTTTTCGATATCTGCATATGGTGTATCCTACCTTTAAACAGTTTCGAGTTTTGTACATGTGATAAGGAAAAATGCCAATTTATTTTCACTACAACAAAATTATTTTACTGCAAGTATTTTACCTTGCTATTATTCCTTGAGCTCAGCACTACTCTACTTGGTCTGATAAAATCATCCGAGCGAATGTACCAAAATGTGGTTGGGGGGGGGGGGGGGGGGGGGGGGGGGGGACACACAAAAAATGCTTTAGCACACACCAGACTAATTTACTCAACACATATTTTAAATTGATTGTTAAAACACAAATTCTATCTGCCATTCAACAACAGACCACGGCTCAGACGAGACACACCATTAAAAATGACCTTCTGTTTTTCTTCTTAAAAATGATCAAAGGGAATATTTTCATTGGGAGTTTTAGTAACGTTAGAATCGAGTAAACTTTTCAACAGTTATTTGGTCGATTATGTTTTAGAAAGCAGCAAATGTTATATATACTCCGTTTTCAAACGTATTATGCTGATAAACAAGTATACTTTACACAAATTCCAGCTAACATTTCTCAATTTTCACCAGTTGTAGTAATACAAGTTCTCCTAGGGTTTAAGAGAGCTAAATAGGCACAAAAGAGAGAAGAAAACGAGCTGTTTGTATGATACTTTTCTTTATGTATCTATTCCAAAATCAATAAAATGGCAAACGCGACAAACAGAGTATTCGTATGGCAGCTGTAGTGGGTTATTAGTTATTCAAAGAAATGAAGCTGGATGTTAGGGAGATGTCTATGAGTTATTGAACAATGGAAATGCAGTTTCACCCTTAAAACACCGTGATATTTCACGAAGATTACACGGTGAATTAAGGGTGAAACTGCATTTCTACTATTCGAGAACTCAAAGTGAGACAAGCATGATTTGAACAAAATTACAATATCAACACAATTCCTCTCTGGAGCTGAAATTCAATTTGAAAATCAAATGAAGAATTCAGACTCATACTTGAACTGTATGGATTATAGAGCTACACAATTTAAAACATTAATGTCAGTTATTTTTTTATTTTTTTTATTTGTTATAATCTCTCGGGGGAAATTTTATTAATTAAAGCAATCTTCAGTTGTCATTACAAAATATAAATTAATCCGTACATAGAAGTGAAAACTGGGGTCCCATTTTACATTGAATTTGACAAGATTCCCCTTAGTAATAAATATATACTTTTCAAGGTTGAAATATCGTTTTAACTCTTTATTATACAATATAAAAGATGGTTTATTACCATTCATCTTCATTTTATATATGTGATAACGGCAAAGAAGAAAAATCAAATTAAGTGCACTCCAGCTTTTGTTAAGTATACCAAATAGAATAGTTCCATAATCTATAGACACATCCACATTAACTGTATCCTTGATCCATTCACTAATTTGTGTCCAAAACAATGATGAAATCTCGCAAGTACAAAATAAATGGATTAACGTTTCAATCTCCTTCTGACAAAAAGAACACAATTCATTATCCCCTTTCCCAATCTTCACTAAACAATAATTGGCCAGCTGCCCTTTCACCACCACCAGCTCGGACTCTAGCAAACCAACGGACTTCTGATCACCAGCCCTGCCCTTCTCCAAGTCGACAATCCTCTCGCTATTGAATTCAATCGAGGCTGCCAATTTAGCTTCAAGTGGTTTCTGGCTTTCCATTAGCTTAGACAAGGTAGAGCGGACGAAAGCCTCAAAGCCCTGCTGTTGGTCGTCTTTGCTGCCAGCACCAGGCTCACTATCCTCATCCCCCGATGCTATAGGGGGTGGAACAACGCCCGTTGAATGGCCTTGCTGTCTCCCACCGCGTTGTTTCGGTGGCATGATTATTGGTACATGGTAGGATAACCTCGAACAATACAAGGAACGGAGCCCTGTGTGTGGACACGTCCTTCCTCTACGGCGTCATGTGTTAATGTCAGTTAGTTTTACGATTATTGAAAATGTCGATGTTTTGTTGATGTTTTGTTTATTTGAGAGCTGTGGGGGTGTGCGTCGGAACCGGGTACCTGAGTCGAGTACTCGAACGTTGATGTCAGGAAGTACCCGTAACAAACTTTACAGATTAACTTCTCTGACCACGGAAAACAAAGATGTTGATATTATTTTTTGAGAATATTAAAACGTGCAAATCAGACTCTGGGGAAACAACAGATTTCACGTTTCTGATGCCTGAAGAAGCTCACTGTACACACTTGTATGTTGCTATATTGAAAAGAAATATGTTCTGTAACGATCAGCCCAACAACCACTTCAAGAACCACTAATGGCTCGCTGCGTGCAGAGAACGTGTGATTTGTAATTAGTACCCACGGTGTGAAAGTTAAATGCAAATGCTCGCTGTCGACCAACAATGCAACAAACGGCAGTCACAACCTATATTATTTGAATTGACAGGCCTAGTGTGGTCAGCCCCGTCATTAATTTTTAGCTGCGGGTAAGCAGCTCAAGAAATCACCATGTCCCTTCATCACTAATTCGTAAAAACGGAAATTATGTTTGTCACACTAATGTACAACAACAACATTGTGCATGCGAGTTTGTTTTTGATTGAAATAGGGGACGTATGACAAAGGGAACAATGGGGTCCCCTATTCCGCAAAGGTCCCCGATTCAGACTCGTGTGCAAATCCTATGGCGATCATCCGAAAACGTTAGAGTACAAACAAAAGAGGGAAGACGGTCGGACAATGCCCCGTCCCCTATTGACGGCATTTACCCACTTGTGTGCGTGTGTATGTGTATTTGTACATTTTAGAATGTAGACTCGTCACTTCTCAAAATGCAATTTTATAGAGACTATATAAATCTAAATAGAGCACACGTGTGAAACTGAGCGGCGAAAACAGGTTTTTTAATTCGTCAACATTGGCTTTTCACACCTTAATTACTCTGTGCAATTATAATAAATAACGAATGATGCATTTTTAAATTTGATAACCACGTACATACGGTACAGTACAGTGCAGTTGAACGTTAACACTGCATCGGGAAATGAGATATTTTGTGAAAAAGTGTGAAAATAGTTTCCTCCTTTGGGAAAAGGGGTGAACATCTGTTTCCAACTTGTGTGTGAAAAGGTGTAACAATTGTGCACAAAAAATTTAAAAAAAAATCGGTTTCCAACTTGTGTGATTGTGTGGAAAGGTGTGAAAAAGTCTGAACACGGTCTTCTGCTCAAAGTGTAAAAACAGTTTCCCACTTTGTGAAAAGTTGTCAACATTTCCCCTTAATGGAAATTGTGAAAAGAATGTCCCATTCTCAGGTTAACTTTCAACTGCACTGTACGAGGCCATCATGAAATGTTAGAAAATAATTTAAAAAAATCAAATTGCTTAAAACGGATTTGTCACTTTGTCAAAATAGTGACGATGTGACTGTCATAGCCTATAGTGTCATGGATGCCGAGAAAAGTAAGAAAAATGGCGTTCGTTTTCAACCTACGTCGGGCAGTTGTTCTTATGTTCTTGTTTTTTTTCTTAATCGCCGTCCGGCGATCGCGATTTAAAAAAAAAAAATTCAAATTATTCGGAACAATTACAGGATATCTAGCGCAATCATTTTGCTGGATGCTTATAATAATTATTTACTTTCAAATATTAGTAAGATATTTGTTTAATAATTCGGTAGTAAACCTTTTCGATATCTGCAAATGGTGTATCCTACCGTTTTAAGTACACATCCATGCAACTAAGCCAGCCAATTCAAGCACAACACAAACGTATCTCCTTTCTCAAAAAGACCCTCGTCCGTCCATTCCCATGTGAAAAATGACACATGCAGAAATGACATCCTTGGACAGTTCAATCCTCTTTTCCTAATCGAATCATTATGATTCTGTTTTTTCTGCTCGGGACGGCGTACGAGATGCTCCGTTGGTGGGCGTTTGAAGTCTTCCCGCCCGTGGCCCGCTGAGATGGTCCGATAACACACTTTGGTAAATTCGTTCTGCAGCATTTGGGTTAATATGTCTAGCTAGATCGTAGTTGACCGCGCGTTGGCCACATTTTAACTTGTCTAATCCGCTTTACCCAGATTTTTGTTGTTATATTTATAACCCCTCCAAAAGTAATTATCCTCTTCCGCGAGTGCATCGTGGATTGATCCACTAGGGTACAACGTGCTTCATATTTAAGCGAGATGATATAGTTCAAATTATCTCTTGGCGACCACTTGCAGCGCAATATGTTTGTGGGAAGAAGAAAACAAAAAACAACTACACGTACTGGGCAATTCCACGCAAAAGCAGACATGGCTGAAAAGTGGAAAATTTACAAAATAGTCAAACCTCATTTTAACAACAAATGTGGTGTCAAATTAAAGAAGACAGAGATATTTTATTTGGGTGGTGTACTAATGAGATTGTATGTAGTTACATGTGTATGTGTGTCTTTTTGTACAAAAACCCGGTTTGGTTTTGTATTTGTTTTGTTTTTGGGGAGGCAAATATCATGTAATTTTGGCCGTCATTTTGGAAATGTGTGTTTTAGGGCCACACGGTCCTGAAATCCCCGAAACTTCATGTTTTGGATTGTTTACTTGTACTTTTTTCAACATCTAATTAAAAGGAAACCAACCTAATTGTCGTAGTTTTTCAGAGAAAAGACGAACAAAAACCGATGGTTTACATCGGACACGACAACGTGTATCGTGCATTGAACGACATGGAAAATGTAATGTATGCATACCTTAATGAGTACGCATACTTTTTTTCCCTGTCGTTTACATTCAATGTACGATACAAGTTGTGTGTGTGTCCTTACACACCGCATCGATGTGGTTTTTTACACATTCTTAAAAGGCAAGCACTTTCCGGCTGGAATCACGACTACACCCAAACATGCAGCTCGGGTTTTGGGGGTCAGAAAAGTGACCCCTGAAACTCGTTCTACACAAGAATAACACAAAAACAATAACACAAATATATTTTCAAAGAATGGTTGTGTGGATGTTTAAATCATGCCCCTTCCGATTATCATTATTTTGTTCAAAACGCGTTTTATAGCTCAACTGGGCGATTCTACCAATATGTGAAGTTTTTTAGTTCAGAGAATTTCTCAACCTCCACAATATTATCAGTGTAAATTTTGAAGACAATTTTAGTATAATATTTCATTGGATTTTATGTGCTATTTATGCCGACATTCGCGCTCTTACCATCGTGCTGTTATATACGAGACGGGTTCAGGTCGGTATATGTGCGTAGAACACCCTGATATTTGCAGGCTCGGTTACTCGCTGCAAGTGTTTATCCGTCATCCGTTTTGTGATCCGCGAAAACTTTGCGTGTATATACGGCATCCGTCGCAAACTACAAAAAGGACCAGTTTTGTTATTGTGTTGTATTGAAATGTTGTTATATTAAATGTAGTAATAACCTAGAACAAAAATGTGTGCAAAACAATAAACGTGTATGTTATTTGCACTTGAAATATGAAATTCTTGTTCATTTAAGTATCAGGCTGTTTGCATGGAATTCCCCTAAAATGCATCTTTGAGACGCATGTATTTTTGGGATTTTCTTGAACTTGTTCAAGTCTCCTATGTAAGGCAACCGTTTTAATACTTTTTCGCCCAATTTATAGACACACCATTTCCCCCAGTTTTTGTTTGCTGGGTTAAATATTACAATGTTTTAATATGATAACTGTGCCAGTGAGCAACTTAAGAATTTGAAGCTCACCAATACTGACTACTTGATGATATCTGGAGACAGTGTAATGTGCGCACATGGATTCACAAAGTTGTCATATTAGATAATTACTATGTTCACATAATTATTAAGTCACTTATATTCTTTATAAAAAATGTTATTGAAGTAAGGATATGTAAGTAGAATCACCCAAAAAAAATTGTCAAAAAACCCAAATAATAATAATATACCCAAGTATGGAAATATATATGTATATATTACGCGGCAGGGATTAACGATTTATGCAAATTAGTCATATTTCCACCACTTGAATGTTTATAGACTTTTGATATGTCATTGTGGGGACCTTTTAGAAATGCATTGTGGTGAAACATTTGTTTTTGCAATTTATTTTTCCTGGACTAGTGGTGAGAAATCTCTTCAATAGTAAAAGGATATTGCGATCAATCGATCACACTTTTAGGTATATATGTCGTATAGGCTATAAAGAAATAACGGGGAAATAGGCTATACAAGCTGATTAATGCAGAACTGGGTGGCAGATTTCTCTCTTTATATTTTACACTTCAGTTCAGTTTTAAACTGAATAGATATGTTGGTAGAGAACTTAAGCAGTAATCTTTAGGTCGCAGGTTCAAACCCGGTCCCAGTCAATGTTTTGTTCAAATCAAAACAAAATATATTTTAATAAACTTAGTCAGTTTGCCTTTGCTAGTAGTATCATGACGTTGGTCGTGATCCCTGTCCACATACAATAAACAAGTTTGTGGCTTCTGACTAGCGCCCCTTGAACGACGACATTGACAATTTTAGAGAACCACCAACACAGGGCTGGATAGCTCAGTTGGTGGAGCACCAAAATGGTAATCCAGAAGTCGCCAGTTCAAGCCCCGCTCCATTCAATTTGTTTGTTCAAATGTTCAGATTTAAAGGGATCGTATACGTTTGGTAATTACTCCAACAATTAATGGCAATAAAAACTTACTTGGTAAGAAGTACAGCAGCTTTGGATAGTATAATGCATTTTTAGTAACTTTTCACTTCAAAGTTCTGCGGTTATGGAAGAAGATATCACTTTTTATCCCCCAAAATTTGAATCTGAGAAGCGTTACTGCAGTGACGTTTCTCAGACTGTGTATTCCAATGCAGATTATTCTTTCTGCGTGGACATAACCGCTCCAGATTTTCGGCAATAGAGAGGTTTCGCACACGAACGGATACGCTTACGCGTACGTTTAGCTATCCGTACGCGTTTTATACTTACGTGTAGTGAGCGAGATATCCGTGCCTTGTACACAGTTAGCGGATAGTGAGAAACTGTGACGTCAGAAGTCCGCGAAAATGGATGACGTATTCGTTAAGCTGACCGTATCCGTTCGCAGGCGAAACCTCTCTAATATCTCTAAATCGCTACAACCTTTTGAAATGAAATTTGTACCGGTTAGTTTTATGGTATCTATAACTATATAGGATTGAAACAAAGAATGGGTTCCAATTACCAAACGTGTACGATCCCTTTAAACATAATGAACCTACTCAGTTTACCTTTGTGGTTTATTTAAAATGTTGGTTTAATTGTGTCACCTTGTCGTTGGTGACCGCAAGTGAACGGGACTTTCTAAGTTTGTCTTTTTTTCTATTGTTTTTAATAAGCAGAAATCGTAATTTTGCACACAACAAAATTAAACCACACCTTTCTGGAAAAAACAAGGCTGAATTTGAAGAGTTGAATTTTCAACAACAAAAATTCAATTATTTGCCGTTTTAAATCTAAGGTGGGTTTGTTGGGTGTTTTCTGACGTCGTGTCTGAGATAATCTTAACAAAAAAGAAAGAAAAAGACAAACAATATTGGATTTTTAAATAGGTATGGGCATCTAAATAATGCCCTAACAGTTGAAGTATACGTAATGAAGTGTCTGGCCAATACTCACCCGAGACAGATGTATTTTTGAGTAGCGTATTACCTGTACCGTTTATAACCGCTGCTCTATGCATGTGAAGCACCAATGCCCCTCTAATAATGCATGTGAAGCACCAATGCCCCTCTAATAATTTTCAAAGTGTATTTTAGCGAGTGCCATTCCACACTGACAAGTTGTTAAGATGTAACAAATAAAAACCGGCACTCGTAACAGGCTCGTATTCAAGGTAGAGAAGAAAAAACGATCCCGGAAAAAAACGACTTTTGGATTCGAACCTCCTAATATTTAAAAATACTTCACAACACTTTAAAAATAGAAACTCTCTAACCCATTCAGTTTTGAAAATTACAGCAATAGCAAATGGCGTATACTACTTTTGAAACCCAGTCTATATGTCATCATGAACCATATGACAATCTCAACTTGATCATCAATTGCTATAATACGAGCCCGAACGTTCGATTATTTTCATTAAATTTATACATTCAGAAACCAGAAACCAGAAACTAGAAAAAGGGCACTTGGTAAACCGCATACCTCCGCCCCCACAGCAAACACGCCCTATATCCCAATGTTTAATAAATCATTTAAAGTGATCCAGATATTCTTATTTTAATCCAGATCAATTTTGCAATTTAATGGAATCATCCTTGACCCATAGGCCTAAGCTATCAACCCGTCTATGTTTGTTAAAATCCTTCCATATTTTTCGTAATCCTGCTAACCGACTAATCATAGAGCTTGGGTTTTAGCTCTATAGACAGACATACATCAAAACAAACAAACACACAAACACCCCGACGAGGATGAATACATAATCCCCGCAATAGGAGATGGGCGGAGATAATAAATCCAAAGCTAGAAGTGACACTGAGTTGTCCCCAAAATTGTACTTTTTATCCAATCTCTTCCCCTCCACGCTTTCCTACAATTGACCTTGCACAAAAGACAGGTGTTTACCCGTAAATGGTTTATACCGCGCACCCTGGCGCGCTTGACTTGCCAAAAGTGAAGACCTTGTTCATGTTAACACACCGACACCATAGAGGTATCATCGTAAATATGCCGCCGTTCTTATATCTCACTCTCTCTCTAATTTCTCATTCCGAATCAATTAAGTCAACAGTGTGGCAGGGGTAATTGGTTGAGTTAACGTGATATGCCATTCGCTCTGTCTGCTCCAGCGGGCCGTTATATTGACTCGCCAATTTGATTTGTAGCGATATGCAATTTATTTTGTTTACTAAAAGGTATGTCCATCTGTCGGGGCCATAGGGTTTTGAGTCAGACCTCTTCCAACTTGTTTTAATTTTCCCCCAACTTAACAATGAGATAACATTATTTAAAAGTTTGGAGGTCAAGTTAATTAGATCGAAGCTCTTGAACCCGCATCTTAAAAACTAATGAGACATATTAAAACAAATCACACAATATCGTTTCAATCTGTCAGGGTCTGGTGACAAATTGGGTTGAATTGATACGGAATGACCAAATTGACCAAATTGTTTTATATGACCAATATAGAGTTAACCTTAGAGTCATATTTAATATCTACAATCAAAGTTCCGAAGGTTTCTCATTCTTAATGTGAACAGAGTCATAAACAAATTTAACCATTTTAAGATTGTAATGTCTAGAAATCTATTCGACATCATCAGCTGTCTAAATGAACATTTTCGCGACGCCTCAATCCCTGATGATCAGATAACTCTACCAAATAATTGTATTGTCAGAAAAGACAGGAACCGACATGGTGGCGGGGTTGCCATTTACATTCGAGATACCCTAATGTTCTCTCGTCGTGAAGATCTCGAAATAGATGATGTCGAGTGTATATGGGTTTAAATTAAGTTTAAACAAAGACAGCCTGTGCTTATCAGTTCTTTTTATAGGCCTCCTTCAAGCTCTGTCGAATTTATGGGTAAAGCCCCTGTCACACTTCTATAATTCCGTTCATAAACCGATCTGAAATATTATTAATTCGGACACGTTCGGAGAGAAATGTCAAAAAACAGCCAGAAATGAAAATACACCGATCATAATCCGGTCTTATTCCGGATCTAATAAGTTGTTCTTCTGATTGCAATCCGTCTATAGCCCCTCCGATTATCACCGGAAATGCCAAACTTTGACAAATTCATTGATCTCAAGACCGACCGCTTCTATAGCACATTTGCCGTCTCTGGATCTCCCGCTGAACCGGAATTTATTCGTTATATGATCGTTATATATATGATATATGTTCGTTTAATGTGCGGTATTACATCGTGGTAATGCGGTATATCATCAGATTTAGTGGCCTCCAATTCGGTGCGTCCGTTTTTTGATCGGCATTACAATGGTGTGGGTTTGGAATGAACTCTGAATACATACGGTTATCGATCGGAATCGGAGGCCTGTTAGTACAGTAAAAATATGGTTTGACCTCGGACAAATTGCAACATAATTTTTTTCACCAGAATGCATTTCTATAAGGTCCCTAGAATGACATACTAAAACTCTTAAAAAATCCAAGTGGTGGAAATATGATTAATTTGCATAAATCGTTAATCCCTGCCATGTAATATATTTATTCCCATATTTGCGTATATATATATATATATTTTTTTTGAAAAGTTTATTTTGGTGATTCTACTTACACATCCTTACTTCAATAACAATATCTAAAGCATACAAGTGACTGAATAATTATGAGAACATAGTAATGATCTAAAATGACTACAATTATACCCTATAATTTGCGCGCATTTACCTTGTCTCCAGATATCATCAAGTAGTCAGTATTGATGAGCTTCAGATTAACCAAGTTGCTTACTGGCACAGTTACCATATTAAAACCTTATGGAAAATCATGTGCACAATGATACCATTGTGATATTTAGCCCAGCAAACAAAAACAGGGGAAAATGAGGTTTTCGTATATTGGGCTGTCAAGTAGGTCTAGGGTTGCCTGAACGTGGGAGACTTTAATAAGTTCAAGAAAATTCCAAAAATTATCGGTAAGAATACATTTTGACGTTGACATTATTGTAAGCAACAATAATCTTTTATTTTGGGGATTCCTTGAATTTGTTCAGGTTTCCTACGTTAGGCAACCCTTCACGTACTTTTTACGAACACCTCATTTTCCCCTGTTTTTGTTTGCTGGGCTAAATATCACAATCGTATCAGTGTGCACATGATTTTCCATAAGGTTTTAATATGGTAACTGTGCCAGTAAGCAACTTGGTTAATCTGAAGCTCATCAATACTGACTACTTGATGATATCTGGAGACAAGGTAAATGCGCGCAAATTATAGGGTATAATTGTAGTCATTTTAGATCATTACTATGTTCTCATAATTATTCAGTCACTTGTATGCTTTAGAAATTGTTATTGAAGTAAGGATGTGTAAGTAGAATCACCAAAATAAACTTTTCAAAAAAAAAAAATATATATATATACGCAAATATGGGAATAAATATATTACATGGCAGGGATTAACGATTTATGCAAATTAATCATATTTCCACCACTTGGATTTTTTAAGAGTTTTAGTATGTCATTCTAGGGACCTTATAGAAATGCATTCTGGTGAAAAAAATTATGTTGCAATTTGTCCGAGGTCAACAATACAAAATTAGGTATTTTTCCTGTACTATGTTCCGTACTCTTCCGTACCTATTCCGCATTGTAACGAATGGCAACGAATGAGTACAGTGTGTATTATTATTATTATTATTATTATTTATTCGACCCAACAACATGGAATATACAAGGTAGAAACAAGACGAACATTCTCAAAAAGAAAACAAAACAAATTAACAGGTATACAAATGCAATAATAAAAACCGAAGACAGGATGGGAGCCATACAAATATACAAAATATCCGAAGACAAATTAAATAAAAACAACTAGAAAATGCAACAAAATATGTGGGGCCAGGGAAAGCAAAAGTAAAATTAACTACTGTTACCCGCAGGTATGCTATCCCACACATATTTACACAGGGACAAACAGATATATGTAGCAAAAACACACAACAAAAAACAATACTAATTGGCCCCCATTGATAAACTAATGATGGCATCAACCGGATAAAACTTAGTTTTCAGGAAAGAATGAGTGCTTCAGATCTCTTAGAAAATGAGAGGAAGAGTTGATGACAGCAGAATCTTTAATATGGGGGGGAAGAGCATTCCAAAGTCTAGGAAATCTACGGGTAGGGGAATGAAAAAGAGCTTGGGTACGGGCGGAGAGATGTCGAAATGTAAGAGAATCGGGATGTCTTGGATTAATGACCGTGTTATCCGTGACAGATTCACACTTACAAAGACCATACAAACATTTGTAAACAAAGGAACAGGTAAGGAAATCTCGTCTGGAGGAGAGGGACAACCAGTTCAACTGGCCTAACCTATCCTCGTACGACATCTGACCTCGCCTTTGCTTCAATGCTACTCGGGTTGCGGTTCGCTGCACACGTTCAATTAGCTGTTGTTGGAACAATGTGTGTGTGCACCAGGAGGAGACGCCGTATTCGAGGATAGGCAGAACAAGGGATTTGTAGAGAAAGAAAATAGCCTGGGTTGAAGCACCACCAGCAACTGTACGGATAAATCCTAGGAGACGATTAGCACGAGAAACAATATTGTTGATATGTGAATTCCATGTGAGATCTGAACTGATAGTGATGCCGAGATATTGGAAGGTGGGGGTAGTGGATACAGGGGTATTCCGTGCATTCCGTGTATATTCCGTGTGTATACCGGATACCGTCCGTATTAAGGTTGTCGCGACAATTCGGATAAATTATTAAACAGGTTCAATAATTTCTCCGAGTTCCGCAGTGCATCACCGAACGTACACGAGTATACCGAGGGAAACCGAGGGAAATCCGTTTGAGTTCAGTTCAAACCGATTAAACACCGATTCCATTTTTGTTTACTCGGAACATGAACGGAGTGACGATTCGGACAAGTGTGACAGGGGCTTTAACTGAGTGATACTCCTAATAAGGCCTCATGTGAATGTATAGACATTGTTACAACTGCAGGGACTTTAATTTTGATATTTTAGAGGAACACGATAGTATGCACTCAAATTCAATTATTTCTTGTTTTATAGTTTGTTCCAAATGGCGCAACTCGTACATGACCCAACACGTGTCAATGAATTCCCTCAAACATCACCGATCTCATTTTAAGTTCCCACCCAGAGCTCATAAAGGACTGTGGTGCCTTACTGGTCCTAATCAGTGATCATTATCTGGTTTATGGTCTGTCTACACAGTTGGAAAACACCAACAATGAAAGGTCGTTTAATAAATGTTCGATGTCTTAAAAATATAGACAGTTATTTACAGACGACCTCCTCAAATTGCAATGTGTTTTTGGTTGTTACGATGTTTATAAAGCGTGGTGTATTATGTTACCCCATATTTATGAGTATTAATAACTTCTATGCGCTAATCAAAACCAAACGCGTTCGGGCTGCTTTAGTACCGTGGCTCGATAGCCAAATTCTTCAACTTTGGCAGAAGCGATCGTACACACAAAATTCCAAAGCGCACAGGCTAACAAATTCATTGGGATTTTTACAAAAAACTGCGGAACAATGTAACTAACTGCGGAACAATGTAACTATTACAATCCGCAGTAAAGATATTTAATACTACACATCCGCCAGAAGAAAATAATAATAATCTATGCTGTGGGAAACTCTGAATAAGGTACACCCTTAGAAACGGAACATTCCATTACTTCTCCAAATGGGGAAAATAATGACAATTATTTAATGAACACTTTTGAACAATTGGCAAGCGTACTGCTATAAATTACCCTTTGTGTGAACTTGAAATATGACTATATTGGCGCCTCTGTCATTGATTCTCTTGATGCAGAATGTGTAGTACATAACATTACAGAATAGTTTGTTTATCATTAAATCTTTAACGCATATTTTTAACCTGTCTATAAGATGTGAATGATACACTAAAGATTGGAAACACGCTTTAGTAACATCAATCCACAAGGGAGAAGATAAATGTAGCACAGGTAACTATCGGCCTATTTCTATACTGCCAACTATCTCTAAGATTTCAGAAAGGGGTGCATAATCGGTATATGGCTACCTTGATAACACAAATCTAATTCCTAGTTGCCAGTCAGAATTTAGACCCCTGCACTCAACTGAAAGCAGCCACATGGCCTAATAACGAGGGCGTTGAGGCCACGGAGAATGGAGAAGTTACATGTAGTGTGTTTACACATGTCAGTGAAGAATTTGATTGTGTTGATCATTAAATCTTCTGTAACTAATTGGTTTAAGTCATTCCTGAGTGATCGTAGTCAGTCTGCGAATATTGGTGGCACCATATCAAATGTCCTGTTTGTAAACAATGGTGTTTCCCAGGGGTCGATACTACAGGGTGTCTCAAAAAAATCACAACGCTCCTTTAGGTAATCATAACTTCCTAAATAAGTGTTGGAATCGAACAATTCAAACGACAAAATAACGTCATAGTAGTTGGCTATAATGTAAAGACAACCGCGTTCGATTCGGTTAAATAACCACGGAGAAATGAGCGATTACGTATCAGTAGTCAAAGAACACTTCAATCCAAGTTTGTGTATTACACAGACTGTCCCTTGTACAGGTGGTTACTTACTCTTTCCCTGTTCAATTAGCCAGCACTGTTTAATACTTTGATAAATGCAGTTGGATTAAAGAGCACAACGTTGCATACGTCTTAATGGACATCAAGTGGAAGGCAGGTCTGATGAGTTTGAACATTTTGTACCGTAAACATTTGGCTACAGTCTTCACAAACCTTATAAGAAGAAGATACTAATTTGTTATTATTTTATCAAGTTCATTTTGTTTTCAATTGAGATAAATAATTTAAGCTTATCGTGCAAACTTGGCGAAGTAAACATGATTTCTAACTTGATCAAGTTTCTAACTCGCATTTAGCAGTAATGTCGTACACAAACATAACTTGTTTTAATGTGCTTGTGTAGGCTGGGGTAACAACCGTGCAAGTTGGACAATCTTGTTTTTTCCATTTATACTTTTCCATGAAACTTTAATTATTTAATTCGTCAAATCATGTGGGTAGAAAATTAAGTGGAATCCACAAACAAAGTGAAGAAAAGCGCAGAAAAAAATCATATTACGAGGAAAACCCACAGTCAGGCCGGGACTACAAATGCAGACATATTGGCCTAGGCGGGATTCGAACCGGGGTCACTGCAATTTTAATTTAATGTGTAATTCATTTTACAAAACCAGTTAAATTATTACAGAGAGAGAGCAATTTGTGTTGCCAATGATGGTCGGTACAAACATTCAATTGTTGGTTTAAATTACAGCATACCATGTAGATGACATGATTTGACACGCTTGAGACTATTATTCATGCATGACCTACAGTCAAGAACATTATTTTCTAATAATTCGATAGTTTTGTTTATGACATTTAACGCAGACCCCAGAAAAGAATTTGGAAGGATTGCCATGCGATGTTTATGTGAGATATTGGAAAGGTTATTTCCTCACATAATTTCCTATCAGCTATATAAAGTGAGTTCTCCAACATGAAGCATTTCAACAACAAAATACATCATACCTCATTACCCTTAATAGCCCGGGTAGTTCTGAAATGAAAATTGGGATGCGTTCCCTGCGTCTGTTCGCGGCAAACTAAATTAAAATTCAGCCGAGAAAACCGGTAACGTGCCGTTCTAACTGGAGCGTATAATCACGGACAGTGGAATGGCACACACACGTACAGATTTCTTTTTGCACATATATCCCAAGGTTTCAGGCAACTTCTACCCCAGTTCTCGAGGCATAAGCTTTTTAGAAAGTTCTCCTCCCTGTGTAAGAAAAAAGAATTACGCTTTTTTTGAGCTGTATTCATGATTACTAAAACGATAAGACACTGAAAGTGCTGAGCAAGAAAAGCTGATTTGTTTTCAATCACAGGTGTAGTGTAGACAGTAAAACACAAATCAAAAATTTTGCGACTGTTTCCATATGACCGCGCACCATGAACGGGCCGTAAAGTCACACGTGGAATTTGTAAGAGGGACCAACACTTTGACAAATTAGTTCATAATAATAATAATAAAGAGACATTTATAAAGCGCAAACAGTTGCAGATCGGCTCCGCCTCAAGGCGCTGAATACAAGCAAATGGATTAAACAAAATAAATTAAAAACGTCGATAATTACAATTTTTGCAAACCTTACGTCTGGGTCAGCCAAATACATAGTAAGCTTAAAAGATGAACTAGTTCAAAATAGTTGTACAAATTGAATAATAGATACAAATGTTCAATTAGTTACAACGTTACAAAAATATATGTTTACAAAGATGAGTTTTAAGACGAGACTTGAACAGCCCGATGGTCGTTGATTCCCTGATGATCGGTGGCAGGCTGTTCCAAAGTGATGGAACTACAACGCTGAACGCTCAACCACCATACGAACAAGTCCGTGGGGGAGGGGAAGGTTGATGCAGAAGATTGAGGGATGAAGACCGCAGGTATCGAGTAGGCCTATGTAGTTGAACGAGCTCCTGGAGGTATGACGGTGCTAGCCCGAACACTGATTTAAAAGTGAGTGCGAGTGTTTTGAAGATTATTCGATGTGAAACGGGTAGCCAGTGAAGAGATTGTAGGATTGCGGTTATGTGTTCATTTTTCTTACAGCGAAAAACCAATCTGGCAGCGGCATTTTGATTTCATACTTAAATCTTTAAGTTTAGATGAATTCAGAATGATCATATTAAATTTGTGTGTGTAAAAAAAAGTTTTTTTAGGGGGACAATCAGTTTAGAAATTCCACACGAATCTAACGAAGCAAACGAAACTCACATGAAAACTCGTTTCGAATACACTGACCTCGGAAACTCATGTAAGTCTGCTATCATTTTGAAGCTGATGATGTTATACTCTCACCAAAATCAACCTCAAAAAGTTAACAAATGACTTTACAGCTCTTTTTGGTGTATGGTCTTATATACCGTAGTTGCCGTCTTGTAAAATAGTTTGCATTCGACCAAACGACAAACAAGTTAAAGATTCCAAAATGCCCTTGCAAACCAGTCGCAAATCAGACTACACACACTACAAAATCATGCCACTTGGTTTGCATATTCGATTTCATGACGCCGCGCATATAATTAGCAAATACATTTGCTACCAATGAATTGCCGTATACTTTTCAAAATACTTCTGATTGTATTCAAATTCCTTACATTGTTCTTCACCCTCCTATACAGACCTAATCCACTTCGCTTTACCTTTTGGACCTACTTGTGATTATCAAGTTCGCACAAAAATGAAAAAGAAGAGGAAATACTTTTAACCACAGCATGACAGAAAAAGACAATTATGTTGCTGACTTAAAGAATAGTCTCCTTGGTGACGTGTTGGACAGTTTTTGTATGATTTCTGCTGGAATTAAATTGTTTCTTGTCAATTCACAATTGGAAACTCTAGGAGAACGTGTCCAGTCTAATGGGAAAACTGTGAAAACAGGGTCAGTTGAATCAAGGTTGTTTTTGTTGCAAGCACACACAACAAGCAGGTGATTCGAGATTGACTTGTGATAGCATATAGAACCCCTAAACTCTTGTTCATTAATTGATTTATTTTCTGCAAAGCTACAGGGGGATAGCGTTCAACCCAGAGGAAACAAATGCCATTGAGTAGCCTTTGAAATGGACTTCAATAAAATACAAGTAACATGATTGGCTGATGTGTCTATTTCCTTGATTAAAGGGGTTTTCCATCCGGGAAGCACCTAATTGGTCTACAAAACGTGGTTCAAACAAAAATGGTATTATGTGGAAAAGGCATTTAAACGTAGGACATAAACATCGACACATTCATTTCACTGTTACAACTGATAACCAATGGATAATGTATCATCAACCGATAATGTCACACAGATTTATCGATATTGTATCACTAACCGATAATGGAACAACAAATCAGTCAATGGTTATTACATTATGGTCATATAACAGATAATGTAACAGAAATTGACCGAGAGTGTAGTAAACGTTACTACACTATCAGTCATGTGTACGTTATAGGTTAGTACAGTATTGGTCAATTTGTGTGACAGTATCGGTTGGTGATATACACTGTACATTATCCGTTGGTTACTACGTACATTATAAATTGTAACATTCGTCCTTTGTCGTTTGTGTATTATTACCTGCGATAGTCGCACAACAACACATTTCTGGGGTCAAAATTGTGACTCAGAAAAATTTAGCTGTTTGGGTGGTACTCGTGATTCCAGTCACACATGTTCCACCAGTGCATCACATTATGCATACGTGCGATAAATATGTGTGTATTTGTACTGTGTACCGATATACATTGAATCATCTTTATGAAAGAGACTTATATTTAAGGCTTGAAATACTGTGTATGCCAATATCAATTTTTGTAACACATTTTACTTTCATTTCAACCAGACCTTTAGAAATGTGGTTTTTATTAGTTTAAATGAAAGATTATAACTAATTGAGTGATTTTCAGTTTATACAAGTTTTATTTGGGGTAATTAATATGAGAAAAACAAAATATAGTGCTTTGGGGGACCGGCCCCGCCCCTAGAATGGTAGCTTATTAACATGTAAAATTTGCATAATTGTAACGTATGTTCGGGAAGATTTCGACGTCGCGACCAGCGTGCCCGTGCATGCATGCATCATGTGCCACGCGTATCGATGCAAAATCAATCAGTCGATGGTTGACTCAAGTTATTGTCAAAGGAATTGTTCCGAGTTTTCTTATTTAAAAGAAGAATGCCAGCCAGATGTGTTGCTGCAGGTTCAGATGTAGGACCTGATGATACTGCGGATATTTCGTCCGATTCTGTGGAATATGCGCTCCCCGGCCATGAACTGTCGTCTTCACTCGCCATGTCTGAACAAAATCTGCTGCGTGCGTAACTGCGTGCGTAACTGCGTGCGTAACTGCGTGCGTAACTGCGTGCGTAACTGCGTGCGTAACTGCGTGCGTAACTGCGTGCGTAACTGCGTGCGTAACTGCGTGCATGGCATATCGCATGTACATGTACAGTGTGTACAATGTACATTGTACATGTATTTACGTACGCGGATCGCATGCTGCACGCACGCCGTGAAGCGGCATCGTACGGGGCTTATCTAGTGTCCAGACGTATTGTCAGTTACCAGACTATAATTTTGTTTCTTTTGGGGGGTTGCCGAATGTTCGTCACGAACAGCGCCACCATTTGTCAGTGTTTGAACATGTGAATGAGGGGGCCAATTACATTTACGGTGATTAACCCCAATTAATGTCATTTTATATCATTTTATCACCCCTGGTCTTGTTACTTACACACCAAGGCATATTTTAAATTATTAAACAGCAATTCTCCTCGAAAGGTCTGCGTAGAACCTTTAAAATAGGATATTATTAAAGTAAACAATCCAAATTATGAAATGTTCGGGGATTTCAGAACGAGCTGTGCCCCTTTAAACTCTGTTGCACTCTGTATAAGCAAGACAGACCAGCTATTATGTCGTAGAAATTACATTTTGACAGAATCAATTGTTTAGTCTGCCTAAACTCTAATTTTAATTTCCATACCTGCAACGGATACACAAATCCGATTTCAATTTCAGAAACTCCCTTTGACTTCTAACTGTTAACTATGGGCCTTTGCAGGGGGAACAATCTTGTAACAGCTAGCCCCCCTGCAGATGTTTTGACAATTTGCCCGGTCCTGCCCTAATGCGGGTATGACAGCAGCCCTGTAAAACTGCTAATGATGTACATTCAAGTTGCCCAGGTGGGGTTCTCAGTTATGACAGCCTGTTTCCCCCTGAACACAGATTAGCGTTGACAAGTTGGATACATGTATGCTGGTGGAAAATCAATATTTTTTTTTTTGGGGGGGGATGTTCATTGTTCATGGCTTTGTTTGTGGGTGAGGTGGGTATTCACACCGTGGACAAAAAAATTACGGGAACCAAAAGAGAACAATATCTTCTGCGACGTCCGAAATTGGGATTGTACAAACTAAAGAGAGACAACTGGACGTTTACGGTGGAAGATCGATACTCGTTTGGGAGGGTAGGTGGTAATTGTTTTGACTCAGCCCATTTTATCCGCGACACCATGCACACTTTGGAATTCCAGTGCTAGTAGTTTGTGCATTGTATAGCGCATTGTAGCGCATGAGCTAAATCGCGCATTTTTAGAGAACAAGAGTATTCTAAGATTTCGATTTTGTATTAACTACTAATACAAATTTAAAAAAATCATTTCTGAGACGCATTTTTTGACTTCTTGCATTATTTTGTTCCTAAAAATTATAGGATGCCTGAGAATGACTTATTTTACAGTGAGTTTAGAGCCAATAATATCTTTACATAATGTAAGATTTTAAACAATAAACACAGATTTTAAACAATAGCGCTTGTCACTTGCCTGTATATCATAAATAAAGTATTTATGTGTAGGTTTTTATCGCAATTATCTCAAATATGAATTCGAAGAAATATATTTCCACAAATCAACTAACCATAGTTTACGTGATGAACTTCACATGATGATGCAATTTATTGTCATGGCAAAGGTGAGGGCGCTATACTTTGATGGGTATTACTTATAGACATTTAGTAAGTCATTAGTTAGTAAGTCATAATACCTAACCCTGCAACTTCCCGTCGTAGTACTTTTTCCCGCTTATCGTGTCCCAACAATTATCAACCAATTCTCACCAGTCCCTTGTTAATTTGAATTTGCATTATGCATGACTACCCCCCCCCCCCCCCCCCTTTGGAATACGTCTGTTTCAGCTTCCATTCAACTGAATGGTTGGGATTAAAGGGGTTATAATGCGCTGGAATGTTTTTGCGAAATTAGCAGTGCAATTTCCACTGAAATATCCCATCTTATAGCACAGCATCTGAGCATTGGCCTTTCCCAGCAAATTCCTACTGTCTGGCTTCATAATTTGGTTGGTTACTTCTTGGATAGTTGCACAAGGTATACTGATCATTTAGGTATTGTACATATTTCTTTGTACAACATCTACCCACAGTACACTACTCTTAATGCATAGTACATGCACGCATGTAAATCACCCCTTCACACCTTTCACACCATCAGTCGTTGCCACCCCATCCACATTTCCTTTATTACAGAAGGCAGGACACGTTCCCGACGCTCGCTCAAGTTGCTGAACCGCGCCACTGGTGTATAATGAGACAATTCCGTAATTATACACTCAAGCAGCTCAAGGGTTTGCCCACTTACACCAATACGGGACTTAATGGAAATATGCTTAGGATCTGCGCAACGACCTTCTACACAGTGCTTATAATTACACATAT
The DNA here is from genome assembly GCA_037893245.1 of Crossaster papposus. Classification (NCBI taxonomy): domain Eukaryota; kingdom Metazoa; phylum Echinodermata; class Asteroidea; order Velatida; family Solasteridae; genus Crossaster; species Crossaster papposus. The sequence goes on along the minus strand of JBAIAA010000381.1, from coordinate 1,259,819 downwards.
TGATCTGGGCCTAAACGTGTGTTGTCTTGTTCCCCACCCCGTTTTGCTGTTTTTCCTATAGTTTTTAGTCTTGGTCCACAGAAACATCCTGACTTTGTTTTTCAGGATGTTCGTGGATTGATCGTTCAAATGGATTCCCCATTTGTCCAATCACTCCGAATACAAATACCCTGATTTTACATTGTGTTTGTTTGTTATACTCAGCAACCTGAAAATACACTTAATTGAGTTTTAATTTTCCTTTCTCTTCCTAAAACGATTGTGCCACTCCAAAATCACACGTGTGACCTCAGGCAATCTTCTCTTCAGTTTAGTTCAGTTGAATTCAGTTCAGTTCAGTTGAGTTTATTTCCACAGTACCAAAATCACACACATAAGTATATTGTTTAAAGGATGGATGATACTGCGCAAGAGCCCATAAAGAAGCAACGCTTGGAGGGAAAGGGCTCCTTAAAGCATGCATGTACATTGAGCCGAGTAATTTTGTTTTGAGCCATTTGAGCCGTTTATTTTGTTGCTGCATTTTATTACTGCATTGTTGCTACATGGTTACTGTCAAGGTTTAGCCATAACTATGGGGACTGTAGTCAACTCTAACCATCATCATTTTTGTCAATCGTTTTTACCCCGTATTATGATTTCTCAAAACAAAACAAAACGCTGCCCTCTTTCCACAACATTAATCCTGCATAATTCGTCAGCGTTTTCACGAAGAGACGAATTTGGCCAAAATCATTATTTTTTCAAAATTCGTTTTGTTGCCGAAATCGATTAAGTGGATAGCAACGAACATTCTGGCGAGGTTAATATTGTCAAAATCAGTCTGAATCATTAAGATTACGAAAATCATACAGGGGAAAATTTCACCCAAATCGTATTTTCAGTTTTCACGAACAGCCAAATTGTATTTTGTCCCTGCGTAGATAAAAAAATAACGTTGCTCCGAGTGCAACAACAACGCGCGTACAATGTATATACATTGTATATACATTGTATATACATTCACGAAGAGACAGATATCGGCAAAACAAGTTTTTAAGTTTTCACGAAGAGACAAATTCGTGCGCTATGGGCAAAAAATCCAACACCGTAGATTTGGAATTTTCACGAACAGACGAAATATAATTTGTGTATTTTCACGAACAGCCAAATTGTATTTTGCACCTGCGTAGATATAAATAACGTTGCCCGAGTGCAAAAACAACGCGCGTATAATGTAGGCTATATACATTGTATATACATTCACGAAGAGACAAATTTGGGCAAAACTAGTTTTTAAGTTTTCACGAAGAGACGAATTCGTGCGCTATGGGCAAAAAAGCCACCACCTTAGATTTGAAATTTTCACGAACAGACAAATTCATATCTACATTAAATACTCGTCAATTAAGTTTGTTAGTGTTATTTAATATGTATATTGTTATAGTGTTAGATCTTACCTCTCTGTACGTACCAAATATAAGTTAATATGTGCTTTATAAATAGGCGAAATCTCTTTTTCAAAAAGTGACCAACTTAAAACCTGATTTTCTCAAAACCAATGTGCAACTCCCCGTGGCCAAATTCGTCTCTTCGTGAAAACGCTGAAGGAATACCATGTTGAGTATATTATATTCAACATGGTATTCCTTGAGGCCACAAAGTTACAAGTGGATGTTTGTTCTCTTAAATAGAAACATGGTCTAAAACTCCACAATCCCTTAAACAATTATTTAAAGCAATTCGTGTATTATCCAAAATATGATTGAGGAAGATGCAGAATATTTGTTACTTGCCTAATGTACCTTCTCAATAGAGCTGCAGGTTTTTGCAGGATTCAGGCGGTGGTCTTCAATATATTAGAGAATTCTGAGTATTCAGGTTACTTGTACTGTAGGAAACATGGGGTAGGGAGTTGGGGAGAATGGTTAACCTAGGTCGCTGGATTGCAGAAGTTGTACAGTCATATTAATATAACATTAGAAGATTAAACCTTCTCTGCATTGGCTCGCCATTAAGGCGTTCTGGCAAAGTAAGACGGGACTGGAAAAAAAGCTCAAATGCAATTTGCGGTGATTTTGTTTTTCATTTTTAGATGTAGGGGTAATGTGTACTGCACATATGTACGTGTACGGCGCACATGTTAAAGAAATATAATATATATGTAGTCAAAAACAAATGAATTACATACATTTGGGGAAAAACACTACAATTAGCATCTTTCATTATTTTTTACAACTACAAACCAAGTACTTTTTCTCAGTATTGTACATTTTTGACATGACCATTACTTTAAATTTTAAACAGCTATAACTTGCAAAATGTCAGATATTGAAGTATAACGAATGGAACATTTTAGGTAAAATTGCATTCTCTTTCCTAATACCTGCAAACTCTCATTTTTCTGTCCAGTTCTGTCTCATTTTGCCAGAACGCCTCACATTTTGTACTTGAGGTTAAATTCACATACAAACTATCAGTTGTTCGTATCAATCTACAGTTACTGACTGTCATTTGTATTACCACGATAACAATGTTTTGCAAATTGCTTTTATCACCTGCGGTGTGATTAAACTTTCCAAGTAATTATCAACACGATTGATGTCATTTTGCTTTGCTCAGTCTCCTATAAACTGTCGCTGTTTTGGGGAAATTGTTTATGAGTCTTTCATTTATCAAAGACGCAGGATCCGCACAACACTTTTACTTAAATCCAATTTATACCAGTAATGAAGTTCTTTATTATAAGGCCTATAAAGGTAGGATACACTATTTGTAATTACTTGAATTATATTGAATGGGTGGATTATGGGGGTTTGTATTTTATAGTAAATATCGTTTAACTGACCTGTCCGAAATGTTACAATATTTTTCAAAATAAAATAATTTTGTTTTGTAACAATGACAAGATTTCTAGCGCAATCATTTTGCTGGATGCCTAATATCAATGTTTACTTTCAAATAAGTAAAAGATATTTTCTAATAATTCAGTAGTAAAATGTTTCGATATCTTTCAATGTAATTGTTGGTTGTATTAAATAACACTTTGACGTTAGTGAGTGATCCCTGTAGACTATTTTCCAGATTAGCAACATATGTATCATGACTTTGGGTATGATGGTATTTACAGGTATGGCTTCTTTACGGGTATTGCCCCCCCCCCCTTCCCCTGGAACAAAGTTGTTGACAAATTCGGGGAACTGACAACATATACATGTACCAGTAGGGCTGGATAGCTCAGTTGGTTATAGTCTAGTGGGATTTTAAAAAAAAAAGGCCTTGTATAAGGATCAAGGGGCATTTGGGGGTAAAAGTTGGGAACCAGACTTTTTAGAATAATTCAGCTGAATCCGATAAACCCAGTTCCCAAGCGAAATTTTGAGTTTTTAACCGTCTAACTTGCATAATTTGCATAACCGGTAATTTGCCAAATTTAGACACTTTTTGAACCATTTTCTGCAACGACTCTGTAACCAGGCAGGTGAAAATAGCAAATGAAGTGTTTATACCTATGTTTTGGATGTCAGATGTTGTAATAAATGCATTTTTAAAGTAATCAGTGGTAACCCTACTCCTAAATATGCAAACTAGCCGCCGCCATTACAGACAAATCGTTTTTCTCAAATATCTCTGTAACTGGACAAGTAAACACGACAAATGAAGTGTCTATACCTATGTTTTGAGGGTCAGAGAATGTGATGAATGCATTTCAAAAGTATTCAGTGGTAACCCTACTCTTAAATATGCAAATTAGCCGCCGCCATTACAGAAACAATATGTTTGTCCAATATCTCTGCAACTATACAAGTAAATTTGACAAATGAGGTGTACCTATATGTTTTGAGAGTGGGTGATGAGGTCAACTCTTGAGATAGGATCGAAATATGGTTGAGTTAAGGTATCTATACAAATCACCTTTTTAAAGGTGAAATTCCTTAGAACATTCAATTTCTGATTGTTTCCAATTCTCAATTTCAAACGCTAAGGAATCTAAAATATGCTTTATTTTGCGGTATACAAAACCCTAAAAAGTAATTAAATATCAATTATTTTGTACAAATTACCACATTTTGCACCAACTGGTTTTTTCCCAGCAACGACTTTAGGCCTATAGCTACAGATATTTTAAAAATAGGTACGGGACAAATTCAGAAACTGTGTCAGAGAATCAGCCAATCACAACAGGTTTTTACATACGGTAGAGTATTATGAGCCACACACACATATATACTTAAATAAGTTAATCTTCACATACATTTGAAAGTTAATTATTAATTTGATCATTTATGCATCCGTTTATGCACCACATCTGTTTAATCAACAAATACTAACCAAAGAATCCCTGTACTTTTAATGCTAAATAGTTTTTAACAAAAAGCTTTAAAATACGGTCAGTTTTTTATCCAAAGATTTACCATGTCCAGAGAAAATGGCTTCACCTAAGACGTGACTGACCTAAATTAGCTGTATACATGTAGGACACCAAACCCCATAGTAGCAGAGTAGTTCTTACCCAGTTACTTCCATCTGGTTCCCACTTTGTTTATTTCTGTACATATTGACTACTTATATAGTACTGGTCATTGCACAATGTTACTATATAGAGAAATGTTTTTCGTACCTTTTGACTATAACAATTATAGTTTGAATAGATGGGAAATTTTTCTAGATGAAAAATAATACCAAGATCACCCGGTTCAGTCCAGTAAAGTTTTCATTCTAGGGACCTTTTTCTGGAACCACGTCGGTAGTCAATTGGATATGCCGTCAACGGAAGCGCCATGGCAATGAATAGGCTTATTGACCGTATTATTGGAAGGAACAAATGATGCCTAAAAATCAATCAAATGTTCAATTTAATAACAATAAAATGTTATTTTCTAAATTAACATCAAATTGCACATCATATCAAGTGGCTAAATAATATCAACGTTTTGTTTTAAAATGTGTTTAAATTTATTGTGGTCAATTGGACAGGCCGTGAGCAGAAGCGCCACGGCATATTTACCGTACCGTATTATGTTGCCTAAATCAATCGAACATACAATTTTACAATTTTACAATGAAACTGACTTTTATTTTCAAGATTAACATTAATTGGCACACCCATTCTTGTAATTGGCAGTTCCTCCGCTGTTAGAAGGGGTTAATAAATAAATAAATAAATACATCTTGGCTAAATAATCGCAACAGTTTAGTTATCAACATTTTTCAGGTTTTATCATATTTTATGGCTAAGTTGTTAATCTACTGTCTCCCAATGCGTCGCTTGACATGATCTTCTCCTTAATAACGACAATGACTACCACAGCTATTATACTTACATTATGCTTTTGCTCTTACGTAACTTTAATCCCTTCATAATGTTTTTTGTTGTTGAGAATTAGCCCTTTTTGCAATCGCTAGAATGAAAACTACTGGACCGAATCAGGTGATCTTGGTATCATTTTTTAGATAGAAAGATTCCCCGTCTATAAACTTTTTTTTTTTTGTCGGAAGGTACTAACAATACGGAACTCCGGGTTCTTTTGGGGGACAACTCTGTATAGTACGGGCCCAGTTTGTCAATATGTAACCAATGTTTTGCCAATATTGCAATTGTTTCCAATATGGCACAAGTGTTGTGCCAATGAGCAGAACCTACGTTGTTTCTATGTTGGTTAAGATTGGCTTTTAAGATTAACCTATTATTGCCACGTTTGGCCCAATATGTTTGTGCAGGCTAATGAACACATTAAACTTCGATGCCGCAATGTTGGTTCAACGTTTCTCAGTAGACTGGGACAATAGTGGTCTAAACCTCGAGCTAACTGTATTGTTTAACCAGGGTCAGGCCTGCATATTTAAGAGTAGGGTTACCACTGATTACATTTAAAATGCATTTATCACATTCTCTTACCCTCAAAACATAGGTGTAGACCCTAAATTTGACGTGTTTACTCGTCTAGTTGGAGAGATATTGGAGAAAAATTATATTTCTGTAATGGCGGCGGCTAATTTGCATATTTAAGAGTATTGTTATCACTGATTACTTAACAAATGCATTTATCATATTCCCTGACCCTCACAACATAGGTATGGACACTTTATTTGCCATTTTGACCTGCCTGGTTACAAAGTTAGTCTAGCAAATAGTAACAAAAATGTTAGATATTGGCAAATTGGTAGCCTTTTTGATTATGCAAATTAGACGGTCAACAACTCTTGGGAACAGGGTTTATCTGATTCAGCATACCTGAATTATGCTGAAAAGTCTGGTTCCCAACCCCAAAATGCTCCTAGCATTCACATTTTTCAGAAATCCTACTAGACTATTATCCTGTGGTTGCAGGTTCAAGCCCCGCTCTAGTCCTTTTTCCTTATTAAATTTTTGAAAAAAATATATCACCATGCCCTTAGTCAATTAACCGTTGTGGTTTATTTGAAATCTGTTTTTAACCATGCCATTAGACATTATTTTAGATTCGATGCATCAGATTACATGAGATAGATTAAATGCATTTGCCACGAGGATCAAATTCCCAAGGGAAGTGGGGGGGGGGGGGGGGGGGGGGGGGGGGTCCTTGTCCTATGTGTTGCGCAAGTCCAAAGGCCTCTACCAGAATCCGCGGATATCCCGTACTGTAAGAGCCAATCAAAACCTAATTGCTTACGGTTCAAGAGAACTGAGCAAGTTACATCAGGCAGTCAATGAACCTGGTGCCCCGAATGCGGTTTTAAGTTTCCTCCGTGCCAAATGGGTCCCCTTTGCATTTGACATCTAAATAGCGCCCCGTGAATATCCGCCTGGGCTTCAACCACCACCACAGCCACCACTCCCCCCCCCCCCCCCCCCCCCCCACCCCCTCCTTCTCATTCTTATCCCTATTTCGAATTTTGGCAGGTAAATGTGCCGATTTGGTTACAGTAAACGGAGATTAGAGGGGGGAGCGGAGTGCTGACTGGCTGTGTTGGATGTTGGGATTTATTGGCGATTACTGGGCTCAAATGCCAATCGGTCGTGTAGGAAGTCGGCCGTGTTGAAGCGGCACGCGCATACCCAACATACAGCGTGTCCCTCAAAAAATAGTGGAACGCATCTTTTAATAAAAATTGCTTTTATAAAGCTACACACTCGGTTTTAATCTCAGTTCAGAGATATACCCAATTAACTATAGCTACCCAAGATCCATGTTGTGCCACTTTCCAGTTTAATCAAATATGAAGACGATAATGTTACACCTGTACTATTTGACTTATAAGGAGATCAGAAAGGTGTGAAACTGTATTGTGTATTGCTTGCAGCTCAATAAATCTTGAGATTGAAATGATTGCGGTAATTATTAAGAGGTTTTAAATGAATTTTGCATTAGATCTATGTACATTCTCTACACAATCGCCCATGTGTAAAATGCTGGTATCGTTTTGGCGCTTAGAAGCATTCTTTCTCTTAAAGTGACACACACTTGATTTTGATTGCTGGTGGTTAATCGAACATATATATTTGACAAAACCAAATAAGAGAAAACAAACGACATTTGAAACCTAATTTGCTTACACTATAAGGCCCGAAAATGAAGACACCTTATGTTGGAACGAAAAATGTTAAAAGTAAACAATATGCCATTAAACATTATAATTTGTTGTTCTACATACAAAAGGAAATTTATTGTACTTCTTACTTTTCGTTCCAGCATAATGTTCTCACGTCTTCGGGCCACACATTGTTATATTGAAGCTCAGACAAACATTAATAGAAAATGCTGAACATTTAATGAGCAAAATTAAACATTTCACTTGCACCAATTGTGTAAGGACACGCTGTACAGCAAAAAGGAGTTAAAATTTACAATTCTAATTCGTTGCACTTGGAAAGGCGGCGCTCATAGCCCATTATAGCCCTACTATATTCCTCCGATAACTGACTGTGTGTTCCATGGGCCAGAAGCTAAACATTAACTTATTGGTACCAGTTGAGGTGTAAATATCTAAATATGTTTTGTTTAAAGGTCTATATCTAAAGATGATAAATTGATGTGATAGCATTTCCAGGGTGGTAGCTTTATTGGTCGTGAATGTCCATTTTTTTAAAGCATAATCAGAATGGGCTTATACTACTTAAATCTTTGGCATTGGGGTTAGGATACGGTTGAACAATTACACCATTATGCTTTGTTGTGCAAACTATTGTTTTTAACTATAGATTTTAAAATCATGTCACAAAAACATATAGTTGCCTATAGAGGGCGCTGTTTGTAGATGTATTTAATGTACTCATGCATTGCACAATTTGTTTTAGCGGGCTAAACATTGTTTTAAACGTTAATCTTCTGTTTGTGTCCTTTGTTAAAGGGATCGTACACGTTTGGTAATTGGAACCCATTGTTTGTTTCAATCCTATATTAGTTATAGATATATACCATAAAACTAACCTGTACAAATTTCATTTCAAAAGGTGGTAGCGATTTCGAGATATTGCCGAAAATCTGGAGCGGTTATGTCCACACAGGAAGAATAATCTGCATTGGAATACACAGTCTGAGAAACGTCACTGCAGTAACGCTTCTCAGATTCAAATTTTTGGCGATAAAAAGTGATAACTTTTTCCATAACCGCAGTACTTCGAAGTGAAAAGTTTCTAAAAATGCATTATACTATCCAAAGCTGCTGTACTTCTTACCAAGTAATTTGTTATTGCCATTAATTTTTGGAGTAATTACCAAACGATCCCTTTAAACAAACCAAACCTAATTAATGGTTATAATGTGTTGGTGTGGGTTTGTTTTAACTATTTGGATAGTAAAATATTGAAAACAATATCCTGTATAGCGCTTGTCTCAGTAACACACACTGCCTGTATATTATTCATAAAGTATTAATTTGTAGGTTTTTATCGCCAATAGCTCAAATATTATGATTTCAAAGAAATTTATTTCCACAAATCAACTAGACATAGTTCACGTGATGAATTTCACATGATGATGCAATGTATTGTTATGGCAGAGGAGAGGGATTCGATGTGTATTACTTAGACAATTATTAAGCCATTAGTTAGTAAGTCATAATAGTTCTTTTCCCCGCATACGTGCCCCAACACTTAGCAACCAAACCCTCAATATTTTAAATGTGCGTTATGCATGACCCCCCCCCCATGCAGTATACGTCTGTTTTATCTTAAAGAGGGATTACAGGGGTTATAATGTGCTGGAGTGGTATTGCAAAATGAGCAGCGCAATTCCCACTGAAATATTTCATCTTATAGCACAGCATCTCAACATTAGCCTCTCCTAGCAAAATCCTACTGTCTGGCTTCTCCATGTGCTCTAGATACATAAAGCTCGTTACCATAGGTCGACAGTCTGCCTATGGGAACAACTCTGATCACAAACCTGGGCAGGTAGAGCTCGTTAGCCTAGGTCAGCAATCTGCCTGGAGGAAGGACAACTTCGTTCTCTATACGGGCGCGGTACGCCACCACGACAGGCAGGCTCCAACAAGAAACCGGGTTCTGGCATGGCGTTGCAGCCCATGGAGCCGTCAGTCGTCTTGGATTCTTCCTTACCACAGCTCCTTTGGGTCAAGTTGGTTGGGTTGGCGAATTGCGCAACCACTTCTCTACCCGAATCTAGTATTAATCGCGCAAGAAACTTGTCTCTTCTTAGCTCACCTCATCTTTCACCATTTATCATTTATCTACAAGTACAATGGCGACTGGCTAGCTGTAGATGAAATCATGTATTGGGATAAAAATGGAAGCTCCCAGTCTGCCTCCAGCACGTTGGCGGTGCAGGTCAAATGGTCGCGAAAGTAGTGGATTCGAGCAGCATGTCTGGGCAGCCCTGTTTAGAGATCGCACTGCCTACCTTACTCATAGGAGGGCAAATAGAAAATGTGTTTCAATCCTGAGTAGTCCTGAGTAGGTTACCGCGCCCACTAAGTCATTCCTATACACTGTCGAAACAACAAGACATCTCAAAGTGGCAGCCTGGAATGTCTGGACTCTCCCAGATCATAAAGCCACATCGACTAGCGACACGTCATGGGACCGCTCTGATTGCGTGTGAGCTTGGCAGATACAATGTATATATCGCTGCGCTCAGTGAGACACGCTCCCATGGGGAAGATTCTCTTTAAAGAGGTCGGGAAGGCTACACCTTCATTTGGAAAGGCCTGCCTGAAGATACTGACAGTGACAAGATTCTCGGCGTTGATTTGCCATTAGATCATCGTTTTTGTGTCAGTTCTCTGAGTCTCTCGTGTGTCTCAACGAGCTGCTTCGTATACCTCTTGCATCGAAGAGGTTTGCCACCTCCATCAGCACATTATGCCTCGACCCTGCCTTCGGCAGAAGACGTAAAAGGCGCGTTCTATAAGAAACTCGGCCGTTGTCTGCGCCCTGCTCTGGCCGACAAGATCCTCCTGCTTGGCGACTTTCATGCCAGGGTAGGCTACAACCATGCTGTATAAGGTGGTATCATCGGGAAACATGGTAGTCTTGCCCAAGACCCTTGTTATTTCGGCGCCCGCGCGCGCGCAGATTCGTTAACGCTGTGTCTCTTTTTTAAAACCCGGCTTCGTGTGCGTTCTGGTCTCACGCATGCCTAGTTTACAAAATGCAGCTTGATCCGTGTTCGCACTGGAGCCGGCGTTTGACAAACGTACACTTCATTTTAGACCCTGACAAGGGTCTTGCAATAGTTGGCAAGCAATTATTAACTTTAACCTTAGTTTTCGACGATTCTCCCTCGCTTTTTCGACGGATCCAATCAGCGACCGAGTTTGAGCCTCATCATGAATTATTCATTATACACAAAGGATATGACTGAGTGTGTGTACACACAGTCGTGAACCACATAACGATCGAGGATCCCCTTTTGTGTTTTCCTTTATTCCTATGTTATACCCTAACCCCATTGCCTTAGCGCTTGCCCCAACGACCGAGGACCAAATTCGGACAATCAAACCGTCGATCAAGGAAGGATCCTTTGTTCTCTTTGTTCTCTTTTGTGTTTCGACCCTCGATCGTAATACGGTACAAGAGCACGGCCGTCCGATCAGCTGAAACCGTGACCAGGTAGTAGTATGCCATGGTCCAGTCGTTACCGTGTTCAACTCCATGTGCGATGGCGTTTGTTTATGGTGTAAATGGAGGAGACATGCCTGGCGACACCAAGGTAAATTGGGGTTAGGGTTAGAATCGAGGACGTCCTCGATTAATATTCGTGTACAAAACCAATGAGAGCCGTCGGAAAAAGTTAGGGTATACAAACAAAGGAAATTATCGAGAGGAACAGAATAAACTCATGTACATGTACATGTGCGTACCTTGGTTCGAACCCTGCCAGGAACATGTTGTTTGTGCCCTTGGGCAAGATATTTAAATACAATTGCCAGTGATGTCGGCTGCCATGTGGCCCCGGTTCTGATGAACGGGATAATAATTGTATAGAGCGCCACAAGCGTTATTACCGGCGGATACGTGCGCTTAACATTTAACATTGATACATGTAATAAGCGTTTTGCACTAAACCAAAACTCGGTCGGGTACCAGTCAGAAGAAGTATACAACAATGCAATGTTGGCTGGTAACCTGCCACTAAAGCAGATAGTGTCTGCGCTTTGACTAGTAGATCCGTGAAACTGCCCCTCTGTCCCTCGGGCCCAATTTCACACAATGGTGACATTATCGGCGCATAATTTCGAGCCACGGAAATTGGGTGCAATCAGCCAGTCTAACAAACAACATACCTAGGGTTATTCAGACTCCATCCAGCATCTCGGGGATACAGTATCGGGGGACGTTTGAAAAACAGGATGATGTTTGCATTTGTTGGCCCATGAACGTATGTTCCAATTTAGAACGAATGAATCTTTACCGAGATATATACCAAGAACCATGAACACAAAATAATTTAAAAAAATAGGCGAAAAACGCAAGTGTTGCCCTTTCCCACGGTCGATCCTTGTATGTTCTGTGTTCTTAACCGGTTTTTCGTCGGAAATCTCGTTCAGGCTGGAAATATCTGCCAGCAACCGGCTCGCAGCAAGCAAGGCCAAAAATATCAATGCGCTACCCACAGATGCCGGCCTGAACCCGTCTCGGATCGAGGTTGTTAAAAACAATCCCGCGCCTGGGCCGGTCGCGAGTTTGTTTTTCGTAGGTGGGTGAGTCGAAATTTATGAATTATTCAGTAGTTGCATTGTTCACTGTACAACATTTAGGTTATAGGTCTCTTTTTCCCCTTAAATTAAAAATACTCCAACTATATCAATTTGACTAGGAAAAACGAGGTGACCTACAGGAGGATTCGAACCAGGATCTTTGATCCATAGCCCATCCCACTATCCACTACACTACGTATAGCAGCTCGACAACAGCTGTTCTTTAAAGTGATTTAATGTAACTAGTTAACTAAATAACAACAATGCTGTGACGTCATATTTTATTCCGATGAATGAACATAACTTCTCATCAAAACTACTGAATAATTCATGAATTTTAACTTGCCCACCTACGGAAAAAAAAATCGCGGGCCGCCATTGTCAACATAGTCACGGCACGAACTGGTTAAAATAAAACATTTGTGCACTTTTAAACTAATTTCTCAGATGACCCCGGGGTGGCTTTTGACCTGTTTTGACCTGCATTCTTTACACAAAGAACGTTGGAAGAATATTTCAACAATGACCTCAAATGAACTCAACATGACTTTGACCTCAGTAATCCGACTGCAACCAGGTTGCATCAACATCCTTTTAGGGGGTTGCACCCTGAAAAATACATTTTTAAATTAAATTAATAATTTTCTAGCGTTTTATTTGTTATGAGCTTTCGATTGAGACATAGCACAACAAATAATAATAAAACAAGAATCGGCCAACAAAAGTATTGTATTAATTAAATTCAAATTTTGGAATTAGGAGCGTCCCGATTAGAAGGGTCGATCCCATTATATGCATGCGCTTTTGCAACTGCATGAATTATGCGCGCTGTATAATGAGGTATGCATGTACCTGTGCATTTACGCATTCAAAAGGTCCACGTTGAACAATTGAGGGCAATGAAGTTCACTATTGACAAACGTTCACTGTTCATGAACAAACATAATCGTCTTCTCAAACAGTGAAAACATGCAAACAAAATCGAGCAATGGCCGATTGCAGTAATGCACATGTATATTATGCAAGCTGTACCGTGTGTGGATAATTGTACATGTTGTGTATGTGTACATAATGGAATAGTACACGGTATCGCTCGTGGTGCGGACCCGCAATCCGTATCTGTCAATTACCTAAATTAGCATATATGAATATTTTTTTAAAGTGATGTCCATATACGTAATTATTTACCATACATTATCAATACGTCTTTTTCGAAACGCATCGTTGCATGTGACACACCGTACATTGTACCCACAAGCCCTGTCAATCTATAGCCCAAATTTCAAGAACCTGTCGTGAGTGTGTTGATATCCAGACAGCCAAAAGAGGAGAAAAATATATCGGTCAAGCGTTTCTGGTTAGAAAACCCCTTCACGGGATATTGATCGGTGGTGGATTGGTGTAGTCGCCAAGAGTCACACTTCACGACTGTCAAGTCGTGCCTAGCCACTCCAGGCGTATAGCCTGTCCAGTGCCACGCTCGCTATCACTCTGAGAGGACAGCGCCACGACTACAAAATTAATTCACTGAATGCTGCCAGAAATTTGTCACCTTCGGGTTGAATACATGGACATAGGAGGTCGTGGGTTTATATATATATTTTTTTTTTCAGGTATGTATATTTATAAATTATATTGGATACACAATACATACTGCCGTATGCATATTTTGTGGTTGGGCTGTCTGAAATATACTGAATATTCGAATAGTGTAATCTTCAAACGAATCGGTGTTGAGTGTTAGAATAGAGTCTATGCACACTGTGGTGTTATTTTAACTGTAAATTGTGGTGTTTGTCAAGTGTCAACTGCAAGTATTTGTTGACATTAACTTTGTATCGGTCCCATTCTTGTAGCTGGGTAAAGTGTCTTGATTGTTATACAGCACGTATATGTTTACTTATAGCCGTGCCCCACATTTGAATTTGCTGTGCATGTTATGTTCAATTGCCATGCAAAGGAGGGTTCAATGGGTTCGCTGGCTTGTACTTCCAAAGGTCTTAATTATTCCTAAAAACCTCTTCTTCTTTTTGAAAAAAACCCCCAAAACAAAATAGAGTAATTAACGCTTGCAAAAAGAACTGTTATGAAGTACTAACCACCAAATTTCACCCGTTTCTAAATTTACAGCAACAGCAAATGTTACTTTACAACACCTGACTAAATCCCTGTCATCCGATTGGTGATTAGTTAATCACATACATGAATTATGAAAAAAGTGTCGTATAAAACAATTACATGTGTTATTATTCGTTGACACATGGAATGTTTTATTCCACTCGGCTTCACCTCGTGGAATAGAATATCCCTTCTATCTGTCACCTCATGAAATTATTCTTACCATCGCACTGACAACATTCATTATTTGTATACACCTATATATCCTAACAGTGCTGAACCCATAATTTTATATACAAATATTCACTCACCCTATGGCTTAGGATTTTCGATGAAATTAGATCAAAATATTCTTCCTCCATCCTCAACTACCCCCCCCCCCCCCCTCCCTCTCCCCCTCCACAAAAACAAAACAAGGAAAACATAAATTGAAATGACCGCCTGTTCAAAATGTTGACAGTGTCGGTACATTTGTATCCTGAACCTACATTCAACAATACAATAGGCCTAGTATTCCCCTTGGTACAGCCATACATTAAAACTGCACTCATTAACCTTTTCAATTTGTTTAAGCAAACAAAAACAGCATGACCAAACAGAATACAACCATCCAGGCTGTATATTCTAATGTCTTTGTTTTTTTCGGAGGGAGGTTTGGAAATAAAATCATGAGTCTACAATTTCACCCCCACTAGCTGCTTTAGCAGTAACCAAACCCATGACAATTTTTGAGGGGCCTCCATCGCTGATGAGTCTAGACCCAAGGGAAAACGGTCAACTTACTGCATTTTTGGTCAAGTGCTGTTATGACTGTGGTCTAGAGGATGTTGATATTCAGGGAATGGAGAACGTGAGAAAATATATCGTTATCAAGTTAATAAAGAAATGTGTCTGGATCCCTTTCAGGTTTTCCTTAAAGGTGGTTTGCATTTTGGGCTACCGGCATTTAGAGATGTGTAATTGTGTTATTCAAATCTGAGAATACTTTTTAAATAAAATTGATTTTTGTTTGGGAGGTGTAATTTTTTTGGTTAATGTAATGTACCAAAGTGGTAAGAACGTTGTTTCCATTAACCTATTGACACTGGTATTAACTATTCTCAGCGGTCCTATTTCCTTAATGCACCGGATTATACGCATGACTGCACAAAAGCCTTTATTCAGTAGCTTCACTGCATAATGAACCGAGCGTGCAGCTGCTTCACAGGCCGTGTTCTACGACAGCGGGCCTTATTATTTCGGACTGCGGCTATATCATGAACACATCTGGTGACAGTGACATGTATTACTACAGCGTATTTTAGAACATGTACATGTAGGCACACCATTTGTAAACAGTGTGTTTCCGTTACACGTGGGACAATGTTTGTCATCATGTATGAAGAAGATACATTTGGTTTGTATAATTCATGTTTTGAGTGACAATGATAAGCCATTACCACATACTTAAAATGCAATGGGTGCAGAACATACTTGATGTACAAAGTTATGTATGTACAGATGCATTGACACTTTTATTTATGGACATACCCACATGGGTACATTTGAGGGTATACAGAGAAAGTTATTGTGGTTGATTTAGCTGCTTCGAGCCGAAATGGCAGTATCGAGCTGTATACTCCCCAGGTAGCTAAAAGGGTATTTGGAATGTTCAGTGGGCCCAAGGATCACCAGGATAATAATGTGACTTTCTTCGCAATTCAACTTCACAGCTGCTGGTAAGGATGGTTAGCCCTACTTTCATTGTTATATAGGGTTAGCTAGCCCCTTCACTGACATATTTTCATAAACACTGTGCTGTCCAAAGAGATTACGAGAAAGAAAAATACGTTTATTCAGGTGGGTCTGAACATACAGTGTTTATAGAAATACATGTACCTGTATGTCGGTGAAGGGTAGAACCTAATATTGAATTTTCATCACCTCGAAGCAGAATTGCATTCTATGAAAATACTTTTAATGATGGGGTCATTCCAATAAGTTGGAACAAGGTGTCTCAATTATGTCTAGAAACTGTACAATGCATGCTTAGGAAAAACACACAGAACGGAACCCACAAAAGCCTAAAGGTATGCTACCCTGCCTAACGTATACTGACTGCGCGCATTGCAACAAGTGTCCGTCTTTACATTGTTTTTCTTTCTGAATCGGGGTAAAAATACAAAAACGTTTTCGGTCATGCCGACTAGGTGTGTATAGCTGCTAGGTGTAGAAAAACTACTAAGGATGAAGTAAGTCTATATTTGTTTCCGTCTGATCCTAAATATCGGAGGATTTGGACAGCCAAAGTAAAGCTTGCCAGAGCGAAGTGGTCCGGTCCGGGCCTATAGTGATTTTCGGCCCTCTGCAGCGATCATTTTGAGCGGTCGTGCTTCGACCTAGAGCGCCTAGAGGGACCCCATCTTTATCCTCGCTCGAGTCCGTGTCTGAAAAAGAAATACTGTGATTCGAATCAGACGAATCAGTTCTGTTTTCGTCGGATTCACCAAAAACCGAGGAAGAACTTCGCGATTCGTACACTGTGGGTGCATCAATAATAATAATAATAATAATAATAATCTATATAATAATACGCTACTCTCTGTCTGTCTGTGTGTCTGTCTGTCTGTGCGCGCTTTTTCGTCCCCTTCCCGGGGTCGTGCGGCGTTCAAACTCGGTGGGTGGGTCCGGCTCGGTCCCCGCAAGAACCAGTTTGCATTCGCTAGGGCGTGCGAGGTCAAAGGTCATCTAGGGGTCACCTTTTTGAAGTCTGTGCGCGCTTTTTCGTCCCCTTCCCGGGGTCGTGCGGCGTTCAAACTCGGTGGGTGGGTCCGGCTCGGTCCCCGCAAGAACCAGTTTGCATTCGCTAGGGCGTGCGAGGTCAAAGGTCATCTAGGGGTCACCTTTTTGAAGTCTGTGCGCGCTTTTTCGTCCCCTTCCCGGGGTCGTGCGGCGTTCAAACTCGGTGGGTGGGTCCGGCTCGGTCCCCGCAAGAACCAGTTTGCATTCGCTAGAGCGTACGAGGTCAAAGGTCATCTAGGGGTCACCTTTTTGAATCTGTGTGCGCTTTTTCGTCCCCTTCCCGGGGTCGTGCGGCGTTCAAACTCGGTGGGTGGGTCCGGCTCGGTCCCCGCAAGAACCAGTTTGCATTCGCTAGGGCGTGCGAGGTCAAAGGTCATCTAGGGGTCACCTTTTTGAAGTCTGTGCGCGCTTTTTCGTCCCCTTCCCGGGGTCGTGCGGCGTTCAAACTCGGTGGGTGGGTCCGGCTCGGTCCCCGCAAGAACCAGTTTGCATTCGCTAGGGCGTACGAGGTCAAAGGTCATCTAGGGGTCACCTTTTTGAAGTTGGTCGGATCGTGCTTAAACTCGGTCAACATGTATCCACAATCCCCATCCATCCAGGGAAGTAGCTACAAACCCGAGAACCGACAAACCCCGGGTGACCGCCTAGTACATTTATATTGCGCAAATTCCATAAAAATGTACACATGCGCATTACAATAACATTATAGGCCTAAGGCAAACAGCCATTACTACTTACATCAAACAGTATATCAATTAAAAATGTAATCATCTAACACACAAAAATGAACACCAATAAAAAATAAAAAATAGTTAGTGCATTCACAGAACAAACAACCTCACATCAATTAGTACTTAAAAATACATATGATGTAATGCGAACAAACACCATAGCTTTAAAATAACGCCAATAAAAAGATACAGTAATAGACAGTTGATTATGACCACCCCACACCCACCCCCATGCCAATTACACAATTACACAAATTACACAATTACACAAATTAAACATCAAAAGCTTTCTTAAAAAGATATGTCTTCAGACTACACTTAAAAACCTCTATTGATCCTGCAAGCCTTAGATGACTTGGAAGTTGGTTCCAGAGTCTGGGGCCAGCCATCATAAATGCCCCGTCACCTAATTTATTAAAACAATGTACATTTAGGGATCTGTAATGTTAGCTGACCAGATGATCTCAATGAGTAATGTGAACATTCTTTCAACTGCACAAGATTGCAAATGTACGAAGGACAGACTTTGTGAATTGCTTTAAAAACAAACAACAAAATCTTAAATTCAATACGATATCTTACAGGCAACCAGTGTAGATCACGCAGTACTGGTGTAATATGACATAATTTTGATTCCTTATAATTCACCAACCTCGCTGCAGTATTTTGTACCCTTTGAAGTTTATTTAACTGAACTTGAGGTACATTATACAACAAGCTATTACAATAATCAATACGACTTGTAACAAGAGAATGAACCAGGACTTGTGTGTCTTTACATGAAATATACTTCCTTATACTACGAATATTATACAGTTGGTAAAAACAAGCATTACATGTTTTAGAGATATGACAAGCCATCTTAAAGTTATCATCAAACCAAAAACCAAGGTTTCTAAGTTTTGACACAGGATTAATTTGATCGTTGCCAACAGTTACATGATTAATATTAACTTTAGCCAGCTGTTGCTTAGACCCAATTACCAATTCAGTCTTGGTATAATTAATCATGAGTTTATCAGTTAACATCCAGAGTCTCACAGCATGTACACAGTCCTCAAGTGCCTTGAGAGCTGCAGCTGCATCAATATCATTTCCAGGTTTGAATGCTAGATATAGTTGAGTGTCATCAGCATATGAGTGGACATCAGGTAAGTATGGTTCAATGATTTCAGACGGAGCAATATTCTATGATCCACTGTGTCAAATGCTGCACTTAGGTCTAGCAGAACCAGTAATGTCACTTGCTGCTTACTCATGTTGGTCGCAATGTCATTGTGGATTTTTAGTAAGGCTGTTTCCGTACTGTGATGTTTTCTGTAGGCAGATTGATGGGTTGGGTATAACGAGTTGTATGCCATATGATCATGAATCTGGTCAGCAACAGCCCTCTCTACTAGCTTAGATATAAAGCTTAGGTTGCTCACTGGTCGATAATTACTCAATACAGGGTCGAGGCCCTGTTTCTTGAGTAATGGAAGCACAAAAGCTTGTTTCCAACACTCCGGAAAGACTCCTGTTTGCAGTGACAAGTTGATAATGCAGGTTAAGATGGGTAAGAGAACATCTAGGCACTCCATAACAAGTCGGGTTGGCATTGGATCGAGGAGACAAGTTTTTGCTGGCAGTCTTGCGATCATTTCCTTCACTTCATCGCAAGTAAGTTTTCTAAATTCTGTAAATGGTGGAGCTTTAATCCCGGTTGGGCTTGTTTGATTCTCCAGGTTGATGGCTGTAGTGCGAATGGGGATTTCAGGAATATTTTCAAGTTTTGAGCGAATGGATTCAATCTTTTTGATGAAGAATTCTCCAAACAAATTAGCCAGTTCTGGTATGTTGTCATGTGGAGGCAGAGGAACACTTTTACCCTTGCCAAACAATGAGTTCGTAACCTTGAATAACTTTCTCTGATTATCTCCATTTTCGTGAATCAGGTTGGTGTAAAATTCGCATTGAGCTTTATTCATGAGGTAAGTGGTAATATTCTTTTGAGATTTGTAGGTCTTCAAATCAGTTTCCAGTTTGGAGATTTGCCATTTTCACAGAACAATGTGCGTACGTGGCCACGTGAACCCGTCTCGTACCTAGACGTCACATACCGACTATCGAGAATTTGTCCGGGTCCTGCCTCGGTTTACGTCACTCAATTTTAGTGGCCGCGAAATTTAAAAAGGGGGGGGGGGGTCAATTTTTGGACGGCAAATTACCACACTAAACGTACACTAGAATTAATTTTTTTATTCACATTTAATACACAAAAATCTATTCAATTAAAACAAAAAATGCGTAATGAAAATGTTAGACTGCATGTTTCCTTTAAGTTAGTAACCTAATAATACCTTAGGATACATATTTGCATATATCAAACAAGTTTACTACAGAATTATTAGACAATATCTTATTTATTTAAAAGTAAGGGATCGCGCTAGATATCCTGTAATTGTTTTAAACAATTGAATTTTATAAATACAATTTCTAATCGCTCGACAGTGATCGAGAAAGAAAACCAGAACAAAACCCAAACAACACAATAACTTCTGCCAGCCGCCAGTTAAAAACGAACACCGTTTTTGTTGTTGCTTTTTCAGAATCCATGGTTGTAAAACTTCAGACAGGTCAGTCAAACGATATTTACTATAACAATAAACCCTCCAAATCCACCCATTTGTGATAATTCAAGTAATTACCAATGGCGACGCAGGTTCGTCAATATGCGCGACGGACAAATTCGTGCCACGAAAAGTCACCTTTGCCTTAGCGCGGTACTGTTGCTGCAAGCTCTTACAATTCAGAAGGGCGCGAGTTTATTATAATACACAGGCTCAGTCTAAAAATAGGCCATTGTTGCAGCCATGCATGTGTGTGCGGTTAGTCTCAGTGAGTTAGTCTTGCATACGCACTGTGGACCTCCGAACAATATAGGTCCACACGATGCGGGAAGAGGTTACGGTGTGTGGACTTGCACACGTCCACAATCCGTTTTTCAGTTTCCGAAAAAGAGCGCTAGAGGAAAAACGGGTTAGGGTTATATATAGAAAAGATAGAAGGGACAGCTGAGAGGCCCATAATCCTAATTTGAGGGTAAATTTGTTTTGGGGAAGCGAGAAAAATGAGTATTTAGTCAAAGTTTGTTAACTACACGAATACAAAGGAATGTCCACAGTGCGTATGTAAGGTAAAGCTGCCTGTGTATTAATTGTACATTGTACACGTACACCCATATGAACCACGACTCTATATCATCATGCGCCGCAGCAACAAAATGGCCAGGCTGCCAATTAAGCTTGGCGGGGACTAGGAAATCTCTTGTCATATTATCATAATATAAATCAATACAAATCTTAATTAAATGGAGAGGAAACTAGGAAACAGTTATTGCTCACACCTACTTGGTTTTTATTGCTACACTTTATTTTCTTTGTGCCACATTTGCATGCAACTGTATGTTTTTGTAAAACAGACTTGCAAGGGCAACTCCCTGTCTTTCCTCTCTTAGTAGGAGACCAGCCTGTAGGTCCCGTGACCAAATTCTGGAAACAAATGTTTGAAAGTGTTTTTGTGTTCCCTGATGAATAGCGAACAATTTTGACTTGGGCTGCCCCCTTGATAATGGCGGGCATTTCCGGGAGGGGTCAACAAAAGTCATACGGGGGTCTAAATTCAAATATATTCCAATCGTGTCGATATGCATATCCAATTACTCGTCTTGTCACGAGGATTCCAAAAATGTATAGTTTGCTATACCTCCGACCTTAAATGAGGGCGCTGTGGTCAAAAACGTCGAAAGGTTAACGCACTTTTGACTGGTGGTCAAATTCACCAACACGGTTAACATTGTCCGATTCTAATGATTTTCGTGCCTAATAATATGTTATCTGACATGGCAAATTCAACTATACAACTTTCAAAAGTAAAAGTGCTTACCTTGACCATGAACCATAAAAATGGCTGGCAAAAAGGGCTACCGAAAGACTTGAATAGGGACCTTTGGCCAACAATAACACAGTTATTTCTAAACACATTGTCCAATGATGCCTTTCTTGCTTTGTTGCACTGTTCATCATCCTACTCTTTCACCGGTAATAATCAATCACTGAGTGAACTGAAAACAAAGGACCACTGTTGCAATACACAAACCAGCCATCGCGTCGACAAAACCAGAGTTTGAAACTCCCGCTTATAGGGAATGTCTAACCCAATTGCCTTGCAGACGTTTGATGTATTTGCCCGTCCACGGACTCCAACCACTGACTGTCGTCTGGCAGAGATAATGTGGCTAGAACTGACCCCCCCCCCCCCCCCCCCCCATGCGTGTATTACACAAAAAAGAGAGAACAAAAACAGTTACGAATTACACTCCGGAGAGGCCAGTCAAACAACCACTATTTGGCATACCTACTAGATAACGTACAAACAAAATAAAGTAAAACATGGAGAGCTTCTTTTGAAACTTGTACACGTAACCCCCCCCCCCCCCCCCCATTCCTACTGACTGCAATCTCGCATAAAAAAGTGGCCACAAATGACCGCCCAAAAGCCTATAATACTACCTTGAAATTTCAAAATGGCTGCTAAAAGGTTAGCATAAGTTAGCCAAAAACAACATTTTTTTTCCCCAAACCCATGGATAAGAAGTTATTATATTTTTGTCACCGAAACGTCACGAACAATTCAAACACTCCATTTTTAAAACAAATAATGATTTTTAATTATTTGTATTATTTTTCTTTAGAGCACATGTTCGATATAATATTGTATTAAACAGGGATGCCAGTTTTCCGGCAATTATCGGAATTCCGGTATATATCGCAAAACAACTGAATCGCAAACTAGCGAGAGAACACACACGCGATTCATTGCGGTAGCGATTTGCGATCCATGCATGCAGCTGCAGCTCAAATTATTGAAGGACGTGTAGCGCTGGGTTATGTGGATTTTTCTTTCTTTTTCTGTGAGACTATTAATATTTTTTTTAGTTAAAAATGAAGTGCTTTTGAAAAAAGTAGCAAAGAGAAACCGGTTTATGCAGGCATACTTTAAGGAATGATCAGTTTATTTTGTTGTGTTTGTTTGATCAATCCTAGAGTTAGCTGCATTGAATCAGAACTCATTCTATATGGGAAGGGGAGGGTATCATTTATGGGAGTTGTCTGAACTATTTCTCATCGTTTTCGTAATTTTTTGGGAGATGCTGAAATAGTTCTGCTGCGTGAAGTATCATAGGATTTTATGTTTGCGGCTGGTCTGCCGAGATAAATCTGTATATTTAGGATTTGCTGGTATGCCAGCAGTGTGGTTGTGTAACTATACTGCCCAGAGCGTCATTCTTAATTAATTTTTTTTTCTTAGTGATTCATTATGGCAACCACTTTTAATTTTAAAAGTTGTTTAGTTGAATTTGCCATGTCAGAAAACATATTGTTAGACACTAAAATCATTAGAATCGGATATCATTAACTGTGTTGGTGAATTTAACCACCAGTCAAAAGTGCGTTGACCTTTCGACGTTTATGACCACAGCGCCCTCATTTAAGGTCGGAGGTATAGCAAACTATACATTTTTGGAATCCTCGTGACTGGACGAGTAATTTGATATGCATATCGACACGATTTGAATATATTTGAATTTTGACCCCTGTATGACCTTTGTTGACCCCTCCCGGAAATGCCCGGCATTTTCAAGGGGGAAGCCCAAGTCAACATTCTTCGGTATTCATCAGGGAACACAAAAACACTTTCAAACCTTTGTTCCCAGAATTTGGTCACGGGACCTACAGGCTGGTCTCCTACTATCTACCAAGTATTCTTGCAAGTACAATCGAAAGTGTAATTTCAAAGATTCTCTTATATGCTAATTTTGACCTTTGTCATTCTAACTTTGTTTCCTTGTTTTACATATAGTTTGCGTAATATCTGCTCATTTGCATGCGAACTTAGATGATTTGTACATTTGACCTTAGTATTGATTTGCAAACGAAGCGTGCTATCGCAAAACGTCTTTTGTGCACGTGTCAACAGAGGGTGTAACTAATCTTCACAGAACGCATCACAACGTTAACAATTCGTATTTCCTATGCATTGCGAGCGACAGAGGGCGCTATTAAAAATGTTGCTCTCTTGTTTGACGAGCCTGCGTATTTAAATACAAGTTAATCAGTAGATATAAACAATTTAACACGGTGTTCCCTAGTGTGACATTTGTTACGTTGTAATACATTTGTCGACCTATCACTTGTAACGTATCTACAATAATGTTATAACTTCGAGGTCAAACAGTAGTATTCCTAGCTACACGATGCAACATGACAACAAGATGTAAAACAGACGGCACCCCCTGTCACATCGAAGCACTACATTTATCTTGAAGTGTAATTTTTCTCAGAAAATCATGTCGAATGGTACAAAACTAATTGGCCAGTCCTGTCTAACCTCCAAGACAAATATCAGGAATATCTATTTAACGGAACTCTGTTTCCAACACACTGATGTTTGCTATTACTGTACAACAAATACAATACTGCATATTTGTTTGCTTTGCCCAAAGTCACGAACGGTGTCTATGATTAATGTGATTAGTCCATTCGTACGTTCTCGGGAATGCATCATTCAAAAAGAAGAAATCTATTCATCGCACGTGTCTTGCAGGCGAAACAAAAAAATATAAAATTATCCAAAATGCCCGCAGATCAAATGACTAATGCGATGATATAAACAACAGCAATTCGTAAAAAAAAAAAAAAAAAAAAAAAGAAGAAGATTTTTGACATGATAGAGATGGATTGTGTAGATTATGCGTTAAGTACTGATTGAGACTCCCCATCTGTCCCGAGGGAAACATGGACTAATCCTCCATTCACTGTGGAAGCCTATCGGCTTTGTGATTTAAGAGGAGAGACATTTTCTATACAGCCTGCCTCAATCCTTTGGGGAATTGGCTTTTGATAGTTGAACACGTACTAGAATATCTTCATGTACCTAGGCAGTAGGCATGCACCGTAATGAAAAGTAGCGCTCATCTGCTTGACCGGAAATTCCTGCAATTTTTTTTAACGTGGGCAACAGCCTACAAAAGAGCACTTTTTGTCAATAAGCCCCATGGTACGAAGCATTGCACAAATCGGAAGGGAGGGGGGGGGGGGGGGGGGGGGGGGGGGGGGGTTAGGGGGTAAGTACATAACTTTTACGGGAATTTCAGTAGTTTTTGGTGATACTCGCCTCTTGTCCACAGCATCATAAGCCTCTTTTGACTTGTTCTGCACTCGCAACACGTGTGCTATATCTGTATAGTAAATATTAATAGCGTAATAGTAATAGTAATAATGCTTACAATAATTCTATCTACGTTAAAATGTATTTTGGGGATTTCCTTGAACTTTTTCAAGTCTCCCATGTTAGGCAACCCTTTAACTACTTTTTAGCCCAATTTATTGACACACCATTTTTCCCCAGTTTTTGTTTGCTGGGCCAAATATTAACAATGTTATCATTGTTCATATGATTTTCCATAAGGTTTTAATATGATAACTGTGCCAGTAAGCAACTTGGTAAATTTGAAGCTCACCAATACTGACTACTTGAAGACAGTGTAATGTGCGCACATTTACAGGGTCACGAAGTTGTCATTTTGGATAATTACTATGTTCTCATAATTATTCAGTCAATTATATGCTTTAGCAAATGTTATTGAAGTAAGGATATGTAAGTAGAAGCACTGACCTCTACACCTGGACGGACCATTGTCCATATTCTGCTGTGCTAACGCTTAAAGTCGGCGCGAACTGGAAGTGCAACATGGCGGACCCAAGACGTCACTTCTGTGAGCCAATGAAATGTCCAGGTGTAGAGGTCAGCGGATTTATTTTATATTTATAAACATTACGTCATACGTACCGTACCCACTGACCCTTACACCTGGACATTTCATTAGCTCACAGGGTGATGTCGTGGGTCCGCCATGTTGCACTTCCAGTTCGCGCTGATTTCAAGTGTGAAACAATGATGATCTGTCCATGTGTAGAGGTCAGTGACTCGAAGGTCTTGGATGAGTTGGCACATTGGGGCCGCGGTCAGACTATTGTAATATATGCAGTATTCATATCACGTGATAACGATGGACGGTTAGGAAAATACGTATGAGGGTTATTGAGGGTTATTGACGGATATATTGACCCGTATGTACATGTATACATACTACATGTACATACTACATGTACATACTACATGTACATGTACATGGTACATGTACATGTACATGTACATGTACATTACATGTACATGTATTATGTACATGATACATGTACATGTACATGTACAGTACTTACATGTACATTACATGTACTGTAAATGTACATGTACATGTACATGTAACATGTACATGTACATGTACTATACATTGACACAACAAAATCATGGCTGCCCCGGGCGTTTATTTGTGACTGCGGGTGCAGAGGTATTTCTTTATGGTGTTAAAATTTTGTAATGAGTGAAACCACCTTGCTCTATGGTGAAAACCTCCTAAACGAATGATATTTTACATGTGGCCCTGGAGGGACATAAAAAGTTTTGAAATTTTTTGCGACTAGTGAAAAAAGTTCGCGACTAGTCGTGAATTTATTTGCGACTGGTCGCGAATTTTTTTCGCGACTGGTCGTGAATATTTTTGCGACTGGTTGTAAATATTTATTTGGGACTGGTCGTGAATATATTACGTGAATAATTCACTACTAGTCGTCAATATTTTCATGCCTAGTCGCAAAAATATTCACGACCAGTCGCGAATAAAATCACGACCAGTTGCGAATATATTTACGACTGGTCGTAAATTTTTGTACGGATATTTTTGCGAATTCAAAATATTTCGAATATTTTTTGCGACTAGTCGTAAATATTTGTTCACGACTAGTCGCAAATACATTTGCGACCAGTCGCAAAATAAATTCACAACTAGTCGCAAACATTTCACGACTAGTAGTGAATTTTTTTTCTCGACTAGTCGCGAAAAACCATTCACAACTAGTCGCGAATTACTCACACCTAGTCGCAAAAATATTCACGACCAGTCGCAAAAATAATCGCAACCAGTAGCAAATAGTCGCAAATAATTTCACGACTTTTATGTCCCTCCAGGGCCACCATAATTTCCCCTTTTATTGCAGGGAAAAGTAGTTTTTGCAGGTAATATAACTGTTTGCCAAAAGGACGCACGACCTCACTAGATTTGAAGCTAATACTGACGTACGTTCCCGCGCCGCAGCACCATAACATAACGATGCTGCAGCTGGACTAGACTAGACAGGTACGGTGCGGCCGCGCCGGTTGGCTGTAGCTAGTTGCACTGACATGCCCCGGAAGATCGGCCACACAATGCTATTAAAAGTCTGCACATTGTGCGCAATGCACACGTGCATACAGTCACCATCACATGTATATGTACATGTACGTGTGTCTTTGTATGTATTCTCGGCAATTGAAATGGTTTGTTAGATTTTGCTAACAATACCTAGTTGGTTTTGTAACAACTCCAATGAGGGGGAGGGGTGGGGGACGTATACACGGAAGGACATTAAAGGGGCACTACAGCCTGTTTGCCTTTTGGCGCGCTGTGTATAGTTTATGTGACAAATGAAACGTGTATCGTACATTAAATGAAAACAACAGGAAAAGTACGCAAACTCTGTTGTGTCCAATGTAACAATCATTAATTGTGTGCCTTTTCCCAGGAACGGTAAGACATTAGGTTGGTTTCTTTTCAACCAGATGTTTTAAATAACATTTATTGTAAACAATCCAAAAACAATAAATTGTGGGGGGATTTCAGGCCGTAATGGGCTTTATTCACGAGTCGGCCATATTAAATTGAAAGTGAGGTAAAATATTCATTTTGTGAATATGCTGATATAGAAATGGCCTCAAGTTATTTACAGATTAATACCCGTCTTCTCTAATGAATAATTAAAAAAGAGAAGTTGGGATGCCAAAATAGTTCGGCACCATCCCATTCAACAGTGCACAATTTATTAAATACATTTGGGGAACCCAACCAAAGTGGCTTCCTCATGAACAAGGTATACATACTTCTTTAACCAGTTATAATATATTCCTCACAGTCGATGCAAGCTGCACCCCGCTATAGGGCCCAGTATTCAGACGAAATCCTAAACTACACCGTAACTGCCAGCTTTCTGGCTATCGCTGCACATGTTTGCAGTTACTAATTGGGACGTTCTCATTCCCAGCGGACCGGTCAATTC
This sequence comes from Crossaster papposus, assembly GCA_037893245.1. Lineage (NCBI taxonomy): Eukaryota > Metazoa > Echinodermata > Asteroidea > Velatida > Solasteridae > Crossaster > Crossaster papposus. Next base: position 1,231,819 of record JBAIAA010000381.1, on the reverse strand, counting down.
CCACCCATCAGAAAGATTGACAGAACCCGACCGGCAAATCAGGAATAATCTAAACTCACCTCCATCCTATATCCTGCGCTTTTCATCAGTGAAATATTATATTCCGATTCAAGGATTGGCACAAAAAAAACACCGTCAAAAGAAACAGGACAAATAAATATCTTTTGGACAGAGTGAAACTCCGGATACGAAGCTGTTTATTGACGTTTGGGGGTTCAACAGCCTTTTTCGAGTGTGTTTTTTCCTCTTGTGAGGTGTGTCTGTATCAGAAGGGATGGTGAGCAAATTTGTAATAAAGATCAATATTGGATCCACCTAATTAATACAAATTATCACACCGGCAAAACAATATTAAACACGATACTTTACACCATATACTCCGTAGTTTATGATAACTTGCAGAGCGGCCGTTCTTTTGTACAATTATGGTTCACGACAAAAGTGACAGAATTACACACTAGCGTGGAAATAAAAATGATTATATTGATAACCAGCGGATGGACAATTGAGCGCGACCAACGCGGTAGGTTGGTTGCAAATAGTCGACTAGACTAGTCCAACCATCGTCGACTAGGGTGAGTTCGAAATACTTGAACTATGGTTAACTGTAGTCCTTGATCGAACATGCTATAGACTGCCCTATTTTCAACTGTGTCCGGCGTATTCCATTCGTAAGTGACCACGTCATAAACGCGTTAACAACATTTATTCTTGGTTTTCCCAACTCCTGTATAACTTTAAACAGGTCAGCGTCCACATTTATAAATGATAATAAAACCACATTTATTTTCGAAACTCTACAGCAAAACCAAAATGGTGTACCCTACAGTACAGCGCAAATGAAAGTTTTCACATCTGTTCATGTCGCACAAGTGGGGAACCGTTTTTACACCTTTTCACACGTGAGGGGAAGGGGTGGGGGGGGGGGGGGGGGGGGGGGGGGGTGGGGGGGAGGGTGGCAATCCTTGTTTGCAAAAAGGGAATGTGAACGAAACATTTAATTCTAGTCACGAAATTTCTCATTCTCATTCGCAGTGTTAACTTTCAATTGCACTGTACTCTACCTTTAATATTGGCAATAATACAATCTAGTTCACACCGACATGCAATGTGGTGAGAACTCCCCAAGCGATTAGTTGGACCAATCAAATTACAGCGTCTTGTTACAAGTCACAACACATAGTATTTTACTGGACAAACAAACTGATACACGAAGTTGTACTAGGGATGAGTTAGTCCTTCCCCTCACTTATAATTGTCTTGGCAAATCTCAGATTTTACTCAAACCCCATGTATTCAATTATAGTGCCCCGCATTCGGGCAAACATCATAATGTTATTTTACATTCACGAAATATAAAGGGAATACACAACAAAGAATGGAACAAAACATTTGATCTCACCTGAATGAAGTTCAGAAAGAGACTATATGTAATCACTATTGGTATGTTTCTTTTTGGTATGTTACGACAAATTGGTCTTATATTCAAAGTTGAAGTCCAATTCCAATCAAATGGCTGCAATATTGTAACTTTCATATGACAGGGTTTGTTTAAGTCAGGAACTAAGGTCAAAGGTCATTTGAGGTAAGTTATAAAATAGAGTAATTGCGAAAGTAGCCGATGACTCGTGGTTGGGAACCATCCTTGTCTGATTTTGGGCCTAATTTCTGGGACATGTCAAAGGATAAAATGTTTTGTGAAACGATCAAAATTATATACGATAACGAAAAGCAAGCACGGTCAGTGGCCACGCAGCAAGTCAACAGTGTTGCTGTACACGCACTCAGAGCCGCAGTATGTTACATTGGTCAAACTTTAACCGAGAAGTGTTAAGCTTTCAACAGGTGGTGGACTTCTGTACACAGACAGAGAGCTCTCAACCCACATCCCGAGCAGGGTTAGTTTCAACACGGATTGAGTGTTGTACACGGGTCAGTGCCGTGATAAAAAAGTCAGTTTTACTGTAGTTTACACGTGTAAGACCCGTTGTACCACACAGATATTTTTCGTAGTGTTAAAAGGCATAAAAGTATTTTTTTGTTTTGGAGACACCTTTACACAAGATTTGTTTATGAACTTGATAATGTTGTCAGCTACTTTTTTATTCAAGTTTTTCCGAATCTGAATCCTCTCAGAACTTTGAGGTTGAAAACAAATTAATATCAATATTTTAAAGTTTCGGTTTCATTCAGAATTTGCCGAGTCACAATTTTAATTGCAACCATACTCATGTTCGGGCGTGTTCTCATTCAGCCGATTGCAGCTATTATACACGCGCGCGTCGGCGCAATGAACCTATCAATAATAGTGCCAACGCCCACGTGCGTGTACCCAGCGCAATCATTTTACTGAATGCCTAGAATCATTATTTACTTTTTAAATAGATAGAAAATTTCTTAATAATTCGGTAGTAAAATTGTTTGATGTCTGCAAATGTGTATACTATCTTCAATGCTCTTCGCTTGTACTTCCTTGCATTCACTATTTTTTATTCATACATTTACTGGAAATCTGTGACAGATTGCAAGTGGACTTTTTTTTCTTGTGGGTTAGGTTGAGCAAAAAGCGTTGATTCCACCCCCCCCCACCCCCCCCCCAACAAAAACCCCAGATAATCTGTCCTTGACCTGATTCTGGTTATTCAAACTGATCATTTCACTTGTTTAATTAAAAATTATTGTACTGGGTACTAAGGTATCTTAATTCAAGCGAATTTAATTTGTTCTCTCTCAGAGAAGTCTCTTGTGTCTTACGTGTAGGTCTTAAGCTGCTAACAACGATTAGAGTAGTTTTTCCCAATAATTCGAATGCTTAAAAATAGCGAATGTTTAAGGTATTTGGTACACCATTTGAAGATATCGAAACATTTACTACCAAATTATTAAGAAATATTTTACTTATTTGAAAGTAAATAATGATTGTAAGCATCCAGCAAAATAATTTCGCTAGTAATTGTTCTAAATATTAATTTGTGCAAAAAATAACAAAATAACAATAGCCGGGACGGTGATCACAACAAACTGACCGACGCGGTTTAAAACGAACGCTGTTTTCTTGCTTTTCTCAGCATCTATAATTGTTAAACAATATTTAGTATAAAAATGGCACCGCCTCCTCGCTAGCCCCCCCCCCCCCCCCCCCCCCCCCCCCCACCCCCCCCCCACCTTAAAAAAAAAAATAAAAATCTAACAATTCGGGCGATTCACAATGCAGTGCGCCACCAAGCGTTTGACTCAAAAGAGCCACTTTTAACTTTTACGGTCGACTTCTTCCCGTATATCATACTGTAGTGAAATATCTATTCTTCATTGTTCACGCGAGGTACAACACAAACATGAATGTATCCGGAAGCGTCGTTGATTAAAACATTGTTATTTGCAATACAAATTGGAACTTTAATCGTGCGCGTCCAAAAAACCGTAAAAACTGATGAGTTCATGCAAATGAATACCGTTTTTCAAACTGATGCGACTTTTCCCCATGATGCACTGCGAGTACAGCAGGATTTGCGCCTCCAACGGCAGCTTCTAGATATTGTGAATCGCTCGAATTACCAATGGCGTATTCTACAATTAATGGGAATATACAAGATTTGCAAACATAAAAAACTACCAATTTATTGTGAAATACCTTACTGGACTGTTGATGGAATGACAAATTATGGCACTTGGTCTGCCGTCATTTTTGAGAAAAAAGGGTATTTTTATATCAATATCCCACGCTGGTCGGCCGATCAACATAGGATTTTTTTTAAATACTACCCCAAATTTACCTTATTTAGTTAGTTCGCATTATGTAATGCTAGGTTCCCACTATCACGTCAATTGCGCCACGATTGAAATCATCGTCTTAATCGTGGAGTAATCGTGGTGACCCTATTAGATCTTTTTAGATCTTGAGGTCAGTCGTGGCAATCTTTGGACGATTCAAAAAAATGTCTACGATAAACACGGTTAATTTTTTATCGTGATCATCGCATCAGATCGTAATGGTTCGTAACAAAGCGCGACAGATCGCATCTAATCGTGCTTCCAAATCGTGGTGATCGGGATCAACCTTGGACAAGGACAAACACCACCTCTGTTGAGATGTGCTTTGATCTGATTGTGGGTTCAAGAAACAATGAAGTCCATGGTCAGTCGGCTGTATATATACCCGTCGGGGTCCAATCGTGGCTCAAATCGTGATCACTCTCGATCTAGATCGTGAAAGACATCGCGACCACAATCATAGGTGATTGCAACAGAGCGCATCAGTTTGTGATGATCGTATCGGAACGTATCGGAACGTATCGGAACGTACCAGATCGTCCCAAATCGGGGACCCCGATCGTGCTGATCGTGTCAGATCGGGACACAATCGGGGACTCAATTGGGACAATTCTATCGGAACGTATCTGATCGTATCTGAACGGGAGACCAGATCGTGACAGATCGTGTCCCCTGGAATTGACCAATCGTGACTATATCGCATCCAAGCGCACCAAATCGTACCAGAACGTATCGACTCGCATCAACTCGTATCAAAAAGTGAAATTTCAGAAAAAATCCCGAAAATCCCACGATCAGCTACGAATGGCCAATCGAGGCTTTCGTAACGAATCGCACGACAGTGGGAACCTATCATTAGAAATCAATATGCGCGTATTAGCCAGCTAGACTGGTTCCCTGACCGTAACATTTTCCGACGTTTATAAATTGCTCGGTTTCATCAAGTGGTGCCTGGGAACCAGACTACAAGACAAATATAGTTTTCTTGTTTTTTCTAGCATCTATATGAACACGAACTTTCAAACAAGTCAGTGTAATAATATTTTCTCAACAGTAACCCCCTAATTACCATTACAAAAATTACAGCAAATGAAAATAATGTTTAATCCCTTTAAACAAAAACAAATTAATAAACACATGTACAAGAAATTATGAAAGGAATTTGCATCCCTCTTCAGAGTCGGCTTACAGTTCGCGTTAAATCCCCCATTCGTATTTTGCGAGTTATCTGATAAAAGGGCTTGGCTGACTTGACATTAAGATAGCAAACACTGAGAGTGAATCGTCTTTTTTGTAACATATACCATGTCTATATTTCAAAAATCTGAATTCCGTGGGCTACTTGGAAAGCGTAGAGGCGAGATAAAAGCCTCATTGACAGGCTTCTTCTTTCTAAGAACAAACAGATGTCAAGTGAAGGACAGACGAGTCTGCATAGCGTTCAATGACCCCAACTGAACTTGAGTACTAAAGACCCCGCTTCTTGAAAAACAAAGCAAACATGACATGGACGTGACATTTGATTTTATTTTGTATGCAAGGCCTGACCTTCAACGTTGTAATGACACCATTTTTATCCTCACGAGGTTTTATGTTAATGAGGCTTTCCTTCGAGGGGCGAAGTGGTTTGACCAAAATTTAAAAAAAATATTTCCCCCCATTTATCACAGAAAATAAACACAACCACACACATAACGTTGTTGTCAACATTAAACGTTATTGATTGAAGCAAAACTTATTACATGTTCCCTTTAAAAGTTATAATTATACGCCATTTGTTTTTGCTGTAATTTTCAGAAACTAGTGAAATGCTTTGCTTGGCGCAACACCCGCTTGCTGGGTGGAGTTGTAAAGTTTGTAGGTAGGAAAATGTATCAGTGGAAAATGTAGAGGTGAAGAAATTAAAACAAAAAAGTTACGTAATACAGTAATGTTTTAAAAATATCCATATTGTACTATTAGTGTACAATAAATGTTGTAACCTTTATTGTCATCACAACGTTATGCTTTAGCGATAATAGCGATAGGTTTTGGAGTGTTTTCATAGAGATAATGTGGTAATATTCAAGCATTAACAGTCTAAAATTTGCCAAAAAGCCCAAACGAAAGCAACAAAAAATGTGTTTGTTCACGTCTTAAGCATATCATTTTAGCACTGTATACAAATCGGACACATTATGTGAACACCTATCATATATAATACATCAGACGTCATGCGTGACTTCACCCATCCGAAATTTGTATCTTTGTGGATACATGTCTTTCACTGTCCAAAACTAAATTTGGACTGAATATTCTCTATGTTGTACCCTAACCCAAACAGAACCCTAATTCTAACCCTTGTTTTTGTTTTAGTAAAAAAACATATATATCCCAAAATACAGACCCCTTCTGTATTTGATCCTACCCACTCTGACCTCTTTCATTCCTTGGCCTAATCCTCTTTTTGTTGGTTCTTCCACACTCTAAACAAAAAGTGTAAACTCTTGTTGTGTAAAACCGTTGGGTACAAAAATTGTGTCATTTTTGCTCAATATTGAGCAAAACAAAATTTTCGATTGTACCTTCTACTTGTGTCACATCTAACACACACCAAATGGGTAAAATAGTACCCAACGTTGGCTACAAGTTCCAGCTACATAGGTGAAGAGTTCAAATCACAATATTATTACACACGTGAAGGGTTTAAGAAACTGTGTTTACCCCACAGCTGTGCCATAATTCTGACATGTACACTTTGAAAAGATCAATATTACCAAACATTAGTAAAATGTTACCACTGTGTGAATGGTAAACTGATGCACGTGGCAACGTTTACCCAACATTGTGTACGCGTGTCATTTATCTACAAAATGGCTGCCGTTTGATAGACCTCGACAAGTTCTGGGATTTTGAAACCGTATTCGTAGGTTTCAGGGCAAGTCAGTGAAATGAATTTCCGTGGTGTTTGTTTATGTGATGCTGGTGTATGAGCATACAAATCAGGGGGTTTGAAAAAGTGACACACTTATTATTTATGCATTATTTGTAAAATAAACGTCACGCTGCGTTTAATTGCACATGTGTGTACGTATTCCTACCCTGTATATTGCACGTATCGGGTGGCTGTCGTTATACAGTTTACGATCCGATTCCCGACTTGCCCGATCTCACATTGACAATACTCTGGACCTTTCAATCTTGGAACAAGACTATTTAGTCGGGTGACAAGAGTGAAAGGTCCAGGGTATTGTCAATGTTAGGCTGGGTAAGCCGGGGAATCAGATCGTCAACTACCGTAACGATAGCCACTTCGTTCTCCGCAAGTGACCGAAATTTGAACGATTTTAAATGATTTGAATAACGATGGAAATTGTAACGCCCCTTTCCTATTAAAATCAAACCCTACAGCTTCATCAAATTGGGAAATTTGATCAAAATTTAATTCGTTTTCACTGACTTTCAAAACTATGAATCGGTTATTAAAATCTCTAGGTTGTCAAGCCCCGCGAATGCTGTCTCGGGCAATTCAAATTACACAGGCCAAAGTTAAATAAACCTCAAAGATCACAAAACAAAGGTGCACAATAGGTGATAAAAAACAACCCAAGTCAAGGGGAAAATCAATAACACAACAGTAAGGGGTAGGAATTAAAACCCAATATCTGGGTAAGAAAATGACACAACACATGGGTAAAATCAGGGTTGGGTACAGTTTACACAAGTAATGAGTAAAAAGGGAACATGGTCGTCACATGGGTAAACTTCTTACACAACTTTGTTGTGCAAATAGTGTAACACAATTATGGGTAAAAAGTTACGCCGAAATTAGTACTTTTGTACACTCTAGCTGTTGTGTAAACCGTTTACACAAGTGGACGACTATGTTCCCTTTTTACTCTCAAAAAGGTAGTAATTTTACTCAATATTGAGCAATTTTTTTTTAGAGTGCACCCAACTTATGTATCCCTCTTTTGCGTTTCTTATTCCAACCATGTTATGTATCATGCTTATTATGTCCCCCTTATATGTTTATTTCACGTACACAGCCATTTTGTCTCTGAAGATCTTGTTAAGATCAAAATATCAGGCCCTCTTAACTTATTTGATTTGTATATTTCAGGCAGTTTTAGACTTATTCATAATCTAATTTGTGAAAACCTTGTGGATTTCTTTTCACCTAAATATAAAAGACACACAAAAATGGGGAAAAACTTCAGTCATGTTTACAGTAGCACTTTTCTCTTTCAGAGCATAGTATGCATGAGTGGAGTCTAATTATTATATGACGTAACGCTGTGATAAAGTCTATACAAATATTGTGTACAGTACACACAAATGGACGAAAGTTATAACTTTTCATTTCGTTTTGAGATGCACGGTACCAAGTAAACATCTCAGACATTCATACACTTGAAATAATGCTTGCAGATATCGCTACATTGAACTCCTACATTTTCCTCGAATTCAAATAAGTTTTTGAGCCTTATTCATAGAATACATTGCTGCTCGTCACTGAAAATGAATAAGTTGTCGTTCATCAACCCTTTTTTTTTAGTGTGGCAGCATGAAATCTAGGTCACCATTCTAAAACTGTCAATCTCGATATTGCAGCTTTCGCTTGTTATCGGGCTTTTGACGTGAACCAGTTCTCATGTTTTGGGGCAGCTCTTAGGGAAAATAAAGGAAAATAGCTTTCAGCATTTTCAGTGTACACACGTTGTTGTGGGCTGACGTTCCCATAATGTCAAATGTTGGAATACCGGTTTATATCTCTACATCAATTCGTTTCACAATCCCCCAGTCAGCTAACACTTCAACACTACATCAAACGCAAGAAATGTTCTTGCAGTCCCGCAAAAACAACAAAAACCTAAAAACTACGGATGGGGAAAGCAAAACAAAAATCAATATTGTTTTGAGGAGCTATTGATGAAATACTATGGCCTGAGCTGAGACTTTGTATTTCAATTCACTTTTGGTTGGTCGTGATACATGTATTGTAAGGACGTGTACTAACGGGGTACGGTTACGACATCCCCAGGTGGAAAAAACGATTTGATTATGCATAATATAGGTCGTCTTTAAGATAATGCGTACCAAGTTTGCCGCGGGTAATCTCAGAATACATACATGACTAAGGCTACATGTGTACACACAATCTGGATCACCATCATTAATGCGTACGTCCGGCGGTTAAACAATACTATGGCATGCAGTCATCCTCATCAGGCACTCATTTTATGCGCATGTGTTGTCTTATGCGGATCTTCATACCGTGCCTTGTAGCTGCTACCCACAGAGGTGCTTGGATGATTTCCGGTGCGATCCGTCGAGCAACCTGATGCTGTTTTTATATATACATATACATATATATATATAGAGAGAGAGAGAGAGAGAGAGAGAGGGAGAGAGAGCAGCTGGGTTAACAAAGATGCTGCCATCTTTTTTTTTTTTTTTTTTTTTTTTTTTTGGGGGGGGGGGATTGCAACACTTCCTATGTAGCTAGTTACATGTTGCTGACCAAAGTCAAGGGTTGCAAGTTGTTATGACTCGAGTTAATAACTCGACTGGAGTCACAATTTGTGGTAACTCGCCTGGATTCAACTCGCCTGGATTCAACTCGCCTGGATTCAACTCGCCTGGATTCAACTCGCCTGGATTCAACTCGCCTGGATTCAACTCGCCTGGATTCAACTCGCCTGGATTCAACTCGCCTGGATTCAACTCGCCTGGATTCAACTCGCCTGGATTCAACTCGCCTGGATTCAACTCGCCTGGATTCAACTCGCCTGGATTCAACTCGCCTGGATTCAACTCGCCTGGATTCAACTCGCCTGGATTCAACTCGCCTGGATTCAACTCGCCTGGATTCAACTCGCCTGGATTCAACTCGCCTGGATTCAACTCGCCTGGATTCAACTCGCCTGGATTCAACTCGCCTGGATTCAACTCGCCTGGATTCAACTCGCCTGGATTCAACTCGCCTGGATTCAACTCGCCTGGATTCAACTCGCCTGGATTCAACTCGCCTGGATTCAACTCGCCTGGATTCAACTCGCCTGGATTCAACTCGCCTGGATTCAACTCGCCTGGATTCAACTCGCCTGGATTCAACTCGCCTGGATTCAACTCGCCTGGATTCAACTCGCCTGGATTCAACTCGCCTGGATTCAACTCGCCTGGATTCAACTCGCCTGGATTCAACTCGCCTGGATTCAACTCGCCTGGATTCAACTCGCCTGGATTCAACTCGCCTGGATTCAACTCGCCTGGATTCAACTCGCCTGGATTCAACTCGCCTGGATTCAACTCGCCTGGATTCAACTCGCCTGGATTCAACTCGCCTGGATTCAACTCGCCTGGATTCAACTCGCCTGGATTCAACTCGCCTGGATTCAACTCGCCTGGATTCAACTCGCCTGGATTCAACTCGCCTGGATTCAACTCGCCTGGATTCAACTCGCCTGGATTCAACTCGACTCGATTCAACTCGACTCGATTCAACTCGACTCGATTCAACTCGACTCGATTCAACTCGACTCGATTCAACTCGACTCGATTCAACTCGACTCGATTCAACTCGACTCGATTCAACTCGACTCGATTCAACTCGACTCGATTCAACTCGACTCGATTCAACTCGACTCGATTCAACTCGACTCGATTCAACTCGACTCGATTCAACTCGACTCGATTCAACTCGACTCGATTCAACTCGACTCGATTCAACTCGACTCGATTCAACTATACTCGATTCAACTATACTCGATTCAACTATACTCGATTCAACTATACTCGATTCAACTATACTCGATTCAACTATACTCGATTCAACTATACTCGATTCAACTATACTCGATTCAACTATACTCGATTCAACTCGACTCGATTCAACTCGACTCGATTCAACTCGACTCGATTCAACTCGACTCGATTCAACTCGACTCGATTCAACTCGACTCGATTCAACTCGACTCGATTCAACTCGACTCGATTCAACTCGACTCGATTCAACTCGACTCGATTCAACTCGACTCGATTCAACTCGACTCGATTCAACTCGACTCGATTCAACTCGACTCGATTCAACTCGACTCGATTCAACTCGACTCGATTCAACTCGACTCGATTCAACTCGACTCGATTCAACTCGACTCGATTCAACTCGACTCGATTCAACTCGACTCGATTCAACTCGACTCGATTCAACTCGACTCGATTCAACTCGACTCGATTCAACTCGACTCGATTCAACTCGACTCGATTCAACTCGACTCGATTCAACTCGACTCGATTCAACTCGACTCGATTCAACTCGACTCGATTCAACTCGACTCGATTCAACTCGACTCGATTCAACTCGACTCGATTCAACTCGACTCGATTCAACTCGACTCGATTCAACTCGACTCGATTCAACTCGACTCGATTCAACTCGACTCGATTCAACTCGACTCGATTCAACTCGACTCGATTCAACTCGACTCGATTCAACTCGACTCGATTCAACTCGACTCGATTCAACTCGACTCGATTCAACTCGACTCGATTCAACTCGACTCGATTCAACTCGACTCGATTCAACTCGACTCGATTCAACTCGACTCGATTCAACTCGACGCGATTCAACTCGACGCGATTCAACTCGACTCGATTCAACTCGACTCGATTCAACTCGACTCGATTCAACTCGACTCGATTCAACTCGACTCGATTCAACTCGACTCGATTCAACTCGACTCGATTCAACTCGACTCGATTCAACTCGACTCGATTCAACTCGACTCGATTCAACTCGACTCGATTCAACTCGACTCGATTCAACTCGACTCGATTCAACTCGACTCGATTCAACTCGACTCGATTCAACTCGACTCGATTCAACTCGACTCGATTCAACTCGACTCGATTCAACTCGACTCGATTCAACTCGACTCGATTCAACTCGACTCGATTCAACTCGACTCGATTCAACTCGACTCGATTCAAATCGACTCGATTCAAATCGACTCGATTCAAATCGACTCGATTCAAATCGACTCGATTCAAATCGACTTGAGTCCCGACAGATAAATGACTCAACTCAACTAGATTCGAGTCCCTCATCAAAAGACTCGACTCCCAGAAAAAAAGCAATACTTTGCACGACTAGACCTGACTTCCTAACTAATGACTCGACTTAAGTCATTTTTTGTGTCGCCTGAACACATTCTTTATGGCACTAAAGCCAGTCCTAAATTATCCGTATGTACATGTTTGTTAAAGTTTCAGCTTCAGTTTTTGTAAAACAAAAACGTATACGTATGTTTTCATGTAACCTGATTAAACTTGGATGTAGTGACCTTATGGTGAAAAAAACTATTATTCATCGGATTATTGAGGGCAAAGGTCAAGTATGGGGTCCTTTGATGACGTTTACAGAAGCACACAATTTGACTTAAAAAAAAAATAAAAAAAAAAAATACATGAATCGACCGCAAGAAAACTCGCGATTGGAGGATCACTTGTTAAAATGACTCGACTCGACTTGAGTCACAAAAATCATTGACTTTCAAAAATTATTGACTCGGCATTTCTCCTGGGCATGTTCCGGGGAAAATCTGTAGCTTGACTCGCCAATAGATGATAACTTGATTAAATCAAGATGAAACTTGTTTAAGAATTGTGATGGTCCCTGAGCAATTTGCATTTACGGTAGGCTTGGACAGAGATCCTCCTTCTGACGTAAATTCCAGTACAATTTTGTTTTATTCAATTTTGTTTTATTGACAGTGACAGAAGTACAGTTAAAATAAGCTACAGGAGGGTGGGGGGGGGGGGGGGGGGGGGGGGGGGGGGGGAGTAAAGATAAGGATCGTTTAGATTGCAGCCATCCTTACCCACCTTTGATTTAGCGTTTTGTTGTGAGCATCTGAATCATACTTCACTTATTGCTGCTGTATAAATACCAAATGTGGACCGTGCGACCCAAGACTAACATCCAACACTGATCGAAACAGAAATAAAGAGCAACACAGTCCGTGCAAAGATCAATGGCAACACTTATAGCAGATCCCGATATACATCTCAGTTTCGAACCGAGTCGCCCATCTAATATTTACATGCACTTCGTACTTGAACCCCGAGATACAAATCTGATCAGAAAAGGAAGGTCCAGATATAAACAATTCAGTTCTTCTTGTAAGAGCAGCGCTAGCAAATTTGTTTTTGCCAAACTTAATATCGCTGGTTGGACATTAGTGGAGGGTGGTCACTCGGGATATTGTATGGGTTCCTTCCTGTCTGGCGTTCTGCGGGTAGTTGCTCTTGGCGTTTACGTATATTGGGGTGTTTCCTGGTTTTAGGTATCGCGATTGAGGTCGAGCGTGACATCAAGATAGTTTACAGTTTTTTTGTTTGCTTTAATGGTTATGCGAAGTCCGTTTCTTTTGAATATTTGATGCGCTCTACCACGTTTGGTGGCTCATGGAAGACGGCCAATCCATCGTCCCTGTAGAGGCCAATTGCATTGCCGTTGTGGGGTTTAAGTTGGGACAGCAGGTAGACGACGATCAGTTCATAGCATTCTGCCCCGTCATATGATCCCACGGTGACGTCAAATAGACTACTGCTTTTCTTTACCCATGGTTCGTTACATCTGAAGAGCAATGTTTGCTTGTCATGAAGGATAGTTTTTCTGTCCAATGGGGCGATCTCTGCGTATTGTGATGCGTAGTCTAGTGCGCCATTTAAGAGTTTCTCGGTGATTGACGGGTAGAATTCAACAATGTCAAAGCATATAAACGCACCTTCAGTCTTGTTCGGGATGTCGTTGAACCATTCAAGTACGGCATTAGTGTTTCGCCACAAGTTTACTTTACTTGCTTCCGCTTCTTCTTTAACGATCTTTTCTGTGATATGTTTGCTAGCTCTGCCCAATTCCGACTTGCAGGGATTGATGAGGCGGCAAGTAGGAACGTTGGGACTTAATACAAAACATTGAGTTTGACAAGAACACCAACGACTTCCAATGCCAATTAAAGAATGACATCGAACAGATCAATGAAGAGCCAAAGCTGATAGTAAAAGCGGATAAAACCACTAACTTTTACAAAATGACACCGAACGACTACGATGAACTGGTTGATAAAAACATCTGCAAAACGTGCAAAAAAGGCACTAACAGACAAGTTAACAAAATCAACGACGAAGCGAAAAAGATCACCGGGGAGCTCCAACTGGATGACCGAATGGACGTGATTGCCCAGCGCGAACCATTTACCACGCTAAAGGACCACATTCAAGCCAATTTTTACCAACGAAGGTGACATTGTTTAATTATACCCGTCAATCACCGATAAACTCTTAAATGACGCAGTAGACTATACGCATCACAATACGTAGAGATCGCCCAATTGGACAGTAAAACTATTCTTCATGCCAAGCAAACTTTGCTCTTCAGACGTAACGAACCATGGGTAAAGAAAAGCAGTAGTCTATTTGACGTCACCATGGGATCATATGACGGCGCAGAATGCTGTGAACTGGTCGTCGTCTACCTGCTGTCCCAACTTAAACCCCACTACGGCAATGTAATTGGCCTCTACAGGGACGACGGGTTGGCCGTCTTCCACGAGCCACCAAACGTAGTAGAGCGCATCAAGAAGAGGATATGCGAAATATTCAAAATAAACGGACTTCGCATAAATATTGAAGCAAAAAAACAAACTGTCAACTATCTTGATGTCACGCTCGAGCTCAATCGCGGAGTACATCAAACGAAGACGAATTCAAGAAGTCAACCAGCGTATACCAAAAGGCATTGAAGGAAAGCGGCTACGACCACAAGCTTGAATTCAAAACAAACGTAACAAATGAGCAAAGTACAAGAAGTGATCCAGAAAAAGAAACGTCACATGGTACAACCCGCCGTTTGACTTAAGAGTAAAAACCAACGTTGGACGCCAATTCTTAAAGATTGTTAACGAGAGTTTCCCCAAAGCACACGCACTGCAACAAATCTTCAACAAGAACACACTGAAGCTGTCATACAGTTGTATGCCAAACATGAAGTCAACTTTGAACGCTCACAACAAAAATATAATAAAGAAGCAGGCACCAGAACCAGAAACCAAACCTTGCAACTGCAGGGTAAAGAAGGAATGCCCCCGGATGGAAAATGCAGAACACCGAACATCGCCTACCAAGCCACTGTGAAAACCAACACGAGTGAAGAGACGTTTGTAGGCCTAACAAGCACCGAGTTTAAACAAATATTCGGAAACCACCGACAATCATTCAAGAAAAAAGCGCACAGGAACCAGACAGAACTATCCAAACATGTATGGACGCTAAAAGACAAAAACACTGAATACACAATTAAGAAAATCTTGAGCAATGCTCAACCGTACTCTAACATCAGTAAACGATGCAACTTATGCACTATGGAGAAATTCTATATTATCTGCCACCCAGAAATGGCTAATCTAAACCAAAGATCTGAGCTAACTAGCGCATGCCGGCACGCGGCTAAATTCAAACTAGTAAAGCACGCCAAAACCACGCCCAAAGTGTTATGCTGGGCCGTGTCCGAACTGTTTGGCTGCGGCTTCAAGTTGCACGCAGGTCTATGGTGGTGACTGCAGCCACTTTCCATGGACTCGTGTGTGATGTCAAGCCGCGGCCGTGTAATTCAGACACGGCCATATATTTTCCCCACGCCCGCGTCATCGCGCAATCCTAGCGCGTGTTTTTGCGTTCGCGCGTTCCCCTAACTTGGTGTACAGGTAGAATGTTTCGAGAACACCATTACAATGGGCCGATCCGGCCTGTCAATCACTACGCGCGCATTGACCATTGAGATTACGAGTTTTGTTCAGGTAACTTAGCAACGGTTGCTACAGGCGTTGTCCGCCATTAGCTCGGTCAAACTATCACATGTGGTTAGAAACGTGTACACAAACAAATGGCTTCGGTACGAAAAAGCACCGTATTTGTCAATCAAAATACGGCTGTTTGGAGTTAAAAAAATTGTCAAAAATATGCATGAAATGGTCATGAAATTCGTAAATAACACGCTGGTACTCGGATTACGACATCATTTTTTCCCGTTAAGTACCAAAACAAATCTCGAAAATGAGAATTACCGTTGAACTCGTGTGACGTGAACGGCGGGAATGTCAAGAAGATAAACAAGGACAGTGTAGTCTAAGGTAGGATAGGGGCCTATGTAGAGTTAATAGTAATGCTCTACATGTATAGCAGTCTATTAATTAGGCTATGGTTTAATCCTGTTGTGACAAAATACGCGATTTATTCCAGTACTGGTGACTCCACCAAGCAACACTTACATCATCATGTACACCGTCCATACAAATTGACATGCATGCATGCTTCATTTCCCCCAACTTCAACTTAACCATCCTCCATGTACTGTTCATACCGTTCCTTAAAATAATGGTCATCCTTGTAGTTCGCCCGCTAGCTTACTGATAGTAATTTTGTCCCCGCCTAAAGTTTAAATCAACATTTTCGTTGTACGTGTTCTACGCCTAGCCTACACGTACATATACAACCATACGTGGGCAACTTGACCGAGGTAATGGCGTCGCCATGCCGTTGCTAAGGTGGGCGGGGCTTATGGTCAAATCCGGATCGGTCCATTCCCTGACGAGTGGAGGAATCCACGAAACAGATTTGTCGGAATAACATATATGGTGAATTAAAACCTATCCTAGTTTGTGATTGATTTTATATATATATAACCTCGAAAAACCATCATTAGCGCAACCACTCCATAGAGACGTGCGCACAATTTTACGTTTTTGTTTGTAACCTAACCCTTTTTTACCTAGAGCTTTTGCCACGAAATTTAAAATCTATAGGATAATGTACCCTAATCTATCGACATATTCGATAACATGTAAAAAAATGTAATTTTATCGAGTACTTGGGCGCTCGGACGACCACCAAACGGTCGTCCTAACGACGGTGGTCATCCTAATGGCGTAAAATTACTGCGAACGGTCGACCCAAGCGCGAATAGGCTATATACCTAAATATGGGACTAAATATATTACGCAAGAGGGATTAACGATTTATTAGTCGAATTTCCAGCACTTGAATTGTTTAAATATTTTAATATGTCATTGTGGGCACAATTTAGAAATGCATTGCGGTGGAAATGTTTGTATTGCAATTTGTTTGAGGTCAACAAAACAAAATTAAGTATTTTGCCTGTAATACATAGGTATGGGGGACTAAGGGGGAGTCCGTCGGTCCCATATCTAGCTGGGTATAACTATGCGACGCACAAAATCCCTTTGTGAAACAGCGCTAATTAGATATGCAATGCAGGCCCGCGCGACTGAATGGTTAGTTGACTGTGTGAAGCCGCTATGCAGATACATTTATGGTCAAATTTGCATGAAAAGGCCACTTCCCATTTTAGCAAGTTTGCAAAAACGATAGTAAGAGCAGGAGAGCTGGTCTACAACCCTGTCGTTTGCGGGCGCACTGCGTAAATATATTACTGTCATCTTAGGCAAAGAGTAGGTATTATAGTGGCTGATTCAGGTGAGTCCCGAGCATGACGTCGGAGCTTATTGAACGACCCGGGGCTAACCTAATTGTGTTGACCTATGTGAGCTACGCAACCCAAGTCGCATGCAAATAATGATCATAGTGATGTACAGTGGGTTAATTTCATTGATATGCCTACCTCCAAAAAACCCAAGAAAACATCTTTTAATTGTCGAAAGAAAATCAAGTTGAAGTTTTCATCACCAGAAAATGTTTTCTCAGGAGAGTTCACGAACAGACAAAGCAATCTCACTGGTGTATGATGGTGTATGAGTATGAAATCAACGAGGAGCGCGGTGCGCAATACTAGCGACATATTACCTATGTGAAGTACGGTTGCTATGTGAACAGCGAGCCCCATACAATTTTTCCCGGTGACTATGCTTATCCACTTTAGATAATACATGACATCAGACCTGAGAGCTCACAATCTAGTAGCTATACACAATTTAAAAATCAATTAGGGCTTGCGTTTTTAGAATAACATAGCGGGAACCAGACGTTTGAATTCAAGAGCTACACAACTGCAGATATTGTAAGCATTTCCCTACGTAGTTGTAATGGGCACACACAACAAGACAATAGCCCTAGATAAGATTTTGGATTAGGCCTAAGATTGCATCGATATTGACTCCCAAATCTTCTGAGGGGGTACATGTACTTGTGCACGGAGCCCATACGATGCTCCCCCCCCCAAAAAAGAAAAACCCAAAAAACCCACTTGTGATTTATTCTCCTGCTTAACCGCCACCACTGCAAACACTCATCCAGCAAATCGCAGACCCGCTATAACAGCAACCAACGTCGGCTAAAAGATCATAACAGCCGATCAAACAGCCCATCTAATGTATGAGCACACACTATTCATCCTTTCCCTGAAGCAGCCCCAATTGCTGATGGCCCCACTGTGTCTGCCACAGACTCTCGCTCTCTTTCGCTTTTACTTTTTTCATTCTGACCACATTCGCCGAATGTTTCTCCCACGCCCGCCGACAAATCAAGAACCGAACCAAACTAAGAAGAAAGAAAGAAACGGAATGATACAAAATGTGGCCGATCTATAATAAGACGCCGGATTATACAGCGAATTGACACTAATTCCAGTTGGCATTCAGGATTCCCACGGTGGGAATTTAATTGTTGGGAAAAGTAGATTTAGTTTCCCCCAGGACATATTTCCGAAAAACTATCCCCCATTAGTTTTGATTTTCAGCAATTTGCTGCCCTAGTCCTGATAAGTGCACAGGCATTAATTTCGCGGCTTTATCAATTTATCAAAATTTAGAGGACCGAGGTAATCTTGGATATAATTTTTTGTAATGATCATTTCCTTCAAAGTCAAGCCCCTTTTTCTTGTTGGCTTCATACTAGAAATTAAAAGTTGCATTTGAGTCCTACACTTGCTAGTTTTTATGGAATAATTGTAAATAAAATGTCAGTGTTTTGTTTTGTTAACCAACAACATGGTACCTTGTAATAATTTCTGTAAGTGGAAAACATCAAACCTGGTTACTTGGTTGTATGTTTGTCTGTCCATAAGTTATAAAGCACAACGCTTAACCATACGCCTCACCATATACATTTATATTGTCACTTAATTTGCTTAACCTTTAACTGAGTGTGTCAATATACTTTATATCAAATAAGTTGTTAATTTCTCTTGCGATTTCTCTTTGATTGTACATATTATTCTTTCTTCCCTGACTTTGAGACACGCACATCTTTTGGCATTTTGTAATCATGTAATTGTTTTTCTTGTTTAAACCAAATTAATGTAAAGATGTTAATAGTCGTAATTTAAAGGTGAAGAAAAGGCTTATGGGGCATGACGATAGTATACGTGATATATTTTAGTTTTGCCACCAAATGAGATGGTGTCCCAGGCTAAATTAACAAGTACAAATAGGCCAAGAGTAAAAAAGAAATCATTTTATTTTTTATTTTACATGAGAGGTTGCGCAAAACTGCACAAAAATAAATCATACATTTCAAAATAAACTCCAAGGGAAACTTACTAGGTAATTTGCTAGGTAAGTTCCAAAATGAACAAAAAATCGGCAGGACGGGACTTGAACCTGTGACCTCCGGAATGCTGGACCGGCGCTCTACCAACTGAGCTATCTTACACTATGCTAGCTGGCGGTCTCCTAAATTGTCAGTATCTTTACCAAGAGCGCTAATCAGCAGTCTTAAACACCAGAATGCCGTGTGGCCAGCGATCACGCCCGATTTTACGATACAACCTGGGAAACGACATGGTGGGCATCACTCAATGAGATTTAATAAATCATATCTTAAGTATCGCTTACATCTTTAATGTTATGTGGCTTACAAATCAATTAACTCGGATGTAACGGATGTTGTCCCACTCTTTCATAATTTGTTACATCTTGTTAGCATGTTTAGCTTCCTTACTTTTCATCAAATTAAGTCTGAAGTGATTAACTTGTGGAGTCAGTATATTAGCCTGCTTGTTCAAAACCGGAGCAAAATGAACTCGGATGTAACTTGGTGTCCCATGTTACATCTGTACAATTCAGAGAATGTTCTTACCTGAATCCTCTGTACAGAAGTATGTTGGATGTTAATGCAATCTGATAACAACGACTTTTGACAACTCAAAAATAACCCCCTAAAATGTAATGAATGACAACATTGAAATAAATGTTACAAATTTTCTGTCAATCGTTATTCCAAGCTCCCGGTGTCGAGACTGTTGAGTTAGGCTCAGTACAATATCCTGTCTTGTGGGATTCGCGTCACCTCAAGTGCCTGCCCAGCCCAATAATTGCCCCAGTTAAAAAAAGAAGTTTGCCTTCGGGCTGACAAATGTTTGTGATCAAGGGGAAATCTCGATGAAAAATTGAGTTACGCCCAGCACATTGTGGCCACTGGCGGTGTAGTACATTGATTCAAGCCTTCCGTCAAACTGGGCAGGTGGCATGGCGGATTGCCTTATATCCGCAGACAGAGAGGAATTTCTTTCAGAAAGTGTCTGTGTTGTGATGCCATCAAGCAAAACGAGCATTAAGTCGGACAATATCTGATTTTGAACTACGGTCCACAATATGTGCTGAGGGTGAATTTTTCAATTTAAATTTGTGTATCTGTTTTTTCAAAAGTAACAGAAAACTATTTAATTATCTTTCACACAGTGAGGAAAACAATCTGAAACTCAAAAGGGAACAGGTGAAAAAATGCATTTTAACCACGAGTTTATTAATCATCACCCCACAATTGCAAAGTAATTAAAAAATAAAGTCAAGAAAAGTCCGCATTTGATGCAGTTTTGTTCTTTATGTATTGTTATATTAACGTGGCAAGTTTCGTTTCCATACCTTGCACTAAAGTAAACGTTGCTATACGGACTTTGTTCTGCCATGCATTAAAAGTGGGCTTTTCCATTTTTAATCGCTTGAATTATCAGGAATGGGTGGATTTGGGGGGTTATATTTTATAGTAAATATAGTTTAACTTACCTTTCCGAAGTTTTACAATCATGAATGCTGAGAAGAGCAAGAACAACGGCGTTCGTTTTTAACCGGCGGCGTCAGGCAGTAGTTCTTTTGTTGTTCTTGCGGTTTTGTTTTCGTTTGTTTAATATTATTTGATTTTTCGGAACAACTATAGGACATTTAGCGCAATCCTTTTGCTGGGTGTACTACAATCATTATTTACATTAAAAAAAGGAAGATATTTCCTAATAATTAGGTAGTAAAAAATGTCGATATCTGATAATGGTGTATGCTACCTTTAAATACTTTAATTTTAAACCTGGCTTTTCTCCATTTGTGTCGTTACTCAACATGTCGTAATTGTTTAACCGAAAGTGGCATTAACATGGAGTTTTCACCGAATTAAAGCTTAAAGTGCCCTGGAAATGTAAATATAAGAAGCTCAGTTGATCAGGGTTGACTTAAGACTCATTTTATTTAATCGCATCACATTGTATCTATGCCAAAACAAATATCCACGTAGTGGTAGTTTCCATGACGCCGAAATCATTCTTCCCGGCCCTTTGCTCGTTGCGAAACCTCACGCAAAATTGCCAAAGTCCTCCATCTGTAAACGGTTGTACACATGTTGATATCACACCTGGAAACGTTGTCATGGTAACGGAAGATAAATGACCAACCAAAATGGCATGACAACGGCATGTTGCTCTGGGTATTTACCTGCATGGTCGACGTCATTCGTTATCCCTCTTACCCAAATACAGACTGTACGCAACATTAACAGTTTATTTCCATAGGCGTATCTGTTTAGACATTTCGTTTAGTGTTACTATATTCAGTTTGTAATTGAAGACTGAAATTTAAAAAAAAAGTTTTCGAAACGATTTCTCTTCATTTCTCAGTTAAAATGAAGCCAGACAAAACTAAGACCTATAGCTATCCTGAAACACCACTGCGTTTAAACAAAACATATTAATTAAAAGGTGTTAAGATTAGGACTTCTGATACGGATTTTTACTTAGGGTGGCACAGACAGAAAGTACAACATATACATTTGCTTGGGGTCACCCTTATGTTCCCCAGTCCAAATGTTCCCTATAGTCACTGTAGTCCCTAGTCCCTATATTCCTAAGTCCCTATATAGAGACTGGGGAATATAGAGACTGGGGAATATAGAGACTATATAGGTATTAGGGAACATGGGGATTCGGAAATATAGGCATTGGAGAACATATGAATTGAAAGGACAGGGATTGGGGAATATGGGGATTGGGGAACATAGAGATTTGGGAACAAAGAGATGGGGAAACATAGGCATTGGAGAAAATGGGGATATAAGAACATAGGAACAGGGAAACATATAGGCATTGGAGAACATTGTGTACCGGCACAGTTGTTTTTCTGTTGAAAATGTCAAAATATAACAGTAGGTATTACTGTTTTAGGATTTCTTTGTATAGAAACAAAACTAGTACTGTATATACATTTTTCTGAATTTCTCTGTTTGGTTACAGAATGTTCGCTGTTAAATTAAGATGTGTTGTAATGGAACAAGAAACATCACGTTTTAAACAAGCATTTCAACCCGTCTCTGTCAAGATACAGCAACATCACTGTTTCATAACAACACATTTTGCTGTAAATATACAGCAACGCCAACGAAGTATTTATTTAGAGGGAATCCACTGTTCTTCTACACCAAATATCATTAAGCAGCAACTGACCAATCAGAGCTGAGGAAAATTGGTGTTCACAAAGGTCATGTTAAACTGTGTTGTTTTACCATGAAACACATTTGTTTGACCACTTTTTTGTAATTATTAAAGGAATTCCCTGATTTTTTTTTTGATTTTTAGCAAAAAAAGCTGAATAATCGCATCACATCTTCCGCCGCATTGAAATATTGAAATTATTCATTTAAAAGCGTGACTTTATCATGGCGGGAACGGCTGAATATAAAAGAAACTCACGACAATGGTTAAAGTGTAGCGTTTACCAGGTTATCGTAGCATTTGTACTGTGTACTGTGTATAGTAATAGTGTCACAACCTGGGTTCTATCTAGCGAGTAATGTATCTTGTGGAACACGCCACTGACAATTTAAAATAAAACAAATCTTCCGAAACGAACGTTTATATTCATCAAACAAAACAAACTTATTATTTATTTACAATAACAATTAAATACAAGTGTTAATCTGTTCAATCTTGAACAAACTGGCACACACACAACTCTATCGACACTAATAACACTAATTAGTGCCCTTTACGAGCGATTTACTTTAGATAACTACAACTGAAATCTGCCAATTTGGTACAGTACATGTTTGTATAATGTCTATAATGTTTCAACTTTACGGGTACGTGCACATACATCGGAGGCGAACCGCTGGGGCGTTGCCGATGTACCGATGATGATGTGGGCCCGTAGAGGGAGGTTCCTTAGGAGGGTGTCCCTCGCCGTCACCGTTGGGGATCCCAGTATAAACCCTTTCCTCAGTGTTTGGCAGAATAAACTGTAACTGTAACTCCACTAAAGGGAGCCCTGGAAATTATACATTTACAAAAATAAGGGTATTGCCAAATTGTGCAATATAGGTTTAAAAATCAATAAACCTGTATAATATTACTGCGGCTATTACCGAGTACAAATATCGTGCGATATGACCAATCTGCATATGCATGTTTCACAATAGTAATGCGTTGCAACGGGGCGTTGCAGAAAATACCAGAAAATAGACATATTCTAAGCAAAACTATCAATAATTAAACATGCATATAATATATGAAACTTACATTTTTTTTTACGAAAGCTGTCCTAAAAGCCTGACTCCCTTGGCTGTAAAATCAGGCAGGCTCGATCGGTATAATGTTTATCAATTTTTTGGTATACAGCTATCGCTGATCAAATAACTTGGCTATCGCCACTCCTTTGGGGGAGGGAACAAACTTTCCCACAAATAATCTCGAGCTAACGCTCCATAAAACTGTGCTACCGCACCACCGATCTCCTCGAGTCTCTGACAAGAACTGCCCCAAACAAAATCTAACCAGCCTAAACGTTCCACGATCTATAGAAAACAATGTTATGCAAAGTAAGAAACTCAAACTATTTCAAACGTTCTCGCTATTCTCTTATTTGGGATACCACACCTAGAAATCAATCGCAAGCTATTAGCATACATCAACTGGTTTTACATAAGGGGAGGTGAATCGTGACAAATAATGAATATTTATAAATGAGAAATTGCGCCCTCTTGTGACAAATAGTATTGTCTAATGTGTAATGTGTAATAACTTTTATAGGCCTAATATAAGTCTGGTTCCCATTCCTACTTCATTCATTAGTGTAAATTGCCGCAATACGTATAACAACAGAGAACTGTACTTCAACAGGAGCGTTTGTTTTTTGGACAAAACTTCGACATAAAACTTGCTGTTATATTAACAAAACAACAACGGCTTAATCACTGTTGCAAAACAGGAGAATCCCTGTAGGTGTACAGCACCCAATGCAGTAGAATCTATGTTAATAAACAGAGATAAAAAACACAGTAGAATGTACTGTTAAAAAACAGTAACTTCTGTAATGCCAATTGACAATATAATGTATTGTTAATTAACATATATTTGTTATATACACCCTAAAACAAATTTTAAACAAAATAGTTGTCAAAATAACCAATGATGTTGGTTATCTTAACAAAAAGTCTTGATCAAAATATCCAATATTTTGGGTAACATTTTGCAATATATTGGTTGGACACATATCTACCAATCAAGTGGTTATTTTTAACCAATCTGTTTTCGGGTGTAGGGATTGAGGAATATAGGAACTAGGAAATATAGGCATTGGAGAACACCAGGATTGGGGAACTAGGGGATTGGGGAATATAGGGATTAGTGAACACAGGTATTGTGGAACACAGGTATAAGCACTCTATTTGCTTTTGGTGCAATTTTGAAGAAATGAATGTGTTTGGGGATTAATATTTTATAACAAATTAATGTTGTAACACTGATCCGCTTAAAGTTTTGTGTTCACGATGTTGGAAAACCAATTTTAAAGAAAATGGTTTTCTTGTAGTCTGGTTCCCTAACCCTACTTCTGACAAAAGGACGCTTTTTGTAGACGTCGGGGAATCGTCGAGTCAGGGAGCCAGACTATAGCTCGCTTGCACTCATTCACGGATGCGTAACCGATTTGCAAGCAAAGTGTGGACTAACTATTTTGGTATTTGGGGGCAATATAAGTCCGTTTTTCCAACGATAGCTGCCCGACCATCGTTGAAAATTGATACAAATGTTCGACTTTTTCGAATATGGCAGGACACAAGGATGCTTGAGACGTACTTGATGTACAGTCAAGTAAGATATTTCATATTAAATTGGGCATTTATTTCAAGTTAAGCTTTGAAATAATAAGGCATTTGGAATAATGAATAGGGGGAGGGGAATTGTTGTCCACCTACCCCCCTCCCCCCAAGGGATTTACAAAATGCGATATTGGATACAAATCAAAATACCTCCAAATCGTGTCCACCATATACTGTTATGCTGTTGCTTCAATATTTGTTTTCTTTATAGATACATGTACAGTAGTAAAGATTTAGCTAAAAAAACCCGGTACAACTGCATGTCATGAAGACAACAATTCTAGAAATGTCTACTGCTCGGCAAAAATTGTCGAAGATGTCATGGTAATTACAGTGTGTAGTATGAATAAATACACACACATACTAGCAATTGTTTTTAAATAATAACTTATACATTGAACAAATTCTTATTTCTCAACACAATAGTTTTTCCCCCATCTCATTTGGACACCTGCATCCACATAAATAGTCACGTAAATGAAAGAGATGATATGTCAATGTGGTTCATTTGGCAGCAAAGTGGATGGAAGCATATTAACATTAACTTTACCTAGGCTATTGTGTTTGGCCAAAAAGTTCCTTGATACAGAAACAAAAGTATATAGGATATGAGAGAGTATGTTTTTTATATTTATGGAGCAAGTTAAACCCATCAAAAAATGTGTTTACAAAAAATGTGTGTAAAATGTGTTCCATTTTGTTTTAATACGCAATGTAGTATAAAAAATGGTATTCTTTAAAATAAGTATAACCCAATTTTATTAAATACATATATTGTCGCAATTAGACTATCAAATATATACAAATATTTGTGGAAAGAGTAGAATGTTCTCTGTCCGATGGTATAAGGTTCATAATGTCATTGGCATTGATGACTGAACAAACAAGACAGTTATGAAAGGCACTGGAATCAGGACTGTGACAAGTTGTGATTTTAAGGCGGGCATTAAGAGACAGGAGACGAAGATGCCAGCTATGCATTAACATGAATGGTGATGATGGTGATTTGTCAGGCAAATGTACCACAAAAAGAAAGGGATCAGAAAAATTGACTCATCAACCCTGTCATAACTTTTCAAATCTGTTCAAACATCAACCTAATTTGCCTGAGCTTTGTTATTAAAGTGGACAAATTGTCAGTGCTGATTTCAGCACCTTTCATAACTCTTGTTTGTTCAGTCACCCATGGCAATAAGGGGACATTATATCCTTTCCACGGATATTTATCTTTTTCATAAATATCTTGCGATAATATGAATTTTTAAATGTACTAATCTGGCCAAACCCTGTAGACAATATGTGAGAGATCCATATGGGAAGCCATATGTTCTTCGAAACCCTCAATGTCCATTGTGCGCACTCCCCCATGAGCAACGCGAATGTGTGCAGAATCTGGTTTCAGAAAACACTCCGGGCTTGTATGGCCTAATTTCCTAGATTTATTTTATTTAATAACGGTCCCATCACCCTTAGATCGAGTAGTAGAGGGTTTAAATGAAAGTTCTCGACATAAATGGTCTCTTCTTGGGAGGAGCTCGTGCAAATAACGCAATGTATTTGAATGTGGGACTCCAAGTTGATTGAATATGTAAATATTCTCCCGAAGGTGAACTTAGATCTTCAAAGTTGAAGGTAGTTACACCATTTGCATTCGATGTATTTTAAATGGATGTTTGGGGGAGTGGGGGGGGGGGGGGGGGGGGGGGGGGTGTATTTAAAGTAAATATTGTGACGCTGACCTATTTGTAAAGTTTTGTGTTTATAGGGAAAAATACAAGAAATGTAATGCTGTTTTTGTAGTCTGGTTCCTTGTCTTCCTTAAGACAAAACGGAGCAATTTATAGACATCCAGAGAATTAGGTTTGGAGAATCGTGAGAATTGTGCGTTAGGTAACAATAGTCTGGGGGTACTAAGGAGAGAGTCCCTTGGTCTCATATCGTGCTGTGTATAACTGTATCAGTAGGCCAACATGATCAAAACGTTTTCTCGACAAGTTCGTAATAGGAAAGCACTAACATTCGTTGTTGGATGTATATATTCAAGCAAATTGTTTTCATGTTGCAATGTCTGTGGTTCTTTTTCACTTTCAGGGCATTCAGTTTCGTTTAGAGACATTCAATTTGGTTTGAAATGTAAATTTGTTTGCAAATCGGAATGTTGTTTGAGTTTACGAATTTTTAATTTGGAAGGTTGTTTTGTTTAAATCGCATGACGCAGAAAACGAAATTAAATGAAGATTTTGGAGCAGTATTCCATTTTGCGCGAAACCGAACGACGATTAAACTGGTTACTTATTTTTCGAAATTGACCGAAAAAGCTTAGGGACCTGTCGACAAGAAAGTATATACTTGTGTGAAAAGCTGCATGTTTCATAATGTAGCAAATTGGGTTATCAAGTTTATAAACCTAATGATGGTTTATAACAACACAGTCTGTATTGTGCGTAGGTACTGCCACGCACACAAAACATTGCCTCTTTCCATCCCCAGAATGTTGCAAGAAATTATTAGCAATCCACGTCTCATTTCTTTTCCCAAACCAGGTACAAACTGCTTGTATTTTGATCCTACACACTCCCTCTTCCATGTTTATACATTATCTGCCTGATTACACACATGTAAGCTCCTATTTTGCATACTAGTATTTGCTTCTCTTTTTCCAAGGTAGCCCTGACCCCACAAGGAAATATGACTATCAAATATTCAAAATCTCAAGCATTTACTCATTTATTTATTCACATAGCAAATGCTAATATTATAGTATATTATTCATACAGATGCTAGTAAATGCTTTAAGACTGATAGTAAAAGCAAATGCTAGTTTTATTCATACGTCTTCGCTTTCTTGCTTTAATGTTTCCATGCCGTTCATCTGTTTAGTCAAAGAATGCATCTTAAGATGGGTTTCGCCATGTTATAGGGATGCCTCTCGCAACATTTTAAACACCCACTGGCCTGCGTTTGCGTCCCTTGTCTTTTGGGGCACTTTCCCAAATCGGTGTCCAAAGAAAGATGTTATACATAATAATTTGAGAACATTTAAGAACAATTAAGGGGGTTTTCCCTGAAGGCGGCTGGTCTCTGAAAAGTAGAAGGAATACTGCAAGGTTGTAGTATAGGCCTATTTCAAAAAATTGGCTACACCCTAATAACAGATTGGTTGAAAATGATCAATTGATTGGTACATATCGTCTGCGTTGTTTTTTCGAAATTCGTTTTTTTGCCGAAATCGATTAGGTGGATAGCAACGAACATTCTGGCGAGGTTAATATTGTCAAAATCAGTCTGAATCATTAGGATTACAAAAATCATACAGGGGAAATTTCACCCAAATCGTATTTTCAGTTTTCACGTTGCTCCGAGTGCAAAAACAACGCGCGTACAATGTATATACAATGTATATACATTCACGAAGGGACAAATTAGGGCAAAACTAGTTTTTAAGTTTTCACGAAGAAACAAATTCGTGCGCTATGTGCAAAAAAGCCACAATCGTAGATTTGGAATTTTCACGAACAGACGAAATATAATTTGTAAGTTTTCACGAACAGACGAATTATATTTTTTCCCTGCGTGGATAGAAATAACGTTGCTCCGAGTGCAAAAACAACGCGCGTACAATGTATATACAATGTATATACGAAGGGACAAATTAGGGCAAAATTTGTTTTTAAGTTTTCACGAAGAGACAAATTCGTGCGCTATGTGCAAAAAAGCCGCCACCGTAGATTGGGAATTTTCACGAACAGACGAATTTATATCTACATTAATTACTCGTAAATTAAATTTGTTAGAGTTCTTTAGGGGCCGTCCAAAGTTGTCAACATTTTTAAGGTCGTACAGAGCGTACTACTTTTCAAGACCCCCCCTCCCTCCCCCCAAAGTAGTACTTTTCAACATTTAGTCCAAACACCGGTAGCGCGCGGTGGGGCATTGCGTGCACGATGTCCATGCACAGCTGTGGGAACGAGTCGCAGTAAAGTCGTGTCAAAGGTTATTCATTCACGTTTGGCACATTCGCGCGCTTATTCAAGGCTAGTAGTCCTGCATATTAATAATCTTTTTCACCACAATATTGCATTTGATGATACAAGCACCAAAATTGGCATAACTACTCTTTTGGGGTCACTGTACACAAAAACCCCGTTAGCCAAATTAAAATCCAATATGGCGGCCATTTTTTTTAAAGATGGCCGCCACTAAATGGTAACACTTAATGTTACATTGGATTAATTGGTCATACAAGCACCAACAGTTGCAACTATCCACCAAATGTACCCCTTATCATTTTCAAAAATAGAAACAACTTAAACGTTCAAGATGGCGGCCATTTTTTCAAGATTGCTTTCATTGAATGACATACATTGGTTATTTTACAAAAGAAACCAAATGGTCATACAATAAAGCTGCAATTTACCTCTCGTTGGTCATTTATAATTAACAAATCATAAATCACTGGAAATCAAAGATGGCCGCCAGTTTTCAAAATGGCTACCAACACGTACGTACAATACCAATTTATAACAATAGCGGGTGTCAGTAAAGAAGAAAATGGTTACAAGAATTGCGACCTGACTTGAGATTCTTACCATTACTGTTGTAATTGCTTTCCAAGATTAACTCTTTTTTTTTTGTATTTGCGTTACTGAACATTTGAAGGCATACTTAGCGTGCCTTTGATGCTTACAGTCTGTGTTTTAACATCCCATGCATAGATCAAATCAATCTCATCAGTCCTGGTTGAGCTTGTAACCAAGGTATTAACCAATCTATTGGTTATTCATAACCAATATATTGGTTATCCTCCAACTAGTTATATAGGTTGAGCTTGCAACCAACCCATTGGGCATTTTACCCGATATTACCCGGGTTGTAACGAGTAATAACGCTGGTTATTACTGGTTAACATACCGATATTACCCGGGCTGTAACGAGTAATTACGGTTATTACTGGGTAATAACGGGGAAATAGTAGACCAATATTTCCCTGTTATTACCACCCGATATTACCCCATTTACCCACTGTTACCAGGAAGAATGTTACCGATATTTCCGGCATTGTATTGTTATTACCACCCGGTAATATCCAGGCGTGACGTATTCCTATTGTTCTTGCACGACAATACTAGCCGGTAATGGCTTGTTGGACACAAACTCATCATTAACCAACACAGTAACTCGTCGTTACCAACACAGTAACTCGTCGTTACCAACACAATAACTCGTCGTTACCAACACAATAACTCATCATTACCAATACAATGATTTTAAACACAATTGCTGTCCATTATCAAGTAAATAAACAGTACTGTATCACTGTGCCAACCAAATGAACATAATGTGTGTCATAGAATGGATACTCTATATAGTTCACACTGCGGCATTGTGCGGTGCCGTCGATAAGCCACACCGCAGGCACGTACGCAGGGGGGATGCGACGGGTACGTACGCACCCCCCAAAATTACCAAAAGGTCTACAATTTCCGGGGTAAATAATGGTATTTTGATGTAGAAATAACGGTATTGGCACCCAAAATGGACTTGGGTTAGGCGATAATGTTAACAACAAAAATCGCACCCCCAAAACAAATCCTGCGTACGGGCCTGTGTGATTGGCAGTGCACTTACATTGTAGCCTCATTGTACTCGGTCTTTGTTGTTCACATTCCCATTAACAATGGGAGTCTGGATATTACATAGGCTAATAGCTTCGGAACACGCCAATACCAGCGATAATCGGTCTCGGCGCTGCGCGCCTCGCCCGATTATCCTGCTGGTATTGGCGTGTTCCTCAGCCATTACCCTTTATATATTACCCCATTTACCCGATATTACCAGGGAGAATAACTGTTATTTCCGACATTGCATTGTTATTACCACCCGATATTTCACACTTTACCTATTATTATTATTAATACCCAATATTACCAGAGAAAATGTAATCGTTATTTACCGTTATTTCTGGCATTGCATTGTTATTACCACACGATATCACCCTATATTACCCGATAGTACCATGGAGAATGTTACCGATATTTCTGGCATTGTACTGTTAATACCACCCCATATTACCCAATTGGTTAATACTAATATTACGATACTACCGGAACAATACTACAATATATACACATATAAACATCAATGACTTTTCTGAGCTTGCCACTGCTACAATCTTAGCATGTACTTAAACGATATATATGTGCCCAATATCACCGCCGTCTATAATCACAGTTTGCAACTAATTTTTTGTTATTTATTTGTGTGTTGGCTTTTTGGCAAATTTGTTTCTTTGAGACTTGGAAACAATTAATATTACACAATTATCTCTACGAAAAAAACCCTAAACGTATCGCTATTACGCAAAACATAACGTTCATGTAGAAACAGTGACACAAATGTTTCACCAAAGTTTATCACGCCCACTTGGGGTCAACGTGTAAATTGAGGTCACCCGATATTACCCCATTTACCCAATATTACCAGGGAGAATGTAACTAATATTCCTGGCATTGCCGTGTTATTACCACCTGATATTACCCCCTGATATTACCCTATTTACAAAATATTACCAAGGATAATGTAAGAATATTGTTGGCATTTCCGGCATTTCCATGTTATTAACTCGGTAAAATGTTACCCATTACCTCTTATTACCCTCTTATTACCCTGTTATAAC